>JAWWEU010000040.1:5921215-6184088 GCA_035583155.1 Acropternis orthonyx
ATATATTTGTTTTTATATATATATAAAGGCCAATGACACTAATTTAAAGGAAAAATGACCTTAGGGACTGATGGTTCTTGTTTGATGCAGGGTGGACATCTTAGAGACCTGAGAGGTGGGGACATGGAGCCGGAGGGGAAGGGCACAGCCTCACCTCTCCCTTAGGCAGGATTTTCTGCTCGTCCAGTTTAAAGGCAGTTCCTATTCTTCTCCTCACAATAGGTGGCTCCTCCCCAGGATCCAGGGGGTATTCTCGTGGCAGCTTTCCTGTCAGCTCCTGTAAGTAGAAAATGGTGTTAGTGCTCTGGGAAATCCTGCAGCACACTGCTGCTGTGTGACCCTAAAATGACAGGGGTTCATTAACAGCATATCCAGTTCAGCCAGCTGATAAACACACAGGAGAGCACCCAGCCCTGCAAACTCAGAACCTGACACTGAGGGTGGGGACCTTTTCTTTAACCTGTGCATGAATACAGATCTCTGTAGTGTGCCGTGGGCAGGTCTGTAAGCGGTGCCCATCCCTAGGGTGTCAGGGCCTGAGGCTGAGCAGATTGCAGCACACAAGGCTTTCATCTCTGCTGCAGGGTGAGCAGGAACCGGGAGCTCCTATCTGCTGAGCTGCTTCTGAGGGGTGAGCAGATCTGAGAGCCTTCCTGCAGGATGTAGGTCTGCTGAGTCAGAATGCCACACTGGTAACAGCCCTGCAGGTTACGACCCGCACAGAAAAACATTCCCACCTGATTCATGATGTGTCTGAGAGGAATGCAGCAAAAACGGCCACTAAAAGCAGTGCCTGGTACCTCATTACCTGTCTGATAACACTTCATGTATCAGAGCGCCTTCCAAACCCCAGTGATGTCATGGGCAGCTTTGGAGCAATTATTAGCTGATGCTCTGTCAGACTGATGAGGTTATTTGGAAAGACTGGTTCAAAATCTGAAGCAAACCCCACAGAACTGTGGAATATCTGAAGCACAGGAAGCAGCGAGTGACACCAGTGATGTTAACACTGTGGTTTTTTTCCCCCTAGGACTACACAATACAGCCATACATATCTGAATTGAAGGCATTCAGATGCCTACAGAAAAAGGCAGGAGCCTGACTGCCAGCACAGCCCGACTCCTTGTACTCTAAGGTCTCCCCATGAAGGACAAAAGGCTTTTGTGCTCCTTAGCATCAGCCTTGAGAGGATCCAGCTGGCAGAGTAACCTAAATCATCCGAATCCCAAAGAGCAGCAGCTGACCTCAGTGTGAGTGTGGGTGCACAGCCCAGCCCCTGCCTGCCCTGGCCTCTCCCCCACTCCCTAATGGGGTTTTTCTTTCTACTCTTTTCAGGTCACTAGGAAACAAGGACCTGGCCTTTTCAAAAATTCCCCTTTAAGCATTTCCAAGCAAAATGGGTTTGCAGCACTGCTGTGTTGACGTGCAGAGCCCCATATTGTGAGAGGCACTGCTGCAATGTCTCAGAGTCCAAGTTGTGCATTGCCCCTCCAGCCCTGTGGGGTTATTTCAGCTTTTCTTCCAAAATGTATTCCTTCTACTGAGACTTGGCTCTAAGCACCGAACCAAGACACATATTCCTGTATCCTATTCCGAGGGTAACTGGGGTATTTACTTTATAACTCTTAATGTAATATGAAGCAGGGGAGTGGGGAAAGAGTTAATATCTTCTGTAAAATGCCCAAGATCAGAGAAGGAAAAAATTAATGTGGGCTACCATGCTGCCTCCATAAGGTAGAAAGTATTCACAGGCACGGTCATGAAACGTAATCTAAATTAATAAGTAACTGGAGTAGTGATGGCCCGAAGAAACCTGATGCCAGTGTTATGAATGGCTCTGGCCATGCTTATTTGATTATGCCCCCACTTTTAACCCTTTTTTATCTCCTGGTTTGCTGCCTTCTCCCTCTGTTTTGGCCATTCCCATGCCAGAGCAGAAAGGACGAAGGGCAGCCTGAGAGGAAATACTTTTTGCTGCTGGCTGCTGATGGATGAGCTGTAGGATTGCAAGACAGGGTCAGATTGCAAGTGTCCATCAACTGCCTCTCTTAAATCACCTACAGAAAGCATGAACACTTTCTACCAGCTCTTAAGGTGCTGACAGATGGGCTCTGGCCAGCAATATGAAGGAGATATTGCTTCTTATCCCCAGCTCCATGCCCCAGCAGGGCTTCTGCCCTGCATCCCAGTTGCCTGTGAAACATCTGAGGCTGCCCCAAAGACAGGACTGGGGTTAAAGGGAAGGCACTGGAATATGGTCTCATGCAACTGTGGCACAGGCACATCTTCCTCCGCATCTGGTGCTGCTGCAAGGATTAGTCATTGGCTGTCAGGGAGTGTTCGCTTAGGGTAGTAAATTCCTCAGGGACAAGTAGAGCCCTCCAGACCTTGACCATCAGCCCCTGAAGAGCTGTGACTGCTTCCTGAGGATGATCTCAGCTCAGTGGACTTACTGACTGGATCTGGTCCTGTGACCTTTATCAGCACAACTTGTTTGCTGAAGCCAATCAGGACTTTCCACGTGGGAAAGGATTGCTAATTTGTGTGGAGTAAAGGATGGGAACTGGGGCAGTGGAGATTTTTTTTGATGTTCTTGGTTGAGAGGCATTTTCCACAACTTACTCTTTTTGGTGTTGAAACTACAGAGTACTTGAAACAAAGTGCAGTGAGAGCTGAATCCGTGACCTTTTTTTCCCCCGTTTTTGTCAAAGGCAAGATATACATCAAATATTAAGCAAGAACTGGGAGATCTCCGTGCCACTGTCTGCAGCCAGCTTCCTGTTGTGTTACGCATCACGATTTGTTGTTAAACTCGGTCAGTCAGGGCTGGTAAACAGAGGAAGATTGCTGAATGACCCAAGAGTACGCTGCTGCTAATCTACACACACAGCTGTGAGAGGACTGTGATTTCCCCAAACATTAAATGCATGTCTGAATGGCCTCTTGTGTACTCCAAGAATGAACTGGCAAGTGAGCGGGAAGGTTATGAGTTCCTGAGCTGTCCTGCATGCCCTGGGATGATTACAGTGGTTCCTCTGCAAGGTCTGCCACCACACTGCCATTCCTCTCCAGCAGTGCCAGAGCTTATTGGATGAAGGGAATCTACAGGAAGCAGATCAGACCTTGTGTGCTGTATGAAAAGGTTTGCTTGGAGAAGAAAAGCATGTAAAGTCAGGCCTGCTCCAACAAGAAAGTGTGTCAGTCTGGGTTGGGTATTTTTTTCTTGCAAATGGAGTGAAAATAATTTGAGAAGTGACAACCAGTACACAAGACAGCCCTCCCATGCCATTTAGGCAGCAGCATATGCCCACCAAAGTCAGTAAGAAGCCTGGCTGAAAGCAACTTACACATAATTTCAAACAGCAACATGGATACTGAGCACCCTCCTAGTGCCAGGCCAGCTGGGTACCCAGCAGATGTAGGGTCCCCTTCTCTGGGAGGGAAAGGTCCTGGACATTGCAATCTGGAGTTGAAACAGCTGGACCTTCCTGAGGCCACTGTACAATGGGTTTTGTAAGAGGTGACTGTGGAAGGAAACTCTTCTCCTGACCCCACACCACCTCCAAACAATGAGCATATTATGACAATGCAAACAACAGGTTATAAAACGTTCATTGCCTACCGCTTCTCGCAGGCACAGTTTCTTTAGCTCTTCCAAGCGCTGGCGAAGGGTCTCTTCCAAAGCTTCTTGCCTGGATTTCAGTGCAGCCAGCATGTCTTTCTTGGCAGACTGAGAACTATCCGACTCTTGGGAACCTGTCAATAAACAATGATTTCACTAGGCCAGCTGACAACAGAATACACATCTGGAGCACTTGTAATTTTACCAAAGCCTGGATGCAGTCTTTCCAAAAAGAAATTGGATTGTGACATGAAGCAGGTGTTACCCAGTCATGATTGTTTACAGCAAATCCTTAATGTTTAAGCAAACAGTCAGAGATTGGACAGTGGAGCACATTAAGACATTCATAACCATTATCTGGAAAAATAAAAGCATCAAAATTATTCATCTAAAGATCCTATAACACAAACACATACAATTCCCATGAAAGTTCCCAATGGCAAGTAACAGTACAGTTTACAAAGCCCCGGAGACACATTTTTTGGAAATTAAGCCTAGGAGAAGCCATTTGATAATACAGCCTACTTCTTAAGAACTGCAATTACCCTAGTAGCAAACATGTAATTCAATCCATTTACGGGGCCTGTTCTATGAAAAACTGTAATGGAACAAAATTACCTAGCAAGATTCCTGTAAAACACACCAAAACAACCACCACCACAGGTCCTCCTGGGATAGTAGCTGTTTCTTGTGAAGACGTAGGTCGAGAGATGTAAACGGGATGTCCAAATGGTTTGGCTTTTCAACCAGAAATTACCCAGACTTCCACTGAAGAAAGTCCATGCACCGAGTCAGACTGTTGCTCAGATGTCATGACAACATTTGTAATTTCAGCTCTTTAGGGGAGCTTACTGATGAAGTAACCTCATCCTTTGTCACTGTGTTTCCCCCCACATCCAATAAAGGATGGAGATTCTCCTTATCCCTCCTTTGGCTGCTGATGTATTAACAGAAACATTTTTTTTACAGCAGTGGTCAGATTAAGTTCTAGCTGGGCTTTGGCCCTTCTAACTTTCTCCCTACAAAACCTTATGAAATCCTTGTAGTCCTCCTGAGTTCTCTGCCCCTCTTCCAAGGAACTGTCCTTTTGCTCCCGAGTTCCTGCCAAAGCTCTCTGTTCAGCACGGCTGGCCTCCTTCCCTGCTGGCACATGGCACTGGGGACAGCCTGCTCCTGTTCCTTTAGATTTCCTTCTTAAAGACTGTCCAGCCTTCCTGGACTCCTTTGTCCTTCAGGACTGCTTCCCAAGGGACTCTGCCAACCAGCGTCCTGAACAGGCCAAAGTCTGCCCTCCGGAAGCCCAAGGTGGCAGCTCTCTCTCCTTCTTTGAGAATTGAAAACTCTGTAATTCTGGGATCGCTGAGCCCAAGACAACCTCCAACCACCACATTACCCACCAGTCTTTCTCTGTTCACAAACAGCACTGTTTCCTCTCCACCATTACTGTATTTCCAGCAGACATCTGGTAAGTTGAAGACCCCCACGAGAGCAAGGGCTAGCAATGGGCAGGGCGTTGGACTAGATGATCTCTGAAGGTCCCTTCCAACCCACGGGACTAACCCAAACTGGGAAGAAACTTGCGCCATTGCTCCCTTTGCAGATATGATACAGGACCCTGTGTGACCCGGACTCTTGGACTGGCAGTGGGATCCTCCAACCCACATAACATGGCATTGGACACCTCTGTGAGGACAGCTGGACTGTGCTTGGTGCTTTGCAGGGAGTTCTTGTGGGATGCTGTTGGTCTATGCCTGCCGAAAAGCCTTTGCCTTGGCAATGCTTTCAAAGGGATTCCTCCCAGCCCTCAGTGGAATCAGCACCTGCTGTTCCAGGGTGGCTCTGGGGGGCTCTCCTGCCCGTCTCGAGCAATGGCACAGAGAAAGCAGACCTTTAATATCTGCTTTCAGGTAAGAGTCAGATACAAGAGGATGCTACATGGAATTCTCTGTGCACCTGTCAGATGGGGGTTAGAGGGGGCTCCTAGATACATTTGCAGCTTGGCCATCAAGCGTTCAGCGAAAACACAGAGCTCAAGGAGGCTCAAAAAGCTGTTATTTCACAGAGCTTTGGAAGGAACCTGGGAACAATTCTTTGTTTTGGCAGCAAAACAGTGAAATTTGTGCTTTCAGCTTCATCTTTCATTGCTACTATTCCGGCAAACCATTAAAGCTAAACTGAAAGATGATTGAGGCAAAAAATGCCACAGAACAGCTCTGCATTGGCCCAGGGGGAGCAGAGAATCTCACAGATCTTTTCCACCAATGTTTTCTGCAGTTTTCATAGAGGAAGACAGCTGGCACTTATTCTATGAAGCACCACCCTGCTTTGTCACACCTTTTATTGGGCTGTCCTGAGGCAGGGGCGGTGGAAAAGGTCTCTCTAAAGGTCAGCCAGGTTGAGCATTATCAGAGAAAGGAGGAGAACCACATGGTTAAATGCTTGTTTAGTTGCTGTAGTCATCCTTCTTTGATTTGTGTTTGCCCTCATAGAGCAACAAAACTCAATTCTGCACACACATCTGTGCTGCAAGAACTTGATGGGATCTTCTAGCGAAGCCCTATATTTGCACTGGCAGGGAAAGCCCTCTCCAGCATTTAGTGATTCTTAATAGTAACCCTGGTGAGCAGTTACCAGCAAAACTGAACTGCTCAATTTCTTCAAGGACTTGTCAACAAACTGCAGAGTCCTGGTAAAAAGCTGCTCATTATTCCAGCAGATGTTTCAAAGCTCTTTTTTCTTTTATGACAACTTTAATGACCTACGTTTTCCTTTCAACTGCTCTTCCCCTTTTCTTCCTCTCTCTGCTCCATACCTCCACACCAGCCTCAGATTTACTTTTAAAAGCTATTCTTTTTTGCACTGTGGGTTGCCACAGCAGCTACATACAAACATTTAAAAGCATAAGAACAGCCTTAAAGCCTGGCCAGATGCCCGCAGTGATTCTGGGTATGCTGACAAAAAGGAAATGAAGGGCTTCTGGCTGAGCTGGTATGGACCCAAATCAAGCACAGACAGTTCACAGCATCTGCTCCAGCTGTGCTTACCCTGTGTGAGACCCACGCTGGTCTCACCGCTGATGCCATCGGTGGCAGTGCCCACTGAGAGCACATTTTGCCATCTTTTTCACTCCTCCCAGAAAGCAAAGGAACTGGGGGAGATCTGGAAGTGCATTGCTGCATTCTGGGTAAAGCAAAGGGATTACTGCTGAAATCGAAGCCAACTACTCCTTGGCACTAATGTTTGTTTGTTTTGTTTAAAAGCTGAACTACTTTGGGGTGTACGATTAGATATTTATGGGCTGGATTCTACGCTTGTTCTCACAGGTAAAAAGCAAATGGAAATCTGAGCAGTCAAGAGAATTGCACCTGTGTGAGACGCTTGTAAATGAGCAGAGAACAGTGCTTTTTATTGCTGGGGTGCCTACAGCTTCCATTAGAGGCTCCTTATTTATGAATATGTATTAATCCAGCCTTGAGCAAGGCTGTGACCACAGACCCACTTCTAAACCCAGGAACAATTGACCCAAAAATGTCAGGAAAATTAAAAGGCCATAAAAACAACCAAAGAACTAATCAAAGACCAGCACAAACCAAATCAATCAAGCAGATACTACCTTAAATCAGCCTTGTTAAATATGATGCTCACTGAGTCATGGCTGCCCAGTGCCTTCTAAAGGGGATGATCAACAGAGAAAACACTGAAAGATCAGTCCTAACACAAGAGACTCCTGCTGCAACAGAAATGGTTGACTGGAAGGCTTTCTCAGGTATTTTATTTCCCCCAGTTGTTTAATGCAGTAAACAAGAGAAATGTTGCTGAAATAGGTATTTTTCCTGTACAACATTTGAACCTTCCTGTGAAAATTATTATTCAACCTCCATCCCATTTGCTGTGCAAAGATTTACCAAACTGCATTTTAACACGTATTTGATGTCCCTAAAAGAAAAAGGGTTATGAAAACACACTGGGTAATAAGTATGGGGCCTTCTTTTTGCTGGGCACCAGGAACCTGATGAATTGGGGGCTGCTTTTATGTGTATGTGCCCTTTTTTCCCTAGCATACAGGAGGGGACACAGGTCTCCGTGACCTGAACGTCCACTTAATACCTTACTAGTTAGTGGAAGCATTGCTCATCTTCTCACACCCACTTGGCCTCTCTGGGCAATTTCTCCATCCACTGACATTTGGGAGAACATGAGGGGGAAACACGGCCCTTCTTGTCCAACTCCTCCAGCAGAATTCATGGCTGAACTTCATCAGTGCTGACAGGCTGGTGTCTGATTGCTCCAACACTGGTGAGGTTGGGGCAGTCTCAGTGATGTTGATAAGGACATGTGGTCCGTGAGTCAAAGGATCTGTGCTGTGCAGGTCTGCTGGGGTCCTGGCTACCAGGTGTTGGCTCCAAGATAAGCTTTGATTTAAAGCTTGTCAAAGGGATGAGAGCAATACTACAAGTCACCACTTTCCAGAGGAAAGCCCTACCAGTGACTCACTGTTTGTTCCTATTTTGTCCACCTATTGTAGCAGACTGGAGTCACCTTGGAAATGAGAAGGATGAAAAAAAGCAGAGAGGACAGATGGGATGCTGAAGAGCAGAGGGAGCCAAGTCTTGGTGATAGTAACTGTGAGGGGAGAGGAGGTGGCTGAAGAGCAACAAGGCAAAAGCATCCAGGCATCTCTTCTCTTTCTCGTTCCATGAGTCTCCTGTTCCAGGAAAAACACATCTAAATATGGCAAACCATCCATGCTGCATCCGGCTGCTGGCTCCAGCTTGCTGGCATTGGGTCGAGTTCCCTGTGGAAGGCTGTCCTTCCAGCAGGGAGGGAAGTTTCCCCCACGCTTGCTCCGTGCCAGAGCTCAGGCTGACTCACCGCACCAGGATGTCAGTGCACAACATCCCCCAGGCTCAGACGGCCACTATCTCCTGTCCCCCCGTCTCTGCCCGGCAGAGAGGATATCCTCCGTGGTACACGGGAGTCCGGCTGGAGCTGCTCCGCACAGGATGCGCTCGGATATCCTGCGGGCGACGCGTCTTCGCACTCATGGGCCCCGAGCAAGACCATGTGGGTGCTGTTTGTCCGCCCCGACGCCCACCAGGGCGGTCCAGCTGGGACACAGCCCTGCCGGAGGGAGCGGAGGGGGTCTGGGAACCGGCTGGCCGGGCTCTGCCGTGGCATTTTCAAATGTAAACAGGCTCCTGCACAGGAAACCTCCGCTGCTGCTGAAGGAACGGGGCTCAGGGGCTGGAGGCTCCTTGAATGTGTCAGCAGAGCTAAAGCAGAGGTGCTCCTCTGCGGTGTCTCCTCTGCCCGTGGACATGGAAAAGGTGGTCTGGGGTTCAGTCCAACAACAACCCAGTAATTACAGAGCTTCTCACTAGCTCGGAGCCCTGCAGAGCTCCTACAGCACAGACTACTCCAAAGGAAAAATCCAACTTAGACCTAACTTCATTTTGTTCTGCTGGCTTTGATTAGGGTTCCTGCCAGTGCAAAAGCAGAGCTTTTATTCACAGGCAAATCTTACTGAAGATGTCCAGGGATGGCCCACAGATCCTAAGCAGAAGATCCCTGGGCTAAATTACAGCAGCCCGCTGTTCTAAGGAGGCTCCTTCAGATCCAAAATGAGGACAGAAGTTACAGAGTCAGCTTGTCAGAAATGAACTTGTGAGCATCAGGTATCAAAATTACAACTCTGCAGTGGACAGGCTGAGATCTGGGACCTGGGAAACATGGAGGAGCTGAGGCTTTGGCCCTGAATTGCCGTGATCATGAGAAAGCCACTTCCCGGTGTAAGACTCCATCTCCCCTTGGCTGTGTCTTGAGATTGTAAGCAATGTGGGGCAGCGACTGCCTCACACTGCACAGCAAGATCTTTGCCAGACAGTGTGACAGCTGGAAGCAAGAACCAAGTTTTCCTTGCAGACTTGCTGCAAACTCAGGGGAGACATGCCAGTTTTGGCGTGTTCTTCATGGCGCTGACAGCCCCTTCAGTGAGGGGGAGTGAGATGGAGGGAGGAAATGACTACAAGTAACTATCAGGAAAAAAAGGACTGAGAACAGTAGGGAAGTGGGGGCACACTGAGACTGAGTCCTGCCCTTGTGATTTCTAGTCACTTGAGGTATTTATAGCCTGGCAAATCTACTGTGGCCACTTAATCATTTGCACTTATTCTCTCCAGTGTGCAGGCTGTACTGTGATAACCCATCATTGTTGTGGTTGTGTGCCGATAATCTTTGGTACAATGGGAGGAAACACAAAGGCTGGGACAGAGCCAGTGACTGTGAGCAGTGGGACAGGCAGTGAATGCCCCCTCCTGTCCAGTGGGACAGGGATGGGTCACCTCTGCCAGCCAGGCTCGAGGGAAGGGGCTCTTGGAGCAGAGGGGTCTGAGTGACTGCATGGAAGCAATACAGGGTTTCCAATTCCCTGGTATCTGTCCTCTGCCAGATGTCTTCTCTCAATATTTCCTTGTAGCTGCTTGTAAGCGCTGGA
Source organism: Acropternis orthonyx (assembly GCA_035583155.1). Classification (NCBI taxonomy): domain Eukaryota; kingdom Metazoa; phylum Chordata; class Aves; order Passeriformes; family Rhinocryptidae; genus Acropternis; species Acropternis orthonyx. The sequence goes on from JAWWEU010000040.1 coordinate 5,931,331, forward strand.
AGGCAGCAGCAAACCCCACAGCACTCCTTAACATTTTGTGGAAAGCTCTGTCTTCAGTGCTGGTAGGACATAAAAGGCAGCCCAGAAGACAGGAACCCAGAGGGAGCCATGCTTGTCTGCCACATCAGCAGCACCTTGACAGAAACAGAGGTTCACACAGTCCTACTCACGCGTCCAGGTAGACAGATCCTCCTACCCAGGACTGAAGAAATGACCCACCTAGTCAATGAACTTTGCATGGGTCTAGCCACTACTGCAATTCTGCTGAGCCTACAAATCCCATGCTCAGCCAGAAAGGATCTGAGCAGGGAGCACAAATACAGAAATAAAAGCATGAGCAGGTCCTAGTTTGGAATTTCCATCCACGTAACCCTGATAGTTTCTGGCCTTACAGCAGCTTTCCTGGGCCTGATTTTCTGCTAGTTTTCACCTGGCTACTGCTCTCTCCAGGTGTAAGAGCAGAAGTAGACCCACATGTTTTTTCCAGGAATGCAAAAAGTCAGTGCATTAACATGGAAACAGGATTACTATCAAGTAGCTCTCACAAACTTGGGAATGGTGCCCAGGAGGCTGAGATCTTGGAAAGACCTCAAGAACTTTCTTGGGGTACTTAACGTTATTTACTTTCCAGCAGGAGAGCTGGAAAAAATGCCAAACAAACAAAGAGTTCCAACAACCCCACACCAGTCTGGGAGCTGCTGAGCTACTGCAACTCCCTAAGCGATGGGAGGCACAGACAGTGGATTGTATACTTTGTCAGGAAGACCTCAGGAGCAGAAAGGCAACTCTGTTTGCAGGCAAGGCAAGCAACTGCACAGGAGGCAGCTCTGGAGCTCTGTAAGTACAGCACATTTTAACCACTTGCTGAACATTTTCCACGCAGGGAAGTGTAGCTTGTAAGAAACACGAAGGATATAGTGACAAAAAACTTCTTCTACTACACCAGTGTGGTCTCAGTTTTAAAGCATTTGCATTCTTCAATGAGCTCCTCCTTTGTCCAAGCATGAGAAAGTTGTTCTTTGCTGTTACACACCTCAGCACATTCAGTTTTGACAACTTGATGCTAAACAACGTTTAGCAGAAGGTTAATTGACTAAAACTATTAATTAAAGTGGTACCAGCAACCCTTCCCTCCTGAAGACCTTCTCACCTAAGCAGCTTCAAGCTCTGCTTTGTGCCTGCACTGACATTTATCACTGTTTTACACACAGCTTGCCTGGTTCAGACTGACAGAAGAGTAACAAAGAGATACAACCTCCTGACTACCTTTCTCTGGCCCTTCTCTGCTCATGCTTTAGCTCTCCTTCCCTTGGGTTTCTTTCACAGTGTCTTCCTCACACAGGAAGGTGCTCTAAGCCACAAAAAGAAACCTCTACCCACCACTGGTTTGGTAGAGAGTGCCAGGTCATAGCTCTGTTGAGCCTGGGACACCAACCAAATTCCAGCAACAGAGAGGCAGAGCAGATGTGCACTCTGTGAAGAACACACCCTGCTGAGGGACATCACCAGTTCCCAGCCCCAGTTTCCCTCACGAGCTGCACTGGCTGACTTGCTTCCCCACTGCTGGCTGGGCACTCCTTCACAAACCCATCTGCCTCTGGATGAGCTGGGTGCTTCGGAATGGTCAGGGTAGAAACTGTGAAGAGAGACCAGGTTTCAGCTGGAAATTGAGAGGTTGGAGATGACATGCTGGAGGAAATGAGTGGTGGTAAAGAGAGAGGGGGAGGCTGCTGCCTGCGCTGTTTGTGGAGAAACGTGCTGAGAGATGGGCTGACACCTGGACAGACAGAAAGGCTAAAGGGAAGTGACTTTGATTTCTGCAGCTTAGCTTCTGGCTGCTCCCCATTACACCATGGCCATGGCCCTTCCCACCATATTCCCCCCAGTTACAGGACAAAGGACCTACCTGATGACAGAAGACTCCCACTGCTGCCGCTGATGATCTTGCCTTTACTCCCCATGTTGGCCAGCTTTGAGGTCTTGAGCGTTCCAGTTTCGGTCAGGTCAATCGCAATCTCACTCAGGCTTCTTGCAGCATGAATCTTGGACTGGAGGTAGACACAGGAGTCAGTAATGACCTAACACTTCTTTAAAGCTCACAGAAGGAAAAAGACCTTTCACTGTGGCAGGAAACAGGCCTCCACAGCAAACTTGGATTATTTTACAAGAATAGAAGCTATCTGGCACAGATTGCTGCACTTTTTATGTTTGTAAGTGGGTACAATTCTGGCATCGCTTCCTGTTGTTTGGGTTTTTCTCTGCTTTGCTATGCACATTTTTCCCTCTTGAACAAAAGATGTATGGAGCCACTGTTTTACCACATATAATAAGAAACCTTCAGAAATGCCTGCATAATAACCTGAAAAGCTCAAAGGCTAAAGACCATCTCTAGCATCTAAAGGAAGCCAGGAGGGGCTTTTACAAATCTGCAGTGAGCTTTGGACCAAGACACAGTGAAGACATGGCTTAAAAGGGCTGTAATGAGAAGCTAGAAGAAAATATTGGCAGGAAAACACATTCAGATTACTGTCCAGACTAACAAGATGCATTAAATGCCCCTGTGAAGGACCTCTTCAAAGCATTAACATTACTCCAGTAAGAAAAAATAGCCAGCCCAGCTCAGTAACTGGCCACACTAGGGCAGGGAGTTACCCATTATTCACCACCAGAAGTCAACAAGATTATTTTAGTTTGTGATTACAAGAGAGTAAACATGAATAGTGTGTAAACTTATAGAACAGAATAGAGTAGAATAGAGTAGAGTAGAGTAGAGCAGAATAGAATAGAGTATTTCAGGTGGAAGGGACCTCCAACAATCATCTAGTTCTCCTCCTATCTGAGGAGGGAATGAGTGGACTTCCTAAAACATCACTCTTTCTCCATTGGTTATGGAAGAATTTGAGACAAGAAGATGCCTGGAAAGTTGAGATAACTCCAGAACTTTCTCTTCGTTGAGCAGTGAGCTCATATGTTCAGGCAACAAAGGCAGAAAATATTCAGGGCAAGGGGGTTGGCAGCCCTGAGCACTGAAATGAGCACAGTGGCCGCTTCCAGGTTTGGGCTCACTCAGTCCTAGTGGCTGCCTTGCCCCTGCCACGCAAACCCCACTGTTACTAACTCACCATCCACCTCCAGTCCATCCTCCTGACAGCTTCTAGCAGATGCTTAACATGAACAAGAGGATCAAGAACAATGTCCAAAGTTGCTGAGGATGCCCCTTCTAGCACTACCAGGAAGAACCTGACATATGAGGGTCTTAGGTGGGCAGAAGAATTTTTCAGTCCTTTTTCTGACTAGTACACCCTTAGGATCAACTTAAAATAGCAACTGCCACATCAGAACAACTCTCTCTAGTCCTCTGTCTCACTTCTGACTTGGGTTATCTCCAAGAACTTAAATAAAAGTAAGCAAACTTTTCATTAAGCCATTGTGGAATAATCTGTCCACATGTAAAATTTCTCCTGCCTCTTCTAAACCAATATTTATGCCCTGAGCTCTATTTTATGTATTGGTTGTTGAATTAATTTAAAACCACGTTAACAAGGAGGGAACTGACAACCAGGGAGAAGCTCGCTGTCTGTAACAAGGCACCCAAAGAGACTGCTATTTATCTCCAAACCTGGAAATCTTCTTGCTGCTGACCCTCATGTGAACCCCTCAGTCACAGATGGAGGGAGCCTGGAGCTCAGCCCATCGCCCAAATCTCACACGCCTTGTGCTGCTGAGCTTGAATCAGCCTGGCCTCGCAGGGCCACTGACCTGAAACTTTGATATCCCAGAACGCAGAAAGCTGTTGGCACATTTTGCTAAGGCTCTCCAACTGCATCAGGAGTTGTATCTAAGAAGGTGGTCAAGCCTCAGTTCAGGATCACCTTCTCAAGGCCAGAAGAGACTCAGTCCCAGCCATACAGTTCAGGCAATGGGCACATCATCACATTGCTAACAAATCTGAAACTGATTGACATCCATCCACGTACCGGGGGAGGGGATCTGTTCCCACTGGAAGTAACATGAAACAGGACTACAAGGAACACTTGCCATGATGGCATTTTCAGTATTACCTCACATCCTCAGGAAGAAGAAACCATTTTAACAAGAACTAAGGCTAAATTGATGGCCACACTGAGCTTCTTAGTTCTGTTGCTGATGTGTTGTGGAGCTTTGGGTAAGACACTTATGGTTAAGTTCTTAGTGATCCCCTGCCTCTGTTTGCATATCAGTGCAATAACAAGGGAAGGAAAATGTCTCCCTGTTGCACGCTGTATTTTTAAGATTAATTTAAGACTGCAGATGAAGACAGCATTGGGAAAGCCTTACAGTGAAAACACTCTCAGAAGTATTATAATAATTTAATATTCTTGTGTATCTGTAGGCTCCATCATTACCATTCTGAGGTACACAAATGCCTCACAAGCCTATTTTCACAACAACCCCAGTAAGAGGTTGCGTATTGTCACTTGTTTGAGCACAGAGGCCAAACTACCTGCCAAGATGTCAGAGCAGATCAGTCAACTAGTTTTGACCCTCTTCAACTAATGCTGGAACCAGCTAGACATTTTTCATTCCCATCAGTTCCTCCCTAAAATCAGACCCAGGTGAAGGACAGCACTCTTTGGCTTCTTGGATCAGATGCTTCTGGTCAGAAACAAGGCCTGTGAAACATGTTCTCCAAACAGCTCTGGAAGGTTAGTTCCAGGTGAAGAGGAAAGCCACTGCTTTTATCTAACGAGATTTCCTGCTACTGAAGTCTTGATAAGGAGCCTGAGCATGAACTCCTGTCTTGCTGCAATGGCAGACCTTTGGAGGTAACAAGCCTTCTGATTGCCTGATTTATCCCCTGCAGGTGTACATGTGCTGTGTGACATGTATGGAGGGCTATGTATACCTTATATAACCCCAAGAACTGCCACACTGATCAAGCCCAATGTCTGCCTGACCCAATACACTGAATCCATGTCTTGGAAAGGCACAAACCCCAAGTCTGCACAGACAGAGCCACCACCCCCTGGTCAATGAGGTGGTGCTTTTCCTGTAGTTGCAGGACAGTTACAGTGAGACACCCTATAGCTTATTTCCACTCATATTCAGAATGCAAACTGGGGCACACTCTGGCCCTACCTGTCTGACTGGGCACCAACCAAACTGCTGAGTGAAGGCAATGAGGCTGCTGGGTCCTGCTGTGCTCCCAGCTGGCACACCAAGCCAGCAGTAGCTGGAGGTGTGCCCTACACAGGGCAAACAAAAAACCCCCAAAGCCTGACATCCATGGAGCCAGGAGAGAGGAAAAACAAACCAGTAGAGAGCAGATAGGACCAGCAGGGCAAGGTGAGCTTCCCCTACAGAGGGTACAATTCAAACCTGCTGAAGACACAGAGGAAAGTTCCAGATCTGACTGCAGTTGTGCTAATGGTACCCGGCACCAAACAGTGGGGATGCAGCATCTCCTGAAAGGAATAGGGTTAATTTTCCATGCTGCTCAGTCCCTGCTGCCTGTGCTCCCTACAGCAATGCCAGTCAGTGTCGGGTGGTCTCGTGCTTTGGACAGGCTCTCAGCAGCAGCAGGAATCAGACGAACAGCTCATTGCACACAGGCCACTGAGCAGCAGCCAGCACCAGGCCTGGGCAGGCTGCGTGCTGCAGCACCTCGGTGGAGAGCTGGATTACACCCCATTAGCACTCCCCCGAGCCCTGCAGTCCCTCCAGGCTCAGAAATTTTAAAGCACTTAGCGCAGACCTGCCAAGTCTCATTTACATGGAGGGGGACTGGCTCATTCATGAGTCATTTCAAAGCATGGGGCCAAACTGATCCCCAGTGCTGTTCTGACAGGGTCAGAGGGTGAAGAAAAACCCATAAGTGAAATGCAGGAGTAGATGGACACTAGGGATGAATTTATCCCTCTTTCTGCAGTGCTGGGGCTTTGCTGGAGGTGATTGTTTGAAACCCTTGGCCTATTTTCTGCTGGTTCACTCAGTCAAAAAGCCTTGCACTCGGCAGAACGTGCTGTTGAAAACTCCCACAAAATGGGACTCCTCAAGGTTTCCAGGCCAAACGTTTGACTGACTCAGTGCAGTCGACAGAGCAAAGACATGCCTTGAAGTCCTGCTGCATCTGTCTCCCAAAGAAAAAGGGAAGCTGACAGGAGTTCTGCACGCTGACAAGCTCGCTTGGGAAGCCGGGGATCTTTCCAGTCTCCACGTTACGCTTCGATTGCAGGGAGAGAGAGACAGATCAGCAGGGAGCAAGATGCTGGGAACCCGGATCTGGCAGGAGTTCAGCACGGAGTGAGGCTGCAAAGGCGGCTGGGACCTCACTTGAAAAAGGGTCAGAATCCAGGCAAAGTCGATTTTATTTAATTTTAAAAGCAAGTGAAGAGTTTGGGTTTTTTTTCCAATGGAACTGTACAGAAGGTCCAGATCCAACTGGTGCCCAGTTATGTGAGGAGTAGAGTTCAAGCTTTTTTTTTATGTCACATCTCCTGCCATCTAATCTACATCACTGGAGCAAAGGCTCAGCTGCAGTGAGCTCCAGCAGGCTTTTTCTTCTAAGTTTGTTTTTATTTTTCTTCCTTTTGTCAAAATGATATGAAATGCCAAGTTTGGACATGAAAGGAAGGAATATCTAAGTTTTGCTTTGAAGTAGGGGACTCAATTGAAGTGGGGCCTAAGATTTAAGGGGCTGCAAACTCATGTGACCTGAAACTCAAATAAATGTTTGTCTAGGCCCTGAGAGCTGAAACCAAGACATTTCACATCACCCCACTCTGGGATATGATTTACTGGTTTTCCAAAGTGAAGCACACACAAGCACAGTGTCCTTGAAATGACCATCAGGATGAACTGATCAATTAAAACCGATGGATCTATCAATATTGACAGTGTCATGTCAAAGACAACAGACTAAAATACCAGTTCCCTTTAGAGAAAGGGACAAAAATATTTGTGTGCCTTTAACTTCAAAGCCTCAGCGTGACCACTGGGATTATTGTGACAAAGCACACTGACATGGTCACAGCTGTGACAGGTTGACAAATGAGGGTTGGTGGGTGGTGCTGTCTGGAGGAGTGTGAGAGAGGGGAGATCAGATTGAAACACAATCTGCCAACAACAAAAGAAGTCTCTGAAGGGAAGTCCTGGGCATTTCAGAGACCCAGTTTCTTACCAAAGAAATGAGAGGAGGATGGAATCTCCTTTTGTTTGTTGGTTGCTTGTGACCTAAATACCTTGCAGCTACATCAGCAAATCCATCTGGCTAAAAGTAAAGAAAAATTAACTTCTGTTTGTTTGCTGAGTCCTGAGCAAAGGAGGAGGACAGGAAAGCATCCTATGGTATCAGGTGATACAATTCTGTGCATATTCACAGCTGGCACTTAGGCAGGGCTGGGAAGTTGGCTACATCTCTAAATTCAATACAGCTCACAGCAGCTGAGGTGAAACCTGGATTTTTGCATTAGATGGGGCATGGCCAAAGTAAGTGCAACCACGTGTTCTGCCCAGGGCATGTGAAAGTCCTACCCACTCTGCAATAAAGTCACAGAGCTCATGATGGGGAAAGCAATGTCAGAAGGGTTTAGGGTGAGTGGGACTAACAGGACATTGATAGCCCTTCACAAAATTTCAGAAAGCCAATTCAATCCATTTAACTGGCAGAAAAAATAATGCAGTAAGGAAAAGCAGGAAAAAGAACTATTTCCCTGCCAGTTCAGTGGACTCCACTGGCTCATGAAGGCACCTGACAGCGCCAGGGTCTGACCAAAGGAAGAAGTCCCTGCCTGAAAATTCACACTGCTTTCAGCAACAGCAAGATGTTAAGGTTGTTTCAGCCATTTGAAGGAGCATCACCTGCACATTCTTACATTTCACCAGAGACTGGGGGCAATGCAGGTACCTACTCAATACTGACTCTGTCTTCTCTGTAAAGTTTTAACACCAGTGTGCTCATATGGAGAGGGAAGTCTGCATGAGAAGTCTCTTCTCTGTCTCAAAGTGATCTCAAAGTGATCAAAGCAATCTCCTGCTGCTCTGGGTATGCCTAAAAATACTGGTGAAAGCAATTAGACAACACATACTCCTCTGGTTTCAAGGTGGTTTCTTCTGTGTATTGTGTGGCCCTTTCTGCAGCACCAGAACGAGGCAGTTCCTTGAAAGGCTAGGCTGTCAGTCTCCTGCCCCTCTCCTAAAATAATATCCCTAGCCCTCCTTTCTAGGAAAATACAATAGTAAAATGCAAGGGACAGCATGAAAGATTCAGAAACAGGTGTAGATTGTGAAGCTACTTTGAACTCAGTTATTGGAAGCTGCCCTACCTTTATGAAAGAGTTCAAGACATGGAAACCATCCAGACAGGAATGTGACCCTATCCGCTTGCAAACTTTGGCTCCTGCAATTTGGCTTCAGTTCAGTACAACTTTTTCCTCAATTCTTACTCCCACAGACATGAATTCAATGTAAATTTTCTCAATCTGGCCAAAACCAGCACTTATTTTGAGTCAATTTGCCTTTTTCTGATCTCAAGGGGAAAGCAAGGGCAGGAAAGGAGCCACCAGCTGAACTTGACCTTGCTGAGACTGTGAGAAGGACTCACCCACCACAACATGCACTTCCCACTCTGACGTGCTTACCTTGCTTTGCTTCCTGTCCAGGTAGAACTGGTGTTGACTAATGGCCATAGCCCAAATAGACTTTATTAGTGCTGGACAGGCATACCACGTATGCACAGCGATGCCGCTATGCCCAAAAGTCCTTCTGGTCACAGATGCCCTGGAGAGGAGAAAAGAATGATCTGGGATTACACCAAGGTTGCATTGCATTTCCTTCTGTGGCAGAACCTGTCAGAGATCTCAGTAAAAGCTGCTGTCTTTACTATACACACCCTTGTGCTAATGGGAAAAAAATGCTTGGAAAACACCAAAAAATAGCTAATCGAGCCAGGAGAGCATTTACTTTAAATATCTCTTCAAGACAGCAAGCTCCAGAGGACTAACAGTAAAGATCATCCAGTTTGTCCAGTTCAGACTGTATTCCTGGGTTTGGCTGAGCTGATGCTGAATTGCTACATACTCCAGGAGTGTCACCACAGCCACAGCACAGGCGTGAATCCTCTGTCTCATCACGTGCTGAGATACCTGAGGCCAAGTCCTCATGCTCTCCACTAACTCTGACTTTGCACAGTGGCTGTCAAATATCAGGACCCAGGCAACTACTAAAGATCCACAGAATCAATGGCTACTTTGGGGAACGTGGGAGAAACTTTTCAGGTACCTTGATTTCCCCACTTGTAAGCAGATGTAGCAGAACTTGCCAAGCATATGGGAGAGGGGAGTTGTGAGGCTCGGAGGGGGGCTGCCTAGTGCCCTGGAGAGAATGGGACTCAGTGATTAGCTGAGTGAATTTAAAAACAGGAAAAATAAGAGCTAAATGTTTCCTCTCTGGGACTCCCAACTGTACTCAAACACTAGCAAAAAACACAGGTTGGGTTTCCCCATGCTTTCACAGCTGTGCGGAACTGCTTGGTTATTCCTCGCCATCCCTCAACTCCAACCCCACCAGCAGAGCCCCTGACACCAGCACATCCAGGCTCACAGCATCCTGGCCTGCAGAACTCCTCCCACTACAGGGATGGAGAGCTGGCTGGAATAAACCATGCCACTGACCTACAGAGCCCCAAATATTTAAATGAGGGCCTCCTCTCCAGTCTGTTAAGAAGAGTCTGATTATGAAATGATGTGACATGGTTACAGAGGCTTGCTCAGAAATGTGACACTTGTTATAGTCTTTCATGCAGGGACATGGGTGGTGAAGAGGCACCAGTGCAAGAGACAGCCTGAGGAGCAGGTGTGCTACAGAGGGGCTGCCAGTCAGCAGGGACTCTGTGCCATGTAGTTGTGGAGGTGACACTGCAGGAGAGCCCAGGAGCTCTAACGTGCCATGCAAGAGATAGATGACTCTTTAACCAGCACTCAGAAGTCCTCAAGCCTGCTAAGGCCATCTCCTGCACCTGCACTGGCCATATCTCCTCTGGTACCTATGGGTTACTGCTCTGTCCAAAACTGGAGGAGAATAGTGAGGGGAGGGACAGTCAAAGAAACTTGTGATAGAGCCAAGAACGAAAGAAAGCCAATACTCCTCAGCAAAATGAGAAAGACTGGCGATGTTCAGCCTGGGAGAGGGCTGACAGCTCTTGTGTCAAGGCCTTTCCAGTACTTCAAAATGTGTTATAGTCAAATTATGAAGCTACAAATTGGAGTGAAATTTCTGAGAAAACAGCCACGGCCAATGCAAACAGGGTCTGAGACAACTGGGATCTCATGTCTCAGTGTTATCCTGTGCTGAGTCCTTTCCATGCAACTGGCACTGGAGACCTTGTCCCATCAGGAGTACTATTCTTGTGAGAAAATCCTCCATGGATGCAACACGACAGAGGCTGATGGTGCTAATGAGGATAGGTGCTGGGCTGCCTCATTCCTGTCACTGGACTGGGAATGAAGGCTGGGCTGGGAGATGATCTTGATGCTGAAGTTGGAGAGAGAGGATCCAACTCTGGATGCTTTATGTTGGTTTAAGGGACACAAACCACTGTAGCACATTGGCCTGTAAGGATCTAAGGCATTAAGGCACTCAAACATGGGCTGAAGCCTTAATTTTGGTGTACTCTTGTTCAGTTCAAATGTACTCTTAGAAACATATTCCACAAACCATTTCTCATTATAAAAGCAGTGATTTCCATTTGTTTTTTCTTTTTGGGATCTATACCTCTTTCTCCTCAAAACTGCAGACCCCGTTCAAAAATCTTCAGACATTGCTGGTCAAAGCTGTGGACTTGTTTTTCACAGCTGTCTTTTGAGGACCTGAGAGAGGTGGCCCATGTGTGTTTTTTCCATTACCTTCCCTCCACACATGCTACTTGTGCTATGGAATTAACCCTGTTAACACCCCTAAAATGTGTAATTTTCCTCCTTTATGGGCTAAGTAACTGCAGTGAAGAGAGGTTAAATGGCTTGTTGGGGACAGGAAGCCATAGGCAGAGGCAGGGTTTAAAAACATACACTGTGCTGCCCAGCCCTGGCCACAATCTCAGAGCTGCGCTTGCTCTCCTGACCGTGGCTTCGCTGACTCAGGCTCTGGTTTGGCTACACAGATTGGAATGCGGAGAGAGCACTGTGTTGGCTACTACTCCACCTCCACATGCTGAACAACTCCTCTCAGGAGTCCATCCCACTTGGCCACGAGACTACACACCAAGCCGTGTTCCCACCACGCCACCGCAACGTGCTGTGCTGCTTTACGCCCAGAGCGCCACTTCGACCTGGATGGTGGGGCTCTGAATACAAAACCAAATCAAACTGATATAAACCCCAACCACAATAATTCCCTTGTAGGGAGAAAGTACCAGGCTGACAATCTGGGACAGGACTTTGTCCTCCTGGTGTTGATTCAGAGAAACAATGCAAGGGAATAAAAAACGGAAGCACTTCTGTGTCACTAATTCCTATAATCTAAATACAAATGAAACAGAAGAGGTTCCTCTGTGTGGTCACGTTTCATGCATGACACTGAGTTGCAAGTATCATCACGATTTTAAAGTCCCTGAGCTGCTTCCTTTCTTTTCCTTGCAGCTGCTCCTTGCAGGAAACAGCCAGAACTGAGGGCATTTAGGGGCTCCTGGTTGCTGGGTGCTAAGACCACACATTTCTGATGCCTTGCCGGCTGCCAGAGGCTTGGTGCGGGAAGAAGTGCACCACCTCCAGCTCCTGGAATATCTCCCAGTGTATTCTCGACTTTGGGAATTCGCTCTCCTAGATTTCATGCAACTATTTACATGCTTAATATTAAGCAGATGCTTCAAGGTTCTGCCGACCTAGGGCTGCACAATGATATGAGCTGGTCTACTCTGCTTTTGTTTTAGCAAAATACACCTCTGCACACAGGCACCATTGTACTGGTGTGACCGTGTTCATATCAGGGTAAATATGCACAGAAACTGCAGGCAAAATTCCACTAAACGTACATATATTAGTACACAGATAGGCATGGGTAACAGGTGAGACAGGATCCCAGCTGAGTGATCAGCAAAACACTACTACCAGCAGCACAATAAATCAGTGTGGGAAGAGAGCTGGTCTCTGCCAGTAATATCATACTTACACTGCAAGGGAGACATTGCTTTTAGCTACAAGAATTACAGATCCATATACTCACTGGTCACTGTCTGCAGCAGCAAACACACAAGGGGTGCTGAATGCTCTGATGAGATGCAGCACAATCCCTTGAACTCACTCTCACGTTAAGTTTCTAAAGTAAAAGACTCCTATGCCAAAAAGACTGATGGGCTTTCACCAGGCTGCCGGTAAACCTCTGGTTCCGTGCCATTCCTTTCAGTTGCACTACTGAATATTTATTTACAAGGAAACATGTGAGTACGAAATTTGGCGCCCAGCTCTGGGCTCCGAGAGCACCGCGGGGACGAAGCAAACGCGCCCGGGGGCTGCCGGCACCGCCGCTGGGGCACCGGAGCTGCACAGCCCCGGGGGTCACAAGGTGCCAGAACAGAGGGAAGGAAGGGAAAAAATACCGCTACGAGAACACACCCTCAAAAACATTCCCCCGAACACGAAATGTCCCGCTGGGAGGAAGCAGCAGCCCCTGGCTTGGCACCCGCTGACCCTCCCCTAGGGGTTCCCCAGATACCAAGCGCAGCGAGCCCCGCACAGCGGCGAGGGCAGCGCGGCTCGGCACGACTCGGCTCCGCAAGGCTCGGCACCGCAGAGCCCGGCTCAGCCCGGCTCGGCAACGCAGAACCCGGCTCAGCCCGGCTCAGCCCGTCGCTCACCTGCGCGGATCGTGCACCTCCACCGAGAACTTCTTTTCGCGGAAATAGAGGTTCTCCAGCTGCCTCCATTGGAAGATCTGCGGGGAGAAGAAGGGGATGAGGCGTCTCGGCGCGATCCCTCGCCCAGCCCTACCCAGCTCGGCCCCGCCCCGGCCCCGCGTCCCGCCCGCGTCCCCCGCCCCGGACCCGGGGGCAGCCCCGGGGGCGGGCCGTGCCCTCCGTCTCTCCGTTCTTCCCTCTCTCCCGGCCCCGGGCTCGGGGACCGTTTCGCTCTGCGGGATCAAATGCGTTTGAACACATGCAGACGCCGGGGGAAACCGCGATTGGGCTGGTTTCTCCTGGGAGGATGGCAGCACGGCAGCCTGTCCCCCCTTCGGGTGAAGGAGGGGAGACCCCGACGGGGGCGACTCGCCTCGCTTCCACTCAAATGCGATGGCCGGCTCTGCTTTTATCCCGCAACCCACGTAAAACTGGCACGAGCATGAGCCGAGCGGAGTCACTTTATCTATCCCAGGTGCTGGCAGCCTCGTGCTGACGATGCCCGAGGCTCCAGCGTGCTCCCGGCGGTGCAAAACACGGCAATAAGCAGGCCATAGCCCAGACTCTCTTTAACAGGATGCCCTGCCGAGGTATCTCCGAGCAGCTCCGGGAGAAAGCCAACACTATCACCAGTGGGGAAACTGAGGCGTACACTCGCTTCTGAGTCAGAATGGGCCAGCCCTGGGGTCTCTGCCTGCTCCTGGGCAGTGAGATGTGCTCACACAGTCCCTGTGCCTCAGCTCTGCCGGGAAACGCCCCCGATTTCCCAGGCAGGAGGGCGAACTGACCACAGGAGCAGCGCGAAGGATGCGGTGTCTGCGAAACACCGTCTCAGCTCTGCAAACCACCACACCTCCACCGCCGCGGACAGGTCCATCACCGCCTCCTCCTTAACAAATGAGTCAGCCAAAATCCAAACCCTGGCTTCCAGGCTGCTAATCCACAGGGAGGAGGCAGCCTCCAGCCCGTGGGCATCTCGGACTTCGGCTTCCCTGCAGAGCCCCTGGCAAGCAGCGAAGCACGAGGAGTGTAACCTCGCTGCTGGGGAGCACAGCCAGCAGAGCTTTCCGTGATTTACACTCCTTCTCCCACTGCAAGTAGGGTCTGTGGAGTTCTTGTCCTGCCCCCAAGGAAGGCGTTGGCTCCTGCCACGCCGAGATAAGCCGGTTGCCAGTGTCAGCGCTCGGGAGATAAGCAAACAGAAGGCGGTTTTTTTTTGATGTGAACTGATTAAGCGGCTGGTGGAGGTGAATTACAGAGAATAAACCACAGAGACGGCCCAAAATTTTCTCCTTGCTGATATTTCAGAGGCAGCAAAATTAAAAATATTTGTTTGTAAAAGTTTCCAAGCAAGGTGGTTTTGGGCTTTTTTCCTCTCTGTAACGAGGTGTTCAGAAGGAACAGTGGGGGATAAGGAGTGCACTGAGCTGCCCTGTACTTTGGGGCTGTTTAGATTGCAGGGGGATACAGGAGAAAGGGGGCCAGAAGACATAGGAAGCCTGAAGGGATGAGTTACATTGCCCTTAGAGGATTGTTTTATTCCTCCCCTGGAAAAAATAATTGCTGCATAAAAGTTGTAATCACCAAGAAGGACAGAAACACCCACTATTTTACCCAGCAAGGGAGGACAGACACCGGGTGAAAGGGTTAAGCCGGGAGCTGAGGTCTGGCTGAAGTCTGTCTCCTCTGCAAGCGCCTGGCTTCAAACACATGAAAAGGAAGTTTGGGGCTGAAACTCCCACTGACAACAACTGGGGTCAAGCCATGTGGGCTGCCAAAAACATCCCTCTGGGCTTCTTGATGCCCATCCGCAAGGCGGGGAGGATAATGTGGCCGTGCTGCATGGCATGTGCAGAGGACGTGTTTGGGAGGCGCTCAGACATGTGGAACATATGAGAGTCTAAAAAGCCAGCAGATCACACCCTTCAGAAAATATCCTGCTGTCCCCAGGTCCCCTGTTGTCATTTATGACTAAACTTCGGTGTGGCGCAGAAGGAATTTGAAACTTTTCGGAGCTGCTGGCAGCTGCTCTACTCGGATGCTCTCCTGCCCATCCTCCTCCCTCCTACCCTGCCAGACTCTTCCCTACGCTCAGATCCTTTCCTATTTTACCCTCTCTGCTACCAAATCTCACAGTGCTGTTTGTTAAGTGAAGTGATTCTCTTTGATGATTAACTCCAACTGTCCAAACACAGAGGGCCCTGGGGAAGCTGCTCGGATGCCCAAATGTAGGCATGCAGTGCCCTTTTCCATGCTCCAGGGTACCCTGCCTGGCCCCTGGCTGCTGCCCTGGGAGGGAGCTTGCCATAGGTCCAGTGCTGTATCTGCCAGCCCCACGCAGATGTCTTGGATCACTAGCAGTGCCTAAAACAGCACTAGACACCTACGTTTTGGGCATTGGAGCAGCTCCCCAGATCGCTGTGTTTTTATATTTAGTTTCCTTGTTTTTCTTGGCAGGGTATGGAAGGAGGCAAATTCAGACTCTGGGGAGGGAGGGGGTGAAAGTGACCCCACAGCCTGAGTTTGTGTCTTTTTTTCCATAACTCTGCTCTCCAGAACATGCATGTGTGTTTTGCCAATGTGTAACTGCCCTCCCTTTGCTGCCCTCCCAAATATTATTCTACAGTCTCCCACTCCTTTTGCCCACATTGAGGGTCTCCCCCTTCCTATACATAAGGAATCCAATCTGCAAAAATGTGAATACCCACAAGAAAGCATCCACTTTCCTGTTAGCTGATCATAACCCCTCCAGAGAAACAAAGCTGAAGGTCTCCCTTCAGCCAGACCTCCTAATGTAAGCAAGCTGTTGCCCTCACCAGTTATACAACTTATGCATGGTCTCAAATTGATGCTGTTAATGCAGTGACAGATGCACAAGGTGCCATTAGTGGGTCTTCTTAAATGGAAGCATTAATTTTTACCCATCAAGATCCTTTTACTACACTGGTGCTTGCATCCCTCACTGGGGAATAGTCACAGCAGGGAGCTGGTCGTAATTTCAGCGGGGGTCTTGTGGAAATGCAGTGACAACAGATGTATGCTGGCTTTGGGACTGGTTTGAATCAGAGCATCCACGTTCATGGCAGGTTTGCCTCTCCCTGTACCGAGGCTGGGTTTGGTTTTGGGTTATTTGGCTTGTGATTGTCTTTGGTTAATTGGCAGGGTCGAATCCAACGCTTGCACTTGTGGGTGGGCCAATTCAGATTGGCTTTATTGGAATTGCGTTAGAGTTGCAGTGACTTTGCCAGGCAAAAGGTACCTGGTCCAGACAGGGACTGGGACAACATCTCTACAAAGACGCTGGAAATGGGGCTTAGAGAAAATCACTTGCTAACCTAAGCTGGGAGTACAATTCCCCTGCCCGTGAGTAGCTGCCTCCCCTCGGAGCCCGCAGACAAGGGGACAATTAGCGGTGCGTGCGGAGGGCTGAGTCTCTGTGATGTGGTGGCTTGCCTGCTGGGTTCTCTTCTGAGGTCAGCAGCTCATTTTGAATCATGCAGCACTGGGCAGCTTTCAGATGGGAACAATTTTTGGTAGTGGCCATCATTACAGGCTGCACATGAGATCATTTAATCTTCAGTAGATACTTAAGGAAGTCTCCCCAAGACTGGCTTTTGAGCACAGCTCCACACTCATACTCACACGTGAAAGGGGCTACTAAAAGTGGAGAGAAGAATTACCCCTATTCCCTCCTCCTCTGAGGGGATTGTCCCCACCATGGGCTCAATTTCATTGTGCCAATAAAACTGGAACTGACACTATCACTTGAATTTATAAAACTGCTTGTCAACCCGTGAACATTCAAGGGAATAACTGGTCCCTGTCAGACCATGTGCACTGTTTAAAATGCATTGGAGTGGGTGGGGAGGCCATGGAGGGGAAATCAGTGCCAGAAATGGCTTCTGCAAAGCTGGCAGCTTAGAAGAGGAGCCAAGGGAGAGATCTGAATACTGCACGGTGTGCTGCAGAGAATTCAGGTACAAGTTACAGGAATTTTCTCATTGAAAATCCCATTCCAAGAGGCAGGCAAGCTTGCCAGGCACCAGATGTTTGTGACTAGTTATAAAGAGCTGCAGTCAAAGCCCTTTAGATGCAAGCTTCTTTTGTGAGCACACTTGTGGTTTGCTGGCTGCTCCCTAATTAAGCTGAGCCTGGAGGAGAGGAGGCCCAGGGATCTGCATCCATTTCAGCCATGTGAGTCTGAAGAAGGTTTTTTACCATTTTTATTGACCATGAGGCTGCTGCTGTGGAGTTTGCACACAGCAGGAGGTAGGGTCAGCATCAGAGTATTTGAAAAATGCAGGAGGTTCCTGATAAAGAAAGGAGCGTGTTTTGTGAATGAAACATTGGGGATTGCTTCTGGCTTGGTCACTCATGGCCTGGGTGTGGCGAGCTGAGTTAGTGCTAGGCAGTAGGCCATGCTCTGCCCCTTTGTGCTCAGGGAGCCTTGCCCGAGCATCCAGTGGAAGGACCATGCCATACATTTGGGAACCCCAGGCTGTAATGAGGCTGTTGTTGGCTCCTGTGTCATCCTGCAGCTCAGGGACAGGACAGAGAGGGCTGCTGAAGGCAGCACTGGTGGTTGGTGCACAGTGCTCTCTGAATTATGGTACCTAAAGAAACATGCCCAAATAGTACTTCTTGGAGTAATTCCAAATCCTGGGGGAGAGGTACTGGGTACTGTTTTCTGCCTGCTGTGCCCAGAAGAGCTGGACTTGGCACTGAACTGGGGAGAGTGCACTGTGGCTGGGCACTCTGCGGGGACATGATGTGAACTATTTTTGCATTTGGTCTATTAAGAACCAAATATAAATGTGCAGGAGTCTCATTTTCTTTCCCTTTCCTGTGTGCTGAAGCACCTGAGATGGGGCACAGGATGAATGGGGTCACCCAGCGATGCACACACTCTCAGGGGTTCCAGATATCGCACTTGGTAGCTGTTCAGAATCAAACCATCTGCAGAAGTCTGCAGGGGATCTACCTGCTGTTTGCTGTCTTTGATGACCTAAAGGGGATTTACAAAGGAGATGGAGACAGACTTTTCTCACAGGTGGAAATAGACAGAGGTTGCAGGCTTGCAGCAAGGGAATTCTGAGTAGATAAATTAAAAACAACCCCAACCCCAAAACAAACAATGGAGGGGGTCAACCACTAGGGCCATGAGTAACACGACTGAACTCTGAAGCTGTCCCAGCTTTGAGCAGGAAGTTGGAGACCTCCAGAGACTTTTTGACCTGTATTTTTCTTTGATTCTAAACATCTAATGAATGACCAACTCTAATTGTTGTTGGACTTGCTGATCTATATGGTGTCTCCCAGTCCTTCAAGTCTTGCCTCTTCTCAGATGATTAATGCTTTGCTAAATCACACTATGTAGAAGGAACAATCATCCCTCCAAATGCATGAACTGCCACCTGAACTGGATGCTCTGAATGGCTTCTAGGAAAGGCAGGGAAATAAAGTGGCACATTTCTAACAGCCCAAATGCAACCCCTCCCCATGCCTATGCTATGGGCAAGAGCTAGCACTGGATGACATCCTGATACTAAAACTGGTACTAAACAATGGAACTAAAACAATGGCAGTATTTTCACACAGCTTGCATGAGTGCAGCTATAAACTCCCAGTTCTTTTGTCTTGTGCAGTTTAAAGACAAATCAAACATAATAAGAAAAATTCCTCCTTGGAAATGTACTTCCCTCCACTGAACAAACTAGCAAGCAAAATTCTAGGAGTTGAGTTATGCAGGAGGTCAGGGTGGAGGTTGTGAGCGGTCCCTTTCTGGCCTTAAACTCTATGGAAATCACAGCTCTAGTGAAGTCAATGGCTGTTTTGTCCCAGTGACTTCAGTGGGGCCATGGTTTCCGGGCATGGATTTGTGTTCTGCCTCAAGCCAACCCGGTTCCCATCAATCATACCTCTGTCAAACTAGTTAAGAGTGAACGAGGAAGGATTTGGTCCAGGCAGAACTGCACCATCTTAGCTCAAACAAATGAGCTCTTGTTTGAGGGGCAGATTTACCAAGAGATTTTTGTGGCTGTCACCTGTGAGTTAGTGTGACCCATTGCTGAGGGTGCCCCTGGGTCATGAGACGGGGATGCTGCTGCACCATAACTTAGCCCTCTATCCTGCCACACTTCCATTCATTCCTGGATTTTTATTAGTTTGGGGTATTTTTTTTTTCTTTCACTTCCCAAAACAAAAAAATAAAAGGTTTCCTGTGTGATTTGATGTGGGAAACAACCCCACCAATGATCTTTCCAGAGGCTTGCCATCCTCCCTTCCCCTGTGGAATGAGAGAATGGTTTGGCTAAGTGGGACTTTCAGTGGTCTGTCAGCAATCCCAGCTCACTATCTAATTACTTCTTCGCCTCAGGCTTCAGGACTCTTTTTCTGCCAAACAGGCAAACAATTTCTGGTCCAATTTGAGATCCCTTTTGCTGTGTGCTGTTCTTATGGGATCACATCGCCCCGACAAACATTTCTGGCTTGACCAAACACCAATTGCATCTAGGTCTATATAATCAGCACTCTGCATTCACTTCCATTATGGAGACACAATTCCCTATTACATTTCAAAGTGGTTTACTCACTCAGAGAGACAGCAGAGCATCAGATCACAGAGGGAAGAGCTGCTATTTGGACAAAGCATTATTTGTCTACATAATGCAACTTGATATTTGTGTCTCTAACTGTACACAGACCGGGACTTTGGCTTTATATACAACCAAATCCACCTTCACTGCACATATATATCTGGTAGATGCTGTTAGATATTGCACTGCTGTCACCATGCTGTGTGTGTCTAAATCAATAGGTCTACAGAGAACCTTTTCTTTCTGATTGTTTTAACTTAAATTTTCTCCCTTTTACTCTCTGCAAGCAAATCAAAATGACTGGATCTTTCTGCATTGAAGAACTCTTCTTTCTGGCACAATATCCTATGTACTAAATAAAGGATGCCCTAGCCTATGAATCAGCTGTGGCACCGTAGAAGGATTTATGCCACCCACAAACCATTGCTGTTACTCTCTTCCCTAAGGATCCTTATGTCTTCTCTAGTGGCATGGCTAAGTAACTCTGGCTTGGAACCAAAATACAGGAGCCACCATTCCCATCCCACATTGCCATGGCAATACACAGCATGAATTATGTTGTGTCACTGAAAACACTCCTGTGATGCTGGGTGTCTGCATATGGGGTGCCATAGCAGCAGCAATTCCACGGACATGGTGAAGGGCTGCAGAGCCTGACCTTCTGAACCTCCTGCCCAGGCTGCTGACTAAAGGTGGCTCATATTGAGAGAGGGGGCCCCTGCCTGGCTTCATCTGGTGATAAAAGTCCCCAGACCTTTGGAGCAGTGAGTCCTGGTGAGCCAAGAGACAGAATCTGAGCAGGGTGGGGCATGGGGGAGCTTGCTACCACTTCAGAGCCAAGTGTAAGCTCTCAAGGAGGTTTCAATCTCACTCCAGATCTCCACCCTAACTCCAGGGCTCTGAGGTCCAATTTGTTTCACTTTGTGCCATCGGAGTGATTTGTCTTTGCATCTTGTTGAAGTTCCTGCTGTGAGCTGCAGAATCATTTAAGACTTGGCTGCTGCTTTTATAGAGAATTACTCTTTAAGACCTGAATATGACAAAGCACTTAGAGCAAGGGAGTTTTACTTTGATGGGACTACTCCTAATGTTTAATGGTAGCAATGGGCTTGACTTGGCTGGATCATGGGGTGGGATGTTGCACTGTAGCCCTTCTGAATGCAAAGTCTCACAGAAAATCCTGGGGATTGTATGTCTGATGGTATCACCACAGCACACCAAATCACCAGAGCAGTGCTGTTCTCCTGATAAAGCAGCAGTGCCTTAGACTATGTATTAGCATTTGCAAGTTGATTAAACTACTTACTTACCTACATAATGGAAACTGAGCATGACTATTGTAAAAAGTTGTTTTACCTAGACAATCTACTCAGCTGTCTAAAAGCAGTCCTGTTTGGGAGAGCAAAATTTTTACCAGCTTTTATGGGAAGAAGAGAAAGTAGTGATGATGACCTCTAAGTGTTACTTCATCCTGGTTCAACTATGCCAAATTCCACACAGCTGAACTCCTTCCAACTTGTTTTGAGCTATGAAGCTTTCGTCTTGCTCCACAAAGTTATTGTGTAGGTTAATGGCAGTTTCTTTCTCTGGCTGCCATGATTTATGCAGCCTGCATCCTTATCCAGCTCCTATGGCTTTGCTGTAGGATACTGATTGTGGCTCAGATGGTGAATGGGACTGGGAACTGACCGAGGCTAAGAGTGACCGCTTTTTTTTGGGTGGGTTGTGCTGAGCCAGGCTGATCCCTTCTCTGGAGCAGTTTCCTTCCCGACTGCACAATGATACCAGGATGACCGAGGAAGAAGCCCAGGGGAGGAAGCGAGCAGTGGTGGCAGCATTGCGATGGGGGAGGAGGGTGGTGAAGGCCATTTCAGCTGACATTGCTGCCAAAAGAAATGTTCACTGAATCACAGTCAAATGGCATGCCCAGCCAAATCCCGACAGGAACAAAATCCCGCTTTCCAGCCCAGTGTGCTCTGATGCAATTTATTCATCTCCCAGTGTGTTTGGCAGCTTTTTGGGACAGCAAAATGCAATGGTCAGGCATGGAATGGTGGCTGCTGAATAGGGAAGTGCCTGGTGCTGGATGGTAGACACCCCAAAGTGAGGGCAAAGCAGTGGCAGAAAAGATGCTGGTGAGAACATGGTCCCTGTGTAACAGGGATGGAATAAGATATTTCAGCACTGGAAGGTCTTAAAACGTGGTTGCTCTTCCACAGTTGCGGTTCTGGTTCTTACATTTTGATAAGGAAGGAAATCGAGTGAGCAATCTCTCTCTATGAGAAGAAACAGCGTCGTAAGGAACCTTGCTTTGTATATGTCTCCCTCCTCCCGTGCTCCACATTTCCAAATACTAAACCAAGACTGAATTACTGCTCTATAAAATGAGCTGAACCCGTCGTGACCTGAAGACTGGTTCAGTTTACAGCCAAGTCCATAATCCAAAAAGCATGAAGGATCAGCAACGGGAAGAGAAATAAAAGCTCAGGGCAGAAGGAGTCAGCAGGTAGTCCTTAACAGTCCGCTAATCACAGTGAATAATTTATTGCAGCAATGCCACTGAGACTCCACTAGCTTTTAAACCATTATTTCCTGAAAATGGTTTCTGCTTCCTTTGTATCATTTGTAAGTTTGAAATGTTTTATCCCTGTCTGCAATGTTTGCAAAGGTCTTAGGAAATGATGACATTCCAAGAGGAGTCCAATGACACACAAATCCAGTACATTCTCTGACCCCACCTGATTCTGGATGCCCTAGAGAAAGTCCAGCCCTTTCTGAATACACCCTGTGGCTCAGCAGCATGCCAGCGAGAGGAATGATACACATGCCCCATACCTCTGACAACAGAAACCAACCTGCTGCCAAATCAAACACCCTCCTTGAACACAAGGGCTTGTAACGACTCCCAAAATCCTCTTTGAAAATAAACAATTCAATGTTAAAAACCTGGATGGAGGGTCACACTTTTAGTCCTATCTTTAACCCTTCTAACCTCCTGGCCTCTACTGTATCATGTGGCAAGGAGCTGTGCAAGTGAATTGGGCTCCCTCTAACTGATTTGAGTTTCATGTTTCTTTTGCCTTTTCCACTGTCTCAGTGTTCTGTGATCAGTCAGGACAGAGACCAACTTGTCAACTTCCTCCTCCCCATCATTCACTAGTTTCTGTACATTTCACATCAATCCCTACTTTATGTTTTTTTAACTTACTGGTCTGTCATTCCTTCACCACAGGAAGCACAAGTTTAACCACTCTATCAATGCAATTACTTACTTGACAATGCTTCATTATGCCCTAAAGCAGAGAGGATCTATTTGTTCTGCCATAAAATGGCTCTTAATTAGGTTATTGCCCCTCCTGTGTAAATATCCCATTTTGCCTCTGGAACTGGGAAAGTTCACTCTATCTCTTGTTGTTTGGAAAAGGCCAAGTGGCATCAGACAGCAATCTTTCCCTTTCTGGACACAGTTAATGTGCTGATTACTTTGCTCATGCTTTTGACAAGCAGGTGATTTCTCTCTGTTCAAACACTTAAAGCTACTGACTTTACTTGGGCTTTGTATTGCTTGGTAGGATGGGTCCAGCTCAGCTCTTGTGTTTGCATGTCTAAATGGGAAGTCGGTCTTTGCTTTGGAAACACTACAAACTACATATTAAATTCTTCTGTAATGAGAATCCACAGAGTGTTGTGGAGAGTTTATGGCAAGGGACAGAGCATTTTCATAGCATGCCTCATTTCATCTCAGAGAAATGCTGGGAAGAAATGGCAGAAACTGATATTTGTCTGTCACAGGGAAAATTTTTGTCAAGCTACATTGATGGCTGAACTTTGGGATGCCTCACTTTTTTTTTTTTCAAAAAAATGTTTATTCCCTTTGGATTATCTTCAGTCAAGAGAACATGAGCGTTGATAGTGTATGAGTCTGATAAAAAAAGGCTCACCTTAGGTTTTGTTGCCACTAGCTTTCTATAAAAGAAAATGGGATAACACTATATACAGGTGTTTCTTACAAAGCAACTAAACACTCCCAGACTCTCCTTTTAGGTAATTTTATTTTTGGTGATAAGTTAAACATTCTCTCTGCTTGTTTATTGGCCATATGGAAGTTCTTTGGCTGATTTTGTTAATCATTCACTCTTCAGCTTGGAGTTAACTGTTTACTAACTGTTAAGCTGTGTGCACTAAGAAAAATGCCTTTGGGCTCTTAAATCAGTGGGAATATCTCACCAGACCAACAGAGAGACGCCTGGTGCTACTACTTGGGCTTGCAGATCTCACAGCTCCAGGCTACGCTGCCTCTCCTTCCTGTACAGGTCTCTAGGGATGCAGAGGAGTTACAACCCTTGCCCCATGGTTGAAATGGACACACACCACTCACAGCCAAATGGTCACACGGGGGGCTGCAGTGCCTTGTGATTTCTTTGCAATTCAAGCACAAAACTCTCTAATGACCCTTCCCTGAAAAGGATGGGCTCGGTCACTACAACCTCAGCATCTTGTAGGTGAGTGGTGCTGGTTCCAGAGAATTTGCTTTGGTTTATCATGAATATTGGATGGTGCTGGCATGAATGGAGTCCAGCAGGACAATGCCTCAAATTCTTTTGCCTTTTCAAGGCACACAGAGCCTTGAAGGCTTTTCTCTTCACAGGGAAGTGTTTGTTGAAGCCGAGTTTACACAGAGGGAGATGGATTCTGCCCATCCTGGATGCTGCACACCACTGCTCCACAAATGACATTGGTTCTACAAAGCCACTACCAAACTTCCAGAATGCCTCAGTACATGGTTGGCAGGACAGTAGCCATGTTCCCACACTTGATACTCCCTTCCTCTTGTTCAGCTGGAGAGATGGATTTTGTGAAGTATACCGAAACTTTTGCCATTATTTAACACTGATCTGGTAAGGACCAAACTTGCATTTAAACAGGCAACATTCAAGAGGAAGCCTTGGGCAGAGCTTGCTGAGTCTGTGAGCTAGCCCTGAACAGACAGAAGCAAAAGGATAAGCCTACAAGTGATGGCTTTGGGTATTGTCAGGGTTTCCACAGAATTCAAGCATAGGCAGGAAGAAACATAAAAATAGAAGCAGAGAGACACATTAGTCTCTGCAGCCCAGGTACAACTGCATTCCAGTTTAATAGCCCTGCATTCCCATCTGAACCACCAAGGACTAGGTGCCAGATATCCATCTCAGCTGCACCCCCAATAATCCTGGAGGACTTAAGCCTGAGTGAGAACGGCGCAAGCAGGATCAGGTTCTGGCCCTGCATCAGCCTCAGTTTTCCTCTCCAGCCTCATCCAACTTGATGACAAACCTGGTTAGTTTTCTAGAGACACGTGGCTGATTCACTCCAGCAATTTAATAAAAACATGGTTTTGAGTGACTGCTAATGGGATTGCCCAAGATAGGTTCAGCTGCTTAGTGTGGGTTACAGTTTTACTTGCAAACACAATAAGCATGGAAATCTATCTAGGATGACATATAGAAAAACATTACAATCTCCCTTAGACGACAAGCAAGGTTTTTATATGCACTTAATAAAAATGTCTTGGTTTCAACTGGTTTCTTGCTACAATTTGCTGCTTGTGTTTCTTCCAGGGAGATTTATTTTTCCATTGTAATTTTTCCATTTGTTTCTGGCATCGACAGTGCGGGAACAAAATAATAAAGATCAGAAAAGATGTAATCTGTTTCCCCCTCCCCCCACAATTTTACCTTGTAGAAAGTTCAGTAAGGTTTACCCCTCCCTTTTGCACAGCAAAGACTTGAACCAGCCCATGCTGGTGTAGTGAAATGAATCAGATACTACGGGTAGGCTGCTCCCAGATACCAGGGTTATCAAGTGCAATTTTACAATCTAATTAGCAGAGGATTAAACACTGCACCTCGCTGAGGCAGCTGAGCTGCTCTTGCCAGAGGGGTTTTACCACCTCTGTAGGGTAAGAAGTCTTTTTACTTGCTCCAGAGCAGGTAAAATCACTCCATGGAGAAATAACGAACCCACTCTGTCCAAGTCCTGTCTCTGGTTTAGGCTGGTCATTTTGGAACAGCCCTTCCAACAGATGGGGTTTGCAAGCATCATGTAACAAGAGAAATGCTCATCTAGCCTGTCTTTTCACTGCTGTGGTCTTTGGGTTGTGGCAATGGACAAATTCTAGCCTGGAAATTCCTGCTCTCCCTTCCCACACAACCTTCCCTACCAGATTCATGACCACTTCTACTGAGCCACAGAAGTTCTCAGTGGTTTGTGCATAAGGCAGCACCATTGGTTTGGGTCTCCTGGATTTCATACAAAATTTGCTGAGACCAAAAAAATCCATAAAATAATTCCTAATAAAGAGAAAACCAGCGCCCTCTTTTTTAGGGTTAGACTTTCAGAAAAAGGCTCGGAGACGACTAAAGCCCCTGCTTTGAGGTGCATTGTGAGCACTGGAGATGGTTTAGCGGGGACACAGAGAGGCTGGCCAAGATGTTACCATGCTCTAAAACCAATGCTACAGACTGGACACCCTGAGCAGCTGAGACAAGGAGAAAGCTGAAAAGAGGAGAAAGCTGAGAAAGGAGGTTTGACTCTTCTAGTGCAAACATCTGTGTCCTCTCATGCACTCAGAGTATCTGATCTCTTTTCTCCTTCATTCTGATCCTCCCCACCAACCCTATCATCCCAATAGAGTTGACAATAATTGCTATAGCTTGTGAATGGCTGAGTCCTGTCATGGCAGGGCACTATTTTCTCCAAAAGAAATTTTTGTATTCCTAAGACTGACTTCTGAAGGCATCCTTTAAGAACACTTCCTCCCTGGGGGGTTGGCACTACTGGAGATATGTGGGTGCAAACATCCAGCCTAGGCATGTTTTAAACTATCATATGTGAGTATAGCTTGCCCTGCAGGTAATGATTGATTCAAAATAGATGTGTCTTTTAGAGCACAGATTCTCTGTGAAGACCTCCTTACTCCTCTCATCCTTTCCTTCAATGAATCAAAAGCCCCATTAATAGCCTTCAGTGAATAAAAGGCTAATTGATGCACTTATTGTCTCTTACTGCCTCCTTAGCAGTTCAGGTTTCTGCCAAAACCTTGATTATAGTCTATTTTAATAGAAGATGCTCTCTGTGAGCACCAGGCAACATCCAACTTGATTGTTACCAGAGGAGGGGAAAGAAGGAGAGAGGACCTTGGCACAGAGACAACGCAGAGAGAAATGCAGTGCGTTAATTCACTGTGGAAGCTTTTGCAGCCACAGAAGAGCTGCCTGGTTGCCCCAAGTCATCCAGTTCTGCAGCCTGCAAGCAAGCCTGAAGCCTTGCCTCCCGAAGTCTCCCTGGGTTTCCAAATCAACAAACACTGTTTCTAACAGGCTGTGCATTCACACCTGCAGGGCCTGTGCTCAGGGATGAGCCTTTCTATATCAGATGGCATCTTAGGTATGAAAATCGGAACACATGGGTCTGCCTCATAGGAGAACCTCAAGGAATCAAAACCTCCCAAATCAAGAGGACATTTCTTAGCTGGATTTCTCCCAGGCATTTTGGAAGGGCTGGCACAAACCCCAGTTCACAGATGCACTGAGAGCCTCACTAAAAATACTAACGAAGAGACCAGAATGCCAAGTCCTCACTGACCAAGCTCTAGTTTTGTGACCAGATCTATGTGTGCCATGCCTTGATTTGTGAACTGCTTCAAAGTAAAGTTCCAAAATAAATCAGATAGTAGACATAAACTTTTTAATGCCTCTTCTTTAGGTACATAAACAAAGTTGGCTTTACCCCCTGCTCTGACACCAACTCTTCAGTTAGTAAAATTGTTGCTTGTCAAATGTAATGCCAGTCCTGGGAAAACCATGCAGTTTTCTTTTTGTAATAAATGGAAGCAGCTTTCCTGTGTCTTATACCCTCTCTGTCTCATACCATTTATAGCCTGGCAGTGCAGTATCAAGGGTTGGCTGAGCAGCCCCAAACCTGCCACAGCCAGAGAATGGAAGGCCTCCAGCACCTGAAGGATCAGTCCTTCAGTCTCCAGTTATATTTTATGAACCACACAAAAAAAGGAGTGTCAGTTGCAAGATTAAGTGATGCTTATTTCCCCCCAAATCCACAACATTTAATAAATTATGAGCTACTTTTGTCCATTAATTCTTTGCAGACATTCAGACAAGTACGGGAGAAATTGAAGATCCTTCAAAATCAAATGAGTCAATGACAGCATTTGGTGTATATCACACCCTCAATTCGAGCTGTAACATGCGTGGCAAGCCCAGACCTTGACAGAAAAGTAAACAACTTACCTTTCTTGGTTTTACTTTGTCATGGTAGTCATATTGAAAAATCCCCTTGTAGCTAAGTCCTAACCACCAAGGAATTCCCTGCTTGTCCTGGAAGAGAAAACAGAGTGAGTTATATTGAAGAGAATGGGAAAATGCTGGAGATTTCCGAGGCTGTTGTTCAACGTGAATATTTATTTCTAAGCAGTATCTTTGAATGGGTGCTGTTAAATTTCCCCCTGCTGAATTCCCTCAAGTCACAAAGCTCCACAAGTGTTTAGGAGAGATCTGTTTCACTTTTGGCCATATCATATAAAGCCATTTAAAATACATCACATGCGATCAGGTTACTCAAAATGCTGTCAGGGGAGGTGAGGAGGTTTGACATGGGTCCTTTGTGCAGTGGTGCATCCTCTTTCTCTGCCCTGTAAATTATCCAGTCTGAACACTCAGAGACTGGAGAGAAAGGAGAGTGAATCACCCAGCTGACTTGAATTATGTGGAGGGATTTTAGCATTAGCCTTAAAAATGCAGCAGTAATGGGATCTGAGAGCTACCAAGTGATAAAGTCTGACAGGCTCGGACCCAACTGCTTTGTGTCTGAGTGTGCAATAAAATGGCCCTATGGAGTAATGGCTGATATCTGATCCCAGCCTCTGCAATTTACTGACCTGGAGTCCTCAATGAGATTACATCTGTTCTGTTAATGTGATAGAGAGTGGCAGGGTAAAACATAGCAAAACGAAAACCCCCACAACATCAGGCAGAAGCAAAACCTATTAAGTGCAATATTTGCTGCCTCATTGCTGCTCACTGCTGCTTATTGATCATGGGGAGCTCACTGGAATAGCTCTCAAGTGTTTGCAGGATTGAACATCCAGCCCAATCCACTCTGGTTGATCTACAGTAGTCCAAGAGATCTGGATGCAAAGGGTGCTGGAGGGATCCTGTCCTCTGGGAAAAGATGAAGCTATTGCTTTTTGCAAAAAAGCACACCTTATTTTGTGTACACATTAGCAGGAATAGACTAGAAATGTATCTCCTGAGACAAGTACAGTCAGATATTTGTGTTTTTGTTGTACCCCATGTGTGCAAGACCTTACAGATGTATGAAAAACCACACGATCTGTGCACAGAGATAATGATGAAAACACATCAAAATTTCAGTGGTGATAAATGAGAGAATATGCCCTGGGGAGTGAGGCGCTAGCTTTCTTTACATGTTTATTGATTCCTCTACTTAAAAAAAATAACAACCCTACACAGACGGTCAGGCAGGGAAGTAATAATAATATGAGTCTGGAAGTTTTGATGATAAATCATTACACTAGAGAAATGAAGGATTTCATGAATACTTGTGTGGAATCCACATAGTTAGACGTGAAGAGCTGTTTGGGGATGAGGATGTGTCATCACTAGAGTACGGGACAATGACCTGGCATTAAAAAGATGTACAATATCTGTACCCATCTATCCATCTACATATCTCATGTGAGGGGAGCTGCAGTATGGCTGGCCCTGCTTAGTTGCTCATGGATCTGCTGTCTGGGAAAAGTCTGACTTCCTGGAACTACAAAAAGGAGTCAAGCATTGTGTCTGCCAGAGATGGGTCTGGCTTGTCTCTTTGGTGGTGGTTCACTGGCAACACTAGAGCTTGCTGCTGCCTCTGCACTGAACACTCCAAGACAATAGGGCTGCAAGAGTTTTATCTCCAAGAACAGGATTTTCCTTTTTGGAGCTGTATTTACTAAATATGCACACACAGTTGAAATAAGTTTATCCTACCACAGGAAGTGAAACGAGACTTAAGTAGCAGTGTATTGTGTTCTGAAAGCAGGATGGCTGTTTGTGCCTCTCTCCCTCCCTCTCCAACAACAGTTTAATGCAATGAACGACCCTTCTTGTAGCACGTACCTTTACTGCATAATAATGCACTCCATATGTTGGGAGGGATTCTACAATGCTCATGTAACTGCAAAACAACACAGAAGAGAATAACATGTCTGAGAAACTGAGAGGATGCTCCAAAAAAAAAAAAAAAAAAAAAAAAAGCTTGAGTAAATAAATAAATAACTACATAAATATTTAAAAATGGAGCAACATCAGAAGGGAAACATAGTTACATATTGTATTTACGGTCCTGTATAAATATTTTTTAATACAACAAAGGTCACAAAGAAATCACATTTATTTCACTTACTTCACAATTGCTTGACCTCTTGTCTGACCATTTAGTTTCTTGTAATGTTCAATGACTCGATCCTCACTGGAAAGGAAAAAAATTGGATGTTTTATATCCTGACATTATCAAGACTAAGAATCTTGCCAAAAGGTGAAGAGACACTTCTGTTAATGCAGCTACTGACTGAGGGAATCAAAAGATGCCAAGCAAAACCATCACATGAGGGGATTTGGTGCAGGCTGGGGTAAACAGGCAGGAGTCACAAACTGAGAATAAAAATATTTTTCTAACAGTTGGTTCTCTGGAAGAACCTTTTCCCCTCACAAACACGGTACCAACTTGTACAGACTTTCCCCTCTCTGCATTCCTTTTCCTGTCTACAAATGATGTCCATGACATTACATCGTGGGCAAACAGATTTGTGTTAGAGCTGCTCAGGCTCTGCTTTGCCCCAGCTGGTGCAACTTCTTTTCAAGCCCGTCATGTCCTCTGAAAGATGGAGAAAGCTGTTCAGAAATTGATGGCCAGTAATAGCCCTAAGACTCACAGATTACTCCTGTGCAGGTTAAACAGTGGCAGGGGACGTTTTCAAGGCACTCAAACTTGGTTCTCTTTACTGTTACTTTTCCTACTTTGGGCTTTTACTAACTTGGAGTTGGTATGAGCCAGGTCCCATCCCCAACAGTGCTCTGGAGACTAAGATCATTTATGTTTTAGAGAAGACATGAACCACATCTTCATGTGTTCCACGGTGAGCCATGGACGCTCTTGCACACCAGTGTTAGAGAACAGTTCTGAGAGTGTACTGATACACAGTGGAGATAGAGCACCCAAGAGAGATCAGCATGACCTAAATGACAGACTGAGAGACATCTGTAAGTTCACTTCTGAAGAATTTCATTCCTTCTTCTCCAGTGAATGGGCAGCAGGAGAACACAGAACCAGTTCTGTTTTATGCATCCAGTCAGCTGTGGTAGCAAGGCTGCAGCATGGCAAAGTATAAGCCAAGGACCAGCTCGGTTACACTGGCATGACAGAGTACTCAAGTCCTCAAGTTTAAACCCAATTTCTTGCTCTTTATGTTGTAACACCAAGGGCAGGGAATCTGTTGGGTCCCCTGGAGATACTGCACAGACCTTGCCAGCCAGAGAGGAGGGAAACCTAAACTACCTCTTATGCCACCTTTGTGCCCTGCCCACCTGGCCCCACACAAGCTTCCAGCAGTACTGAGTGCCTGTCCCGTGCCATCATGCTGCCTGTGGTTCAGGGCAATGTGAACTGGCATTCCTCCCTCCCTGCATTTCCTCAGTCCAGTGGGAGTCCCTAATGGGGCATTTAAAGGCAACTAAGGCTGTTCACCATGTGGTAATCCTTCCCCAGGCAGAACCAAAGCTATTTGCATTGCTAGACACTGTGAAGGAGCACAGCAGTGTGGGATGGTCTGGTAGATGACCTCATCCCAGCTGCTCAGAGATGCCCACGGGGACTTTTGTGGAAAACTGCGAAGTGTTTCACTAGCCTGGCTAACATGACTGTGTCTTCTCACTGCTGCCTTCCCCATACACATCCCTGTGCCAGAGAGGACAGAATTTCTTTTACAAGGAGAGGCAGAATCTCTGGAGCCAAAACATCTTTCAGAAAGAAGGGGCCCAGGGGAGCCGAGGACTGGGCATCCCTGGTAATGCAGAGAGAAAGGGAGAGAACCAGGAACACCAATACAGGCAGCACAGAGCAATTCAGAGATGGTCTGTTGGATGGCTGGCATGACCAGCTGTTCCCCCACAAGCCTCTCATTTGTCTGGAGTAACTGCTTTCCTTATTCACTCACCAAGTGACTTCCCCCACTCATCCTGTAAATATTAAAGGCCTCTTTCTGGGGCAAGGTGAAGCAATGTCCCACCAGCAGGTAGAGGGTGCTGACTGAGCCAGTGACAAATTACACGGGTAAAGGAATGGTCCAGCTCTCACATTAAATCCCTCAGAATAGATTTAATGCTTAGAAAATGATCTGTAAGCTGTAAATTCTACAGCTATGAAACCATATTCAGTGCACTGATCCAAGCAAGTACCACAGATGTTATGGGCGTGCACATGAAGGCAGAGCCCGAGTCTCCTGCCATGATTATCATAAACAGGATTACTTTTGGAGCAATAACTGAATTACATGAGTGTTCAGTACTGGAAGATCTCCAGGAAACATCATTCTTAATAAAAAAGATAGACATAGAGGGCTTACAGCCCTTTGAAATTACCTCTTAAAGCCATGATTACATGTGGATGCAATTCCTCTGTCTCAGACGGGAACAAACCCAGAGTGACTTCTCAGAAAACAATGGAGTTTCTCCAGTGGAAAACACTCAGGTTTGGTTTCCACTCTTGTGCAGGTTTATTGCACAGATCAAGCTCTCATATTGCTGCCATTCAAGGAAAGGATACATGTACCTACATGATGATTACTTACTGTGATTCCAGATGTGCTCTGCTTTTTTACAAATGATTACTATAAAATAATTGATATGTTCCCAGACCATACCCCTTGGGTAGGGCAGGCAGTCAATGGCCCATTTCCTTCAAAGGGACAGATCAGGTGTCAGGGAGCCTTCCTGAACAGCAGAACAAATAAAATTATATTTGTAACCCATGCTAGAAATGTGGGATAGTCCAGGCTCTATCCAGTTCTCATAAACAAAAGCCTCCATTGCTCTGTTAGGATATAGCATACTGATGATCTCCTTTTGTATAATGTTTTGAGGTCTACAGATGTTAAGTCCCAGATATGTATCATCCTTATTTCTTCTTTCTTTTGGACAAAAAAGTAAAGCCTGAATTATCAATCTAGCCATGAATATTTAAAAGAGGGATCTGCTGTCCTTCAATTTTCTGCAGCACTGGGCTACTCACACTCCAGAGCATGATTCATTCAATCTGTTCTGGATGGCTTCCTGGGGAGGAGGTTACCATTGGTTCTCTCCACTGACAGCAAAGGGAGCTGAGGGCACCCAGCTCAGACAGCGAGATCCACACTGGAAAAAACGTTCACAGTCAGATCAATCCCACCGGGGCTGTCTGACAGCCCCTCCTCTCACAGCTCTTGGAACTTCCTTTTCCTTCACACTGTCCTGCACAAGAAGATCATCCAGCACAGAAGTCACGTTCTGCCTCCAGCTCTGGGATAGAGGGCTAAGCCCAGCATGTGCCAGGGAAAACAAGCAAAATCATTCAAGGGTCAGAAGGAGCATTAGAGGGGCCTATAAACATGCTCCCCTATCATTTCAGCTGTCCATCTGATGGGGCTGCCAGGCTGCTACTGACAGCTGGGACAGTGCTGGGACATTGCTGGGACCACCAGCTGACATCTCCTTTCCCCCCTGCTCTGCCCTGTTGCTGTGTCTGTGATACAAAAACTCATTCACAGTGCTGGGCTGGCAGAGGGTGCCTAACTAACGTGGAGACAGGGGGGCTGCCAAAGCCCTGTCGTCTGTTTGCCAGCTCATGAAACATTCCCTCCCAAAGCTGCAGAAATTGATATGTGGATGATATCCTGCAGCAGATAACTCTGATAAAGATCTTTAGAACTACCAAGAAGTTCCTCCTGCCCCAGCAGCTTACAGAACTCGACAGCAGACAACTTGCAAGCAGATGCAAGCCCTGAGTTTCTCAACATCAGATGCAGATTTTCAAAGGTAATTGTCCCCTCCCTCTTTTCCCAGCACACTGAGCTGTTTTAAATAGCTGTCCACTCATTGCTGTTCCTTAGTGTTGTTCTGTTTCTAACCTGATTTGTCTGTTTTGATTATCTTCCTGAACTTACTGATGTCTTTATTTGCAGTCATCCACTGTCCCACTGAAGCCACCAGACTCACTTTGGCCACAGACCAAGAGCAGGACCAGAGCCTCAGGTCTGTGTTGAATTACAGAAAATCACTAAATAGTGATTTTCAGCTGATATTTTCAGAGGTGGATTTTCTGGCAACACTGGTGCTTTAGGTTGCTAAAACCAAGTGCACATTCAGAATCTTTGGGAACCTGGGAGAAGTCTATCTTACCCCTAGTCTGTTGAAAATCCCACTCTAGCACTCATTTTTGTGCTGCTGCATCTCCTCCTGGCCTTCTTACTGACAACCCAGTACTGGGATGGTTTGCTGGGGAGGATCTGAATTGAGATAAAATGCAATGACAGTGGATGGAAAGGAGCACTGTGAGTTAACACATTTTCTAAAGGTTATCTCCAGTCTCTGTGGTTAGTTTTGTGTCTAAAATAATAAACAATGTCAGTTTTTTCCATGCATGGGAAAGAGACATCAAAACTCAGGGCCCCAGCTTCTGGATTGTGTGGGAGGGCCAGAAGCTCAGCTTTCATTTAAAAGAAAAAGAAACACAAACAAACCCACCAAAAAGCCCTTTTTTTTTCCTTCACCAGTAATCAGTGATGCCAATAGATGCTTGAGAACAAGATGTAGATCTGATTTTTCTGAACCTGTAGAAAGCTGGAAACAGCAACTTGATGCTATAAAAACTACAACCTTCAGCTTTGTTGTGATGTCTATAAACCTTCAGGAAGAGAATACAGTGAAGTGAAAGGCCTGCAGGAAGGGTATGGAACGAGAATACTCTACGAACGTGGAGTCAGGGGCACAAACTGTGCTGACCTAAGAATCCAGGACTCATCCCACAGGTCTTAATACACTTGGTAGGAGCAACAGGTGAGGCCTTTTCATGGTAAGTGATGGAAATGTATTCTTTCACGCAGACCTACTAGAGCATCTTTTCAAAGGCATTTACTTGATTATCTGTTTTATTACATCTTAATCCATTTCAGCTGATAAAAATACAGTACACAGTTGTTTGTTGGTTTTAAACTAGATCCATTACCCATCCCACCTCTAAGTTTAGAAGTTTCTTTCTAGAGTTGCTAGATTGACTTGTTACTGTTTGTGCCAATGTTGAACAACTGCAGCATAAAACTGGCTGCACACAGAAAAGGACAGGATGAAATCTGTATCCCGTATGTAACCTGCATGAGGTGCAGAAGTGTCAGAGAACAGAGTTTTAAAAATCTGCTCCCTTAGATCAATGAAGTCTGATCTGTACTTTAGAGGCTTTTTGTCTGATTCACCAACAGCCTCTCGAGAGCATTCAGAGGGTCTTTAGGAAAAAGCCACCATTAAAAAATAATGAACTGCTAATGTATAAGAGGACTCTGAGACCTGGTTACTGATGTGAAATCACAAGAGAGTCACAGGACTGTAGCCTCTGATTTTATTGCCCCATTGGCAACACCACCTTCCCAACCTGTGACCTGTTCTCAGTCACATGAGAACCTCCTCCAAATTAAGTACAGCTGCAAGAAGTGTTGTACCTTGTGTATAACTGCAAATACCCACATTCTGAGCATGGGGGTTTTATACAGCTCTTCTTGCTATGTGGGCACTTTAACAAGACCTCAGGCCATGTTGCTGCTGAAGGGTCAGATTTGCCTTCCCTGTCAATGCCTACTTGTTCCCACCACTCCTCTTGTGATGGCTTCTGGATGGAACTCCCAGTCTGTCAGTCAGCCAGGCCACCAACTGGCTGGAAATGTACTGCTTTTGAGTGTGTGGAGTAATTTTTAGAAAAAGAAAAGAGATGCTCCAAAGAGGAAGACCATTCTTCTTTAGTGAAATGGCATTTATCATTTTTCACTAATATTTGATTTGGTTCTTAGAGAGGACACTGTGATGATCCACTGCTTTTGTGTTAGTGATCCTGATTTCAGCTGGGGATTTCAAATCTCTTCTGATGTATTCAGAAAGTGATTAGGAAACCTCACAGAATAGCTTGCCTATGGCTTTACGTGATCTACAGCTAATTTCAGTATTGTAGCCATGTTAGAAGAAATGAATGGCCTTCCTGGCAAAGGGAAGAACTGAGATCATATCCTAGAAACCGATTTGTTTCCCCCTTGCCATCCTCAGATTTACCAAAATGCAGAAATTAAGAGAGTAGCAGATAAAGAAGTTCACTCCAACCCTCAGGCTTACAGCCTAGTGCTTTAAAGGCAAACATGAAAGGGCAGCAAGTAGAAAATCAAGTGAAAGCATCTCCCTTTTAATGAACAGTCTTTCCCCAATACTCTCCTATTTGCACAGATAAAAGGGATATGCAGGGTGGCATGAACAATCTATGTGTGGGGCATACAGAATTTAACTGTGACCCTGCTCCTACCCTCTATTTAATTTTCAGTGCAATAAAGACAGAGAAAACAAGCATTTACCTTCAAACATCACCTAGTTCATATAAAAGTAGCTGTGCCATACAGAGAAGATTTGCAAGATGAAACCAAATCACTCAAAATAACACAGAGTAGTGCAAAACAAGGCATTTCCAACGAGGAAAACCTTTTCACAGATACGAAGTGCTAGGAAAGTAAATGGCACACCAGACCTCTTGATTTCATCAGGACACTTGCATGTTTACAGTGAATTTTCTGGCCCAGCCATTGGGTAGATGGGGAAACTGAGGCCCAGGGCGGTAGTTCCACTCGTGTTAACTCATGCAGTGAGTCAGTGGCAGACCCAGAGATAGAAGGCAGGAATCCCTGCATCCCACTTCCACTCTCAGACCACTTATTGCCTGAGCCAGGTCCTGCCTAACAGGCTGCAAAGCTGCTGAGCAGAGGGATACATTACCAGTAAGCGAGGGAAGGATGCTCCTTCAGTGCCGGTGTCGGAAGGGCTGGCAGCTTCTTTAATTCATTCCTTACAACTTCATTGCTGAAAGAGAGTTCAAAAGGAGGATCAGGCTACAAGAAAACAACCACAATATTTGATATGACCTGACCTAGCTGGCAGGCTGCTATGGCTGCACATCTGTTCCTTCTTAACAAAAGGCACTGGGGTTTCCTTTTTCTCCTCTCTTTATTTGTTTTATGGCAGCCCAGTTAACTTTTCCCTCTATTATCAAAATTGGAGAGAAGCTCTCTCAGATGGTTATGCTGAAGAACTTCCTACCAATGACTGGACACAAAAGCCACCATGTCACATGTCATTGAGCAAGGTCCCACGGACATGTTCATATACAGAAAAAAACCAAGGGGAAGAGAAAAGAAAGTGATACTTTTCAGCCTTTGTTTAGTGCCTTACAAACTGCTGCAAGAAATAATGACTGCTTTCTTAGTATTACAGGTTGTTTTTAGCCTCTTGCCTGGTGGCCTGGTCTTTGCACATCTTCATTGGTAAGAGTCCAGCTTGAATTTGTCCTGCTACACAAAACCTTCCATGGGACCAGGCAAAATGACCTTGCTCATTCTTCTCCCTTGCAACCTCCAGTAGCCACACTGGCCAGCTGGAGCAGCATCACTGCACAGCAGAGAGCAGGGAGAGCTAATGAAATGGGAGGCAGATTCTCACAGATGAAATAAAACCGTGGGATTTTCTCCTAAAAACCCCAAATGCCTCCCTTACCACTTTTAAACATGCGTGCACATGAGAAAAAAAAAAAGCCTCAAAGGCTTGGGAAGGAAAGCACTGATGCTGTTAACTTTTGAAATCGTAGAAATACGCAGCCAACAGGGCCAGACAGGACACTGAGGAGTGCCAAAGAATTCATGTTTATTGGCTTACTTTTTAACAGCAGGTTTTTTCTGCCTTCTTAGACCCTTTGCTTTATCCTGCCCAAAAGTGTGGCTGTCCTGGAGCTGCAGAGAGAGACACCCTTTCCAGAGCTCCAGATTTCCCAGCCCACTGGCTTCTCCCATGGGGCTGGCAGACAGGCAGACAGGTAGTCTTGGACTCTCCAGCTGTAGACCAGACATCTTAACATCTGCTAATGACTCAAGGAGCCCTTGGACATTCCAGGTCACCCTGGGTTTTGTTGTTGTCTCTGGGACAGTCTGTATGGTGGCTTGTAGAGAGGTGATACTGTTTCATTTGTAAAAATCCTTCCACAGCATTTCTCCATTTGCACATCCCAGCAGCAGGCTCTGCCCCAGACCTAGGTGGGTTTGTCTTAATTGGAGTCCACAGGTTAATTGCTAGGTTGGCCCATAGGGTAAACCACCAACATAAATCCTGGAGCAGGCATTTTGGGCATGTCCACAGACTTTTATTATTAGGGTAGTTCCTTGACAATCAATTAAGTAGTTTTAACTTCTAGTCGAGACAAATCTACAAGAGATGGCCAGGTCTCAATTAGGTTCAAATTTTGCAGAGTGAAGATGTGTAGAACAACATTTAAAAGAAATGACTAAGGCAACCACTGCTAAGTACATAAAAAACCACTCAGTAGTACCTGCTACGCCAGGCCAAAAAAGTCTTAACAAAGAATGTTTGAACACCCACTCCTGCCCAAATCCCATGGTCGTTTGACCATCAGAGAGCTCTTCACTACTAAGTGCAAATGCTCAAAAAACTATTCAGATTTATTCTTCCACGGCAGGTAAATATCTGCACAAGTCTGAACAAGAAGCTGCTCTGCCCTGTGTTATCTGCTGATCTGGCTGCTCTGTTCTGTGACTGACAGCCTAGAGAACAAGCTGTTGCTGTTTAGAGTTTTCTGGGTCTGCCCAGAGCCGTCTCCTCCACAGCGTGTGCATACTCAGCTCTTACTGAGGTTTTTTGTTATTTTCAAAGAAATTGGGGGAAAAAAGTAGAACTCAGGACAATCAAAGGACAGGCAGTAGTAATGCCCCTCAAGTGAGGATTTTTTTGAGGCTGGCTGCTCGTAGAAGGAAGTTGAGAAATATCCAAGACTTTTCTGGGAAAGCACAGAGTAATTTCCAAACAGGGACTTTCTGAGACCAGAAAGCTATCAAATAGAGCAAGATTAGTGGTGACTAACGATCTTTGAGAGTCTGGGAAAAAGCCTGAGTCAGTAATAGCTCTCATAAAAGAAAGAGCTAACACCAGTCAGCTCTGTCTTTTCTGTCAATGAGATGCAAAGCTTGCTTGCACTGTGATAAAAGCCTTTTAAGAATCAGAGAAAAAGACATCCTCAGTGATGTTGTTGGATGGGATTAACATTTCTGCTCAGTACCTAGAAAATATTGTAAAGGTAGTGCCTCACAGCCTCGAAGTGCCAAATGTATTTCAGGTAATCACTTCCAGGAACAAAAAGGTATTTCATTCCATGGTCCATATATTTATGAAATCTTCGGGCAAGACTCATCTCAAGACAAATTAATTTAGACTCCCAAAAGGATGTCAAATTAAGAAAAAGGAAAAAAAATAATGACTCAGGTTGCATTTGAACTAATGACCATGAGGTCACTTTCCTATTGGCTCCTTTAAAAATACTAAACCCCTCAATTTTTAAAATGTTTCCAGCAGGATCACAAGTGGTTTTGTACTTACTACCTTTCATGCTCCTTCCAGTGAAATATCTCACAGTGTTTATTTTATTACAGTATTTAGAAAGCATTTATTTAATCCAGTCACTTGTGCTGCATTTATTTTATATTCAGAAGTGTCCAGCCTCCAGTGTTGGTATACACAGAAGGGTGCTTTTGATACAGATTTTTTAATATGCAGGGGAAAGGCTCCAAACACACTTCTCCGTATCCCTGAGACCACTTTATTCCTGCACTATGGTGGAAATTATAATATTTTAAGACTGAATTAACAGTATGAAAACTGAACTGAAAAAGCCATTTGCATGGATTCCTGAAAGCTGGTTAGATAGCCAGAAGTACGGCTGACTGACTGAAGAATGGACCTAGAAATCAGAACTCCTGATTCTGGTGTTAGTTCTGGTATTGCCTGTTCTGGTATTGCCTGTTTAATGAGTCTTGTCCAAGTAAATTACTCACCACCTCTCAGCATTTTTATCTACGCATGGGGGCAAAAGGCCTGCCCAGCCATTTAATAAACATTTTGTGAAAAACAAGTTTTTGCAAACTGGCTGCAATAATTTTGAGCGAGATTACACACGCAGTTGTCTCAGGAAATCCATACATTTTCCAGCACTTGTAATAACAATGATCAGTAACAAAACAAAACTACAGGTTCAAGTTATCAACTCTTGTAGCACGGTAATTCATTCTGTAGAATGCAAGAGGAAATGCAGAGTCTGAGATTCTCAGGTCAGGTGGTACTGTTTGCAGTGCAGTGTTTAGGATTTTCTCCATTAGGCTGCAAGAATGCAGCCTGGCTTTTGTAACCCTTTAATATGTTCTAATTGGTTAAATGTCACCTGGTTACACAGAAAGAAAAGTAAGCCTGAAACTCTGTTAGATTACCATCTGTCCAAACGTTTAAATTATTGAGAAATTCTGCTTAACAGGAAACTGGCTGTTAGCTTTCCTTCCTTGTTATTCTTTCATATGTTGCTGGGAGATACCTGGAGTTCACTTGAAATGTCTCATACTGCTTAACTGGAAGAAATCTAGCAATGAGGAGCTGGCTGCAATGGTTCAGGATTTTGTTTTACTGAGGGGTTTTTCTTTCCCCACCCCAAACTGAGGAACATGATCACTCTGTGTTACTTGCAGCTGCTTTGACACACATACTCCTTAAAGCTGCAGAACTGGATTACAAACATTTGCAACCAAAGTTGGTGCGAGTTTCCCAAAGATTTTAAGGACTGGACTCTAAATCCGGAAATACTAAGTTTTGGGAAAAATATGTCAGTTATTTTAACAATATGCTATATTCCCTCCCAGATTAGTCAGGGCACTCTGGTTCATTCTTCTCTGTAGGCCTAGAGGTCTCCATACCGGTAGGATTTGTGTTCAACTAAGGAATTGAAATTTGTCCTGCCCATGCTCTGTCACCCAAGCATGACTCAGCTCCCAGCTAGAAACAAGATTAGCTCGAGCTAATAACCTTTAGACCTGTCGGCAGGGTGCTTGTTTAGGAGCTTCATACATGTGATTCTGTGCCTTTGAAGTCAAAATGTTTGCAGCTAATATTGAAAAGCACAGATCCAATCTCAAGTGTCTTATTCAACTCAAGAATCAGCTGAACAGGGATACTTGATTGTCCTATAGTCAATGGTATGTCTCAGCCTAAATGTAAACCTATTTAAGTCTTGTCAGCTGAAGTATTTGGGGATTCTCTTAAATAATGTGAAAACCACTCTCCTTCAGTGCTGACGACTAGGGACTTCTTAAGGAGAATAACTTCTCATTTTAAACCTCACTTCACCTAAATCTTTATCAACTAAGAGATGGACAAGGTCACTCCGAGCAAACACTGAGAAATATTTTTCTTAGTTGATCTAGAAAGGTTCAGGAGCTCAGGGTTTCTGATGAGCTTGTTTTTGAAATTAAACACACATTAGAAATGGAAGGGCTTAGAAGAATTGCTCACTACAGATGCTAAATGGATCTGTCAGGGCTATTGTGGCATCTTAGTTCAAGACAGATGAGGGTGACTTGGACTGTGTGCTCTCCAGGCTTAACAAACACTGGGAGCTGTGATCTCCAAGGTGGCAAGAATCAGTGATAACAGGCTCATGCATGATGGTGCCCTACCAATGGATGTACAACGTGTTTGAAATGGCACATGAAGCCCTTTTGGGGAAGGGAGTACTATGAGCACAGTGATTATTCTGAGGTATGGGATGATTGCCTAAAAAACAGCAGTGGGAGCTGCTGTCATTGCAGATGTATCAGTTCACAGACAGAAAACTGACTGTTAAGAGTTCGTAAGATTGATTCTGTTTTTAGAGCTCCCATGAGGCCCAAGCAGCAGACTTGCAAGTGCATTCAGGAGTCCTGGACCAGCTCCAGATCCTCCACCTGGCTGCAGTGGGGTTTGGAGGTAATCACACTCGGGCCACCACGGGCAGGTGCCAACCTGCAGCTGAAATGGTGACAGTTTGACTATCCCAGCACCTGAGGTGATCGGCAGTGAGTCATGGGAAGGCTCCCATGGGGAGCAGCAATTCTCCCATCACTACAAATGAGCCAGTGCTTATGTACTTTTCTGGATCAGGGCCAGAGAGAAACTTTTTGTCTCACAAGCTATAAATCTGATGGTGGCAGTAGACGGGACAGGTGTGGGAAAGCTGCAGTCTGCGTTCCAAGCATGCAGCCCTATAGAATTAAATTATTTCTTCAAAAACAAAGCAGGAGTTCAAGAGTTCAGCCTTCACACAACATATGCTGCCATATACAACATTTAAATCTCAGCAGCAAGACATTCACAACTGCAAAGCTTCTCTGTTTCAAAGAGTAGCCACTTCTGCTTTAAACACTATTTCAACATCAACTAACTTCAAACACTAAAGCTAACTTCATCCCTAAGAGAAGTCACAACATTTGCCTTCATCTGCAGTTCCTCTGGCTGGCCCCAGGCTTGATTTCCCAGATTTTACACTGCTGATATGATAACCACAAATCTCAGCATGCAAAATCTTGACCACAACGACCTCATGTTGACTTCAGTAGCACCTGGACCTCACCCAGCACATAAACCCATGTCAGTGCATATCAGAGGGGAGCTGCTGGACAGACATTCCTCAGATGCCAAGTCTTCTAGACCGCTGAAGGTCAGGTTAGCATTCTTTTACCCTCATTCAAGAACAGGCTTTAAACTCCACTAGCATGGCAGATTGCTTTGTCAACAAAGCCCATGTAGAAATTAAGATCCCTGGCAGTATCAACACGTTGTTATTATGACACCCTTTCTCTGGCTGACGTGGTTGTAAGGATTCCCCCTTGCACTTCAAACCACTGTGATCCACAGGCTGAAAAGAACTCAGAGCTGTTTTACTGGGGCTGGTGATGGTGATGACTGCCACACTGAAGTGGAGGCAGCAGTTAACACCATGGGTTGAGGTATCTTCTGTGCCCTTAGAGAAGATTCCTCATTTCCTTGTGGCCTATGATAACTCAACCATTCCTTTTATTATGAAGGACATCACACAATTTTTAGCAGATGGATGCTTTACACCAACTGTTTCCACTTCTGGTCTGGAAATGGATACTCGAAGATAGAACATTTTCAGTCCTATTACACAGAGCTATCTGATTCTTTTCTGTTCTGTGTCTCATAGTCTGAATATACACTTTCTGAGTGTGTTTTTATCATGTCTGAGATATTCTGAGAAACATTAAATATTGTTCTTCATAGCAAAACCAGTGGAAGATGTGGTTAATTACAGGTCTGGATGGCAAAACTCTGCTTGGCCCAACTCTTCTGGACCGAGCACTTGGCAGTGCATTGAAAACCAGACTGAAAAGTCAAAGAGCCACATGCACTGCAGTGCCCCCTAAATAAACACTTCTGATAGCTGAGTTATTCGGGGGAACTGAAAAATGAAGCAAGAATGGCCTTGTGTTTCTGTGGTCAGATGCATGTTAAGATTTTGCAAGTTAAGGTTTTGAGAAATGATAAGGCAGAATTTAACTTCCTTTTAGCAAGGGTTACCTTATGTCAGCTCAGATTCCATGACAGACAGGTGATATCTACAATGCATTGTCCCTTTTCACTGATTTGTCTCAAATTTAGCTGGCTAGAAGTCCCAGACCACCAGGTGGTGGATCCTGCCTGTTATTCGCAGCCTCCTGACATTATAGTCTTCCCTCCGTGTACCTCAATGCTGACAAAATTAAGACATCTCTTTAGGCTCAACTGGCAATTCAACCCACTCCCCATTCACATCCTGTTTTCTGCTCTGGAACGAACTTTTATGGATATCGTGGTCCTCCAGCTGAACTCACTTCAGGTCAGCAAAATATATGGAGTATGTGGAATTTTTAGCATAGTCAGTTCTCCTGAGCTTCACACAAAGAGCTTTCATGTTTCTTCCATGAGACATCAAACAACCACCTGATCTTTGGTTGCTACTTATGTGTAAATGACAGATACTGTCAACTTAAATGAAATTCATGAGCATTTCATTAACAGTCTTTTGA
This sequence comes from Acropternis orthonyx, assembly GCA_035583155.1. Taxonomy (NCBI): domain Eukaryota; kingdom Metazoa; phylum Chordata; class Aves; order Passeriformes; family Rhinocryptidae; genus Acropternis; species Acropternis orthonyx. The sequence goes on from JAWWEU010000040.1 coordinate 5,975,072, forward strand.
AACACCAAACACAGTCACCTCTTTGAATTTCTTACAGTAAGACTGAAGATTTGGCTCAAGGGATAGTGGAAGTTAAACAAAACCAATTACCTAAATTGTGATTTTGAGAACTCTGTCCAAATTCGAGCCGAAATATCAATTAGTCATGGAATTTTAATGTTGCTTCTGGCTGTATCTGTGATATAACAGTGATTGTGGAGTCATTTCCTTAGTAATTTCCTTCTGAAGACTAGTCTATTTCCTGAACTTCATGAGCACATAATGAGATTTGTCAACAACAAAATCACAAACAATGCTGTTTGCAAGGCACGCTCTGGCCAAAGGCTGTTTGGTGGAGAAATTACATCAGGAAACCCAATGTCTGTGTTAGCCATGCACACAGAGCTGCATTGGTAACACAGGCAATTGCTACACAGCTACAGCTGAGTCACATGGCTCACATGGTGATTTTACCAGGTTCATTCTCACAGCACACAGTGGCAAAAACATTTAAGTTCACCTACCTTGAAAAATCTCCCTTTGCCTCCTGTAAAACAAGGAAGAAAAGTAAAATAAAAAATCTATAATTAAAAATGGGGAAAAAAAAAAAGGAAGAAAACGGCTGTTCAAGATTTTCCATTTGCAAAATTCATTTAGCAGCAATTTCCTGTTGTAATTGATTCCTCATGTATTTTTTGGAACCAGTATCGAATGTCAAGTGCCATGATACATGCAGTGAGCTGGGCAGATTAACAAACAAAAGGTTTGCTTAATACAGGGCCAGATGATTCCTCATTCTGCTAGTGAATACCCAAGAAGCTGCAGGAAGTAATACTAGTAATTTAATTTTTTTGTGTCAATGTGGATGTTACATTGCTAGAAGATCTCTGAAGACTCAGTGGCCTTGCAGACTCTGAGACTGCAACTCCTTTGACTTTTTTTACAAGTATTCTGGCCATTTTCTAGTACCTAGACTTTCAGAAAGCTTGCTCACTGTCAGCTTTCTAGGGGATGCAAGACACAGGTTTCTCTAACTCCTTTATGTTTAGGGGAGTATTTAGCTCCCTTACGTGCATATCTAGATATCTCTATTTATTACCATCACAGCCTGACGTTAAAGGACTGGATAATGTTCCACTCCAGTAGTTAGATTAGTACCTGAGTCTTACTGCATACCTGGCAAACCCTCAAAGTCTGGTGAGTGCCCTCCTCAACAGATTTAACATGCATTTTGTATTTCTCATAGACAATATGCCTTTCATATGATTCATGCTAAAGCACCTCGTTTGCCATCAGCTACACAGAAAGCACAGTGCAAGAATGTAATTTGTGCAATGAGGGAGCTTCCATTGCCAAGAGGACTGGGTTTTGCATTCAGGTCTTTGGTCTTTACATCCATCCATCTACCCACAAAACCTGTCAGCCCACGTCCAGTGGTGTTTCAGTCCTGAGGCTGGGGTAAAGTTCAGAGCTTTGGTGGTACTTTAATTTGTTCTGGTAATAGAACAATTTGAAATCAGGCTTGAACTTGAGTTCTGACGACCTTTACTATCTTCCCATTTCCCTCTGAGTGAACTGAAGGGCAGACATGCACTTCTCTGGTTGATAGGAAGCAGTCCTTGAGCATGCCATGATTATAGTTCAACACAGAGCAAAGCCCAGAGGATATGCCCTGACCTGCATGGGGATGAGCATACTGACTTTAAAAAACAATTTTATAGGGTATATTCTTCACACTTCTATGCTTTGACCTAAATGCTGCTGCAAGAAGCAGAACAAAATGCAGTATGATCCCATTTGTTTTGCTTGGATCCTGTCACAAACACAGGCTGTAATAATTTCTGGTTACAGGCAGCAGAGGTGTGGCTTGTTTTGACTGTTTTCATTAAGTTACACATCAAACTACTACAGGAATACACGTAACATCCTGTGTTTGTGGCCAGAAACAATGCCAGCAACAAGGGCTGGAGCATGAGCTCTGGATCTGGCTGTACAATTACTAAGCACGTAAGTTATTCATTAGGATGAGCAGACAATGGATTTGTAACCCCACTGCTGCTCCTCACAATGGGCCCGTTGTTTGATGTGTATTCCCCCAACAGCCAATATGCAATTTCTATAATGTGCTGTTAATTGAGTCCCCCATCCTGACTCTCTTGCTCCATTTGTGTTACATAAAATGATTTTAATGAAGGTTCAAATCCCTGTGCATTAATTGCTTCTTTAACATGGCAAGTGCTGTAGAAGTGCAGCGCATTGTTATTTACTAGTGCAGTCTGATGAGCTGGCTTGTCTGCTCACATGGCTCCTCACAGCTTCATGCCTGATGGGAAAAAATTAGAACTAGACTACAAGAGAGGGGAACAAGGATCATCTGACACTTAGGTCCAATCTCTCCCACAGTCATGCTCCTAAAAAGAGAACTTTGACAAAAACCACCTCCATTACTCTCAAGAGATTCCTTTCTGGGAACCAAATATTTACCAAACACTCATAGTCATTGCTCTCTGACCCTTTTCCCTCTTCTTGACAAGAAGAACTTCCAAAGATAATATTTTGGAAAGTCCTTAAGCCATTCTGTCTGTGTTGGAGAATACAGACAGTTGCATATGTAGAAGCTTATGGTGCTCATCAGAGGACCAAACCCCAGTGGGAAAACAAATGCAAGTAAAGTCACTGGAGAAGAACCCATTGCCTATGAATTTCACCTAGGAATCTGCATTCATCATTTCGATTTTCTCTGGCTGTAAATCATACTCGAGAGTCTTGGATATCTGTGTTGGTGCAAACATAATACACAGTTCTTTATGCAAAATAGTGAGTAGTAGTATCTGCTCCCTTCATGGAGAGGCCTGGTTTGAGAGCCTTCTGTACCCATCTTGGTAGAAATGATCAAAACTGTGTTAAGACATCTTTCTCTTGCAATTGAGGAAACCCCTAGCCTTCCACATAGCCACTGTGGATCTGGCAAAGACTTAATGCAACATGAGGAAGCACAAAGTGAGAGGAGGTGAGTGCTTACCTGCAAGATGTACGCAGCCAGTTCAAACACCACTTCACTGTCAACCTCAATGAGTTCCTTGAAAGGTGAAGAAAACAAAAAAGAAAAAGAGAGTTGAGTCTGAGCTGCTGTAAGAAGGATCTACATCTCCTCCTGGCTACTGCACGGCAAAGCGTGTGGTGCCAGCCTTCTCCCCTGGCTTCAAAGCATTCCATATGCTCCTGGAGACCAAAGGAAGGGAGAACTTGCCCATTCAGATGTGGAGAAAGCCAAATATTCAGTGTAATAGCTTGGTAAATGAAGCATAACTGGATGTGGCATGAAGGAGGAGTGAGGAGAAGGCAGGTGGAAGGGTGAGGATCAGGGTAAATCTTATTTTCTTGTGTGATTTAATGAAAATTAGTCTAGGGAATACATTTTTTCACCCACAAATGTCATCTGTGCTTTGAGGGAACACAGCCTTGTCCTTGGCTAACAAAAGCAAGGAAATGAAAATTTGTCTTCACTGAGGTTGTGTCAAAGCACCCCCCTCAGAACTCCTCTGGCCCTTGCCCAGGGTAAATTAAAAGGAAAAATAGACATATTCCCTCATTCAGGATGGGAGCTCTGGTTTTGGCCCTTTCATCCCCACAAGCACTGGGGATGGGGGTGGTTTGAAAATGAGCTGTGACAGCAAATATTTTGGTAGATCTTCCCTGTTCCATTCTATAGGATCCAGCTCATCATGAAAGCAATCTTGGGTTTTGCTTGAACACCGTGGTCACATGAAGGACACTGATGGTCCTGTCAGATCCTCTCAGGATCCTTCTCCTGTGCCTGAGATGGCAGTCACAAAACCAAGGGGTCCAGGCACTGCTCTTATTGAAAGTGTGGGATGCAGACTTGACATAAAAGACGCTTGTGATGGGACATATGAGCATTAATCTTGTGGCCAGGTGTGCTCTTCCTGAGTCTCTGATCCCTGGTTTTGGAAAGCTACTGGGCTTTTACTAAGATACTGTTTAGGTCTCTATTCTGCAACTAGAACTCCTACATTGTCTCCTATGTACATGGCCCAGTTAACTGGGTCACTGGTCAGCTCACTCTCATGGTGGTTTTTCTGTTGTATTTATTTAAGCTGCTGTTTTTAATATTTTACTTCATCTGGCAAGAAATGAGTGATCTAAATATAGATCACTGTTGTGATCCATGCTCCAGCCAAGTCATGGCCACACCTCATTTACAAGCCACAATTGCTGCATTGGCTTGTCTCTGGCAAAATCAAAAACAAAGGGAACAAAACACAGGATAAGAGCCAGGTGTCCTTGGCTTTCACCAGTGCCAGCTTTTTAAAATAAGTGATTTCTTCACCTCTTTCATAACAGCTCCATGGGGAGTGAAGAGCAGCTCTGCTACGGGCGATAAACACACCTTTCCCCTTTCAGCTGAACTGCCTGACTCACAGAGGCACCTGCACCCACGATGAACCTGTGCCAAGGGAAGCGACGGGTGCAAGAGGTCGATTCAGCTGCAGGCTGTGTGGCCACATCCCATAGCAAGGGGCGATGCAGAGCAGAACTGGAGTGCCTGGTCTTCCTCCCACCTAGATGCGCCAGGCATGGCATGGACAAACCAGCCTCTGCAACCACATGTCAATGCTATGACAAGTCTATACTAGCAGGGGAAGTGGGCCAGAGCCTGTTCTTTGGCCCCAAGGGCACATGGGGCGCAGTACAGCTCATGACTAAACACTCTTCCTCCCTCCCCCAGTCCCAGATGGGGCTTCCACCACTGTGTTGCCTATTGGGAACAGGTGCACATCCTTGAGCGGTGCCGAAGCAGCGCCTGGGACAGAGCTTGCTGGCACACGCCAAAACCCACGCCAGAACGTGCTAGTAATTAAACCGCCTGTGTGATCAAGGGACAGTGTCTGATGCCAAGCCCTGTCTTATTTGGTAGTACAAATGTGGCTTGGCCCTTCTGGGCAACAGCATCTTGCTGGTTCTGTGCGAGGGTTTGGGTGCGTGGGTTCATGAATGTCTCATTACACAACAGGGTGGTGGAGGGGGAGTGGTGGGCACAGCCAGAGGACTACAGCACCCAACACGGAGCCAGCTGGCAACCCAGTGTCCAGCAGCCTCAAACCAAACAGGCCTCAGTTTTATTCTTTCCCAGCTTGAGCAGCCCTGGTGTAGGGGGATGTTTGAGGATATCTGTCTGGAGAACCAACAGAGGAAGGTCTGAGGTCCTAGCACAGCATTAGGAACTACACTTACTTCACACACAGTATGGTTTTCCTGGGCTGCAGAGAAGCCAGGTGTGGAGGTATCCATGGGAAGTTCAGCAAGGAAACTTTTGGTGCAACAAGGAAGCTTTCAAGGTTTGGGAGCATGGAATACCACCCACTAGCTGCAGGAACAAGAAGCATGGGCTGTGCTTAGACACTGAATCTGCCACGACACTGCATGGATAGGAATCCTCCAGGCATGCTGGCTGGGTGCTTGCCCTGAGTCTTAGCGGACACTTTGCACCCAACTTTCAAATTCAGCACCTTTTTTAATAGCCCAGCATGGCTTACTGTGGCTGGAAGTCAAATGGGGAAGGATCCTCATGGGAGATTGGGAATTCAGCAGGGCTATTTTAGGATAGAGATGACAGTCAGCTTGAATGTGCAAAGTAATGGTTTCAGGAGAGGTCAGACTAAAATAGATCAACCTAGATCTGTAAGCACTTTTTTCTTTATATTTCCCCCCTCTTCTTATTATTAAGGGTTGTCCAAAAAAAGAAAAAGAAAAAAAAAAAAAAAAAAGAACAACAGTGTAAGCTTTTCCTGGCAATACTTCAAAAAGGAACTTTCCCCAGGAACCAAAATGTGATGCTCACTGAGCTTGTTGCTGGAGAGGGCTGACTAAGCACATCTAATTGCAGCCTTGCCGGAGAGCAAAGCGCTGCACAGCTCAGCTCAGCAGCCCTGCCTTGCTCCTGAGCACTGCAAAAAAGGCATTTTTCTGGCTTCTGTTCTGCATTTTAGAAGATGCAAAGTTAGTCCCTGCATTTTAGGACATGCAGATGTCAAGCGAGGCTCCAGGTTTGGTGTAAGCTATTTGGCTTAGCAGGTCACAAACTGTGCTGAGAGTTGTGGGATGGTGGTACGATCACTCCCTGACTACAGTTGTCTTTCCCTACTGCTTCCTCCCTGGCAGAGGGAGGTGAGTCATCGGGAATGGCCTCTGCCAGCACAGAGCGAGGTAGGAGGGATACTCCCAGGGAATCCCAGCTGCTGAAAAGCCTCTCCCAGTCCCAGATATCCAGCCCACCTGGCTAAGTCTGCACACTGCCAATCTCCACCTCAGCACGGTCTAGGGCTGGTTAATTTTCTGGACCCAGCCTTTTCATGTGTATGTTTGGCTTGTGGCATTGGAAGGATCAGCTTCCAAGTGGAGGCTGTGCCAGGATGCCCTTATCTCTGGCACACAGAGTACCTTGCAAGCAGCTGCTCTGAGCTGCAGTGCCCGGGACAGCAGGCTGGTGTTTCAGTAGACTACCAGAGAGGGCTAATCCTGACAGAAAAAAACATTTCTCAGTGTCTGCCTTCTTCCTGTACAAGGCGATCTTCAGTGCATACCCACAGACACCCTTACCCCACTCACACACACCCCCAGAAGCTCCTGTCCCATAAACTTCAGGTCACTTGGCTTGTTCAGCCTGGAGGAGAGGAGACTGAGGGGAGACTTCATGGTGCTCTGCAGCTCCCTCACAAGGGGAAATGGAAGGGCAGGCACCAATCTCTTCACTCTTGTAAGCAGCGACAGGACTCAATGGAATAACATGAAGCTGTGTCAGGGAAGGTTAGGTGGGATATCAGGAAGAGGTTCTTCACCCAGAGGGTGGCTGGGCACTGGAACAAGAGCCCCAGGGAAGTGGTCATGGCCAGATTTCAAAGACGCAGTTGGACAAAGTACTCAAGCACATGGTGCGATTTTTGGGGTTGTCATGTGCAGAGCCAGGAGCTGGACTCGACGATCCTTGTGGGTCCCTTCCAGGTCAGGATATTCCACCTTTCCCTCTCAGAGGCTCTCCCCCCTCGCACACCCCATCCCTCTCCCATCGCCCAGCCCAGCCCGCGGTGCCTGCGCGGCGCTGCCGCCCCCTCCGGGCGGGAAACCATCGCGACATCCACCCACCCCGCAGCGGTTTTTCAACACAAAACCAGACATTTCCTTCTAAATACAAGCCAGTTTGTTATTGTAGCAGCGCGGATTCCCTCCTGCCAGCCACAAGAGTCACTTTCAGGGGTGTTTTTCCTCAGAACCTCCCTCTGACAGGGAGGCTGCTGCCGAGTGCCGGGGCGGGTGGAGGCAGAGGAGTGAGGGAGGATGTGAGGAGGAAGAGGAGGAGGAGCAGGTTGTGCCTCGAAGTCCAAGTGTGACCAGTGTAAACTTTGGGGACAGAAAATTAAGACCCAGGTGTCTTAGCCCACGCTGGTGCCACACAGAGCTCCCCAAGTCCTTACCTTGTAGATGCAGGACTTGGCATTCAAGAAAAACAGCTCGATGGTGGCATTGTCCTTCAGATAGGAGATGCTTTCAATGTAGAACCTAAAAGGGAGAGCAAGAGGGGTGAGGAATGAGAGAGGTCTAAAGCAAAACATGGAAATGCACTTACTACATGAAAAACTGAGTCATGATGATTGTACTAAAAATGAACTTATTTCACTTTGCATTGGGGCGATGAATGAGGCTTGTGCATACTCTAGGACACAATCAGCCACCACCATCCCAGCCACTCCAAAGGAACTGGATCATCAAGTGGATGATTTAGTTACTAAAAAACCTTTTTTTGTTTGTTTGTTTGTTTTTGTTGTTTTTATGCTCAAAATAATAAGCTTCCCCTTCCTTCACCATCACATTTTGGCATTTCATCTTCACTCCTTTACCTATCATAACAATTTCCATGCTATTAACCTGCGTCTTGTAAAATAGTCACTGACAGAAATGCACTTTTGGGTTCCTTTCCTGCCTCCTTCAGCTCTGCATAAGGCAAATTGATACAGGCTTCTTTGCCTATTATAGCTATGGCCACCAAGTGAGCAACTAGCAGTAGTTACTAACCTTGCACAATTTACAAGTTCTATGAGTAGCAATGCTGGGGATGACAGAGAACGATAATAATCTAATTTTTTTTGAGCTGAGATGACTTCTCAGAACTCAGGAGAAAGCCCAAACCCCAGTGTCAGAAAAACCCACTCTCTTGCACTGGCTGATCGCTCCAAATATTTACAATTGTGTTGAATGCCCGTGTTATGTATTAATTTATTCAGTACTCCATGTCCTGCCTGCTCTGAAGGTCTGATCCTTTGGCAGTGAACCCCGTGAGAGTTTTGTCACAGACTTGAATTTGCTCCAGCCCTTAATTCTGTCTTGTGAACTTCTTGGGAAACAAAAGCTCAGGCTACTGTCAATGTTAATGACTGATCACTATATACAGGTATGCTCTGTGTTCCTGTAGTAACAGAGAAAGCCTGAATAGGTTCAGTGAATGATTAAGGTGAATTTTGCATTTACTTAATGTTTTAAGTAAGGAAAAATAAATAGATCTGTCTGCCAACACTATTTTTTAGCCACCTTTAAGCTGTGGTGCTGCAACAAGATGTTCCTTACATAAATTCCAGTACTATCATGCCTTGTCAGAAGCAATTAGAGCAGGGAAGGTGCCAGGGAAATGATGTCTGCATCAGGGAATTTAAAATAACCAAATTCCTTAGGCATCTGGGTTGACATGCGGGGTCCAGTTACAGAGAGACCTCACTCCCTGACCCCGCTGTCTGGGAGCGGAGCCGAGAGACCTGCGGATGTTCCTGGGGCTTCACACAAGCACCGGAGGGACTGTCCACATTGAGCTGTTGCAGAAGCAAGAGCCTCGAATGTAACCTTCTTAGGGGCAAAGGTCAAAGCCTTGTAGTGCCCCTAAGTGTCTTCTGAAGGGTCTTCAAAACACTCTATTTCCTGACAGAACCAACTCCTTGCTTTCTAGAGTGAGAGAAACATTTTATTCATCTGCAGAAGGGTTCCTGTATTATTCTTCCTTCTCCCCCTCCAGAAGAGTTCAGATGAGAAACAGAAATAAATCCTGAATCAAAAAACCAAAAAAAACTCCAACAAAACCAACAAAAAAACAACGCCAAAAAACCCCAATCCCCAAAACTCACAACATCTGAATGTAGGGATGATGAAACACAAAGAATAAACTTTTTTTTATTTTTTTTCTGGTTTCCATGGTGTTTCACATCCTGTCCTTAAAAGTGCCTCTCTTTCTCTCTCTCCCTTTTTTTCCCCTCAAAAAATATACTTGCATTTAAAAACGCAATAAATTCTGCATTAAAAAAGGCACCTTCTTACTAGATCTGCTCTCTAAATGCAGCTGGCTTTCCATCTGCTGAATTCATGGGGAATAATGCTAATTTTACACATTCTGCGATTCTTGAACAACCTTCTCTGCTTATCACCACTACCACTGCTCTCTGAGTTATGACGGTAGGATAACAGGAACATTTATTCCATTTTGAATCCCAGGGAAGGTTAGTCAAAACGCTTTTTGTTTTCCCAGCCCAACCGAGCCCATCCTCACCGTCACTAGAGGGCAATATTGCATTTCTTAAGGCTGCAAGGAGCTATCCCAAAGCTTTCCACATGGACACCTACACAGATAATTTTCTGTACAAAATTGAGTCTCTGAGAGCACAGAGCCTGCACATGATACTCCATCCTCACAAAGAAAACCCAATTCTCAAGCGATCCCCAGAGTGGAGAGTGAGCTGGGGAGCTACTGGCTTTCACACATGCACCCAGGCAAATGCGAAACATGTGCACCAGGAAATTGGTGCTACTTAAAAGAAAACAGATTTGCAAAGTGAACTCTTGTGGGATTTTCTGTGTGGCAAGCTCGGAAAACCCGCACTGGAGTAGACTCCCCTGAATTCAGAGTTGGTGCTGTAACAACAGAAAGCAGAGGGAAAGGCTCGGGTTTTTTTGCACTGATGGTGAATCTCTGTCAGATCTCCTCCTGTTACCACCTTTCCCAAACACAGTGAAGGAAACTGCACTTAACAGTGACCAATGTCAGTGACAAAGGAGGCAAGCAGAAGCATCCAGCTGCTAAGGCAGTGAACCAAGCACAAAAATATGGGTTAAATTCCCAACTTGGACATAGGTTTCCTTCATGACCTTCAGAAAATCATTTATCTGCTTGGGCTGTTGTGCTGTATTTAGAAAATACTCCTCCCTCCTCTGCCCCCCTCTGTCTGTTTTGCCTATTAAGCTTATGAGCCCTTTCTTTACTGCGTGTTTCAAGACCATCAGTTTTGAGGGGCAACTCTCAGATTTCTGTTGAGGACTCCCCTGAGAGCATCATTCCTCCATGTGGTGTGGAAGCTGATGTATCCAGGATATAATGGATGGGCTAGACAGGGAAAGAGGCAGTTCAATGTGTCCAACACCTCTGTCCACTACCTACATCTCTTGCAATATACCCAGCAAACAGCTTTGTCTCCAGCAGCTCCTACAAGAGGTTCCTTGATAGTCAGCAACTGTGGCTGTGAGAAATTAGCTGTCTGCAGGAACTGGGGACACCCCACGAGACTTGATGAGTGTAAAAACCAAAGAAATAATTTTTGAGAAAGTTTAGAAGATCAACTGATGTTAATCTGTTTCTGCATTCCCCCTCCCTCCGCAGCCCCAGTAACTTACAATTCATCAAGTACATTTTCTAAGCATTAATTAAATAGACCAGTGAATATTATGCTGGATAATGAACACAAAGTGCCTATATTGGCTGCTCCCTCTCAGCAGCAGGGAAATAATAATGAGTACTGCAGAAGGTGTCCTGGAAGACTTCAGAAGCTGCTGCATCTGAAACATTTAAGGCTTTTTAGCTGTGAGGACATGTCTAAGTACTGATCAGATTGCTCTCTATTAAGCATTGGTTAACTGACAACGTGCTCTGAGACAGCTTAAGCTCCCTCACTCCATGATGAATGGCAATTCCCATCATAATCAGCAAAGCACAAGGCTCACAGTGGTGCCTGTGGAAACTCCTGAGCCTCGGGTGATGGGAAACTGGTATTACCATAACTTCTCCCTTGCAGCACACACAGGCCCACCCATCTCTGACTTGGGGCTCAGAGAAATGCCTCACTGGGTCCTGGACTCACTTGTTCTTCAGGAGATGGAGAACCCCTGAATGCTGCTGCTGGTCTCATACGCAAGCCCAGTTGTGTTTGTGCAGATGGGCGAATTTAGCAGTGTTGGGAAAGTGTTTGAACACTAGTACTTCGTCCTTGAAGTGGGTATGGGAGACTTCAGGATTGTCTATCACTTGAGCTGGTGGGGTGCTTGTATGGACAGTGAGAGCAGAAATGAGCAACACTTCCAGTTTTCACACAATAAAAGAAAACAGTTAAACAAAAACTATTTAGCATTGCCTTTAACACACAGCCCTGGACATATCCTGTCAGCCTGAACGTGGCCATCTATCACCCAGTAGGGACCAGACTCTGAGCAGTTGAGTTGCAGACTGGGCAGGTAAGACTGTCATAGCATTTGTGAGCACAAGCCCATGGGTTTACTTCCAAACAGTAAAAATATTTCTCTGTGATCTTAAACACAATGATATTTCAAAACATGACCACAACAAATGAGTATCTTGTCTGCTTCAGGTATGTATCTGTTCTGGGGCAATGGTATCATCCTACATCCAGTGAAGTTTGACTCTAGCGGGAACTCGCTAGCCCAAAAAGACTTCTATCCCCATCTTTCCTAGTTGGCCGACTCCAGTCTGGTTGGGATGCAGGACAGCAGTCAGCAGAGCTTGGTGGCTCCATCAGTGAACCACCCCTTATTTCCTTGTTACCAAGCAGTGGGTGAAGGAGAACACGCCTTTTGTGCCTCATCCATCCTGGGCTCTGGCTCGTTATCCCTCACCATGTCATTCAGAACCTCAGAGGATAATTTGAAAAATATGAGGCCATTTGCTAACCAGAAAAAGAAAAATCACATGCATCGGTATAATGGACTTAAATGCAGATGTCATTATGTCCAGTGTCTCATGCTAAATGAGTATTCCGAGCAGCACAGGCTGCACAGCTCCTTTTATGTTCCAGCCGTGTTTGCTAATAGTCATGGGTGCACACTTTTATGTGTTGACACTTAAAGCAGACAATGCTCATGCTAAATAGTTGGCCTGTTAAGTAAAATCAGTCAGTAATGAAAATCAGCTAAAAAGCTCCATTTACCTCCCCTTTCTGCATTCATTTTGGTTTGGATCCCATGTCTCCTGTCCCCTGTGCCTGTGCCGTGCTCAGGTGCCCCTCACCCAGCACCCGGGACTGGTATGCAGGGGACAGGATGCGGCAAGAGAGACCTATGTCAACTTTTACCTCAGTGCAGGGGAGGCCACAAAGCTGGAAGTGAATGTGATTTCAGAAATACAGGGAATTGCAGCTAACAAAAAAAAAAAAAAAGATGTGGATATTGTTTAAACTGAGCCTGCTCCCTTCTCTCTTTCCCACCCAGCTGCAAGGCACTGTGAAGCTGTATGCACCTTTACCCACTGCCAATCAATTTTTCTTTGTGTTTCTGAGACGTTGGCCCATTGAACTCCTGGAAAATCATGTGTTTTGGGGATATTTGCTCATTCCTATGCCTCATCTTCTCCACATACGAAATACTTAGGGATCTGCTTTGGAATATATAGAAATCAACTCTCTTCTAGGCTGTATATACTGTGAGTCTTTGCAAACTACAAAGTGCTCCAGTATCAGCATAGAGAAGGGAAGGAATGAAGGTGGCAAATGCAGATACATTCCTCCCTGATGTTTGGTTACAACATCAAGCAAAGGCACTGACCTCAGTACAGTGAGTCCTCTGCCCCTTACCCAGGTGGGGAACCAGGCCTGCCCAAGCTGTAAAAGCAGCAACCCAGCTCAATATAGTCTACAAATCGCTCCACCCTTGCAATGTCCCGTGTGGAGCTTAGCTTGGCTTGCAAGAGAAGTGCATTTTGTACAAAATGATGTGTTAATTTTTGTACAAAAGCTGCTGCAGCTCCTCTTGGCTTGGAGTGATGTGGTTATCTGTCCCAAGTGGGAGGTGAGAGCAGTGACTGGATCACAGCAGCACACTGCCTTCCTTCCCTCCTCTCCCTTAGTGACCAGGGCAATTGCCCCTCAGACTCCTGAGCATCAGTGCAGCCCTTTCCTGCTCTTTGGCCCTTGCCAAGTGTCACATCCTGGCTATTAGAGGTAACTTTCTGGATGCCCTGTCTGGCATAACACCATCCCTCAGTATCTAGAGAGCATTCTTTCATCTGAGGATTCTGGACCATTTTAGGAATAGAAATCCCTCCAGCGATTCTGTGTGTTGTCAGCAGCACACAAAGGTATGGTTTGCTCTGAAAGCTGGTATAAGCTTTACTTACTCCCTCACTCTGCCCCTTGTTCAATGCCCTGGCAATGAGACCCCTCATAGCAGACCTTTCTGTTGCTCCACTGATGACAGCACATCACACATAAGGTACAAACACACAAATTTCAATGAAATTGGGAATGTCTGTGTGACTTTGACCTAGTCAGGGAAATCTGTGTGTAGGCACTGACACAGCTATTGCTGCTTGATCCAAATTAGGTACAAATCCTACAATGACAGCACCCATCATTTCTGCGTGGTACCTATCATGCTGTCTAAATGCTTCCCAAAATTAGACAAGACAATGCTGCCAGCATCAACATGTTCAAAATGTGGCTCAAAACAAAAAAATTTCAGAATGCTGCTTTTTCTTACCCCTCAAGTGGTTGAATGGAAAGGAAAAACAACTTATGCCCTTCTCTCAATGCCGCTCACTTATACAAATATATTCCTAGTTAAGCAGAAAACAGAAATTATGTTATGGGACTCAAGAGCCAGACTGCTATTAAGATGTGTATGTAATGGACGGCTTAGCTCAGAGCTGTGTGCTAAGCAGCAGAGCCCCATTAGTTCCCTTCCTCAAGCAAAGGTTGGTTTTCACACATGTAAATCTTCTGACTGGACAGAAGTTTCTCATATCTCTAAAGAGACTCTGAGGAGCAAAGCCTCCCCGCAGGCAATTTATTACACCTTCCCCCGGGTGAACAGAGCAGGGGGCCACCCTGGGAAGGCTGCAATAAATTGTCTGCGGGGAGCCTTGTCTTCAAGCACAAACAAGGTCTGAGTGGCTGTATTTATACACCATGGCTGGCTGGGAGGAGGGGGTTTGCAGGGCTGCCGGCTTTTGGGATCTTCCTGCTTAGCGTACGTGCAGCTGGTGCACACCAACCAGCAAAACACACGCTGTGCAAAGAGATCTGGGGTATGGCACCGGACTTTATAGACAGGCAAGCTCACAGAAACCCCTGAAAGCAGCTTGGTTAGACTGAGTTTTATATTCTGGTTTTTGCTATTATTTCTACAGTACCCCAGCAGTGCACAGAGATGTAGAGCTATAATGTCAGCAGGAGATGGCTCTTTGTCTCCCCTTATATGTGGCATAAATTTCCTGGTGCAGGGAATTTCTGGCTTAGTACTGGTACTGACAGCAGGTGAAGGAGACAGCACAGCTGGAAGGAGCTCCGGAAACAGACAGCAAGCCATGAGAATGTGGATGGAGAACCCCAAGTGCTGAAATATCTCAGAGCAGTTCTCTGAATTCTCCTGGGATGATCAAGGTCTATGGCAAATTGGGGTCCAGCACTACTCTCCTTGCAGTTCCTCGTGCAGAGGGATCTGCAGCTGACCAGGGAAGAGCAGAGGAGCAGAGCAATTTGCGTATACGTGATTTTCTCCCAGAAACTTCTCCTGGATGTTAACAGATGTAATGAAGCCTTGGGTGAGAGCAAATTCTGCCGTGTCTCTCCCCCTCTCCTGGCTGTAAATTTGATGTATTTGATAATCTCCTTGTGCCTCTCTCCCCAGTTCCTGTGACCCCTGTCTCACACCATGGGGCAGAAAGAGGGCTGTCTGCTCCTTCTGCCTCCTCAGAGGGGAGAGACAGGAGCTCGTGATTCCTCACTCCCTGCCTGGAGCAAAGCATTGGAGCACCACATACCCCTCTCTGGTGGGGAAAACTGTGGATGGAGAAACATAGCCCATTATGTGCGAGACCAACAAATTGCTCTGGTTAATCCAGTGTGGCTCTATTCAGCTCCTCTGCCATGGCAGGCTGCTGTCATCTCCATCCCCTACTCTGATTTCTCAGAGAGAAACAAAGCTGAGTGGATGTGAGTGCCACACACAGCCATGGTGTGCTGGGATTGCCATGTGAGTTAGTTGGCAAGTTGAGAGATGGATGCTATGAATCGGCATCCCACGTGTGTCTGGCCTATGTTAGAGGCAGCAATGCATTTCAATGACAAATTCTAAGGTCCATCCAGCCCTAGGAACAACCACTGTCTCTCTTCCAGGGTCAACTGTTTCCAAATGGTCTCCTGCTTCTTTCATTTTTAGCATCAGTCCTTTTCTAATGGAACGCAGGTTTAAAGACTGGCTATAAATGAGAGCTGAAAGACTAAAATAGCATAAGGCCTCATTAACAGCTGAAATCTGGTCCAATTCCATTTAGGTAGTCAGGCAAAACCTTGTAGATGGGAAATGCTTCCTCAACCCTGACTGTGCCAACCTGCTCAAAATAATAATTTTAAATTTATGGCCCTTGACGCACACAGAGGGATTCATCAGGTGAAAAGAGGTAGCTATGATGTAAATGCCTACATCTGAGCAGGGGTCTGAGGTCAGAGAAGAGACACAGGTATTTTAGCCTGCAACTTTTTGAATTCCAAAGGAGACATCTCAGATAAGTCGGATGAATTGTTCCTGAAAAGTGACTATTTTTTGCTGTGGTTACACAGGCAGGCTGCACTAATTAGCCCTGATGTAAAGCTGTCTGCCAGGTAAATATCTCAGGTTTGGTGTGGCCAGTCTCATCTCAGACATCTGTCTCACCTGCCTCGGACCTGGACTCCTGCCAGTGCACACAGAGCTCTGTTCCTTCAGGTTAAAGGGAGCAATGACACCCATGAGCTTTGCACTCCGTGTTTCAGTGTCGGTCTCTTATTTAGGGCCACTTTATTCTGCAGTAACTGTGGTAACCTGGCAAAATCTCTGGCCTTAATATTGAAAGTCCTGAGCCCCCACAGCTCCCATGCTGACTTCAGCCTAGCCAGTGCATATGAACACATGCCAGATGTTGCTGAACACAGGCATTCCTTTCTGGGAATACTGCTGGGCCATAGATACAAACTCTGTCCCACAGTGTATTTGAGTACTGAGGATTTATTTCACATTTTGTTCCATGCCTTTCTGAAAGAAAAGCCTTTCCACATGAGAGATATTCTGATTTAGTGTGACGACTTCTGCAGTGACTTGTCACTGTTTGGCTGGTGGAGCTACCCTGAGAACAAATATATGCATTCCTGGGAAAAGATGCACCAGTGGAGTGAATTTTATTTGCTAAGATTGTTCATATAAATTAACAGCATGACAAACACCCAGAAGATAAAGAGATTAGACCCATGCTGGTGGTTCCCTTGGTAAGGATTGTTAAACTCACAAGGCCATTGTTTGAGGATGAGAACTCGCTGCAAAGCCTGGCCAGCTTTGCTTTTCATGAACAAAAAGTGTGTCTATGCTTTGGTCCTCTCTCACCTCAAAGTTTTACACAAAGGGAGTAACTCTGCCTTCCTTCTGTATGTGTGAGTGTGAGCAAAATGCTTCCTTCCCTGCCAAAAGTATAAAAACCTTTATCTGAACCCCTGCTAGCAATGTTTACCTCTGACCTCTTTGATGCCTGGGTCTCCACATTGTACTTAGGTTTCTGCCCTTTACCACACAGCACCCTGTTCTCTTCTGGTCTCAAAACACCTCCGTAAAGCCAACTAATCAAGCAATCCCTCTTTCCTTTGTCCCCATCCTTTGCTTTTCGTGGACTTCAGTGGTGACTCTCATCTGACTTGGTCTATCTGCACTGTAAACACTCCAAGGCAGGGAATGAATTTCACCAACAACCAAGTGACCAGGGCTATAGAAAGCCATCCAGGGAAGCTAATTCTAAGGTGAGAACTAGTATCACTCCCATCCTGTTGCCAGACATCCCACCTCCCCTGCAAGACACATGGCACTCCCTCCCGTTTTCATGTGTGGCTTTAAAGATATGTAAACAGATATTAACAGAGTCTTATAAAATAGCATTGTACAATAGCCATGGGGCAGTTCACAGCTGCCCGAGAGTTCTGACTGCTTACTAGATTCCTCTGTTGTTCTCAGTGGAAAGCCTCCAGAGAAGCACTACATGACAACCTAAAGACAGGGAGGCTTCAGTAGCAATGTACAAGGGCAGAAGCAATTTCTTACAAAGTAATGCTAAAAACATCCCTCTAAAATCCTCCTTCTTTGACACAGTGCTGTGAAATTCTTGGTCTTTGATTACAGAAGAGAGTAAAGACACTGGAGATCAGTGTTCAACAATGTCAAACCCCAAGGAAATGTGTGTCAAAAGACAAAGCTTCAACAGTGCTGCAGAGATTTAAAAAAGGGAGAAGAATTTCACACTGCAAAGCTTGTAAAACTTCCTATTTTCAGCACGGTTCTTCCAAGAAGCCTTTTCTTAAGAAAGCAGGCTTTCCTTTAAATGTACTTTTGGAGCAAGCTAAAATCTGTGGCATCTTTGGTGGGCATGCTGCCCATCAACATTGCTGCAGGAATGTTGAGGGTAAAAACAATCTGATGTTCACATGAAAAAGGTGAAAATGTAGCTTCTCCTCTTCACAAACTACCATTTACTGTTCCTGCCTGAGGCTCCATCTCTTCAGTAGTTACACAGTGTGATTGAATTGTACATTTACTTCGACTAGAGGGAATAACCCACACCATTACTAAATCCCGATGCAGTAAACAGATTTCTGTGTCATGAGCATCTGGCACATCCAGTTACTTGTACTACCATGTCCCCAGTTAGGATGCCCAGCACCAACCTAAGCTTTTTCAGCTGCAATTCTTGGGAGGGGTAATGCAAGAAGGTATCTGTAAACACAGGCAAGCCTTTACCAATGATACAGTATGTGTCATAGGCACCCAGTCCATTAAAAATTAACACGTTTGTGATCTGTTTTCCAGCTGACAGCAGCAGGGGAGAGGGAGCATTCTGTTTATGGTACGTTTATGGATGGCTCTGCAAGCTGCCACTCACCTCCAGATTATGAAAATAAAACCCCATCTATGGGTGGGTCTCTTCACAAACCTTTCCTTCAGCGCTTGTTTTACTTCCCAAGCCAGAACTGAAAACACTGGGTAAAAGATACGTGGGGTTTTTCCAACTTGAGCCATCTGGCTGGAGTTGGTTTCTTCAGTTGCCTTCTGCTCAGATCAGATTTGGGGATGAACACGGGAACTCTTTATGTGCTGGGAAGCTTTTTCAACTTCTGCCAGGATCTGACATCCACAGGGGAAATAAGCAGTAGAAAAGCCATGGTAAGTTAATGCCCATTCCTAACTCTTGAAGCATCTGGCCTTCCACTCCAATCCAAATCGTAACTCAGTGTGAAAATCCACTCATTACTGCCACCAGTAAGAGGATAAGCCCAGAGTCAGTTTGGTTTTCACACACACACTTTTCAGACACCGAATGCCGAGTTTTTTCCCTATGGATTGTGATTCCAGAACAGGAGAGGCCACTCATTCACTAGCTGTTATACGGATCCATATCCTAGGATGCCTCTTGGCTAAGATCCTGCTAGAATGACTGGTCTCCACTGTGCTGCCAACTTTCATAAAACAATACAGATGGCAATATTTATGCTTGTTGAGTGGTCTCTGAAATGAATACGAGAGTGGCTCAGTAGCACCAGCTTTCACACATTTAACAGTTCCACTCCTAAAACCTGCACTTAGCTCTTGCTCAGCCACAGCTTTCCCTGCTTTCCATGAGAAGCCTGTCCTAGCACAGACTCCTCCATTTGGCCCCTAGACAAGATGTTTGGTAAGAGTTGATGTGTTCTTAATGAGCATCAACAGTTTTGTTAATTCTAAGCAGAGGTAGATCTGGATCTTACACAATGGAGATGTTCAGCTCTGATCTACCCTTACCATTTGAAGCACTCAAAATTTAGACTAAACTATTCTCTTGAGAGACAGCAGGCAAATTCTGGACTCATGGGGCCATCCACCACTAAATATGGGGGTGTAACAGGACAAAGAGTCTCTTCTCTTGAGAAGCCTCCCTTGTAATGGAAGTTAAATGAATGACGATCACTATGTGAGTTAAAAAAAGGCTTCACTCAGGAAGAAACTCAAAAGTAGGTCTTCATTTTTTGTGGGTACTATGGAATGAATGAGAGTGATGTCAGATGTAATATAACACTGGAGTGGAAAGCCTAACAGAAAAAGACACAGTAACACTGCACTGGCTAGTTCTAGACATGAGCTATCCATTAAAAGTAAGTCAAACCCCTCAACTTAATTTTGTACATACGCCATCCCAGCCCTTGGCCTCTCTCTGGGCGTTTCAAAGCTGCAAGAGCGAATTTGTCTTTTCAGAAAATATCTCCCTTGGAGGCAAAGAGACCTTGTTCACAAGAGCAGTGGCAGTTTCCAGCAGCTTCCAAACACTAACAGTTTCTTGTAAAAATCCCAGATGAAGTCTGAAGCTCCCAAACTATAATAATCTTCATTAAAAAACTGCTAGTCTGGTCCAGCCATGTGGAAGCCAATTGGCTGCCCTAAAATGCCATAATTTGCTATTTGTGGATATTTCACTGCAGGATTGGGTTCAGAAGGCAAATATGACAGAGCTGCAGACGGATTAATTTGGTCCCTGACAGAACGCACACCCTGGGCACAATCCAGAGGAAATGGATGGCTCACTGGTGAGAAAGGGAGCATTCTCCCTCCAGGTTGCTGGCTCAAGGGGGTTATCCTGGCAGAAAGAAGGCTTTGTTCTTCAGCCCTACCCAGCTTGGACTTTCCAGTTCAAAGCCCACAAATAAAAGTGCAAAGACATAACACCTGATCTCGTCCTCATACAGCATTTCTCTGTGGGCAGCTCTGGGTGTTAGTGTGGCTACTACTTATTTACACGTGTGTGAGAAGAGTTTTCAAAAACAGAGAGCTCAATAGAAACCTCTGCAGAAGCATTTGTTTGTCCACACGTGTTTCTACAGTGTGAGAAACCGACAGCCTCGTTTTCTGGTCTCCAGGGAACAGGTTGTCCATAGCTGTATCCCATGGGAAGAGCTCACCATCACAACACTTACCTGACACAAAAGTACAAAACAACCGGTCCTGACTTTTTGGGGAAGTCATGTTCCAGCACCCGCCGGTCCAGCTGAAGCCAGTTCAAGTGTCCCCTGGCAAGAGAAGAGACAGTTTTGAGCCTGGCACCAAAGAGGATTCTCACTCCTCATGGCAATGAGGTCTGAGGTGTTACAAAATACAAGCCGAAGCACCTGCTATTTGCCCATGACTATTGCATGATATTTGAAAACCACACAGTAAATGTTTGAGGAGTGGAGGCCATATCATCCTGGCAGCGTTTCAGTCTGGGAATCGAACTGCTAAAGTTCAATCTGTCAGGGTGAAAACTGGCAGCACTGAGCAGGCAGGACAGCCCAAAATGTTATAAGCCTCACCTTTTTATTACAAGCCCCTGGAGCAGTTGTATCATTAAAAGTCTGTCAAGATTTTCATTAGAAATCCTTACGGTTAAGAGTTTCCACGATGCCTGCAGTATTTCACTCAAGGCTAAACCTGACTCTACAGCCTCAGACAGTTTATTTACCACCCACATGCCTGCAATAGCCTCTCTAGGTTTGCCCAGTCCTCATTTTTCCTTCTTCAGAGAGCTCTTGAAAAACAGCTGCTCCATGAAGCGTTCCAGCTCCAATTACCACATGCTGCTTTTCTTTTGCCTAGATGGTACCTGTCGTTGTTATTTGCTCCTGTAATTTATCCATTCGTGACTTGCTGCTGGAAGCTTTCCTGGGCAGGAGTTCTGTTCTTTGTCACGTTCCCCACTTTGTAGAGTGCTGTGCGTGTGTGAGAGGGACTTTATAAATACCATTATTTGCATTACAGGGGCATCTGTCTCCCCAGCTGAGATACAGGCCCTGTTAAATTAGGCACTGTGGAAATACCTAGGGTAAAATTCAGGCCCCACTGGAGCTGGCCAGAAATTTGCTATTGCCTTCAGTGATGCTGGGGCTGCATCCTGTGAGCTTTTTTGCTATTGATTTCAGTCAGACCAGATTTCACCCAGAGGGAGAGGCAGCCCTTGCCTTCAGCACTCTGCTGTCTAGACAAGCAAGGAGTGAGAGAATTGAAGTGATTTGGGGGAGAATCTTGCAGCAAATAAAGCAGGAAATGGAACTCAGATGTCCTGAGCTTTATTCCAGTGCCTATTCATCAGCTCATGCTAATCCTCAAGAATAATTCTTCATTCCATCAAAAATGAGGAAAAAAAAGGCAAAAAAAGTTTGTTTTCTTAAAAAAAAATTAAAACTAACTTCTAGAATTGCGACAAGCCTTACCAACAGACCCTGTCAGCAAACACACTCAGCTTTCACAGGGGTCTGTCCCTTCCCTCCTCAGCAGCACATGAGCTTTGGGCAACTGAGAAGCCCCTTTGAAAAGTAAGCAATGACAGCTCTGTAGCAATTTAGCTGGATTTACAGCTCCCCCACTCCATTTTTTCCTAGAAAAATAAATAAAGCAGCAGTTTCAGGAGGCTTTGAATTGGGGTTCAACTGGAATTTCTGTACTGGCATACAGCTTATGCAGGTGCAGAAATGGATGGGCAGCTCAGGGACCTTCCTGCCCAGGCAGCTCCAGTCTGCCCTGGAGGCCAGGTCGGGCATCGTGTGTGCTCACCTCAGCACAGCACACTGCCCTGCACTCATCACTGCCATGGGTTCAGGATCAGACATCTATAAAGGAGTTCTCAAATTTTGACATGTAGGAGTCAGGTGTTCAGTTTGAGCAGCCTTTGCATCCATTTTGCAAGAGTACTGAGTCACAATGAGGTACAAGTGATACATGTGGAGTCAGGGACTTTTCAAACCCATCCTGGACACCTTTTGGTGTACAAAAGGATCAAAGCCCATTTTATCCCCTGTTCCAGACATCTGTGTGTTTCTTTCCAAGATATTTTAACTTTTAGACAGTTTTTCTCTCTAGATGAAGTTTTTAAGTAAGTTTTTTCTCTATTTTTTCCCCTCTAGGTAAGGGGAAGACTGAACTGTGTTTTAGGGGCACAGACTTGGTAGCAGCCTGACTACTGGAAAGGGGTGATAAAAAGAGATTTTCAAGCCCAACTGGTCACTTCTTATGTCTCTATTGCAGCTCATGGGCTGAGAGCAAGTCTGCCCAGCCTGTGACAGTGCTGGGATCAGGGTGAGGATGGCCACGCTAACTGGGCTGGGTGTAGGGACTAACTGGTTTGGCTCTAAGTAGGCTGCATATCTGAGCATGCAGCACAGTGGGATCTCCTTCCATCACTTCTGCTGCTGGGATGCAGCTGCCCAGTGCTAGTGTGGGATTCCTGCATCATTCCCTGTTGTTCGCACAGATGTGTACTTTAACAAGATTTGGTTTTGAGAAGACAGATGTTCCAGGCTGTTAGAAAATAAGCCCCATTGGAAGATTCTCAGCCTGGACACCCAAATATTAGAGGTGTCTATGTTTCCTGCTCCATCCCCCTTCTTGAAGTCTGTCCTTTTCCCTATTCTTTTTTGTCCTGAACTGCTGTTATGTTTCTTTTAACGGGACTCAGGAAGACTGAAATTAACTGTGAAGGCCTCAGCACGCACGAGGATTGAAACTAGCCATGTTCACCCACTCCTAGCCAAAGTACAACCTGAGCATTTAACCACATAGACCACAGCACAAAGCACTGTCAGAGCAAGGAAAAACCACACTAAGCCTGACATCCTATCCTGGACCTGTCCAGTTCCATTTGTAACACCAACGTAGCAGCCACCAGCAGCTGATGGTGTTACACACCAGTTCCCACCGAGGCTGAGTTGTTGACAATGGACTTACTGTCTACCTCTGTTTATTCAACAGCAATGTCCTGGTTTGCCTAATGTGCACAAGGAATGGTTGAGAAGCCATGGTGCACAGCACAATAAATCACTTCAAGGTATTTCTTATTTTGAAAAGACTTTTCATTCTCACTGCATTTTAACTGGAGAAACTGGTTGATGCAATCAGTACAAAATGACTATATGCATATATGTATGCATACCAGGTTACACATTTATGTCCCACACGTACACAGTTCTGCGTACTGAATAACACATTTAATTGCCACTGAGTTTCTAGGTTGAAGAGTTTCATTACTCTCATCTGCATGGAGCTTAAATCCAAAGCTCCTTCAGAG
The DNA here is from genome assembly GCA_035583155.1 of Acropternis orthonyx. Classification (NCBI taxonomy): domain Eukaryota; kingdom Metazoa; phylum Chordata; class Aves; order Passeriformes; family Rhinocryptidae; genus Acropternis; species Acropternis orthonyx. The sequence goes on from JAWWEU010000040.1 coordinate 5,998,467, forward strand.
GAGGAAGGTCACTTAAAACCCTGCCAGGAGCTAACTGCTCACTGTACTCAATTACTACTTACAACCTTTCATCGCTGAGGGCTCCTGCACTGCAGACTGTCACCTAACTCTTTGTTCCCAAGAGTGCATGTGTGGCATGTAGAGAGCAGCAGCAGTGAACAGTCACTGGCATCTGCCTGTGATTGTGGTCTACTGGGGAGCCAAACTCCGATGCTGTTACACCACAAAATGCTTTGCTCTGGAAGCTGTCCTCCTGTTGTCAGCAGAACTATTCATGGAGCACAATCCCATGGGAGACAGAGAGAAGTATGGGCATATAACCCTAGGCATGTAGTAATCCTGACTGTTTCCATGGACCAATTTAGGCAGCTTGCACTGGGATCCCATTCATATGTTCCTATGTCTAGCCGGATTTCCTTCACAGTTCAATTTAGAGACAGAGAGCAGCTTTTGTTTCATTATCAGCATTGATTTGTTCATTTGGGTATTTATATCAGTGTATTCACAAATAATGGTTCAAACAATTTTGGGGGACCTATAGGGAGGTCAAATATTGGAAGCCAGATCATTTTCCTCTATTGGTTGTATACATTGTTGGCAGCTAAACTGGTGTGTCAATATCAACCACATAATCGCTTTTAGGAAAAGCAACTGGGTCCATTTAGTTTACAGTCTGAGTATGGATTTTGGTGCTCAGGGTCCATATGGTCGATTGTGTGCAGTAGTTCTGTTTTCTTTTATCAGTAAAGTGTGGTGCATCAATGAGTACTTTGCCTCCAGGTGGTTCTGTTTATACAGTTTTACTGGTTAGTGTCCAGTTCTGAAAAGTGGATTCACACTGATTTGTGTTATAAAGGTAACTGGACCAATAAACCAACTCATACCCCTTCAGTGCCAAACTCATGTTGAACTGAGTGGACATTGAGAAAGACCAATTCACATGATAGGAATCGTATAAATATTTTACAGTTTCATCAATAGCAACAGAAACAGGAAACCCTTTAAGCTCACGGATTTTCTCAATTAAGAAATAGTTTCGAAGGGGCTGAGAAGCTCAAGGAGCCATATGAGTTTAACCATACAGATTTTGGGAAAGAGTGGACATGGTGATAAAGGAACTGGTCTAGTGCCAGAGCAGGACGTTACTCCGAGTGCTGCACCCTCCGCTGGACCAGCTGTTCAACCAAAATGTGGGACACACTTTCTCCTTCATTTTGGCTCTGTCACATGACTGGAGGGTGGAAATAGGCTTCTGCCCAGTTCCCAGGGATGAGAGAGTATTTCAGAGAAGGGTGGTACCCTGCTGCCCCCTTGCCATCCCCTTGGCCATAGGGTTCCGTGCTGAGCAAGGGCACCCTCTATGATTGCCTTATCATGTTAGTACAGTCACAGTTAGTACAGTACCCAACACACGGGTAACATAAATAGTGGGGGGTCTCAATGCCTTTCAGTTTTTATCCTATGTATTAATCAGCTGAAGAAGCTGTTCTGCAGGTTCTCCTCTGGAGAAGGAGCAAAAGGGTTGGAGTCAGCTTTTGGTTGGACCCACAGAGAGGGGGAGCTGTGGGATGCAAAAATTGGTAACTCTCCATGGAGCAGGTGACTCACATCTAAGGACAAGTAAAGGATGTGGAAAACCTGCCCACGGCCCAGACGGTGAGTCTGCAGCGAACAGAGGGTAATCCTGACCACTTGCTCTCAGTGAATGCTGGAAGAGCTGGTGCCAAGGGAAAGGGCACTCAGCGGAGATTCATAACCAGCTGAACTGAAAAAAAAAAGCCCTTTCCCATTCCTTTTCAATTTTAATCAACCAGCATATCGCTCTTCTGGCTTCCTGTGAAGCGTGGCCCCACGTGCTGTACAGGGACACTCTTTTGACCTGTGCTCTCCCACAGTTAATGGTTCACCATAAAGCGTTCCTATGATCATTAAAATAGAAGGCGTTATTCTCCCCTCCATAATAGTCTGACAATCTAATTTTAGTCACGCTGAATGCAGTAATGACCCTATATTATCACAAGAAACTATTAAGTTGCCAACGCAAAGGTTGTTCCTATTGATTTTCTTCTAAGGTTGTCATGATAGAGCACAACTAATGAATGGAAATCCCCAGTCCAAATAATTTCTAAATAAATTACTCTCATAGAGCTTTTACTCTTAAATAGAAGAATTGATTTAATACTTTAGTGGCTTTTCTTCTTTCTAAACTTGCAATTTAGCCAACCCCAGACTACATTTATGAACCAGGCTTATTCTGTTTTAGCTGGTTATGAGTTCCCTTGAAGTGAGGTACACGGAAACTCAGTGGAGAGTGAAGAGAAGGAAGTCCCTGAGGGTCTGTGTCACAGAATTGAAGGGTTTCTTTTTACATTCCTGGTCTGTGTCAGCTAAAGGGCTGTGTTAGGTGCCCTGCAAACACAAATTCAGAGACTGTTTTGACTACTTTTTGAAGAAAGGGGATTTTTTTTTTTTTTTAATTTCCATTTCAAATTGCAGGTTAAGATCTGTGGTACAGACAGCCCAGTTTTTTTTTTTCCTCAAGTTGACATGGGACATCTCTTTCTAAGACCCTGTTGAAGGCCTCAGGTATATTCTTTTGGCTGTGTTCAGTCAAATAAAACAACTGCTGTTTGGGACAACTCTATTCAAAGCATTTTACAATTGAAGAGGAAATACTTTTGTCAAGGTTATTTTCACAGCACTGAAGAAGCCTCAGTGCAAATGTCAGAGTCACTGTGGGACAGAAGGGCTGCAGACCAGCTTCAGACCAGTTTGAACTTACTGGCTTGTTGCTGGGTTGTATTTCCTTGATTTAATGAGGGTGTCCTCAAAACTTTCATGTGAGCTGGATGAGGATCTCCTAAAATACTCAAGAGTCTGAAGGTGACGGGGAGAGTGGATGCCATCACTTCACCCTCTGAAACCCTGCCTGGACGGCTCACATCCACCTGCATCCTCTGTGTATCTTTGTGCTCTGCCTCGACAACCTCTGCCAGCGTCTCACGCTTCCTCCCATCACTAACTCAGATCTTTGCTCACACTGTTTGGAGCTAAACCTGGATGGCCGAGGGGAGGCTGGGCTCTCTCTAACTGCTGACACCTCCTCATTAGCTTCCCTTGCACTCCCAGGGGAGCCCTGTGCCCACACAGCTGAACTGAGAGCTGGGACTGGCTCAGCTGCTCTCTGGTTACAGTCTGACACGTGTCTTGTCCCTCACCTGTGCTGACAGTACTGTTGAGGGAACATTTTCACCTCCTAGTGTGCTTTGGCTTCCCTGCACCCCTCAGGCAGCACCCACTGAGTAACCTGCTCTCTCCAAGAAGTAGTAAGAGTGGTAAGAACAATTTCCTCCTCCTGCTTTATAAATGGCCAGTGCCTCCTGCTGTTCTTCCTTGGAGGATCAGTCTCATTAATTCGTGTTGGTTCAGGAGATCTCCTACAGGGCTGAGCTGCTCATGTCAGTGAATTGGGGTGGATTCTGGGATCTTGTTTGATTTGGGTACTGTGTCTGCACGTGCCTGATGCTGAGTATTCCTCCATCCTTGGAGCTGTGTCCTGAGATGGCCTCAGGCTGTCCAAGGCAGGCACTTACCAAAGGAATTGACTTTAGAGGGGTGATTGCTGCTGAGATGAATGTGGATATGTTTGTGCAATTATCCAGCAGCCTCTGATTACCTGATCCTGAATCATTATTCCAGCAGATAATTTACATTTCCCTGCTACTTCAGCAGGAGAGTGGAACTGGCTCAGGACGGCAATACTGCTGACTCAGCTGTTCTGGGGACACAGCACTGGCTTGAAAATCTTGGGTTTTTAAAACTGTACGGGTGTGGGAAGACTCTTCCTGATCAATATACAATGAGAAAACCTATTGCAAACCAAAGTGGAGTATGGTGGGTGTGCATACAAGACATAGTTCATATGCTGAGGACAGTGTAACTCCTGAGAGAAAACAGACAGCTGGAAAAATGTTGCAGGGATTGTGCAGTAGCACTGTGGGGTCACAGTTTAGGACTAATCATAGCCTTTGACAGACCTTTAATGTTTCTCCAGTGCTAATTTTATTCTTGCTGTTTAATCAGGGAGTAGATATGGTCTGTCTTGAGACAAACCCTCAAATTTTGTGGTAATTTGAGGACTCTGGGAGCTATGTTTCTAAGCAAACAACAAACACTGAGATGACTGCAGTGTCAGGGTCCCATCCTTTTGTTTAGTTCAGCCATAAGCTGTTGTATGATGTCTGGGGAGGTCAAATAATTTCCATGATGGAAATTTTGTATTTAAAAATGCTTTTAATTCATGCTAAATTTGGCAATCCCTTCCTTTCCCACACTTCCTTCTTTCTTTTTATTTTTTAAGCAACTCCAGCCTGGGATCTGAAATATCAGAAACAGTAGGGTAATTTTGTGAGGTTGGTTTTTTTTCTTCTTTTCCTTGAAATAATATAGCATCACTTTTAAGCCTGCTTGAGTGAATAAACTGGTTAACACTTTGAACAGTTCCACCAATCTGGTAATAATTTTAAACTAGTGAGTGGATCTTAGGTTCATGAGAGCTTAAGTTAACTTTTTAACAATGGCAATTGACTCCAACTCTTTGAATATGGGGTTAGGAAGGGACTGTTACTGCCCCTGTTCACTTCCAGCCATGCCTAACTTGCCATGAAAGGACTCCAGCCCTCTGAGGAAGGGGCAGTACAGGACAGACTCTGATGGGAGGGCCATGCCTTGCTAGACTTTAGTCTAGAACCTTGGGATACACAGTGTTTCTACGCTGGTTGTTTCGCTTAGGACAAACCCACCAAGATTTTCTGTGATCTGAGAGTTGCCCCTTAGGTCTTTGATTTCTCACACTTACGTTTCATCTGTGAATGCAATTCCAAAGTACTCCTTCTCCTTCAGGTTGAAATGAGATGCCACCAAGTCAAGCAACTCCTTGGCCAAAAGCTTTGGCTGGAAAACAAGAATGAAATAAACTGATTAATGAGGAGAACTTGGATAGAACTGCAGTGTGTTTGTAGGAGGAAAACACTATCCTTGAAGACACTCCACAGCTGTTGCTTTTATGTTCTCTCTGGTGTTCAAGCTAAATCTGTAAGGAACATTAGCTCCTTGAAATGAGCAGTAGTTTCCCTCCTAGGCAAAGAGTAAAAACCTGGCAGTTCCAACCTATTCAGTGCTTAATGTCCCTGCAGATGGATGATGTGCTGCCTGCCAGTGCTCACATCTACCAGGACCAGCTCCCTCCTGCCTCTCTGATAATTGCAGTTGTTAAAGCTTTTTATCAAGGACCTTTGCAAACACATTTCAGACACCCACTCTCTCACACACAGAATAGATACATGCTCATAACACTAAGAAAATACATAGTGCCAAAAGATAGGATGTGACAGGACCAAATGAGAAGTAAATGACATAACAAAATAGTTTCCCATTCACTATTGCTTGTCACATAGAGATAAGGATATATCCTCAAATTTAGGCACTTGGAAAGAAAGACAGGAAAGTAGCACACACATTCAAAGAGCATAAAAACCAAGCTCAGAGAAAGGGATCATGGTGCATTACTACCTTTTCTGCAAAACCTTATTTGTCTTTTAACTCCAACGTGTCCTTCTGCCTCTGTGAATTTTCACCAGCTCTGCTGAGCTCCTGTGTTTCTGACCAGACTTCTAAAGCCTTGGCCCTAACACAGCTCTTGTCCTGACTGTCACGGGTAGGAAACAAGGGTTCAAAGCATCCAGGCAGCTGCAGCCTGCAACACCTCTGGATCCCAGAGCTGCAATGGCTACAGCAGCACTGGCACAGCTGGGTCAGAGATCCCAACAATGTTCCCTGGTGGCTGCTTGTAAGGATTTGGCCTACAAATCTCTGTGCTGAAAGCCTCAGTGAAAATAAAATTGTCTGCAGGCTTGACTGCCCCAATGAGTCTGCCAAGCAGCTGAGCCAGTTACCCCAGATATGAACCTGTTGTTAAGTGGAGGTGAAATGATGATGCTGTGCAGAAAATGGGTGGTGGGGCCCTGATAACCCTGCTGTCTTAATTGACTGCCCTGTCCTGTAATCACAAACACAGCTTGTGTTGAAAAAACCCTGATTTGTACTTCAGTTCCTGAACAGACTCATAAGACTCTCAACCTCTAAAAATGTCCCTTAACCCAGCACTATCACAGTATCTGACACAGCTGAGACAAACTTATTTCCCTGAGTATTTCCCTGGCATTCACATGAGTGTTACACCATCCTCCACCCACCCACTTCCTTGCTCTGTTCTAGTGCAGTTACAGCAATGTCTGAACTGCCTCTTTGGGGCACCCAATGCACAGGGGGTCTGTAGGTCATTCCAGCAAAGAAAGAAGGAATACCTGTGTCTAAATGCAGCACTGGCTTAAAGAAGCCTCTAAATACAAAAGAAGTTGCTCTGTAGGAGGAACAGCCTGGCAGATTAACAAATAGGTGGGATGGAACCAGCTTCATTTAAATTCCCAAGTCAGACTTCTCAGGCACAACTGTCAGAGTCTCTGCAATGACTTCACTGCCAGCTGCATTGCCTTTCACTCCTGAACCAGCTCCCAAACGATGCTCAGAGATGAACAGACCAGGCATGAGGCCATGGTCACGTCCCCCATCCCCTTAAGTCCCTTCAGGGAGCCAAGCAAAGAGCACACCAGATACAACAGACTTGATGGAGACTCCTCATACTTCTCTCCTGACATTGTGTTGGGTGGAATGGACATTTGCAGCATCGCTGTCTCCTATAAGATGAACCTCTCTTTGCCAGAGCATTTGAAGAACAAACTACAGTTTGACTTATATAGAGACACGGTGACAAAGAGGATGGCAAGACTGCCAGGTGAATTCAGAGATACACAGGCTCAGTGCAGGTGACAGGTTACTGTGGGATGTTGGATAAATTTGCAGCTTAACAACAGACAAACTTTTAAAGGAGGGAAAGGAAGAGGGGTTTGAGCCTATCATTGTGTATTTTGAAGCCTTGCTTTTCCCCCTGGTTGGGCCAAATTCTCTCTGCACCAGAAAGGGATTTCTTCCCAACACAGCAACACCACAAGAAGATGGGTGGGAATGCATGGCAAGACTGATCCCTCTGTGGCCAGGCCAAGGTGGGGGCAGTTGGTGGAGGTGAATCCAGGCACCCCCATGCCCCAGTGCATTGCAGGCTCAGTGCTGCGTGCTGTCACTGCCTGGCACCCAGGGCTCTGGAGTGACTCAGTTATTTGATAAATGAGCAATTGTTCTGCCAAGCAAGGGAGTGAGCCATCAGTCAGCCTGGCTGGGTGTCCCACCTGAGAGGGCAGGGGTGGGGATGGGTGGTGAAACAGCATGCCTCAAACACAGCAGTGTTTTCCCAGGCCTGGCTTAAGCACTTGGAAGGAACAGGTTGAGCTTTCGTATTTCACAGGAAAGCAGAACAGAGCAATAAAAAGCTGATGTGTAACAGGCTGCCTGTGGACATGGGGGAGTGATGTATCTCTCTGCACCAGCCAGCCAGCACTGCCACAGGGGACACTGACAAGAGGTAAAATCCCCTTCTGCTGTGCAGCCACATCACTGACAAGTAATGCTCAGAATTCCTTGCCCCACACACTACTGCATCCAGCCCCAGGTATCCAGTGGGGATACCCAAAGGTACCTGCCTGCAGCCACCCTTCCCAGACAAGATGGGTAAATGCAACATGCTGCTTCCTTATTTCTGCTGAGTGAGACCTGGATGATGAAAAAGCCATGGAGAGATTCTCAGCATGGTGTGACAGCTTTCACTTCTCTACTGCCCAGTATTGGAAGCACCTATCCCAGGACAGCCCCACTCCTGGCCCTGGGGCTCAGCAGCAGCACCATCTCCAGTGCCCTTGCCCTGGGGCCTCCTCCAAAGCCTGTGGTAGCAGATAAGGCAAGGATAACCCTTTGCCTTGCAAGATAAGGGAAAAGAACAATAGATGCAGACCCAGCACTGGAGCAGTGCCAGGTTAGTTACTGGGCCAGAGTCCCTGAAGAGGCTTATGGCAGTGAAGTTAAGCTCTGCTAGTCCCCCTCAAGATTACTTTCCTCTCTACCCTTAAGCTCTTAAGAGTTATTGTCCTTTCCAGCGGGACGATTCCTGTGTCCTCCCAACACAGAGGGGCAACCTGACTCTTTCGAGAGGAGAGCAGGAAGGTGTCTTCCCCAGGTAGTAAAGACTCCTCGAGACAAACTTTCACAGCAGGGATAATGCAGGAGAACCCAGGCAGGCAAAGCTGAGCTGCAGCCTGTCCCGATGTCTCAGGAGAGACCCGCGCTCGATGTTAATGGTTAATCTTCTTGCCATTTGCGATGGGAATGGCTGAGCAATGACCTCCTTTTATGTGAGCTGCGCAGACAAAGAACTCATTAGCGATGCCTGTGGCAAGTTGTTTTAATTCATTATTAATTTCTGGACTTCATTTTCCAGAGGGATATTCATTTTGCATTAATAAAACTTCCGTCACAGACACGTTGGAGAAGATGGGGACCTGGTCTCTGAGAGCAGGGAAATCAATAGAAAGTGGGCCCAGGACCTTCTGCATTCAATACAACTGAACAGTCAGCAAGACAGCTTGTGCATCCCGCAGGAATAAATTAGGATAACAGGTGGCATTCAGACTAGAAACTGAACCTTGTCCTCAGTGATGCAGAGCTGCACCATTGTGCCCTGTGAGCTTCCCAGGCAGCTGTGGAAACCCCTCTGCATCTGCCGCTCTTCATCTCCTACCTATTCATGCCTTTCTGTAATCTTCCACATAACCTCTATCATGAAATGCAGACTGTGGAGCACGTCACAGCTGCAGCTGGATGGCCTGAGCTTGGGACAGGGAACACCAGAGAAATCCTTCAGCTGGAGCAGCTTTGCTCGTGGGGTGGGTTGTCAGAGCAGTATTAGTCAGCCAGCGAATTTCCTGCTGCTTCCTTCTACTACAGGACCTTCTTTGCAGAAAGGCACGTGAAGAACAGTGCACAGTAAACCAAGTGTTATTGTTATTAGAGAAAACAGCAAGGACCTGGTTGTGGTCCCAGCACACTGGAGCTGTGGCCCTGGAGGAGAAGAGCCTACTCCCAGTGAGCTGTATAGCAGAGTCTCTGGCAAACACACCAGCCATTCATTACCCAAACCCGGTCCCCGAGTCTTCTCTGCATGGCAGTGAGCCAAGTGCTTTCACAGCTCTGGACCCCTACCTGTACCCCCCAATTCCTACTCCAGCCTGGAACCAGCAACATTTTGCAGCCTGGACTTTCTGGACTTGCAACCACAACACCTTCCACAAAACTTACTAAATACCTCAGCACTGAGTCACTGGGTCCACTTGCCAGGCATGATGGCACCAAAACATTGTTCAGTGGATTCCTGACCCTCTGTAGAGCAAAGGTAACCCTTTTGTGAAGTCAACCCCAACCTGGGAGCACACTGGGGTTCCTCCCTTCCCTCTTAGAGAGTCAGGAGACCAGAGGTGAACTTGTTAGGGGCTGCCTCATTAGCGGAATGACCCAGGCACCCTTCCCTGGTGCTTGGGCCATGCCTGAGAGACTTGTCTGAAATGCTGCCTAATGTCCTGGATCCACAAAGCCTCAGCAGCAAGGAACACAGCAAGCATATGGCCAAAGCTCTCAGCAACCCCAGATCCTTCAGGCTTGAAGCAGTGAACTCATTCCTTCCCTCCCTCCCCCCAGGACAGCTGAAGTTTGTTCAAGTAATGACTTAGAGGAAAGGGAGAACTTTATTAGTGGTGTCAGGAGATGGAAGCGAAAGAGTTGAGCTTCAGTAGCAGCTCTGTAACTTGAACTTGCTATCAAGAAAGATTATGAAAAGGCACTAAAGGCAGTGCTAGAAGGTCCACATGGGATCACAACTGGCTGACACTCCCAGGGATGTCTCCTAGTACTTCCCCATTGCTTAAAGTGCCTCCTCCACACCCTAGACTGCAGGCACAACCTGTGCTAGAGTGAACCACACCAAGAAAACTTCAGTACACACAATGCCCAAGCTCTGTCTTCCTCTCCTTGGCTCTATTTTAAGGAGGACTCACAGCACTGGCAAATTAACCACAGGGGATGAGTCTCTCTTCCATGCACTCTAGTCATTTCTGCACAGAGACACTATGTAAAGGTGTGCTCAGTATAGATGTCTCTTCCCAATTAGACATGATGGCAACTTCCCTGAATAACAACAGAGCACAGCAAACATTAAAGACTACCAGGGAGGAGAAGGACAAACCTGAGAGTGCCTTGGAAAAGGGAGGCTGCATGAGGGATGATTCATACTGATTCAGTGTCAGAATCCCCTGAATTTCACAGCTCTTTGATGCATTTATTGGATGAGTTCTTATCAGTATAAGCCCACTAACATGGGCTGATGTACCCACTAGGGAATGAGGCTGAGATCTTTCCAATGCTGCAGAGAGGAAAAGGAGGAGGCGAGATGCAAGTGATAAAGAGCAAGGCTTTGCTACATAAGGTGACATGCAAAACCCAGTTTGCTGCCTTCTAACACCAGTCACAGTCATTGTCACACAGATTTAGTGATGATACTGGTATGTTATGGGGATGTTTTGGACACAGGACGGAAGGAGGAGGAAGAGAACTTCTGGAGAGAATCTCTTAAAGCCTTGGGAAAGCTTTACACCTTACACCAAGCCGAGTGGTGCAGTTGACATGCTGGAAGGAAGGGATGTCATTCAGAGGGACCTGGATAAGCTTGATAAGTGGGCCCATGGGAATCTCGTGAGGTTCAACAGGGTCAAGTGCAAGATCCTACACCTGGGTCAGGAAAACCCCTGGTATCAATACAGGCGGGGGAATGAAGGGATTGAAAGCAGTTCTTTGGAGAAGGACTTGGGGATACTGGTGGATGAAAAGCTGGGTATGACTCAGCCACATGCACTTGCAGCCCAGAAAGCCGACCATGTCCTGTGCTGCATCACAAGAATCGTGGCCAGCAGGTGGAGGGAGGTGATTCTGCCCCTCTCCTCTGCTCTTGTGAGACACCGCCTGGAGTGCTGCATCCAGCTCTGAAGCCCTTCATACAGGAAAGACATGGATCTGTTGGAGTGAGTCCAGAGGAGAGCCACGAAGATGATCAGAGGGATGGAACATCTCTCTCTGCTTGACACAGGCAGAATGGACTGTTTCTGTCAGCCATATTGGAAAATACAGCATGCATTCCAGTATTAAATATTCAATATAATTAAAATACAATGTTACTGGGATTTGAGCAGCCCGAGAAACTGTGGAGTCGTGTTTCCCCAGTGGAAAGACAGACTGCCCACTTTTGGCAGAGAAGCATGTTTCTCTGTGACAGCTTCCCATTAAGCTTAGAAATGAGTGAGTTATAGAGAGAGATTATCTATCCACAGTCCAGCAGTGCCATGAATAAAAAACAGATGACATGGTATTAGCAGCTGCTGGTATGTCCCTAGAAGCTCAGGCACACACAAAGTATATTTCATTGTTTTATTAACTGTCAAACAAGCCTATCTATTCCCCCTCCCCCATGTCATAGCTTTTCCCTAATTCTCTGTGGCAGAAGGTTTCTGGGAAATGCATAGTTTCAGCATATGGACAGACATGTGCCGCCCAAATCCATCCAGCACAGACACACGTTGAGCTGTGGGAACCAGGTACCCAGCTCACCCTGAGTGATGCCTCATTTCATTAGGTTAAAAAGATCACTGCCATCCACTGTCTCCTTGCTGGAGGGACTTACAGTGAGATAAATCATGAGAATGCAGGGATGAGACACTGCCATGCCAAGTGTCTGTACTAAAGACTCTGCAGGACTGGTGCTCAGCCTGCCCTGAGTTTGTGCTATAACCAGCAGTGGTCAGGCATAGGTTCCAGGACTCCAACCATTGCTATTCAGCTGTGAAAACATTCTGGTGCAGGCTGGCCTGATGGTACCCTCCAAGCCAAAGCCACCAGGACACAGCTCAGCCCCAGTCCCAAGGTTGGTCACATTGGAAAGAGGGAGTTTATTCCTAAGAACACCTGTGCCACATGGCTTCCAGCCCAGCCAGCAAGCCCCAACCTATTTTATTTATGAGCACAGACGTAGCAGGTGCTCTCTGGTGATTGCCTGAGGAGGTTTGGTTTCTGCAGGACAGACTGTGAAGCGTGTCTAGTTCAAAACACCCTCTCAAGTTGTGACGATTTGGCCAAGTTTTGCTCAACATTCAAATTGGGTGTTTGAAAAATGTCTCTTTGGTGGTTTGAGTTGCAGTGTAGGCTGGGGGACATGGGCAGTGTAGCCAGTCCATCAACAGGAGAGGTGAGGTGGAAAAGGAACGGTCTGCATGAATGAAGAGCAATTCCTCCCTTGGCTGTGCCCTACCAGACCGGGTGCAATGCCAGCAGTGGCTCTTGTCTCCAGCCTTGGGCAGTGTAATCAGGAGGAAATAAAAGCGCAAAATGGTGATTCATGCACAATTCCCCTCCACTGACTATTAGCATTTGATAACGGGGCAAACTCCAGGTGCTCCCAATGAATTAGATCATCTACTAAAACCAGCCACAACTCTATCCTCCAACACTACGGTGATAAAGGCAGTAGGGGTGCCAGTACAGACCCCTTGTGCTCCCACTCTGTTCCTTGGGGCTTTGTTACTCAGCGGCCAGCAGCCTTATCTGCTGAAAGCCAGCAGCACGCTCATACCCCCATGCATTAGGCAGTGCATTGCTCCATGATAGTTATGGACTGTAACTCCTTCCTGCCACTGCTTCCTCATGCATGAAACACGGAATTCTCTCATCCAGGGGCCACTGAACTGTCACTCACTCCCAATTCTACTCTTGTCAAATTGGCTCTGCCAACAGCTCTGTCATCCTGTTGTTTAACCCATTTCACGCACTTCGAAGAAAAGAAAAATCCAAAGTTGCTCCATGTAATGTTATGCAAATACCAAATTAATGGCCCTTTCAGCCACCGTCTCATCTGAACACAGTGTAACAACATTAAACAAAACTGCTCAGGCTGAAGGCTTGGAGGTTTAGGGGTTGCAATAGATCCTCCATTCCTCAACATCTCGTTACTGTGTCAATATATGGAGTCCACATAAAGCAGGCTGGGATGTATCTGAGTGAAAAATTATTCATTGAAATGCAAAATGCCTGGAGAAGTAGCACCTTATTTTTATTACGGAACAGCTGAACTCTGTCAGTGTCGGGGACTGGCAGCGGGAGCATTGCTCGTGCTGGCACAGGCAGCACCTCCTTCCCAGAGTCAGTGGAGGGCTCTAAATATCTCTTCTCTTCATTTACATAAGAAAATGAGACAACTTGCCTCCAGCAGTCGCCTTGGGAATGTGGATGGCGGTGACAGAGTGCCATTGACGTTTTTCTTGGAAAGCCAACACCCGCAAGTTGTGGGAATTAAGATTTATTAGGGTCAGAGAGAAATAGACAAAAATATTCCGAAGTTTTTAAAAGAATCTGTTTGGTAAAAGGATTAGAAACACCCTACTGACAAGTTGCCTCAGAAATATTCACAGATAGCTGCATTTCTGGGTTCAGCTTATACCTGACACTCCATATCTTAAGTCAGAAGCCATTGCTGACACTCTTTAATTCCCCTACATATTAGCAACATGAATCTGCTTAAATAATTTTGCAGTCAGAGAAAGCAGAGAGCATGAGCTGGCAAAGTCTGCACAGCAAATTCACGTCAAAGCCAAAAGGGGAAGCAGTTGGTGGGATGAAAAAGACACTTTGGGTCTCCAGCATCCCTCCTCCCCTTCTTGCCTGACACAGAGGCAGCTGCACTTTCCCCCCATTCAGATGATGCCCAATGACCCCATTTCTCTCTGTTGTCATCTGCATCATCCCATGACTCCAACGGCGTTTTCAGGTGACTGAATTCAAAGAGACCAGCCAGCAGCTACTGGTACTGGGACAGGAAATCTGCTCCATTCTCCGACCTTTCTCTCATGAATGACAAATGTTCCACATTTTCCTCTTCTCTCCCTTAGTCCTCTGCCTGTTCCATCTCTTCTCTGTCTCTGCTGGGAGCAGCTGATGTCCCCACATACAGCTGAAAGAGCTGACTGATGCGCTGAGGATGGCAGAAGGATGAGCTGAGTTTTGGGGCTGGCCCTGGCTCTGATCACGTATTTTTTTGTCCATAGACCTCAAGCACAAGGAGATTTGGTAGCTTAGAGCACTACAGCCCACATGAGAATCTGCCTCTCTGTCTCCTGCAGGATTGAGGAGAGGGCAAGGATGTGCCTGGCATTCAAACTGATGTTTGACTACATGGGGTGCGAGCAGGAGCAACACACTATGAAGTGCTTCTTCCTGGGATCCCCCAAGAGTCTGCATCTCTGTGCTGTGCAGTCTGGACGTGTTGGCTGGATGCACATCCCCTTCACGGAGCACCTGTGTCAGGTCCGCTGTCTCCCAGTGTACCTCCTGTGTGCCAGAGCGCTGATCTGTGCGTGCACAAGCAGAGTCCTTTCTGCACAGGATTTACAGAGGCAAGTGGTCAAAATGCTGACATTCCCCCCTGAGTTATCTTTCTGCGCAGTAAAGTGTAACCTCATATGAGGACTCAAGCCACCCTTGAGCTCTTTCCAACAGAATTGTGGCCGGGAGCCTGAACAGAGTGAGAAGATCTGGCCAACCATAGAGGCAAACCCAGATTGGAAGGGCAAGCAGGCATCTTTTTTGGAGAGATTTGATGGGAAGTGTGGAAGTCCTTATGCTGACTGATGTAAAAACTGCTTTTGTAGAACTGCCAAGGCCACTGCTGGCTCATCTAATCAGCCATGAAAACCTCACTGAAGCAAGTTAAAAAGTTGCCCAGAGTCAATTTGTTCATGCAACTTTTATTATTCTTTATTTAAATTTTCTAGACTTGTTTTTGGATGGTTGAAGGAAACAGATCCTTCCTCTATTATCTTTCTTTAGGTTTCACTCAAAACCTAACACAATGTCAGATCTGGTTTGTCCTTTAGAAGGCACTCCTGAAGACAAGCCTAGCTGGCTGCTTGCTTCACTGTGTGTTTACTCCACCAAACACTCTGTTTACAGGAGGCTAGTCTGAACTCCATGAGAAATCTTCTAGTATTGTCAGGAGCTGAATTCTGTGGATCAATACAGTTTTAATGAAAATACATCCCCAAAATGACAGTTTTGACTGAGATTTTTTGTTAATTTTCGGGGAATTTCAAGAAAACTTAGGAGGCACTAGCTCAGAAAGACTGGTGTAAAAAGGTACCCACTTATGTGGACCCAAACAAGCAACTTTCAAGCAAATCCAGTTCCCTTAGAGCAGAAGAAAATCCATTCCTAGGTATGATAGATAATTAATAGGTTCAAACCATTAGCCCTTCAAATAATTCTCAGTGGCTTGAACCTATTAATGATCTATTTGGTAGCTTCCCATCTCCCTCTGCATGAAACCTCTCTGAGATTTGTATGTATAAATGAGAAAATTATGGACAATAGATCAGTGGAGCAGAGGGAAGACACCGACATGCAGGAGGACTTTGCCCTGGTTGAAGACCATCAGTTTCATATAAGCAGTAGACAGAAGCACCTGTGCTTCAAAGCAAAACATGATTTTCAAGGCCACAGTGGCTTAAGCATCTCTCAGTTTACGCGATCTCCAGATCACTGGGATTGGGTGCATTTGGCACATGGTTTAGCAGCACTGGCTATGTCAGGGAGAGCCAAAGCATATGATGCTCCTATAGCCTGGTATCTTTGAGTGGCCTGGGTAGTCAGGCAACTCTTTCTTCTTTCCCCCATCTTTGCAAAGAGTCAAAGAAGTCTCATTTTTCAACACAAATGTATTTAACCTGTGGAAGATGCTCCTGCAACAGAGATGGATTTCATTGCCATTATCTGTGATCAATTTAAGCAAGCAAAGATATTAGTGAGACTAAGCTTATCTCATGGTTTTATCACAGAACTGGGGGCTGCAGAGGATTTTTCACCTTTCTTTGCACGTAACATGCAGCAGTGATGGATACAGAGGCCAGATTAGATGCAGCTTTCCAGCTGGAGGTTGGTGCTAAATTAATACAAACTGAAGCAGCTCAAGATGCAAATTGTACATGCTGGGGAGTTAAGAGGGTTTGTGTACAGGGCTTTGGTTCAAACGGTTGCCTTAATGCAAAGGAGAGAAGACACAGATATGGCAGCAAACAAGGTTGGAAGTGAGATGGCCTACTTTAAGAAAGTGCTTCCAATGTGACGAATCTATTCAGATAATCTCTAAGCACTTTGGCTCTTCGCATGTACTCACCTCTTGGTTTCTGGAGATCTGTATTATTTTGAAACAGGGTAGTCAACTGCTGCAAGAAAGTCAATTGTGTTTTAAATCATCTGACTGTATCACATGTGGCAAATCAAACTTTGAACACCAAGCGAGCTTCAGAGCCAGCTTTCCGGGCAGGAATCCATTTCACACTCAGCGGACAATGGGGTTTGATAAGCGCTCGGCCAGTGTGAATAACCAGCTGCCTTCTATATATATTTTGATTTGGTAGCATTTGTTGAAGTTTTATATTGCTGAGAGATTGTTGGTGTTCTTGTAAAGTATTAAACCCACCTTGACAAGGTCAACAACAAGTTATACAGAGATCAGCATTTTTATTTTGAAATATTTGATCATAATTCTATCAAACATTAAAGAAAGAGTTTGGCTAGGGCACCTAATGAAATTGGACAGCTCACACAATCCATTTATCTTTTCAGCTGTAAACCTCTGAAGCGCTCTAGTTCATCCAGTTTCAAATCAACTGTAGAAATGTCCATCTCCCTTCATCCAGCCTACAGAAATTGGTGCTTAGAAATGCTCTTGATCTCTTATTGCTGATGTGGAAAGGGAAAAATAATTTCCCAAGACATACTAGGTTAGCTGCATTCTTATGTTCTGTTTGCTTTTTAAAAATCTCTCCTGAATAAGGATGTTTATTTATATACTCACTCAAAGTCACTTCTTCATCACTGAAGATATTTAATAAGCTAAGTGAATGTTTATTTTTGTAGCACATTTTCTAAACATGTTAAAATAATTTATTAAAAAAGCTTTGTGCAAAATCTACATGACCATCATGAATTGTGATTTAAGCAAATCTAACATTAATAAAAGTAAATAAAATGAATAATACTGCTAGGTCTGATGCATAGAATTAGACTGTCCTGCTTAATCCGACACACCATTTGTGAGTGCAGGGAAACATATTAACCCTAAGAAGAGCTACATCCTCATGTGCTGAGACTGGGGAAGGTGAATTCCTGCAGAAGAAGAACAGGTACAGAGGCTTTGGTGCATTCATCTTTATCCATACTTACACTTGGAGCTGCAATCAAGAGAGCTGGCTCTAACAGTAAGTTTTCCATACACCCAGCAATATTAGATTTCCCCCCCCTAAAGAACTTGAAGCATATTGGTCTTCCTGGGTGCTCTCATCAGTTTAATTATCTCTGCATATGCAGTTGCTAAATTAAGAATGTACCACATTATTTTGAAGCTTCTGGCTTAACACACTCAAATGTAAAGCACGCTATGAAAATACCAAACATCAGACAGTTCTTCCCCTGGGAAGGTCAGGAGAGAGAGGCTGAACCTCATTTGCCAGATGTCAGTCACATTGCTCAATGCCTGGTGGCAAAGCTCAGATGTTACGGAGGAGTGGAGTGGTCAGGGAAAGCAAGAAATGGGATACCTAAGGAAACTTCTTTAACCTTGAAGTCAACTGAAAGGGTGATGCATTGTGTAGGTTCAGCTCCCAAGGCACAGCAAATCAGTGCTAACCCACTCAGTCCTCACTACTAGTCTGGCCTCTAATCTCCTGTGCCTGAGTGTGGCCCTCAAGTTCACCAGAGTGACAGCTGGGATGGTCCCCTGACTCTGCTGGGCCATGGGACAGGGTCTAACACACCTTGTGCTATAAGACAGGGTCCTCCCACTCTGGGTGAGAACCCCAAGGGAAACTTTGCTTCTTGAGTCAGCAGAAGGTACAGAATATAAACCAGGATTAGGACTGTGATAAAACAGTGGTTATTTCACAGGGTATGGGAAAAAGTCAAAAACTTGGCATCTCCAGTACAGAAACTCCTGCCTTCAGCTACTCATATTAAGCACAGTCTGCAGCCTTCCCTAATGAGTCACATTCAGAGCCTGTATATGAAGCCACCCAACTGACTGTGTGTCTCCCTAAGAAGAAACTTTCCATGTCCAGCATGCTTTGGGACACAGCAAGGAAGCTGCTGGGATCCCATGGTCTGGTCCCCCTGTCAGTCACAGCAGTCACCACATCCAGCACTCGCCCACGTCAACAGCAGAAGGACAGGGACAGGACGCTTCAAGGAGTAGATCAAGGTGCCATGGAGAAATCTAGGGCCTCCACTTCTAGATGTTCAGTTATTTTTCCTGTGACACCTGCTGAACTAACACAGGGAACACTAAAACTCAGTGTGGCTGGAGCACATGGATCATCCTGGTGCACATCAGGACAGTCTGGATCCCAGATGGGTCCTACCACTCCCCCTTATCTCCTCACAACTCCATTCTAATGCCCTTGTAGGCACCTTGAAGGTGAATGGGAAGGGGTCGAGGATGCTGGGCTTCATTTCCTGACTCTTGGCTCACCATTGTCACACTGCAATCCCCACAAATGAAGGAAGAGGCAATGGAGAGAAATGCTAATTGGCCACAGCTCAGAAGAAAAGAAAGCAAAATAATACTTGCTCACCATAGGAATTAATGGGAGGAAAAGAATGGCTTATTTCCCCTGATATTTGTAAAAAGAAGTGTTGGTAATAAACCACTCCCATTAAAAAGGAGGAGGGTGAAATGAATGACTGGATGAGATAGTGTCTTTTATTAAAAAAAACCCAAAAAATCTTTTTTTCTGCAATGAAAGAATAAAGAAGAAATAAGATAGAGTGATTAGGAGAGAACTCAGGCAGGGTAGAAACTGTTAGTGATAAATAACTACTAAGAAAATAATTGAAAAATGTAAATGCATACAAATGTGCGTGATGACCCATGTACTGGGGCGATAGTAGAATTAGCCAATAGATGTAATGAACCATGAAAGGAGAAGCTTGGAGACTTTATGGAGAATTGAGGAAATTTTACTAAGCAGGAGGGGTAGAAAGCAAACAAAGGCGGCCTGGTTTCTGAAAAGGAGCAATCCTGGGCCTGTGGATGGGATGATGTCCAAGTGTGCCATGCAGTGGCATGGCACAGGGACTTCTAGGCATGGGCTGAGCCAGCGAGGGTTATGGGGCCTGAGACATGCTACCAAAATGCACAATCGGCTATAAACCAAGGGTAGCACAGCTCCTTGTCCCTCAGAATACCTAAAAGCACTGCCAGGAATTCCTCAGGACTGCCAGGACCTGGAAGATGGCTTGGTGTGATGTCAATACAAACCCTAAACTGCAGCTAATGCTCTCTCCTTGCATAAGGATCTGTGCCCAGTGCCACCAACCCAAGCTTCTCTCTTCATGAGCAGACCCAGGGACCGATGTCCTCCACCACAGCTGGCATTTTGTGACCACACTTCCATCCTGGACAAGATAGTGACTGCCTGCCCTTGAGGGATGCTGGAATCCTTCCTCTTCCCTGAGGGAAAGTTGAATCTCCTTGGCAGTGTCCAGAAGATCTCTTTCTGCGTCTCACCCAGACATTTCCTCCCTGCAAAGTGCGATTGAAGTGACCAGGTAATAATCTGTTCCTTCTTTCATTAAGCCCAGTGTGAAAGATGGGCAGCAGCAGATCCTACAGGAGCAGTGCAGGCAGGGATATCAGAGAGGCTGTTTCCAGTGCCAGAGCCAAAGTCTCCTAAGCTGGGCCAGTCTGAAGATCAGTCATGCTGCTGGCAGATGCTGCTGCTGGAAGCACAAAGACCAGCTCCTTGGTCACTTCAATGTCTTAATGGCTGGACTTGAACTACATTATTGGAGACTGTGAGAAAAGACCTTATATCTTCAGAAAGACCGTGTTCCATTCCACTTGGCATAGGGATCAGGAAAATATTTGCCTGCATGTCTGCTCTCCCAGGAAGCTCTGAAGATGTGACCACAGTTTGTGCGGGGAAAAAGACACCAGTATCTCTTTGGAGAGCAAAGAAATTTTATGGCAAACGTATTTCATGCTGCAATGTCTGAATCCACAAAGGAACTCTTGCTGGTAGGAAAAGTTACGAAAAACTGAGGAGAAATCCCAGAAGAGGCAAAAGTCTCAAACACAGACCTAGTCTCAGACAGAAAGCAGTTATATGAGAGAAAAGAGATATGTTATATTCTTACAGTGTAAACCACTGCTGCTCAGTGGAGATTCATCCATCAATACCAGAAGAGAAGCTGGCCTATGGCTCTTTGCTGGTTTGCCAGACTTTTATTAAATGCACAAGAATGCCAAGTCTGTAATGTCTAAAACTGAATTTATTTAACAATGAACTCTTTGAAAAGGGAGTCCCAGATGTGTAATTAATAATGAATCAGTGATGTGAAATCTGATCCAAAGCCTACTGAAGCTGATAGACAGACTCTGACTTCAAGGAGTTCTGGATAAGGCTCTCATTAGGCAAAAGGAAAAAAAGTGAAAAATAAAAAGCTGAGCCAGCTAGTTGGTTAAAAAAATATTATAGCTTGGATTTTGTGCTAAACAGAGACATACAATAATCTGCACTGCACATAAATCCTTTCTCTGCTGACAGGGGACTCACACATCTCTGTGTCTGAAGCTGAACTTGAAATCTAGGAGATAAAATAAAATTAAAAAAAAAAGCTCTGAGAGAGTCCCAAAAGGAAAACCTCCAGCGGTTTGAACCACAGCTCATTTCCTCTTGGCATGGGCTGGGAGGTAACTGTCAGATTCGTGTCATTTGGAGGCAGCAGATGCTGCTGCTCCCTGTGTGCTGAAGCCCTGCTCGTACCCCCACCCTGCTCCAGCCTGAGCACCCACCTCTGCTCGGCCTCGGCTGGCTTTGCCTCAGCGACACACAACCCACAGCACGGAGATAATCAACCTGCAACTCCTGCCAAGCCCAGCAGACCGTGGTGTCCCAAGGGGGATGCAGCTTGTCTTCCATCGGTGCAACTTAATTCAATTTGTCAGGGTTGCAGACAGTTTGGGTGAGCCTGATCCAATCACTGCCACACCAGCGCTGGCCAAATTTTGCACAGGCACTGTGAGGTGGGGTTGTGGCAGCCTCCGTTTTTCATTTGCCTTTCAATATTACTGTTAATGGGGATGTGGAGGAGATGTTTGTTGATGAACAATTTCATTGTTCCATATCTTTTTCAGGAGACATAAAACACGCATATTAAGTCATCCCCTTGAGTCAAATATTTTAAGTACAGTAACACATCTCATTTTTAAGTAATCAAATAATAATTAAAAATAATTGTCTCCCATTTCTGCCAAAGAACCAATGCATCTACATTGAATTTGCTTTTTTAATAGCAAATTGTAACTCAATCTAAATGTAAATTCCTGGAGAATCTGCTATCTAATTCTCATTATTTCCACTTGCTTAATGCAATTAGAAACATCTGTCACTGATCAACTGTCCACACAGTGAAAACAAATAATAATTCATGCTCTCTGCCTCCATAGTGTTTTTCAGGGAATGGACTGCTTTAAAACCACTCACAAAAGCCCAAGAGCTAGAGCTGTGCAAAATCTTTGTGACAAGCTCTGAATTACACCAAGTATGCCTGACCGTCAGGGTCTCAGTAACATTTGCTGAATAACTTGAGAGAATCCTGGACACATATAAAAAATGACCACCCTGATTTCTGGAAACCTTTGGCTCTGGGGTCCCCATCTTCAGGAATAGATTATATCCTGCCACCAGATCTCACTCTCTGCTCCCCATACTTGGACACAAAGCCATGCTGGAGCATGCAGATGGAGGTTTGGTTGCTGAAGGAGCATCAGAAGGCCTGTGAAAGGGATATGGGTGCAGGGAGATAAGACACTGGAGTCACTGGGGCTTGAGGTTTCTCCCAGCTGCTGCCTGTAGAATCAGTTTGTCCCTGCCTGTGAGAAGAGTGGAGGGAAACAACAGAGTGAGAAGCCATCAGAAATGGGTGTCCAGTCCCCACAAGATGGACCAGGTCAGGAGCATGGGTGGTGCTTCCTCCTCTTTAAAGCATGCTGGTACATATTAACCCTCTAGTTGCTCAGAAGACAGTAACATTCAAATGAGAAGATAAGGTTTAGAAGACCTGAACATCACAAAATAGGCTGGTTCATCCCCTGCCCACTAGTGATAAGGATGAAGAAGCTGTAAAGGCAGAGTCTAAGTGGAAAGGGATTCTATTTAGGCATTCACTGCTGAAACATCCTCAGAAGACAGAAATAAATTTATCCCAAACCCAATCTTTCTGGTACCCAAGAGAATCCCAGTGCCACAGCCAAACACTCAATCTTTCTGACTCGGAGCTGCTCAGCAGTTGGAGGCTTGTCCCATGCAAGGGCCTGGCTGCTACACGGGGCTGATGCATGAATGTTGGGATGGTCTCCTTCAATAAACATCAGAGCGACTGGGGATGCACAAGCAACGGCCCTGCCCACATCGCTGTGCGGGTCAGAACAACTCTACACATGAAGTGCTCCTCTTGGCTTCAAAGCAAGGAGGGGAAATTACTTGTAAATGGCCTGGCTAGTTTATTTTATTTTCTTCTTAAAACAGGCAAAGGCAAATCTCTTTAGCCCATTCCTCTTCCAGGAGACAGGTGTAACTTAGGGACATTACCAGATCCATTCTCACAAGCTGAAGTCTCTGCTGTCTAGGCTGCCAAGCCAGGAGGACCAGGATGAGCTGAAAGTTGCTGGCCTGTTCATGATCTTGCCACGTCACATCTACTCACTGCTGCACCTCCTGCTCCAACCCAGCTTTATTCCTCCATACTACAGGGTAACCACAGGGTTATCCACCTAGCAATGAGAAATCTTGGCATCCATTTGATCCCAGTGGCCCAAAATGTACCTGTGCCCTTGTGAGGATGAGGGGATGCCCATACTATTTGCCTCATATTATTCCATGGGTGAAGGGGACAGCAGCTCCTGAAGGCAGCTGTGATGAGGACCAGGCTGCAGTGCTAGCCTGCTGTCTGCTTGCACAGGAGGGATTAGTCTTGTTCCAGTAATGGGAATGCTGGAGACAGGCAGCAGACAGGGGTGAAGACTTGTCTTAAAAATAGGGATAAATCACAAACCCAAAATCTATACTATTAATCAATTTTCCCAAAGATAAAAAAACTTTCCAGAGTTGGCATGTCTTGCTGGTTCTACCTCCAAGCATCTGCTACCAAGGTAACTGCAAAGTTGGGACAGAGACTAAAGCTTCCTCCCAAGGCAGGTTTAGAACTGTGCTTCTTCCTCCCCAAATATGGGCATTTTCCCAGCAGAGGTAATAACAGAAGAGTTTTCGTTCAAACATAATGATAATGAGCCATGTCTGAGTGCAGACAGATGTGAAAGTAAAAGACATCCTATCTGTATTAACAAACTCTCATCCAAAAGGTTTGCTTCTCCAGGAGAGGTCGGGACAGGAATGTAAGAGGAGAATGAACATGTCTTGTTGCTTTTGATGAGGTCATGCAGGGTTTTTTTAAAACATGACCCAATTATAAGCCAAAAGCCACCTCCTCTGTCCTGAAAATTAGAAAAGCTGATGGTTTATCTGATGACATCCAGTATCTCGGTCAACAGGAATGCCATAGGCAGCTTTTCTGTGCTTGCAGCTGACACTGGGACTGCCTCACTCCTCCAGGCACCCAACTCATGGGCCTGCTGCCGTCAGCAAGTTAGTGCAGCCCTGAGGGAGGAGAGGAACTCAGGGAAAAAATCCACCAAAACAAGAGACAAATCCATTTCGACATCAGATAGCCCAAAGCTTCCTCAGGAGTAGGCACTTCCCAGAAAAAAAGACAGAAAGTACCAATGAGCCACACACTGGAAATATGGCAAAGGTTGGGAGATGGAGATTTGCTCTATCACTTGGGAATGGCATTTTGCATCCTTTTGAAAGAGACTGGGCCTGGAAAACACCCTCCTTGGACAAAAACAGAGGGGACTGTAGGTGGAGTGGGGGAGGGAGGGTAAGCAGTAGTGGGGAGCACCCAGGTCTCCCTCAGGAAGGGCAGCGTGGTCTCCTCACATGCCTGTGCTGCCCTCTCTGAGTGGTCACAGGCATCTCCTTTCCCTCGTGTGCCACAGGCAGTGGGGTGAACTAACCCCAGCAGTCTTTTCTGGCAAGACCATGGTGCTGGATCCAGCTCCTTTTTGCTTTGCTCCGTGCCATTTCCAGGTGTGATGTTCAAACCCGTGTCTGTGTGAGCACACACGGGCTGCTCTAAACTAAATGGCCTGAATCCATTGCTGCAGGTAAACTGTTCCCACTCGACACCACTCAGCCATGGCTGCATGCTTTGGGTTACCTGCAGCAAAGGAAATGGAAAGGAAGCAATTTCCCAGTGAGACAGTAACGGTTTAAGATCCTTTAATGCTCATTACGTGCAATGTCCCTGAGCCCAGGAGCCTCACTTGTAGCTGAAGCTCTCACCAAAGAAATTGTGTTTCGGTTGAAAGTTGAGATCTTTTGTCTAACCTGCACTGAGGTTGAAAAGGAAAGGCAATAGAAAACAATTTTCTATAAACTGAGTAACACAGCTTAGACAATCAAGCCTGGCATCGCTCATTCACTATCAGCCTCGTATTTGTACTGCATAGTCCGATGGCAGCAATAAGGGGAAATGTTCCATCCTGAAATGCTGGCTCCCATTGGAAATGCACATTTTTTACCTGCGCTTGAAAGCCAATCTGTGGTGCTACCTTGCTCATCGTTTCTTCTGAGCTACACTCCTCTGGACAGTTCAATATCTCCTGGAAGCATCTGGTACATGCATTGTTATTTTTCAAAATTGCTCGCTCAGACCACGCTGTAAAAAAAATAATTTTCTACTTCCATTTCCTTCCAGGAGGCAGCTTCTGCCCTGTGCCACTTACAGCACTTTCCCACCTGAATTCACTGTTTGGGTTCCTTGTCCAGCCAGGAGGGACATAAAAGGAGGAGTCGGAACCAAAACAGGACAGATCTGACCACACACAATCACCCACAGCTTGAATACCTATGTGAGAGCCAATTGCAGAGTGCTTTTGCAGCTGAGTAGAGAAAGGGGCACAGCTCATTTTAGGATGAGCTCAGCTGCCCTACAAGTGCTCTCCTTCCTTCACCATGTCTAAAAGCATGGCTCAGGCACAGACACCCATGCTGTACATGCCTTAAATTAAATGAGATGAATCTTACTCCTGCCTGCCATGGAACAAATCAGGCAAGCCAGGGCTGGAGGTGAGGGATGGGATTTGGCACCAACACAAGGGTTAGTCTCCCACGATGGAGCAGAGGTGGAGAGCAGAAGGAGGTCTGTGCATTTCAGCCTCATTGTCCTACTGCTAAACCTAATTTATCTCCCCTCTTGAGCTTGTTGGTGCCTCACAGCTGAGCAGATCCTGCAGTTGCCCCAGGGAGGGGGACACAATACAGAGGGACATTGGATTGTCCATGTCTGGAGCAGCATCTCATGGGATACAATGACATATTTCAGTGCCACTGTTGGCCACTGGCAGGTTGGTCCAGGCATGAACAAAAGCTCCACTGAAACCATAGAGCAGCTGAGCCAGGCAGAAACAATAGTGAATTTTTAAATTTCTCTCAAGTAATTGTGAGTGAGACGTTTTCTCTGTAGCGGACCCATTTGATGCTGGGTGTGCCATTCCTGTACTGGTGTATGTGGTGGGAGGTCATCAGGGCAATTTAAATTGCTGATTCTCTACAAAACTTTAGGATTTATCTCATCAGAAAGGAAAGAGTTTTCTCCCCTCACCAGTTGTTTTACTGGGATTATCACCAGCCCACCATGTAAGTCTGAAAAGCTCCAGGTGTGCTCAGAATTAAGGGTATTTGACAAATTTTAGCAGAAGAAATGAAAAAAAATTGCTGAATATCTTCGCCCTCATTCAGCCAGCTGTAAAGAATATCCAGCTCTCAGCATATGCAGTATGAATAAACATGTGTCTTCAGCTTATCTCTCTCCTGACAGCTCATGGATAGCTCCCCAGCCTGTATTAGTTTAAATGCAATTTATTCTGGAAGACTGATAATAGGGATATTGATTACGCAGGCCCTTGGAAATCACACCCTCATTTCATTCCGTGGAGGACAATGATTGCCATTCCCAGTTTATTTCCTTAGGAGGCTGTAAGTACTTTGCTCTGGAGTCTGTTCCCTGAGGCTCCTAATGCAGCACCTGACAGACATCCAGGGTTCAGTTAACAGGGGTCTTAGGGCACAGAAGGGGGAAACCAGCTCTCAGCTTTGTTCAGAAACCATCAGGCAGCTCAGAATGAGGGGAATGTGCAGTATTGCCGTGCCAGGGAAGCCTCCTCCCCTTCAATTAACTTCCTCAAGATGCAGAAGGCAAGGTCAGTCCTGACCAACTCACTCTCAGGGGACACTTTGCTCCCAGCAGATACTGCCCCCTGCCTCCTCCACCTGTCCCAGCTTCTGCTGATGCTCCTCCCATGCCTATGCTGAGGAACAAATCTGGATGGGCTGAGCTCTCCCTGCTGGGTTTCATTAATTTCCAGCCTTGCCTTTCTGAGACACAGCTTTTCTTTCTCTAGAGCTGCTTGACCAGATTGACCTTCGCTGCACGGCAGATCCTCTTGGAGGCTCTCCATGCTCCCTGTCCATTTGGCTTGCTGCTGATCCCTCCCTGGAGCTGTGCACCCTACTTGACCTTTTCAAATCCTGCTCCCCGTGAACCTCACCGATGAGCATGACCCGACAGCTTGCTCTGCACAGCATGCCTTGCTGACAAGTTCTCCTTCAGCAGGTCCATGCCTTGAGTGCTGTCAGCAGCACAGGGGCTGTGTCCATTCTCACCCATGGTGAGCTCAGGGGAGCCTGGAGCACCAGCACACCTGGGAATTGCTGAGCTTGAACGAGCACCACTGTGTTGTCATTAATGGAAACAAGCCAGTGTGCCCAGCAGACTCTTCACCCCTAATTTCTGAGCTTGGATCAGGATTTCCCTCTGAGATGCTCATTCCTGCCTCCTGTCCCAAACCTCTTCAGTTTTGCCCTCATAATCACTCTCCTCCCCTCCAGGCTTGACTTCTGTGGACTTCTGGCTTCACTGGAGCCTAAGCTGAGACCTGAGGCCGCCAAGGTAACAACTCTCCAGTCTGACACCAGAAGCTCTGTAGGCCATGGTTAGTGGTGTTGGATGCTTTTTGAGGGAGTTAGAGAGGCTCTGCAGAGCAGCTCAACAAAGGCATGCCTTGCAGGCTGGAAGGATGGGTTTGGGAGCAGATCTGGCTCTCCTGGCCCATTTTTCATTTATCCATTTATCCGGTCAAAGATGACATCTAGGTTTGGCACAGCAGCTGTGTCTGCTGGAGGTCTGCTGTTTGTGAAAGCCAAAAATGATCCCAGCACCACATTCCCCTTGGAGCAACACTAAATGTTTTTTTGGTTTGTTTTTGTTTTTGTTTTTTTTTTTTTTTTTTTTGGTAAACAGACAACTTTACATCAGAAAAGCTCTTATAGTTCACTGGTTGTTCAGTGAGATCACAGACATGAATTGCCAGTCTGGGCTCCCACCTCCCTTTTGGCAGAGCAATCTGCCCTCCACCCCTCCCCACTTAATGGTGACCAAGGCCAGCCATATGTTTGTAGCATTTGCACCCATGCTCAGAATGATCAAAAGTCTCAAACAGGGACCTGGGAGGCAGTGAAAGGTCAGGATAGGTCTTTCCTGCTGGAGAGAGATGGCTTCACACTGTTCACCTTCCACAACCCACAGGCTGTGAAGGGGCAATTGTGTGCTTTGTCCCAGTGATATAAATCCCACCTCAGACACTGCTTGGCAGGATCCTTCTATGGCTTCTGAGGTGATACAAAGCTTTGGACCTCAATACTTTTTAAAGCCAAAGACTTTAAAACATCTCCTTTGCCATTTTGCAAACACTGCTGAGCTGGACTACAGCCTCACTCTTGCTGGAGCAAATCAGGATTTGCTTGTGAAAGAAACCATAGTGCAAGCACTGCAGCTGGGGAAAACAGAGCCTCCTTTCCAGAAGGCAGATGATCTGACCACCCCTTCAACTCCAACCCATATTAAATTATGATCCATATCCATTGTTTGCACATTTTCTCAATGTGAGGGACTGGATCCTGCCAGATTCCTGGTAGAAAACTCCACTTGAGTTCAGCCTGGTCTCCAGTTACTTGTCTGCCCTACAGAAAACATGCCTTTTTTCTTTTGAGAGGAGCAACACACCAACCCACAACCTTCAAAGCAGTCAAAGAGAACAGCAGTCAAGTCAATGCTGAGCCCTTGTATTAAGCAGAAGGGACATTTTTCAGCTGCTTCACTGCAGGTACAGAGAGGATGGAAGGGAAAAGGGGATGGATGCAGGGATCTTTCCTTGGGCACTCACCAATGGCATCATTGCCAGCCCGCCCCAGCTCTCCATGCCCTACAGAATATGCCCTACAGGCAACCCCAACAATATATTCACCATACTGCTCCTGCAAGTGTGTAGGGGAGGGCAGTGGGGCTGGTAGGGCAGTACTCACCCCCTTCCTTGCTCCTGCCTCCTCACTGCCAGCCCAGTGCTGGCTGTCGCTGACTCCACAGAGATGGCTAAAAACGCCTTTGGAGCAGAGCCTGCAAGCACTGCAGGGAACTGAGCTGCCTCTCCCGCATGGCCAGGACAGCTCCTGGCACCCAAATGTCTCCATTTATGGTCAGGGTGGCGCGGCTGCAGTTCTGCATCAGCCCTGGAGCTGATGTTTTCAAAAGGATCCCCAGTTTTGGCAGTGGAGCAGGGCTGGACCCCATTCTTCTGCAATATTTGTGGTTTACCAGGGGAGATCGAGGCCATCCTGGGGCTTGTTTACCCCCCTCTGAGGATGGGATATATTGCTGTGGTCCTCACGCAAAACCTGTACCCAAAGTTAGACAGTTTCTCCTGATGGCAGGCAGGTGCCACCCTCTACCACCTGAAGGGGAGCCTTTGCCGTTTTTCCACTGTGCCAGCCCAGGTAACCACCCTGCTGAAGCGTGAGAAGTGAGGCAGCAAGAAAACACAGGTAAAAACCCCACTGGCTGCACTTTTCTGATCACAAGCAGTACTGAAAATCTTGCAAAAACTCTAACAGATTCTTGGGAGGAAAGTGGAACATCTTATTACTCCCTCTAACCATTATTAGTGGAGTTATTGCTCTCAA
This sequence comes from Acropternis orthonyx, assembly GCA_035583155.1. Taxonomy (NCBI): domain Eukaryota; kingdom Metazoa; phylum Chordata; class Aves; order Passeriformes; family Rhinocryptidae; genus Acropternis; species Acropternis orthonyx. Next base: position 6,027,755 of record JAWWEU010000040.1, read on the forward strand.
AAGATGCCACTGCTTCCCCAGGACAGCGTGCCTCAGCCTAGTGCCAGTGAGGCTGAGCCCAGGGGAGCCAGGAACACCATTGAGCTTCTCCACTGGGACAGCCACGCTGGTGACAGCCATCCACGTGGCACTGAGTCAGCAGCCCACAAGGCACTTCGCCAGACCAGCACTAGCTCACAGCTCCAGCGTCTCCCAGTCTGGCCCGGAAGCAGTTCCTGGGGAACACTGGAATCAAGTCCTGGGCTCCTGAAAGACTCCTGACCTGCTCAAAGCAGTCGGTTTTGCGCAAGGCAAAAAGGTTGGAAAGGGATGTTCTGTGCACCCCATTAATTTTAGCTGGGAGTGTACATGTATCGTTACTTGGATGCACTTGCATCACAGCTGGGAGATAGAAATGCTGCAAGAACAGTTACTCAAGAAGTGTCAACATGGACATATAGGTGGGTTAACCACCAAAACACCTGTGGGTTGTGCTGACCTCCCTGTCTCTCCCTGACTCTTCCAAATATGGCTCTGTGCTTCTTGGGGAGAAGGTTAGAAACAAATTGCCCAGTTATTTCCTACGATCAAATTTCAGAGCCTCCAGACCCCACAGACAGCTCTGCTACAAGCCTCGGATGAGCTCCATTTCTGCAATAACTCCTCCAGAGAGAAAGAATTAGGAGGCTTAACGCTTTTGGATGACAGTTGCCGGGGCTGCTGTCAGATAACAGGCACCGGCAGCCGGCACAGGAGCCGGGATCAAGGCAGGCTGCCTGATTCAGCCATCCCAGAAAAAAAGCCATGTTTATAAAACCCACATGAAAAGGAACGAATTGCCAATTACGCAGAAGTCTTTAAATAAAGCGACGCAAACCTTTCATGTGCAGCAGACAAATGATACACAGTCACTGGGAAATAATATAACAGATAGGGAGGCTGTGAGTGGGGAATGGAGGAAATCCATTTTCCAAAAGCAAGAAAAGGGACTCGCTCGCTGAAAAGGATTAGCCGGATAAAGCCAAACACTTTAAAAAAACCCCACAACTGTGTTAGAAACTAAACATGCATCAAACAGAAACAGGAAAAAAACCCAGATTCTAGGATCCAAGGAGCCACACTCTGCTCCTGCTCAGAAAGAAAAAACTGTCAAAAAAACACGCCGTGTGAACTTGCCACAAACCCCAAGATCATCAACAGGCATTTATCAAATGAAACACACACCAAATGCAACTCTTCTGCCTAATCCCAAGTCAAACAGGCTTTGAGTTTCAGACCCTCAGGAAGAGATTTCCATATGATCCTCCTCCGTCTCCGTTTATGATTAGCCCTTCTAAATTTCAGCATTTATCTGACAAAACACATTGGGGAGGGTTTTCTTTTATCCTCAAAGCCTCGGTTTCTGCTTTTGCTTAGCTGCTGCAGCACTCTGCAGTCACTCAACTTGGGAGGAAAAGACTGTAGTCAAGACCCTTTGATTGACTACAGCCAGGATCACTTTCCTGATGGTGGTAACCCCAAGCCCTTGTGTTATGTGCCAACACCCAAGCAAGCCAGCATTCACAGAAGGGGTTATAAATGCTGCCTCTGAGCCAAAATCTTGCTTTTGGAGTGTGGTAATGCAAATAAAACATATATGCTTGGGGGCTCCCACTGGCAATTGCTGTGTGGCCTGTCAGAGGGGTCTTTGTAGTTTTGGGAGAGAATCTGCGGTGTCGAAATGTTTCAGTCTGGCCTGGCGGAGCTGTTGCACCGAGCCACTGCTGAGTCCTGTGAGCAGCTGCAGGAGCACCATGACCAGCCTCCATCAGCCTGGAGTATGGTCCTCATTACCTGCCAATTGATATGTTTCAGACAACATATTCATAAACCCTCGAGTCTGATCATGGCTAATTCACAGACATTTGCTTAATACACTGCTTTTTGCAAACACCCTGATCATTCCCAGATGCATCTGGTTTTGCCCAGCAGCACTCGAGGCAGGAGAGGAAATAATTTCAGCTCCCCAGAGTCACTGGCCAGAGTTGTTTCAAGATGCTTCAGGAGCCCTCTTGCACCCGTTCAAGGGAGCTGTACCCAGCTCTCTCCTTCAGTCAGACTCAGCTTCTTCTGCTGGTTTTTCCACACAAAAAGGGAGGACTATAAAGATGACCAGAGGGCTGGAGCACCTCTCCTATGAAGACAGGTGGAAAGAGCTGGAGTTGTTCAGCCTGAAGAAGAGAAGGCTCTGGGGAGATCCCATTGCAGCCTTCCAGTACTTAAAGGGGTCTTATTAAAAAGGGAGAGAGTAACTTTTTGCATGGGCAGACAGTGATGGGATAAGGAGGAATGTTTTTTAACTAAAAAGGAGAGATTTAGAATAGATGTTAGGAAGAAATTATTTATTCAGAGGGTAGTGAGGCACTGGAATAGGTTGCCAGGAGAAGCTGTGGATGCCCTACCCTGGATGGGTTCAGTTCTAGTGGAAGGTGTCCCTGCCCATGGCAGTGGAGTTGGAACTAGATGATTTTTAAGATCCCTGCCAGCCCAAACCATTCCATGAAAACATAGGAGCAGGATCCCTGAACACTTCTCTAAGCAGAGCACCTGATATTACACACACAAGTGCTGCAAGGCCATATAAAGCCAGATCCAGGTTAGTCTGCTGTTCAGATCTCACCCGTGACAAAGAAATCAGTTCTGATTCCCAGAGGTCTCTCCTAAACTTGCCATAGGAGTGTGAAATTAGCAATGGAAAAACTTCTCAGAAATGCTGAGGTGGTGGAAAGGAGGGAATTTCACACGAGAATTTAAGAGCCCCACTCTTGAGCAAATGCAGGTCTAGGTGTTAAGGCCCAACAAAGCTTTGAAGGAACCTCTTTCATGGCAAAAAACAGCAAACAAGCCTCTGTTCCAGCCCATGGCAAGACACTTACAGAAAAATACAGCTTTGAAGTGACAGCCAGAAGCTTGGGCTTGGATGAACATTTTATTTACAGCTTCTTATTCAGTTCAACTACAAGATAAGGTAACAATAATAAAAATAATGGTGCTCAGAACTTACAAAGCAGCTTTTATCTGAAATCTCACAATGAGGTACAAACAGTCCAGGTCAGTTGGTGAGATTTCCCCTAGCAAAGTGCATGTTGCTCCTGGAGGGAGCCCAGTCAATTGAGGACCCACTGGGGCAAAGAGCTGCTCATCTGGGTAACACCATCCTGCTCCTGCCCCAATGGACCAGCCCAAGGACCAACCCAGCACTGGTGGCTTTGCCTATGTTTTACAGGGAGGCCACAACTGCAAAGAGTATTAATACTAGAGACACACTTGAGTCCAAATACCCACTTTCTCTTCATCTGCTCCACCCAAAAGTGATTTTGCCCTGAGTAAAAGCTACCTAAAAGCATTGAAAAACCTCATTCAGCCAGAAAAGCACCTGAGGTACCTCAGTGGACAATCCTGTACATATGGGGGCATGGTGGTATTCAGAGATCTAGATGAACCTGCATGCAACAGAGGTTACTGCTTTCCTTGGTCATGAATTTTTCATCACCACCCCTCTTTGGCTTTGTCCATTCACACATTACTTGAAAACAATAAAGCGATTTATTGTACGAATAAAATTCAACCAGGGGTCACTTGCTAACTAGGTAGTGTGATTTACAGAGCAATTCAATTCCTATATTGATTAAGAGGAATTCCCATTGAAGGTGTGATCAAACACTTGAAAAAACATAGCATCATGTGATACCATTTCTGCTCACTTGGAAGTGGAAACAGAGCTTCCCAAACCAGCCTCCTTAGCTGTCATCTTCCTGAGTTTTTTTAGTGTCATTGATAAAACCTCAATCAGGTTGGCCAGGGCAGCTCACATAGATTTCCTGCAGTATATTTTAAGCTGTGATTATTAATATAGCGAGCAGTGCTTTAGCAGAGCTATTCTCCAATAGCCCATTCATTTTTAATTGAACTAAGAAAAATTAGAAAAGGCATTTAGATGAAATGGGAAGCCAAGTGCTGCGTCCTTGTGATGAAGGTGACTGAACTTCCCCCAGCCAGCAGCATAGCTTCAGTGAATTGGGTGCAAGGGTGTTCACCATGCAAAGATCATTGGCAAAGGGTTTTGTTTTAATTAGTCATCCTGATTTAGCTGCTCTCATTCCAAATCTGGCCTGGCTCATGGTTATCCAGGCACTCTCTGAAAACACTGTCACAGGGAGCTGAGGGATTTCACCTCCTTGATGACTATGTACTTAAAACCCATTACCCATTAACATGTTTGTAATGGTATTTTTAAGTGACTTTCCAGAAAGTGAGTCCAAATGTGCTTCCGTCTATTCAAGTCACCATCAGACATCCCCATTCAGGTTTGCCGGTGCTGGATAGGATCCTGCCCCCTCTCCCAACTTATCAGGGATTTGGGTGCTATGGGAAGTTTCATTTCCTGCTGCCTGGGCTGCCTGTGGCTGGCCTGAAGCCTTTGTAAAAGGAAAGACATTCTTCTAATTCTTGTTATTAACCCATTGCAGATCTCTGAGACAGAAGCCAAAACTGTCAGGAAAGTGCAGGATGCTACAGTTTCCATCAGCCCATCCTTAAGAGCCACCACCAGACTCACTGCTTCTAATTTTCCTTTTTCTGGGTTTCCAAAACTAAAAAATGAGGCAGATGAAGCACCAACTTATTTTAAGGCATATTTGTGTTTGACACATGATTTACACCCTACAATCAATGCCTGCCCAAGGCACCACTGCAGCCTCTTCTGCTCCTGAATGTGCTCCTGGTGCAGGTGGGTGCATGGACACAGTGTGGAGTCCAGCACTGAACTTCAATAATTTAAGATGGCAAGTAGAGAAAACAAAGACAAATGCTGGAGGTATTTTAAACAGATGCAATAAACTTCTCAAAGCTAAGCAGTGCCTCAAAAAAATAGTGAAGTGATACAGTAACTTTGTCAAAAATGACCAGAGCTGCTTCTCTATCTCACTGGCAGGAACTGGGACAGTTTTGGCACAGAATAAAGCAAAATATGTCCTGAATTAGTCCTTCCCACATATATGCCTTTGCAGATCCTTCCCAGACAGCACTAATGCATCTTCCCTGAGCTCAGCAGGCAATCACAGCGTGAAGCTGCTGAGAAAACCAGCTGAAAACCCTTTTCTCTCCCCACCCCAGTGAAAACCTGCAGCTGTAGCAAACTATCACATGGAGAAACGTGCAGTTACTACCTGAACGAGGAGCTCCAGCTTCCTGTCGTCAAGGAGGTGCACTTGGCATCTGCGACCCTCTGTCATCTGCAAGAGAGAAGAGGCACATGTGTCAGGGCTCTCGGCGTTCCAGCTCGGCACGCGGCTGCCGCCTTCCCCAGCACAGGCTGGGGGCTTTCATTCACTGCAGTGCTTTTGGCTTGTGGGTTTGTTTTTATTTAAAAAAAAAAAAATTAATCCCCTTTCTTTTGGCACCAGGGGAAAGAAAAGGCTGGAAGGAGAGAAAGAAAAGCCACCCCGGTAGCTGTCATGGAGCAGTGTCTGGCGCCTGCTCGGATGCAGCTGCGGGGAGGAGGTTGTTCCAATGTGCACAGTGGGGCCAGGGGACGGTTTGCAGGGGCCCCGACATTTCATATTGCAGCCTCCAGCCCTGCAGCCAGTTTGGCCGGTGGAAAGACATCCAGACAAGTTTCCCCAAACCCCTCAACAGCAGCGATCCAGCCACAGGTAGCATGGAGCAAGCAGGGCTCCTCCCTGGGCTGTGCTGATGGTGCTTCCTGTAGTGGCACGAGCTGCCTGTTTCGCCCTGAACCCCAAAAAGGGCTTGTCCTGCTTGGGGTGTCCTATTTAAGAGGTGCCACAGGAACCAGTTGTGATATCATTGTACTGGTCCAAAGGTGCTTCTTTACCAGTATAGTTTATTACAACTGTTAACAAAGAATATCAATAAAACTATTATGTATACAAGACTTACATGAGATTTCTGAGGTCCAGGTTGGGGTTCTAAGAAATAAATGAGCTGTGATCTGAGGAAACTTCTCTACAGTGTATCAAGCCCCTTCCCGGCTCTCCTCTGGTACATAAGCAAGGAGCACCTTTGCTTTGCAGTTATAGAAGCTGGCTCAGCCCAGGAAAGTCCTTCAGGCACAGGAACAAGCACAATCCCGCTATTTGTTAATGGGATATGGACCGCTTTAAGCCTCTTTGGCTCTTGGAAATCCCTTCCTTAGCACGACTTAGGCAGCACAGGCAGCCCCCTGCAGCGTGGGCTCACCCCATGACACTCACACATACCTGGGCCCATGGTGGCACAGACCCATCTCAGCCCCACAGCTCCCAGTGACCCACCACTCTCCAGCCAAGGCACCTTCCTGTGCTTTGCACGGATCCTCAGATCAATTTAATATTACTTGCCAAAAGCATCACCAGAGGGGAGCAGTGGGTCCACAGGGGCCTGGCAGGCTGCAGGGGATGAGTGCTGCAGCCTCCTGGGCATTCTTACCCTCATCCCTCACCTCTTCCCACCAGTGCCAGCTGAGCTGAGCCCCTGATGCAAAGCCGCCTTGCAGAGAGCGGGTAGATGTGGGCTTGAGGGTTTAACTGAGGACAACTTGGCTTTCTGCTTCAGCTGTGTGGGTTAAAAATCACCCCTCCTGTGGCTTGATGGGGCTGGATGTGCTGGCATCCAGGAGGCAGTGGTGGATGCTCCACCATCAACTTTGCCCGTTCAAGACCCCAGGCAGTGCATGGCCATTGCCATGGGATATGGAGCCTTGGCCATGTCCAGCAGCATCACCCTTATCCTGCTGTCTCTTGGCACAGGAGCCCATCAGGCTCTTCCGAGTGCTCCTGCTCTCCCCCTTGCCAGCTCTGTCCCACATCCATCTCCCCCTTCCCTGGGGCCAGACTGGAGCGGTCATACTCTGGCCACAGCCTCTTCCACAAAGCAAAAATTCAAATGTTTCAACAACTCTATTGAACCTCTATCTAGCCATGCAAGATAAAGAGTTTATTATGAGAAAATTTCAGTCAAAACGAGCTTTTCCCTTCAACCCACCCCAGATTCACAATCCTGGAAGGCACATTCCCATGCAATGCATGCAGATTTTACCCTCTGTTGTTATTCCCATCAGCACACCTCTGAGTATCCTGCACACTAAGTAACATCACTTTCCTTCTCTTTTTCCATAAGCACAACTGGAGCACTGGCATTGCAGCCAAAAAAAAACCTTGTAAAACAAGGCTTCTCATAAATGTCAGCCAGTTACTGCCGTGGCAATAAACTGTCTTACTAGAGTTTCCTCTGGTAAGCAATGTTATGCAAAATATGGCTTCTCCTAAGGTGTATTACTAGTATGGTGAATGAGATTTTTCACTATTAAACAGCTTTCAGCTCAGCTGTAAATCTACACCAGAGGCTCAGAGAAGGGCTTTGCAATGGTTTCTCCTGCTTGGAACAAGAGTCATGTGGGTCACGTTCACTTGGGTGCAAAGAACCACAAGCTTTGTTTGCCAGGCTACCCCAGCGACTGCTCCTCTGAGTGCATGAGCTCTGCTTTGGCATCTCCCTGGTCCTCTTACTGTCACATATCTGCTGCAGCCCCAAGATGGGGAGGATGCATTGATATTTCAGTTTTAATGTGAGTTTACCCAAGGCAAGAGATAAAGCAGTGAGTTTATCGTGGCGATGGCGGGGATGGGAACACAGTCCAGCTTTTGTGTGTTATGCTCCATCAGTTATAACAAAGTTGAAGTAAGAATAAAAGAAGGTGAAAGGGGGAAGAGGGAAAATTTTCTGAGATGTTTGACTTTGTGCTTTAGTGTTTCAGCAAAGCACTTGCTTTCTGTGCAAAGCTTCTTGAGCTCTCCACGTTTTTTCAACCCAGAGTTTCATAACCCCTTAGTGCTTTCACTGCTCAAAGAAATCCCAAATGCAAACTGCTGGTAACATGAATAAATATCTGAATAAGGTGAAGCTCTGAAATGCAGCACATGATGGTTCACTAACTGCATGGCATTTCGTGAACATCTCTTGAAGCTCAGCAGGGCCAGGGGCTGGAGATCTGCTACAGCATTTCCTTCTGCAGACAGGATGCCCAACCACCGGGCTTTTCATTTCCCTTAGAAACAAATGGTGCTTTCCAAGAGAAAAGAAAAGAAGGTAGAGACAGGCTTCCTACTTGATATAAGCTAAAATATGATGGTCCTGCCCTCCCTCCTTTCTGCTTTATTATTCCACCAGGTGTCTGAAGCCCACATTATGTGCTTTTTTGCATCACCACATCAATACAAACTCTGCTGGTTTGTCAGAGCAAGAAACAGAAACGTTTCAAAGCACAGCAAGGAGGAACTGATTTAGCACAGTCTGTCTGGATGAAAGATGCTGCTTCTGATGCTGTGCTAATTGGCTGCCCTGTTCTTTCTGCTGCACTGCCATGGATGAGGCTGTGGCCGGCTCTTGGGCAACAACTCAGGGGAACCCTTCTGTCTCCCTGTGCAATCAGATAAGGGAAATAAACGTCAAAGCACTATTGAGGGGAGCAGGAGGTCATCAAGATGAGATGAGCAGCCACAGAGTTTGGATGGGGGGAGACTAAAGGAATGAACTGAGGTTCTCCTTTTCCATGGCTCTTACCCAGAGGACGGGAAGCACTGAGAGCTGAGAGGCACAAAGGCATGACTTTCTCTTCAACTTGGAAAAGCAAAATCCCAGCAAAGGGACAAGAAATAATGATTGAAGAGAGCTGTTGACAGAAGAGGACAGTGCTGACAGAAGAGGACACTTGATGTGGCAGGGAAGCAGGGGAGTTCAGTCCTGATCAAGTCCTGCATTTCACTGTGAGCTCAGTGAGTGAGATTTCTTGTACCAATAGAGTCCCCCACTTTCCTTCTGGCAGGCAAGAGCCCTCCTTCCTAAGTCCAGAAAGAAATAAATGAAATGTCTAGTTCAACCTGACAGTTGATATGTTCTTGGTGCTCAAAGCAGAAAGAACCTTCAGACATTTCAAGCGAGGTGAAACAATTCCTAGGAGAGCTCCATGGTTATGCCTGCTGCTTGATCAGCTACAGCTCTGCCAGGATGCTGTATGCACATCAATCCTTCAGATTTCCAATGCTTCTCAAGACATGTGAAGAGGTGGGACTGTGTTACACACTCCTGGGTGCTAACAGTTCATCCATATGGCAGGGAGCTGCATGTATTGGGTGTGAATATGGGCCACGTGCATCTCATGGGCCAGACTTAACACAAACTCAGATGGAAATTATGCGCCAAAATACAGAACACATTTTTTCCCCCCTAAACAGCTCAGTAAGTCACATTTTTTTCTGAAAATCTGCCACTTCTTTTAGTGCCTGCACATGCAGCATGACCCCAGAGCGCTTGAAGAACTGAGCATAAGTGCTTTTAAAAAGCTCTGTCATTTCTGTACATGAATGTGTAAAGACTATGGATAATATATCTTCAATACCCAAACACAGATAATGCTTGTAAGGCACATGAAGATCTGAAGCAATGTGTCTGTGCAGCTGGAATTAGTATGCAGTATTAGTGTGCAGGAGGACTGACCATACACAGGGCATCCGTTCTTTCTCTTCTCCTTGGCTTCTGCATCCTGAGGATGGGAGAGTGATCCTGACCTCCTTCATGAAACACTTTGAGATCCATCAGTGACAACAAATCCTGACATACATGTTTGTTCACTCTAGTATAGAGATGCTACAGAAAGGAAATTTGTCTTGTGGTTACTCATGGGATCTTCTGAATTGTAGCTGTTTTTCTCAAGGAAAGGACGTTTTAGTTACCCTTATCACAAGACTTTAAATCTCCTTTGGAGGCTCCTACCCAAATATTTACACAATGGGTTTCCTAGGGAAGGCAGACTGGCGGTTGTTTTGCTTTGTGCCATGAACTTCTCTGGTGACTGCTCTCCTCTCTATTCATCTTCACTGTAACTCAAACACTGTCTCAGAGAATCCTATAAACAGTCTGTGACATAGCCCAAAAACCTACACCATGCTCAGCTAATCCCTGCACGCCCCTCACTTCGTCACTAAATTATCACAGCTGCCCACAGAACTGCTCCATCCAACACAAACAGCAAAGGCGATGGGAGGAAACGGCTCCAAAGGGAACCTTTCCCTTTCAAAATGAAAAAAACCCTCCTGGTGAAAGTGCTGTCACAGTAAATAACTCAAAGGCACCAAATGCAAATGCTATTTGTGATGGCAGTTCTATAAATATCCGTGGCACGTTTCATTAGCCGTTGACTGCAGGAATAAAGAGGAATATGTTGTGTTCTTCCTTGACTCAAATTAGAAATTATAATTGCAAGCAGAACCTTTCCTAAATGCTTGCTGCCTGTATGGGAGGCAATTACTGTGGTGAATCCACAAAAATCTGTGTCACTATGCCCACTGTTTGGACAGACCTGCTGAAAGGCGATAGGGAGAGATGACAGCCCGCTGATTACAGTAAACTATTAGATTAAACATCCTGCTCCCACTTGACCACTTCTTACTGCCTTCCCATCCTGGCAACTTCTAAGCTTGTAGAGAGAGGGAGGGAGGAAAAGTGGTGTGTTTTTGATGTCTGCACAGCTTTGTGCATGTGGCAGCACTTCACTTTGCTGAATCAGGGCCATTCTGGCCAGCAGCTGCCTGTCGCACTGACCAGCACTGCCTCTTCATGTGCCTCCATCTACCATCTCCTGTCCTACACTCACACTTCAAGACCCTGGAGGAAAGGACTATCTTTCTTTTCATGCCCATGTGTTGGCAGAGCATCCTCCTCGCTCACTGGTCTGCATCAGCACCTAATAAATAATACTGATGGTGACTGGGATGAGGAAGGCTGTGAGATGCTGTGCAAAGAAAGAGCTGAGTCTCAAGGCTGACCCTTGATGGGCACCTGGGAGAGGGGACATGGCCACAGCTGACTCTGCACTCGGTGGGGAGCAGCACTGACCGGGCTCTGCTCTTGGAGCTTGCTCATTTTTGCAGTGATAGGATCATTAAGATGGGAAAAGACCTCCAAGACCATCAAGTCCAACCTCTGGCCGAACACCACCTTGGGTACTAAACCATATCATGAAGTTCCACATCTACTTGCTTTTTTAACAACTCACCAGGTTCAAAGCTCACACACACTCACTTCCCCTGATGCTCTTCCTCTTCACCAAAATGGGCCATATTCAGGCAGGCTGGCTTCCACCTGTGCCACAGTGGCTCAAAGCTCTGAGAATGGGAGACAGTCAGGAAAAACTGTTGTTTCTGAATATGATCCTAATTTCTACCATTTATTTCCAAGAGACTTTCCTAAACCAATGGTGGAAAATCTGGGTTGTTACTATTTTTTCAAGAGGGAGAAAAGTGCTTTTAATTTGACCCAAGATTCCTGGCAACAGGAGCAGGGGGCTAAATAGCTTGTCCTGTTTGTCCGAGCTAGTGACATAGTACAGAACACGGGCTGAGTTTTCTGAAATAAGCCATGACAGAATCATGGAATCACAGAATGGTTTGGGTTGGAAGTGACCTTAAAGATCATCTCATTTCAACCCCCTCCCAAAGGCAGGGATGCCACCCACTAGATCAGGTTGCTCAGAGTCCCATCCAACCTGGCCTTGAACACTTCCAGGGATGGGGTATAAAGAAGTACCAATATTTCTGACTGCAGTATGTAGTAAACCACTGGACAACACTTCTGCATTCAAAATTTGTTTGTGCTGTTATTTTTCATGGGAAAGGCTGTTTGATGCTCTGGAGCGGGAGAGGTTAGCTGTAAGCAAGATGTTTTTTCACCCTGTGATATTCTCAGGCATCTTCCACCTTCCAGCAGTTCTTCTGTAAGGGAACGAAGATGCTCCATATTCAAAGAAACAGGAACATCCTTTTTTTGCACTACCTTCCAAGAGAACTCAGTGGCAAATGGAGCTTTGCAGCTGAGAAGAAGGAAAGATGTTGTACACAGTCCATAGCTGAACTGAAAGGCCAGAAAACACACACTGACAACATTGCATCATCTCCCACATGTTTGACAGGACCAGAGAAATGTATCGCGTGCGAGGCCTTTGACTTTCCCTGCAAGCCTCTTTATCCCACCCCTTGAAAAATTAATGTCCTTACCAGTGGATTAGGGAATGGAGATGAAATTGCTGAAACCATGGTTACAGATACAGCTCTTAAAAACCTCTCCTATCCTGCAGGAAGGGATTGCTGCCATCCTTGGAGGAGCTTGACATCACCCATTGCATGGGGCATCTGAACAGGGATGTGTTTGAGAGGGGCTGCCTCAAGGGATGTGATCATTTCTTCAAACACTCAATTTGCCAGGAGAGGCAAAACCAGCTTCAGTAATGAGAAAACAAGAGCCCTCCTCAAGAAAGGAGGTGGGATGGTGTCAGCTGTGGTGTCACCCTGGCGGAAGCACACCCCAAACGGCACAACCCAGCCATTGTGTGGATCCGACAGGGAGCGACGGGATAAAAATTAAGGGGAACTACAGGCTGAGTGACCTGGTGACTTCCCTGTTTTGTCTTGAGAGCTGACAAAAGAATTCCTGGCCTGCTCAAGGAGCTCCTCGCTTCCTCTGCACAGCACTTTCTAGCCTTGCTCAGGCTCCGGCATCACCCAGGGACATCTGCACAGGTTATTTCTCATGGCTCCTCTAAACAGCGCTCAGCAAAAATGCTCTGATTCAGCAAAGCACATAGCTGTGCCCATAAATCCCTTTTATTTCAGTGTGACATAAGCAAGTGTTTAAGTGGCTTACTGTATCAGGGCTGAAATGAAAAACCGTCTCCTACGGTCCTTAAGTCCATTTACAACATCAAGCAATAACTCTCAGGCGAACTTTAAAGCTGGGAATGCCGCGTCTTAACCTCAAAACACTTGGTGCTTGAGCCATGTAGTTAGAATTAAATCTAATTCCAACACCGCATTTTAAACCAAGCAGGGTATTACCCGGCAGACGCCTAAATCACCGCTCTGAGCGCGGATGGCCTCGGAGGTCTGATTTCAGTTATATCCTGAGATAAGAAAGTCCTTTCCTGGACAGACCGGCTTCCTCACTAGAATGAAGGCTGTGCTGGTTTAGGTCACGTATTGTTTTCTTTCTTAAAAATAAGACAGATCTAAATCTTTTCAAATACAAAGGGAGGCAGAACGTCTCGCACCCTCCCTGCCTTCTGATGTCGAGGCAGGAGGAGGAGGAGTGCATTCCCAAAGCAGACTTTTCACTGTGTTTGACTCTTTCATCCTCATAACTCTTTCCATTCTCTTTGTTGACCGGAAAATCAGCTGTTTTCCGGTTTAAAAATATACCAGCTTCCAAGAATTATCCCCACTATTTTCAAGGCAGGAATGGAGAGTGTAGGAGTTTTGATATGGTTGGTCAGAGCATCCTCTGAGCTCTGGAGCTGAGGTTAAACACAGGGAGGTAACACAGTTTTCAGTATTATTTATTATTTTTAGTCTAGGGGATTCACTGGCCACAGATGTCTTAAACCTTACAGATTTGCAACCCCTTCTGCACTCAGGAGAAGTGTGTCTTGATAACCCTTGACTCAGCTGGTTAGTTGTGAAGGTGGTTCAACATGAACACCTGCTGTGGGCCAGCATTTTTAGGTCAAGAACGTGTCAGAGCTATTAAAACCTTGCTTCAAACTGGGATCCTGCAGCTACCTCCTCCACTTTTACCTGGGAAATCCGTGTTGCTCCTCCAGCCTTTCTGCATGTGCAGCAAGCTGGCTGCACCCAGCAATGGGTAAGGGCTGTGTGGGGAATAAATAATAAATAAATAATCTTGCAAATGAGGCGGCCCAGCTGCTCCTCCTCCCACCAGCTTGGGATTCTTCCCTGCTGGCAGTGCTTTCCTGCTGGTGAGTTTTAAATGAGTCAAGGGATGGGGCTTCCATCCTCTCTTGACAGACTTTCCTGCACAGCCTCACAGAGCCGGTGGATCAGTTCCTTCCTGGAGCTGAGGGCAAGTCCTGGTGAGACAGGAGAGCCACAGTGCTGCTCAGCTGTCCATTGCTCCTTATGGAGCAGATGACAAGCTGTTCACACTGAGCACTAAGGGGCATCTTTAGGTGTGGTGAAACCACTTGATCCATATGAAACCATTACAACCAAAGGGTTGCATCCTATGGGAACTGGCATGGCAGCCCATGGCCTCATCTCACAGACCTTGGGACTATCCATTCATACTATGCTATTCATCCATATGCCAAAGCAATGCCCAAAGACTGAAAAACAGCCACTATCACTAGAAAAGCCATTGCAAAAAATAGTCCCCCTCATGCCTATTTTAATAAGATGACAGGTAGACAATATTCCTTGTTGCCAACTTCTCAGTCAACACCCAAAATAACTTGTCCTATACATAAGCTTCTTCTGATCTAACTCGACTCAGGCAAACTGTGAACAGCTTTACTTTGTGAACTTTTTTATTTCCCCCAGGGTGAACTTATTTTCCAGGTAATAATCCCTTTAAGGCAAGTTCTGCAGTTTCATCCCACATTTGCATGCTACATACAGGAGCTGTGATCCATCATTTGGGTTGCCAGTCCCTAATATACCCCAAAGAAATAAATATCAACAGCAGAGCTAAAATGGGATGCTCAGAGGGAAAGAGGATAAAGGATCTCTGGCATCTTTGCACAAGGACAAGCAGTGTGACCCTGGGACAGGTACTTCATCAACTTTTGAGCATAGCTGTGCTTCAAGAAAACCATGATATGTCCTGGGAGGGTCTCGCTTCCCCTGGATGAACTCTGTATTTACCCTTTTTGTTATGCACAAGGGACACAGCACAGTCTAAGGGAAAAGGATCTAAATTATCTACCAGGGAAACCTTTTACCGATGAAGAACTTTGCAGCCTTTTATAAGTCACATCAACTCTGTGGGGACTTCTGGTCACCTTCGGGTTCACTCCCTACTATATTGTGCAGCAAGCACCGTGAGTCATCATATGATAATGACCATGTGGCAATAAAGTACGTAGAAACAGAATATTATTATTATTATTATTTTTATTCCCAAAGGTGTTAGCATGTCTGTTAATCTCTCCTACATCTGACTTTTTAAATTCCCTGTAAACACACATAAAAATTTAATTTTTCATCCAGTTTCACACTTCAAACATGGCATATTTTCAGCAAACTGTTCCAGATATCACTCGTTTGTGCATGCAGACAGGGTGTAATTACATGAGAGCATCCAAGTCTTCTGGGAACACATTCACAGGAGGTTTGGTTTAGTTATAGAGGAAAACAGGACGATTTATTTGCTACTGAAACGAGTGTGATTTGCTGGAGGAAAAAAAAATCAATGTAGGTTCATAGAAAGATGACCAAAGTGACCCAAGGTAGTGGAAGCGATAGTATGTGTGAAATATTTTTGAAGGACAAATTAAGATTTATGGCTTACAGTGTCCTTTTAGTGCTCATTGGGTGTTTTGCAGCTACTGTATCACCAGGCATTGGGAGGTGTGAGCACTGATAGACCTGATCAATGGAGCCAAGGCACTGGGCAGTGCATCACTCAGGTAATGCAACAGAGCGGGTCAATAGGTAGCACTGAGCAGTTTTATATATAACGCAAAATAGAAAACACACTTTCCAAAGCCATTCCAGATGTGGGGGGGAAGTAAAATGTTAATCCGTAGACAGAAGTGTTGTTGGAGCTTTTTTCCTTCTTCTTGTTTTGAACAACACTCTAAAAACTGATATGCTTCCAGTGGAAAAATATGTCACCGGGTTGTTTCCAGCCACTGCTAATCAGTGGGTTTGACATACATTTGATGTGGAGAGCCAGGGCTGCTGCTGGTGCCCAGGCTGGGCGGCCGCCAGCGGTTCTGCCTGAGCGGCCAGCAGCTGACAGGGTCGGCACAGGGTGGGCATCACTCCCCAGCTGGCTTTCACGGGAAGGACAGGGTGAGATGCAGAGCACATTCAAATGACAAGCAGCTGACTCATCCTCAGAGATGCAGGTGTTTTCAGAAACCAGCCCTGCTTGCAAAAACCTGGTGTGACCATTTCTGCTGCTACTTCATTCAGGAGTGCATGCAGTGCTGAGCTGGGGCTGCAGGACTGGGACATCTCCCATGGGCTCTGCCTGCACACTCAGATGGGCAAGAGCATGAAGGGGTCCTACCAGCCTTCTCCTGTCCTGACAGCTCCTGATGCTGAACACTTGTGTGTCTGGTGAGGACCAGAGCTCAGATTAGCCCCACTCTGGGCTCAAGCAGGGAAAACTACTTTAAGGACACTGTGCTTTTATATTCCCATTCATCCCTGGAGTACTGACAGGATTTTGCATCACCTGAATTGAGAATGTTTCAGCTATTGGTGCAGCAAGACCAGGTCATCTCTGCATCAGGGCATCCCACAACATAATAAATACGGACAGTCTGTAGCCTCTGCACAGGAGGGACTTGGAATAAACGTCTCAACTTAAGTCTGCCTCTTTACCATGTGTCTCTGCCTTTTAGGAGCCAGGGAAGGATATTCCTTTCTGGAAATAAATTCAGCAGCTCTTTAGTCCCATGCAGAATCGATGCAGAAGAGTTAAGGATGGGAAGCAAAGAGAGAACAGTCTGATGCAATGTCTGTAAACTGAGCGGCTGAATCTGATACCCTCAAGCCCCAAGTTCCCGGGATTCAATACCCATTTGGAAGCAGCCTTCTGCCACATACACAATCAGCTATGCCTGCAAAAGAGGACTAAGGAAGTGAAGACATGGACCAGAACCTTTAGATTCACAGGTTCCACTCAGAATTGCCTCAGCATTCCCAGAGCATTTCAGAAAGCACCTTCCATGGTGCAGCACAAAGGCAGACTTGGTGCTTCCCTCCCGTTCTCCCAGGTCTTGGTGAGGAACAAGTCCTTTTCCCACTTCTTCCCACTGCCTCCTGCAGCACAAACCCAGGTGACGCCTTCACTGGCTGCATAAGCACCCCCAGCAGGGATGCAAAGAAACCCAGGGAGCCCAGACCACTTCAGACAGAACTTTTTTTGTGCAGTCTTTTGGTCTTTCCAGTTCAGAATTGCAGGAGACAGTGGAAGTCACCTTCCAAATTTATTTTCCACTACACTTCCACACTGGGCTATGTGTGCACAAAGGAAGCACTGTATCTGATTACACATCCCCCTAAATCATCCCTGTGTCCCCTTGAGTACCCCACTTCACTCTGAAATGAGAGAGTCTGGTGGTGGACAGCACACACGTGGCAGCCACGTGTTGAGATGACGGGTGTCTTCACAAAACTCTGGCTGGGGATAGCCAGGAGAGACACTGCCGGTGCACAGCAGGGACAAAGCTATGTCTAAAGGTGGAAAGAGCTCCTTTCTCTAGGACAGGTGCCACGTTTCAGCTTCAGATTTTGTGCTGTCTTTCCAAGCTGCTCACCTGATGTGGTAGCTTTCCACCCGCAGCTTGTCCTGCACAAACCCAGGGTCAGCCTGTGGCTGCTCCGCTATCTGCAAAGCACTTCCCGGTGTGAAATATTTCAGCTGGGAGGGATGGGATGCCAGCAGCACTTGCAGTGTGTGTGGTACAGCTGCAGCCACGTTCAATCTCACGCAGTCAGGAAACCCAAACAAGGGTGGGTTTATTTTGGTTGGGAGATCTGGGGACTTCGAAGAAGAAAAATAAATAAATAATCTAAACACCCAGCCTGGGCCTAGTGGGTTGGCAAGCCCAACAGCCGTTGTCAAAATGTTATGTGTTACATGTGGAAGTGCACATACAAAGGATTTATGTAGGCAAAATGGAGTATCAACCTCTTTTTGGTTTGCAGCTTTCTAGGAGATTTTCAGTGGGCTTTTAACAGTGAATTTAAGGAAAAATAGGTCAACTTGCCTACCTTTTTTCTGCTCACAAGGATTTTTCCCAAAGATTACTACACTAGGTCAGACCACATGCAACCAGTGCAGGCAGAGGGCGAAAAGAGCATTTATCTACCCACTAGTGATCTTTTCTTGAGGGTGGGGACACATCCACTGTTCAGCACCACATGCAAATGTCACACAGAAGCTCAGGACAAGAGCAGAAAGATTATCTATCTGTTAGGAAAGGAAAAAAGTGGGTTGTAAGCAAGAACATTGCTGATGGCATTGGAAATCAAATGGCCCCAGCTCCTCTGTCTCCCTTGCACTTTAAGGCTGGGCAAGGGCTGAAGTCCCCACCTCAGAGAGATGCAGCCGGTGTATCTGGCACCACACATGAAGCCTCAGAGAAATAGAACACAGCCATGAAGCAGGGATGCACTGGGAAAGGAACGTACATCAGGGTCATCTTCTTTTGGCAGGCAGTCTACTAGAGCCAAAGGCAGGCAAGGAGTAAACCTTCAGGCTGACATCAACTTGTGAGTAGGTGGAGTGCAAAGGTGATTTGGAGCAGAGGAGGCAGGATCAAAACTCGTGTGTTTGCGATTCATCAACATGAAAGTGTTCCCAGAAGCTCAGAACTGATCAAATATCTGTCTGGGGCCCCTTTTCAGTGTCAGATCAGAGAGAAAAGCAGTCAAAGTCGGTTTTGGTCCTTGACAAGGTTCAACTCCAGAGCAGAAAACAGGGGCTCCAACTCATTGTGCAGCCATGGAAAATTGTGGCTTTCTAGGACATGGCACGTATTGAGAATTACAGGAGAGCTAGGGATTACGTTGTTAAAAGTCTGGGATGAAGGACAAATACCAGATGTCAGTTGCAGTAGTCCCTGGAGCTATGCTGGGCAATGCACTGCTGGCTTAGGGAATCTGAGAGGTTGGGACAAACTGGGATTTGGAGCTGGAAGAGACTTGCAAGCAATTCCATCACAGCTTAACCTTGTCAGACCTTGCTGCCTGCTGGGCTGCTGTTCTCTGCTTGCACTGGGGGCTGCAGGGCAATCCACTCCTTCAGCTGCTGGAAGGAGCAAGCCAGCAAGGATGACTGGAGATTGGCATTGACGAGTGACCTTGGGAGCCAGCTGTGCACCCAAACACTCCACCCTCTCATGAGCCATGAGGACCCCTGGGAGCCACTGTTACCTGCTCTTATGGCTGACCCTACAGCGCTGCATCCCCCCTAGCTTCCAGAGAGATGGGGCATTTGTGAGATGCTTCCAATCTAGATGGAGATTTTGGGTGCAGCTCAGAGGGCCAGGAATGCTGACTGCCTCAAACCCGGAGTGCTTTCAAAGAAAGGCACCCAGGGTTCCCTGAGAGCTGAGTGTGAGAGTGGTCCCAGGCCTGACAGCAACTTTTGCTTGTCTGAACAATGCAGCTCACAACAAGGGGGTCATACATTGTCTTTGTGCATCTTCAGGGGACACCACTAAGCCCTCACCCCAAATTTTGTTGATGTTGGATCAACACACTCCTTAATACCTTCTCCATGTGTCACCCCGCTCACAATCCATGACCTTTCCTTCTCCTTCACAGTCCTACCAGATTGCAACTTGAGAGTTCAGTCATTCCCCAGCCCCTCTCCACTTCTCCCTAAATACCACATTTTCTTCCTCATCCATGAGTGCAGCTTTACTTTGCCTTTGCTGTCTGTTAAGCTGCATTCAAACCTGCATTCAAACCTTCTGCTATTACTTACACAGTAACAGTAGAAACCAAGGGGATATGTACGACTGTAATCACCTGTGATGTGTGGGACTAGACTCAATGACTTGGGAAGTCTTTCCCACTCTTATGTCCACACAGTGCACTAACTGAAGCTCTTGACCTGGCTCAACAATTTGATAGGAACTCTACAGAAGATGCTCTCTATCAAGTGATGCTGTATTGCTGTATGGCCCTGAGTCACCCAATGCCATTACCACATGTATCACCAAATATCGAGTTGCATCTTTAATGCAATAACCATTTCAGACATGAAGCAACTGGACTCCCACAAACAATCAACCAAGAGCTTGCCCAAAAGGTTTGCAAGTGGCTCACTAGTGTATCAATGTTCAAATAATGGCAGAGATCCCATATTTCTAGCCTGGGCATTTAAAACAAAAATTCACCTAAGAATAAAATGTTTATTTTACACATGCGTAAATCCACATGCTATGCCTCACTGGTGCACTTCTTCCTTCTGGGGGAACTGATTTGGATAGGGCCACCTACAGCATGACGCATGATCAGTGCCAACTCTTTCAGTCTGTTTGGTCCTCTGAGGGACACAGCTGACCTTAGCAGCAGCACAAGGTGCTGCTGAGCTGAAGACCCTTCAAAATATCCCCTCTCGTATCAAGAAGCAAAATATCCTTGGTTTCTCACAGCTTCTGCCACAGCTCCCCTTGCTCAGCAGCACAGCTGGGGTCCAGAAGGTGCCCCACGAGCAGCTCACCCTCCTGCAGCGGCATGTACCTGCCTGACACCGATACTTAAAACCACCTTCAAAATGTTAGTATTTGGAAGAGGACAGGATAACCGTAACTTGTGCCAGGAAGGTCGAGCCAAGCAGCTCTGAGCCACCAAGCTGAGCCGGTGCACCATCGCCCGGCCAGGGTCAGCATCGCGGGGCCAGGAGAGTGTGCAGGCAGCAGTGCAGGCAGCAGCCCTCCTGCCGGCCCTCTGCCATTGCCCCAGGGGAGAAAGGGATCGGTCTGATGGTTTTAGCTCCATCGGGATCTCTCCGGTGCCTGGCAGGCAATTCTAGGCAGGGAAAATGGCACAGGCACCCATACCGGTAAGAGTCCGCTCCATGCACGGGTGGGGGATGCTCATCAGACCCCCGGGGGCCAATCTGGAGGGAACTGAGTCCAAGACACCCCGATATCCAGCTGGCGCTGGGCAGAGCCAGGATTCAGCCTCTCCCGATACTCGAGCCACCGGGTACAGCCGTGCCCATGAAGTACAACGCGCAGGCACAGGCACCACACCCCCTTCCCGGTGGAGAGGGCGAGCGGTGCTGGGGTTTTTGTTCAGGACGACGTTTTAAAATCCCAAACCAAACCAGCAAGCTGGGAGTTCAGCTTTCCCTGCCACCTGGCTTGCCTGGGAGAGGAGATTTGCTAGCTCGCTCACGCATCTGTGTGTGTTGTATTGCTAAACCGCTGCCAGGGCTATTATTAGAAACAATTGTCTCTCCTGGAAATTTTATACAGACGTTTGAAACAACTTTTCTCCTGCCCTCCCCAGCAGCCAGTGGGTAACAATGCGGCCAAAGAACCCTCCTTACGCGGAGCTTGTCTGCAAGGCGTGCAGATATACACCCATACGAGCACAGTTTGGAAGCAGAGCCATTCATTTTTCTTTCCCAGCCCTGGATCTGGAGCAACTTTTCTATTCTTCATTCAGGAAAAGGTGCACAGGGGGAAAGGAAAATCAAGCCGGGGGCTTTCCCCTTCGCGAAGCCCCCGGCTCTGCATTAAACTTGCTGCAGCCATTTGGGAAGGGAAGGAGCAGTCCATCTTGGCAGTCAGTGGGGACAGGCAGCCAGATTGCTTGAGAAGGGGGGAAGGAATAACAGCACCGGCTTTTCTCTCCCCACACCCTCCCCTGCCCTCACCCGCCGCGCTCGGCTCCGTTACTCGCCCACCGAATTCAGGGCTTTGAGGTTGGGTTTTTGGTGTTTGGTTTTTTTTTTTTAATTGGAAAGGCCAGGGAAAGCATCTGCTGCCCACATTTCTCTCCGCTTGAGGTAAATGGAGGGAGGGGGCGTGGAGCAGCCCGCACACTGCGGCTGGGCTTTCCCCGGGGGCCGGGGCTGGAAGGGGAGCCCCGGCTCGCCTCGCCTTCCCCCGTCCGCAGACAAAGACCCCGTTACCTTCTCCCGCTGCCTCGGCGGCCCCGGCGGCCCCTCAGCTCCGAGCCCGGGGCGAGCGCATCCCCCGCACCGCGTCTCCAGGCCGCGGCTCTACCGCCCCGCATCCATCGCCCGCCTCTCCGCCGCGGGGTGCGCGGGATGCGCGGCCCTTCCCGCCGCTCCTACGGCCGTCCCATCCTCCGTGCCGGGATGCCGGAACCTGCCTTGCCCCCCTTCTTCTTCCCTTTCCCCGCCTGCCGGCCCCCCCGCGCCCCGGCTCCTGAGCGGCCGCTGCCGCGCTGCGAGGCTGCGAGGCTGGAGCCGGGGAGGGAGGAGGAGGAGGAGGAGGGGGAGGAAGGAGGAGGAAGGAGGGCGGAGGGCAGCGAGCAGCAGTTGGCGCTGGGTCATGTGAAACAGATGAACCCGGCTCGGGCCTGCCAACATCTGGGCTCCCCGTCGCCTCCGGGAGGAGGATGAAGGGATGAAGGGATGGAAGGACGGAGGGAGGAAAGGGTGCGGGGTGGCGGTGTTCATGCCCGCTGCCCACGCGTGTACACCTTGAGATGATAACGGAGAGGGGCGAGACCAGTGGGAATGCCTCCAGTGCTCATGCAGCCCCGGCTGGAGGAAGAGGAGGGCAGCGAGGGCCCCGGGTACCCACGGGACTGCAGGCAGAGCAGCTCCTGCCAGGGGGCAGCCCTGGGGGCTAGGGGCAGCCTCCCTTCTCCTGGTGGTTTTTCCCTCTGCTCCTGGCTGGGTGAAGGGTGCTGCTTGTGGTGGTCTAAAAGTGTACTGGGCAGCAGCGTACAGATGCACTAGAGTAGCCCTCGTGCAAGAGTGAATTAGATCAGTCAAGAAGGACAATATGTGTGGGCCTCTAAAAAGTGCTGATTTTTTGATTTAAACAAGCACAGCACGAAGCACCCACTCCATGACGCCTGTGGTTAGAATTCTGACTTGTTGCTGCTGCTTTGGCTCCCCAACAGCATTTTCTTTATGAGACTGGGGTTATTACCATCGTGTAAAACCCTGAGGCTGCTGCTGTGCCACACCCTGGCACAGGCTGGCTGCTAAGAGGTCTTTGGAAGGGGATATGTGGAGGTGAGCCCTTTCCTTCATTCATTTTTAGTTGACATTCATGCCACCGTGAGGATGCTCATGGTGAAGGTGGAGCTGGGGCTTACATGGGATGTTTCCCTCTTTCCCCTGCAAGAAGTTCACAAAGTCACTCTCCTGATGTGGTGGTGAATGAGATGGATGTTTCATTTTAGCTGGAGGTGTTTCTGGGTTTGATCTGCTGTCAGACTGATAGTCAAGACCATGCCAGCATGGAGATGACATGAGACTTTATGTCCTCTCCTCTGCAACAGGCTTGGAGGAGCAGCGGGCTGCAAAGTGCTTCTGGGTACAATATCCTGGAGCACGAGCATAGTTCCTTCTCCTGTCTTTAGGGGCACGGACATAAAACCAGAGCTGCATATGCAGGTTCACCCATCCAGCTCGCTCCACCCAAGGGGATGGCTTTGATTAAGGGGATAAATATAGAGGCAGTTCTGGCCTCTGGCTGCTGAGGGTTAAGACCAAGCAGCTGAGGTGGTCCAGCTCTGCTCTAGAGGTGATCCTGAGGCCAGGACATAGGGGCAAGAGGCAGTAAAAGTATCTATCTCAGCTGCAGAAAATGCAGGGGGACCATGGCCACATTGCAAGTGTGAAAACTGGGGTTTTCTGGATGCATTTAACCCACATCTAGATCCAGCCACTGAAGTAGCCCTAAGCCCAAAACGCAAACTTCAAAACCTCCTGGAATTTTAAACTAATAATTTCAGAGAGTGGTAAAACTGTTGCCTCCTAAATGCTCTTTCCTTCAACAGAGGTCACAGTACCTCTCAAGAAGGTTCTGCCTGTGGTGGTGAAGAGGAGCCTGAAAGCCTGAACCTCAGCAGTAGTTCAGCTCCGATTAGAACTAGCAATGAAAAATCACCTTCCCAAGATGACTTTCACTAGAGCAGGAGGTGAAGCTGCTCCAAAGCTGTACTCACCATGCAGGTGCCTTTTTGCTTGTGCTTGTTGCTCTCTATGAGTATGCCAAGGCAATGGACTTTGCCTTTGGACTTTGGGGTAGGATGATACTTCATCTAGCAAAACCTCAAGACAATTTCCCCACCCATTGCTGTATGGCATGTTGCCCTTCCAGGTAACTCTTCTGGCAGGATCTGCCTCCAGACCCAGAGCAGACCCAGGGTGTGGTGCAGCATTATTCAGCTGGGGATAAAAGAGCTTGCCTGGTGGGTTAAATAAGCAGCAACAGAGATTGGAAGCTTCTAATTGGAAAGTAATTTGTCTCATGCATAGCAATAAAAACTGAAAAGCAAGGCTTACTCTGGCCAAAATTGCAATGTTCAGCTTTCAGAGCAGGTGTGGGGATTTTCATTATATTTAGCTTGAAATTACAGGCTTCCTGCAACAGTCCAGTCTCTTCCTTTGGCATGAAACTGGCATGGGTTTTGGAATTGTTTGGAGACAGCAAGAGAGCATTTCTGGGGCAGAAATGGGTGGGGAGCTTCTCAGTTCCCCCAGGTGCAAGTGCTCAGCACCTCTGCAGCCTTTGAGACCCACCATGCAAAAAAAAGAAGCTGGACCCTCATAACTCAAGCTCCATCCTCCTCAGATCCCTTGTAAGGAGATGACCTTTCCTACCCATCCAAGATCATGTGAACAGCACTTCCCCAAAAGGAAGTTCAATACGATTTGGTGCAAAAGCTTAACATTTCCTTCAATGGTGAGAGATGTTCCTGCTACATTTCCTTTATCCTCTAATTCATGGTGCAACATTTGTAATAAAAATAAATTACTGGTCTGAGTGAAGATGGCATCCTCTCAGTACCTGATGGAACTAACAAAGAACTTAGAAATGGGAACTGTTTCTTAAAATGTGGAAAGACAGTAGAGTTTTGTCCCTGCTAAGAGCTGATTATGAATAGTCAACCAGAAAGAGTTGTTTAGCCCCAGAAGTGGACAAGGAATTTGCTCCATCTCTTCTCATTTGTTCCTTGCACACTTCCTTCCTAGAAAAAGTGGCCAGATCTGGTTTATTCCCTGGTAGCAGAGAGGTAACTTGAGCTGCAAGTGCAGTGGCGTGGAGGGAGTAGACCAGTATTTGCAGACTACTTGGGGTTTGTAAAGAGAGAGGAAACAGAAGCTTTCAAAGTGGAAGCAGATCTCAACAATAAGAAAATCTATTTGGGGTGGAAGAGTGGGGAAAGCCTCCAAGGGGAAAATTGTGCATTTGGGATCTATTCCTTTCCTTCCTTCCTTCCTGCCTTGCCTATTTCAGGTAAATCTGTGAGTTGGGTCATCAGGGGATGTTAAAGGGCCTTCTGGTTGAAGATCTGCTGTTATCTGCAGCTACATGGCATCACTTGCAGAGCTCTGCAGCTGCAGTTAACTAGCCCTGCAGAGCTCCCATTGTGGTGGGCAGAGCTGCCAGTCCCATTTCACAGAAAGGCAAACACATATCACCGCAGAAG
Source organism: Acropternis orthonyx (assembly GCA_035583155.1). NCBI lineage: Eukaryota > Metazoa > Chordata > Aves > Passeriformes > Rhinocryptidae > Acropternis > Acropternis orthonyx. Next base: position 6,052,954 of record JAWWEU010000040.1, read on the forward strand.
GGCACTCAGGGCTCTGTGATGTGTGGGAAATCAAGCCAATAAACTGGAGGGCACCACCCTGTGAGGTGGGTGCACACTGCTGAGCTGGCAGCCTTATGTGTCCATACCTGGGACAGCTTCAGACAGCTGCTTAGATGATGGTAGCTATGAAACCACCAAGTCTGGAACTACTAGCCCAAGTAGGACACCAAAGCCTAATAAAACATTGCAGTGCATGCAGGGCTTGCTGCTGGCCCAGCAAAACAGGTGCCAAAGCTGCCAGCAGCTTGGCTAAAGCCCACAGAAGGATCTCTGCACTGCAGTGCAAAGCCAATGCCTTGTACCACCAGGGGTTTGCTCTCCCCTTCTTCCTCTCCCGGACACACACTGTAATTCAGATTTCTGAAACAGTATCCTTTCAGGGGAAAAAGGAGTAATTCACCTCGTGCACATTCTTCTCTAAAATTCCCAGCTGTAATTCAGCAGCAGCAAAAGCCCTTTTCTTCAAGGAACTTCCGTAATCTCACAAGGTCTCTGGAGCTGGCACTACCCAAACAATATGCCCTGGCAGCAAACATCCAGTCTGGAGGCAGCAAAGCTGCTGTCACTGCAATGATTAGAAGCAGGGAATGGCTGCGCTTCTTCCAAGCTGGTTCCAATCATGGCAAGTCCCGAAAAGAGAACAGTAACCCAAATATTTACCTTTAACGTACACAAACTCAAGCTTCCAGCAACCACATGCCTCTGCGCCAATGTAACAACATGGTGATTCCTTTGTCTTGGTTCCTGATAATGAGGCAAGGAAGAAACACCATGGCCTTGCGCTGGAGAATTACTGTTGACAATTCATTTCCACTCTCGTTAGCAAAGATTAAAGAACCAAAATACTTTACAGGGAACGTGGTGATAGGACTGTGGGTGCCATCAAAATGTGTGAGCTGTTACATGAACATTTCTAGTATTTTCAGAAAAGCTTAATGAATATTGTCTATCCCAGAACCGCATTAATTAGCACTAGTGGGTTGGAGGAGATGTCATGTCATAAAGTAATATTCACACTTACTCCAGAATTTGCAACCGTTAGAGGTGCAGTGATTTACAGAAGTTAATGTCATTTCCCCCCATATGGTACATCTGAAACCCATGGAAGGTGAGGCAAATGCTTTCAAAGAATATTTAGGATTTGCCGAAGGTATCTAACTACCTGCCTCCCCGTGGGAGGTGTTCAATGGCCTATGTCTCATTGGTTGCACAACTCATAATATTTGAGTGGCAGTAAAAGATTAGAAAGCCTCAAAAATTAAAAAGCGACATGGGCCTAAGTAGCTTGGGAGCTGAAATCCATTTCTGGATATAATATAAGCTGTTAGGCTGTAAATCAATGCAGCTGACTTACTGTAAGCATGACAAGGGTCAGCCAGCCCTAGAAGATGAAGTGTCAGGTTAGCCTATTGGCTGATTCACGTGGTGCCTCTGAAATTCATTGTATAATGTGGTCTTCCTGCTCATGAGCTCTGATGTAGGTTGGCTGGAGAAGAAGCAATTGTGTCACCTTTCTTCATCTGAGACAATCTGTATCCTCCACTCACTGAATATGCCTCAATGTTGTGAAGTAGAGAAGGCACTGACCTGACCCAGTTGATCACCCAAGCCACCAGGCTGCCCTCCCCCTCTTCCATGGAGCAGGGCCAGTGAAAGAGAGATGGAGGGTTACATTTACCACTAACAAAGCCTGTCCCCATTGCTCCATTTTCCCGCTGTACCAGGTTGTGATCAGTTGTGACCTTGTGACAATTCATGTTAAGGGTTTTGGAACCAGGTGGAAACCACAGGGATCTCAGTCAAAAAGTAAAATGCAATTACTGGGTCTGGACCTGCAAACCCTTTCAGAGATAGGGCACATACAACACCAATTGCCATGGTGCAGTGCACTTCTGACTGGGAAGATCTCCAGGTTTGCCAAGTGAACCACGAGATGTTTCTAGCTAAGCTTTCCACAGAAACATTCTGAGATGAACTATGGGTGTTATTCCCATGTCATGCTTTCATTAATTTCCAGGACAATCCCTTAAGTAATTGGGGCACAAAATGAGGGGGGAAAGGGAGAAGCAGGACTTCAGCTTTGGGCAAAATAAGCCTCCAGGGCATCTGATTAATTTTCACACGGAGACTACTTAAAGGATCTCAGAGAGCTGAAGAGGGAAGTAAGCAGACCTCGATGTTCCCAAAGAGCTGGTGCAATAAATCCTCCCTTCATTAGGCAACGAAAGTGCATGCTGGCAGGATTATTACGCAGGGAAGTGAAGCTCAGACTTCACGAGGCAGCTGAAACGATGGTGGGGACAAGCCAACTCCAGCTGGTTGGTGCTATGACCCTGGGCTGGCAAATCCTGCCTGCTGCCTCCAGCTCCAGCCTGGGGCTGGTGTGGAAAGGGACAGGAGTCACGTGTAAGTCGCTTGTGTCCCAGTTAGCTCTGGGTAATCCCAGCATCCAAGAGGCCAAACAAAGCGAACAGCTGAAGTGTGCATAAGGGACTAAAGATGAGCCGGGTGTGCCACCAGCCCTCCCGGGGTGACCCATGACTCAGTGGAGTGATGATGGTGAAAGGGGCCATTCTTGCAGTTTCCCCCTCCTTTGCACCCAGCTGGGTCTGGGAGCAAGGGGAAGAGTGAAGGACATCTTCCCGATGGAACATGCTGTGAGCCATCCCTGTCCTTGCAGGAGGAACAGGAGGGATGATGGGTTCCCCTCCCTGGTCAAGATCAAGTCCTCACAAATCCCTTCTATCCTCCCATGGGGCAGAGGGGACACATGGGACCCTGCAAGCTCTGCCTCAGGAACTTCTTCCTATTCCCAGAATACTGCCATTTTCACTTGAAATGGCCTGAAAGCAGAACAGTTCAGGAAGGAGCAGAGGTGGTCCCTTTCATCCATAAAAAGGGGTGGGTGGTGTTGGGAAATGTGGAGGCCTTGCCCCAGGAGAGGAACAGGAGCTCCAGAAAATGCTCATGCTGCTGGCAAAGGGCACTGTTTGGCTGGGGGAGACCTGGAGAAATATTCACAGATCAGCAGTGTGGCCACAGTACAGACAGAACTAGATTGCAAATAATAAGAGGAAATCTCATTTGTGCAAAGGCAAGTGAACAATCTAATCCATGCAAGGGAACTGCTGAGTAAATGGCAAATGAGTGAATGGCAAGAACCTGAGAACAAGGCTGAGAAAAAAGCCTTCCTTAGATGTTGCAGTCTAAAAATCAACCAGAAGCCTTCCTGGATGCCAAAAATGCAGTACAGGTAATTGTGAAGGACATTGAATGAGTCAGCTGAGAGAGCCAAGCCCAGAAATGTGCCTCCTGTTAGGCAGAATCTACAAGTACCTCTTGCATTGACCTACATAATGAAGTATTTTCTATTGTACAGAAGAATAAAGCAAACTAATTCTCATTTGCTTGTTTTTTTGTACTGAAATAGCCTTTGTACTTTACAGGACCTCAGATTTGAAAACTATTTCGGTAGTTTTACACTGCCTTCTACTGAGGATTGCAAAACTTACACCACTTGGAAAAGATTTCTATTTTACATTTTGTGGAAGATCCTGAGAACATTTCAAAATGGCATCGAAATAATTATTATCAGCTTTTGCCAAATAAATGTAACAAAAATAAAAAACCAGTTAGACAATTTTTCAATATATCACTGCAACATTAAAATAGGACTCAGGAGATATTAAAGTGACACAGCAAAATGACAATTTTAGCAATTGGAAAAAAAAATACTTTAAGCTTACATTCCAGTTTCTGTTACTTTTTGGTCATACTTTTTTGTCATACTTTTTTATTTCTTGTTTTTCTCTACTCCATTGCTTGCCCACCAAACAAAATCAGGGAAACCTTCTGGCTATAGTAGGAAATAGCTGTTCAATCCAGAGCTCTTCTAGGTGTTAGTAGGGGGTAGCCTAATTTCAGATGCTGGTGTGGTTTTTAAGGTAACCTTTTCTTCTTACTGAAAGTTTTCACTATCTCTGTGAGGCAAGATCATTACCTAAGTTGAACAGATGGGAAAATGGAGTCCTAGAGAGATCAATTTACCTGGGTAAGATCCTGTACCAAATTGGAAAGAGAGAGAGAGAGAGAAAGAGAGACAGACTTGGGAATAAATCACAGGCCTTGTGACACCAAAACCTTTGTGCTGGCTTGAGACCCCTCTTCTTCCCCCAGCTAATGAATCAGTGATTAACAAAGACTGCTCCATTTCTGACAGTTTAATCGGCGTTTTCTACTTTGCACTTTGGTTCACTTTGGATCTTTTTAATCTTGATGAGGCAATCCTTGCAAAGAGAGAAAGCAAACAGAAAATAAATCTTGGAGCAAGTAAGCCCTCATGTCATAAAAGTGCAATGAGCAGATCTTATATGTCAGAAAATATTTATCTGACCAATAATGTTTGCATTTAGACCCAGTCAATAACAACCAAATTACATTTAATATGAAAACATTTAAAATGGGCTCATCATCTTCTAAATAAACATAGCACTAGTCATAATGGTGCTTTGCTAGAGCCAAAGGCTCAGTGTTACTTGATTTATTGTTTAACTTGAGTCTAATTGCTGCCCATCTGATGTCTCTGGGAGCACGGGCTTCTATCACTCATCTGAACACAATTTCCTTTTCATCACTGAGGCACACCAGGAATAAACCCCAGCTCTCCTGATACCCTGTCCAGGGTGGTCACCACAAGACTATTAACCCTTAGCTAAGGAGACTGCAGGGTTTGATTAGTTCCCTCCATAAAGGTTGTTCATTTCCTCTCTGTACGTGGTGATGGCCTGGTTTCTGAGCACAGTTTGCTCCAATCTATGCCCTGCGAAGTCTAACTCTGTTTGCATGGGCCACACAGACCCAGAGCTGCTAGAGATCAGCCCTGAGAAAGGCAGGAGAGCCTGGAAGTGGCCCAGAGATGGGACTCAGCAGCCTTTGCTGGCTGCTATTTATGACAGGAGTGTCTTGAACATCGATGCCTCTTGGAGTACCCTTTATATCTAATGACTTAATAGGCCCTGCAGACACATGTGAGGCTGTAGGATAAGTGGCATTGATATTTCTCCCCAAAAATAGATAAGAAGTTCAAATTAATACATCCTGGGGGAGGTCTGAAACTACAGAGCCCCTACATTTACCTGCCTGTGGCTTCAAAAATGCTCCCCTTGCTCGACTTGTCATCCCCTGCTCCATTTTTGCAGGAAAGGATGGATCAGCGTGCTGATTCCTGAAAAGTCATCATTATACATCTAATCCCCACTTTGAGAACAGCTCTAAGCTGGCTGACACTTCTTCAGAGTTAAGACTTACAGACAAGATGTGGGACTTGCACTGTAGCACCTTTTCCTTGTGACCACCTTGACGGCTGGAAGTGGGAAACAGGAGATATTTTGTCTCTGAAGTCTGATCATCTCCACTGAACTCATCAATTACCAACAAACCCAGTACTTTTGGCTATTAAAACTGTAGTTTCTGCAGCTCTGTAGTGTCATTGCAGTCCTTGGGCTACAGAAAACTCGGTGCCTGTTTTTGGGTGGGGAAGGACTTGATTATGGTTGGGTCTGTTCTCTCCCACCTGTTTCTCAGTGACACTCTGACTTGTATTATCCCTCTGTCTTCACCGGAGTTTGATCATAACACACTTCCATCTATCCCAGGAGGACTGTGAAGTGTAACTCCTTAAACCCTGAGAGGTGAATATAGACTTCAGACATAATACATAAGTCAACTCTTGCTAAAGTGATACATTTAGCAATGACTCCTTGGGCTTGTTTCATTTAAAAAAATGGTGATAAATTATATTCAGATTAGCTATAGCAGCATATGCCACTGGTTAGATGATACACAGCAATTAAGCTATACAACCAACTGACTAATGTTTGGGTTTTGGCTTTGCAGGAACACTGTGCTGGTGACTGCACTGTTTGTTTATAAGATTTTGAGTACACTGAAAATATTTTCATATTAAGTGTGTTGGAAGTGTTGTTATTAAACCAATTGAAAGGTTTAAACACAATCATCGTTGGTCAAATACATATTTTCAGGGAAACCAAGCATTTCTGCAGCGACTCTCACGGAAGGTTGCATGGGAGAAAGAGGAAATAAAACCCAAGTGCCCCATGGTCCCTGATGTTTGCAATGTCACTGCTTAACTACAGGATACAACTCCAAAATTGGGACCAACACCTGCACTGGGAGTCGACTGCATTCATACGTGATCCTTTGCATGTTCAAGCTGTAACAAAGGAAACTAATGATAAAAGGCACAAGAGCACCATGGATAGTGGCAGGGCTGTGCTGCTCTCTGTGGACCATGGCTTGCATGCCCCCATCTGATGGGCACGCTGCTGGAGGAGGGTTGCACATCCCCAGAGGGTTTGTACTGTCTCAGAGGGGCAGTGATGCTATTTCCCCACCATAGTTCAGGCTCCTCGTTTAGAGCAATGCTAATTTTCCCGTCCCCTGGCTCGCGCACAAATGCTTCTCCCCCTCCTCCTCATCCCAGAGACAGCTGCCTTTCTGCAGTGACAGTGACCTTATGATCTGAGAGCACAAGGTTGCCAAATCTCATGATAGATGACGTTTTTCTGAAAACCTGCTCTTCTGGGCTGTTTCCAGAAGGTGAAGGACAATAATGCCCACCTCTATGCATTTTATTAATTCCATTATTTTAAAGCAGTCTTAATATATTCAAGCCTTAGCAATTAATATTTTCAAGCCTTGGCAATTTTGAAAATGGAGTGGGCTTTGCTGGTGAGAGCCGAGGTAATAGCCTGATATAGAAGTATAAACTTTACTCTATGGTGATAAGCATTTATATGGAAGACCCTGTCCATTTTATGACAGTAAACAGTTTTCTTATGGTTTCACTGATCATTGCTTTGTAAGGGGACTACTGTACTTGGAAGATCCATAAAGCTCAGCTGCCAGCATCGTGTGAAGTGAGGACTGAAATAAATGGGAAATAAATGAGAGGAAGGTGGACAAAGCCAATAGTTAAAGGGGCACAGTGGCAACTCCTTTGCAGGAGGAAAAACATTTAATTAATGTTCTTTCTCCATAACTTGCTTGGAAACAGACTGAAAAGCTGACCTGGGTGGTCTTTTTTCAAGGGAGTTAAAGGAAAAATGTTTTCTTTGTGCAGAGAGGCCTGGAGAAATAGGCACAAATTTTTCCTGTCCCAAATGGGAGAAAGGAGTCAAGTGTGGGAACAAGTGCTGGGACGCAGAGAGGTGGGCAGAAAATGGGAAAAAATTCTGCCTATAAAGCTGATCCCAGAAATCAGCAATGCTGACATCAGTCAAGAGGGGATGTTTTAGGGAGGGCCAGCAGCAGATTTTGTGTTGCTGATGACACAACACAGTGACTGTGTCCCCCAGTGCCTGGGCTGGGACAAGCCTTCTGCGTGGCAGAGCAGTGCAAGCATCATATGCCAACCCAAGTGAATCGAACTGGTAAAACACATTCATTAACTAAATGCTACTGCCGTTATAATCCTGAAAAATAAATGAGAATGGCAAAGCTCCCAACACCTCCCAGTGCCCTGTTTGTACACGGGTCTCCCCTTGTTTTGTAGTCACTGTTTTTCTCCTTTTCCCCTTTTATAGCTATTATTACTGGAATTATTGCTCTACAAACAGGGTATCTGTCTATGTGCAACACTGAAGTTACAGTTTCACTCCTAGATGGCAGTGTAAATTATTACATGGGCTACCCTATAATCTTTGGTCATGTTCCACAGCAAGGTAATTGATTCCCAAGTCACTAAAGCTAACTAACATGATTGTAAATCTAATGCTTGAGCAGCGTTTGCTATTAAAAAGTCAACATCTACAATAGTTACTACACTGCAATTACTGGGAAAACGCTGATTTGCTCTGGACTGGGAGCAGGGAATAATTGTAGCCTCTCTTGAGACCTAGAGTATGGTAATTGGTGGTGAATGGTGGCTTTTTCCAGTGGCGATCACATAGGTTGTCTCTCTGCTCACTTATTCCTAGAGTCCTTATAGCATCACAGTTCCTGCTGCTGCCAGCACTGGGCTTGGTACTTCCATCTGCATGTGGCCAAAATAAATAAACCTTCTAGGAAGAGCACACAGACTCAAATTTTGAGCTGGTGAAGGCATATAGTAAAGTCCAAGGATTGTGCCAATACACAGAAACCTGCTGCCTTCCTCTGCCACTTCCTAAGTTGAGTGAGAAATCTCATGACCTACATATAAATATGGAGGTTTTTCAAGTTGTGTCACTAGATTTTTAAGCTTTAAGGATGGGGCACTGGATCTGTGTGCAGTGTGCTTTCACCTTTGATTCTTCAGAGCAACTGGGGGCAGCGAGCAGCAGCCACCACTTTGCTCTTCAACCTCATGGGAAAAGCTCTGGAGATCAGGATGCGGTTGGTCACTGGGCTGGTGGCTTTCCATGCCACTGTGTCCATGGGGAGTGAGGACAATATTACAAGGCTTCCCCCGAGAACAAGGATGTCAAACCTCAATGTTTCAGATAGTAAGTTCAGCTAAAATACAGACAGCACTCAGACCTGGAGAATAGAGACCTCGTAACAGGCTGTTCTACTTGTGTCAGGGAAGGAAAGCAAAACACTTGAGAGGAGTTGATTTCAGTAGCAGCTTACCAAATATTTTATGTAGGGTTGTGCCAAATATCTGGAGGGAAATCTGGAAGTCTTCCCTTTTCATGGCTTTCACTAGAAGTTCTTTTCCCCTCTGATTTCCCCTTGCAGAGGAACAAGCAAGCCCAAGCAAATAAACAAGGCAATCCATAGGAAATACCCCATTTCCCTCTCATCCTTTTATTCCATCAAAACAAAATCCTTAAACTGCTGGATGGCTGAAGACAGCCTGCTGCTTGTGACAAATAGATTGGAGAAGCTGCCACCTGCTTTGCTGCTTCACTGTTTTTGTTTTTTTTTTTTTCAAACTAGTGAAGACAACTGATTTCTCCACTACCAAGTGACCAGGGACAAAATCACATAAATGGTGGTGCAGGATTGCAAATGTAATTTTTATGCTCTCCCTGATAGAATAATAATAGTAGTAGTAGTAATAATAGAAATAGCAATAGCTTAGAAAAATTATTGATTTGATTCTACAATTGAATACTAACGAGTGCACAAGTTAACCAGCATCCTCCTCCTCATCACTAACACAGCATGAGCAGAGCTCTGCACTGCTTTGGCTGGCGGTGGAGAGGGACATGGATATGGATGCAGGCTCTGCGTGGCAGCTCCCTCCAGGCTGCCTACATAGGGACACCTTCCCTCCTTGGGGCACTTACCCTGCAAACTGTGGTGACTGAGGGCAGATGCTTCAAAATGATCTTAATGAGCAGAAGTAGAAAAGCAGTCTGGGGGAAAGGAAGAGGGGAAGAGAGGAAAAAAACCCAAAAGAAAGCCAGATGTAAAAAACATTTTGTTAAATGAGTCTGTTTAGCAGTGGCTGGGTTTATATTGCAGCAGAGGATCGTTTTACTTGTGCGGCTGTTCATACATCATTGTGTTAACAAGGTAATGAGTAACTAGGTGCCTGTATACTACAAGATGCTTTATTTCCACAGAACAACCCAAGCCCTCTAAAAATAAGGTCTGAAACCCAAAACCAAACAGCTGGGCTGCTTTCAGAATAGCAGTAAGAGAACGAAAGTGAGCTTAGGTTCAGCCCTGTCCCCTTGGGAGCTACCTGGGGTTTAGAAAGCATCTTTTCTTGGCTTTCCTGCACCCATGAACAGACACATGACCCTGTGTTCATTCTGCTCCCACTGGGTGAGTGTGAGAGGAGCAGGAAGAGGCCCCTGCCCGGCCTTCATCCCAGGAAACAAAAGAAAAAAGGAGTCTGCATTTACCCCCCACTATCCTGCAATTGTCAAGACCCACATGGAGCACCATGACCTGATCTCTGACCGTCCTGTCCTGCAATGCCAACCAAAAATCCCTCCAAAACTGCCAACAAGGCTCTGGGTGCTTATGGCGGGGCTGAAATGTTAAATACCTCCAGTGTGTTCATTTATTTATGACTTCTTCAGCCTACAGTAACTACAAGCAATAATTGGATTGTGCTCGGCATAGCCGGATTGATTTGCTACTTAATAATAAAACCAGGCCCTCTGCTGATAATGGCATCCCTAGAAACGAGGAGGTCGGGTGAAAAATGCATTCAAGGCACAATGCTAATGCCGAAAACTCACGTGGCTCTGGGTGCAGAGCAGGATCTTTGCCAGATGCAAATGCTGTACTGGTGACTTAAAACATGGTCTTTGTGGCCTCCTGCGCCTTCTATGAAATATTTACCAACTTTGGCATGGCTGTTATTTAGCATTTTGACAAAGGACGGTGAACACAGCATAGCTTTCCATAGTTTTCTGAAGGTCGTGGCTAACCCTCAGTGCAATCTGCAGTGGAGTCTGGTTGCCTCCAAGGGAAAAGTAGCATTTAGACTGAATTACAGAGCAGCACCAGGGAGCTGAACTACCCAATCCCCTGACTTCACCTGAAACAGAGCCTAAAGTGACATAAATACGACAAACCCAGCACCTGCTGCGCAGCCCTCTGTGGAGGGTATCCGTGCAGATGGGGCTGTTTCTCCAATGCTGCTCCTTGTGCCTCATTGGCACCACAGGTGATGGAATGGGGAGCTGGTGGCTTGTGCCCTGCTTGTGCTCCTTCCTTCAGCCAAGCACCCTGGCTCTACTGGCAGCACCTTAAGGACCAGAATTATGGCTGCAGCATCTCTAAGGTGTGTTTAAGGATGCCAGCCCACTCTGGAAGGTATAAACATAATCTGACTTTTCCTGGGCTTTGCCTTTTTTTGAGCAGCTGAGATGCTCTGACTCTCTTCTGAGCTTGTGGCTGTGGCTCACACTCATACCCAAAGCCACATGAGCTTTGCTAGAGGGTTGATACCTCCTAGGATGGCTACAACTCAAATCACTCCAAAAATTGCTTTTTCTGCCACTTTACATCCAGCATTGTCCAGCCTGGAGGAGCTGACTCTGCATTTTGGGAGCTATGTGGGCACAGAAGATGCTTGTGAAAGGGCACATTTGCTCCTGTAGTACAGCAGCCACGGAAAATACAATGTGCACAAGCACAGCCCTATGAAGGTCTGGGCACAGCTGGAGGCCCCGATTCCCTGTTTTTCTCCTACTCCCCTCGGCTCATCCACCCTGAATGCAAAAAATCCCTTTTACAAGGAAGAGATGGCCAGAGAGGGTTGGGAGGTGAGGAGATGCACTCAGCAGTGCCCTCCCTGCCAAACACAGCAGATCACAGGAGGCACGGGCCACCTCAGCTGGAGGGGACGTGGTGCTGTGGCACACCCAGCTGTGGCTAGGCCATTGTGCATCCCCCCTGGAGGAACTTGGTGGCCGTGGCTGTCCCCATGCACACTGTCCAAGCACAGATGCCCTGGTCCTGTGCAGGATGCCTGCCAACCCCTGCCAGGACAGGCTTCAGGAGAACAAAGAGGAGCAACCGATTATTCAAACGCACACTTTAGGAAAAAGCTCAGCTTCATGATGCCACCTCCACTTGAGGAATTGTCTGACTTCACGTGCAAATAAGATATAAGTAGAGCGCTTGAGGCATGCAAGCTGAGGAAAACAAGAGTCTGACAGGAATGAGAGCATCACCTAGTTCATTGCCTGCCTGTCAGGAGCTTTATAGGGGCAGCTGCTCTGGGCAAGAGCAAAGAGCACAGGCTCACCTGTCTTGCAAATGCACAGGACTTGTGCAGAACTTCATCATCCTGCACCTGCACAATTTTCAGGGCAGACCCAGCTCTGCAGTCATGCAGAATGGAATCCAGGTCTGGAGCCTTTGCATTTTGCTGGACCCCACTATAAGATCTGCAATGTACTAAAATAAAAATACAACCCTTGTGTAGGTAGTGACCTGTACTGAGGCTACTGTTGTGCTTGGTATGGTGGATGCAAGGTGCTGTCCACAGAGCAGAGTCTGTCAAAATTGGTTTGCAACAGTATGAATTTAGAGAATGTTTGCATTTCTCTTTCTACATTCTCTAGGAATTGAAGGTTTACTATAATAATATGATTATGATTTGTTAATTATTGATGGCTTGAGGAGCAAGAAGGGATTAAAGCAAGATTCTTGCTGAATGTGGTAGGTTTTGGTTGGGAAATTAGTTAAGGGAAGCCTGAATGTGGCCACGTCTAAATATGCTGCCACATCCCATGCAAAATGTTTGGTGCCTAATGCTGCCCTGGTGCAGCGCTGAGAGACTTTGTGACCAAATATTACACACCATTAGGCACAGAGAGATCTTGGTTCAGCTCAGATGGAGACCCGGTTGCAGTGACCTTGAGGCAACTCATCTGGGGTGATGTGCAAGCAAACAATGAAGCCCAGGTGCTGAGAAACCAACCCCACTCTTTTTGAAGCATTTGAATTGGCTTTTTGGACTGGTATCTTCATTCCTGCAACAACAAGGAATGCCCTAACTCAGAACCCACCTTTCCCTCTTTGAACATGCACACAGAATAAAACAAAGGGTTGCTGCAGGAAGGCTGGCAGTGTGCTTGTTTTGTGGACTCTTTTCCATACATATGCATATGCTTATGTGCAAAATTAATGTATAGTTGTTGCTCTAAAGATGGATGTATTTCAGTGAGAACCATCAGGGCTAGTGGATGGCAGCGCTGAAGGAATTTTGAAGGCAATCCTGAAGGTCCTGTGCATTATGTACCATCATCATTTAGTAAGACCTTATGCATCCAGGATGACTAGAATTGCCCAGCTGCAGCAGATTGTGTTTGGAGCATTTGAAGTTGTGGGGCTGCTGTCCCCACATCCCCACCTTGGTTATCCTCAGTACTGAAGGAACAAGGGAGAAACCCCCGAGAGGAAAACTCCCGATTATTCACTAAATGACAGCATGTCACCAAATAAAAAAAAAGCAAGCATGAAAAGCAGGTCATGCCTGTCATCCCCAGTGCGAATCCCCTCTGATGCTGACAGCCCTCATTTCACTGTTCGTGCAGCCAGTTCCCTTCCCTTCCCTTGTGGGATAATTAGCAGCCAGGCTGGGCGAAGTCTGACCGCGATCTCTGCCCCAGGGTCACCCACACTGGGTCACAGATGTCCTGCCTGTGCTTGAGGAGGAGACAGGGTCCCCAGATGGTGCAGGGGTCTTCTGCCACGCACCACCTTTCCACTGCTCTATTGGTGAGGGTGGAAGGAGATAGGGAGATGAAGCAAAAATGCCACCTCAGTGTTAAAAACACAGGTAAATGCTTGTATCTTGGTGTCCAAGGCTATGAGTTATGTGCATTTAAACTAGGCCTACCACTAAATCCCTGATCCTGAGGGAATTAAATCCAGGCCTAACTCATGGCATGACCATACATGCTAATGGAATAAGGTCTTTGAATCAGCCTTGAGCTCAGTGAGATCCTCTTGAGAAGCTATCTTGTCTCACATTTCATCTTCATCTTTGGAAATACCTCAATCTTGCTCTGAAAATCAGACTCTCCTGGTCTGCACAAAGCAGGTTGTTCCATGGGGAGTGAGCTGAGCTGCATAATCTAATCACTTTACACCACTGGTACCTCTAACAAACCCATTGGCATGAGGATGGACACAGCTTTTTCCTGGTCATTTAATGCTGTCTGCATGACCTGCCCCTGAGCAAAGAGGCTGTTTTGGTAAACTGGAAAGGTGTTGATAAAAGTAGTATTTTGGCAAAAAAATTACTCATGCCAAAATCCCTTGAAAATTTATGTTTTGTTAAATGTCATACTCAGTTGTGAAAAAGCAGAAAATTTCACAACAATCTATTTTGACTTTTCTTACAAAAAAAAAAAAACAAAAAAGTCTTTAATTTGCAATTTTTTTAAAGGTTATGAGAAACATGTAATATAAATGTCGCAGTCAATGTATTTCAATTTTTCCAAACATTTGGTGGTGATTTTTAAAAACTGAAATTCCTTATATCAGGCAGGGCCCTGGACAAAAACAAGGCAAGAAACGCTCTGAGAATGAGAATTGCATTTCCTCCACATTCTCTTTCCGTGGCCTAATCTCAAGAAGGTCAGCTATGTTTTGGGAAGACAGCACTGCCATAGCTGTGTCTTTCCATTCTTGATCACAAACTGCCACAACCTGGGGGCGATGCACAGCTGCCCCACACACCTCCACCATTGACCACCTAGCACGGGGCAATTGGGCGATAGACACTCACACGGGCTGAGCCAATATCAGCTTTGTTCAGCAGATCTGAATATTTTGAAACATTTATTTTACAGGTGCCCCTCTGGTCTGTGCACATTATACATTCTTATCCTTGTGTAAGAATATATAAGAATAATAAATTGAGACAAACTTAAGCTCAGAGCTACAGGGCTTGGTTTTTTCAACTCAGGTAGCAAATGTTGAGGATGACTGGTCCAACACCAGCCCCTGGCTGTGTTGATGGCCATCACAACAGGGGTGCCAGCTGCATCATTACGATACCCTCTGGCAGCAGATCAGCAGCTGCAAGAGTGTACTGGATTAGTAATAAATCAAACACATCCTGTGAATGTTGTTGCAGGATATGATTAATTTCCACGTATGCCAATAGCACAGTGAGCCAGCTCCTCAGTCACTATAATGCTGCCTAATTCTGGACTTCAGGATTTGGCTTGGTGTGTGCTCACTTGAGACTCAAAGGCAGTTTGCCCATATCAGCACGTATTATATTCGCTTCTCTGTTCAAGGTCAGATTTTGGTAAAATTTGCAATTTACAGGAAGGAAAGTTTGCCTTGCAGCAATGGATGGAGATTAATGAGAGTTGCTTTGCATGCTACCCATTGAATTCCAGAAAAAACATATACGATTAGTAAATCCAGTGAAAAGGGGGCTTCCATGGGTCCAAGCAACAAATCCAAGAGCCAGAAGAGACCACAGTGGGAAAAGCCACTAGACAAATGCACAGATTGAAATAAATAATGCTGTATTTCCAACACCTGTCACAACATGCCAGGGAAAAGTATAAGGGGATGGAGACTCCTCCACTTCTGTTCCTCATTCTGGTGCTTAAAAGCCCATATAAACCTGATGCTTGTGGAAGCAGGTGACCTGGCCCAGCTTTCCATCAGCCCAGTATAAATCAGCAGCAAACACACTGTCATAATTCACATTTATCCTTGCATAAACACGGACAGAATTTAGCCTGTTAATATTTCTGCATTTATCATCCTTCCATCCTTTTCCCAGACTGACTCCAGGCCTGCAAGGGGAATGGGGATGCTGCAGCCTGTTGTAGCTGAAACATCCTGGGTGGGAAGGAAGGTCCTAATATCTCGATACAGAAAGGCTGAAAGAGGGAAAGAGCCAGTCCTGGAGATCTGCGGGGTGGAAAACCTATTGTTTGGGGTGCAACTCAATTCAGGTTGTGTTTTCCTGGTGCTTGGGAGGAGCAATGCCTTGAAATGACATGATTACGTACATGCTGAATTGTTGGCCTTTACAGTGTTTGGATTTCCTGGTGACTCCATTGTGAAGGGCCCCATTCACTCAGGCATGTTTACCCAGCTGCAGGAGCTTCTCCAGGGCTGCCATGCTCAGGAGCTGCACACAGCACCATGGATTGTGGGAAAGAAAAAAGCAGTAAGCTCAAGAAGAATAAACTAAGAAAAAACCATGCTGGAAATGCTTTATGTGCTATGGGATGGCTGTGAGTATGAGATGGCCTCATCCCATGGCGGGCAGTGAGCAGGTACCCTTGTTGGGAGCAGTGCACTCAAGAGCTCTGTGTTACCTTTTCAGGACAAAATGATACTGGTGGCCCTGACAAATGTGCTATTTTCTTGCACTCAGGTGATTTAATAAATTTTAGCAAGGAAATGCAGCACTGTGTGTTTGGGTTCCCATCCAGTCATTAGTGGAAGACTTCCACTGAAGTCAAGGAAGGGATATCAATTTAAACACTAAGAACCATTTCAGCCTGCCTAGTGTGCAGGCATGGGATGGCCTATCAACTAGTGAAGCTGCTAGATGAGGACCAGGAGAGGGCCTGATTATCCTTTCCCTGGGGAGCCTTTCCCTGGGTAAGAGGAAGAAAAGGCTACCCTAAACCTTAACCCTAACCCCGACCCTAACCCTGACCTCAGCTCTACCCTTACACATACACCCACCCTGTCTGTTCACACAGAGCACAGAGCACAGTGGTGGCCCCAGCCGCTTCCAGCCCAGCTGTAATTCACACAAACATTTGAGGCAGAATGTGTGCCTTACATGTGCGTGGGGCCTCGCAGGGAGGTGCAGTGCTCTTTTGCTGCCTCCCACGAGCTGCAGGACAGCACCACAGACACTGAGTTGCCTCTGCTCACTCACCCACACATGGAGACTGAGCGGAGCCTTTTAGTTCTCACTCCAGAATATGGGTAAGGAGACCTTAATGAGGAGAAGAAATCAAATCCTTTTAAGCCCAGTTGCTTAGATCATGGGTAAATCTGTGAGCTGGGATATGACAAAATTGCACAGAACTGGATTTCTTCTAATTCACTTTGCTGAATGCAATCCCACCATTGCCAAAAGGTGACAAAATTCCCATCTTGATGCTGGGCTTGTCTCAGACAGTCACAGAGAAACACCAGCAGTGTACAGTAACTGCATTCTCTTAAAAGACAGCAAGGAAGAGGAGCAGCAATAATAATAAAAAGGGCAAAGACACACTCAGCCTCAAAGGCTTATAAAAAGCAGCTTAGCCTTCAATAAGCAATTCTTTGAAAAGAAATTAATGGAAAAGGTTACAAGCTTGCTCTTGAGCAGAGCCTGTCACACTGCTCTTTCACATTCTTACTACAAATGCAACAAGTTTGTGGCATTTCTTTTCATTTCAGATGCCCTGAAAGGCTGCATTACTCACTGGACCTTGCATTTTTTCCTTCCCCACTCTGCACAATGCACTGAGGAATTCCTCGTGGGTGATTCAGTGGGTGATGCACACTGAGTCCAACCTGCACACCCTGTGTAGCCACCAAAACACATCTGCTGGTGCCTGTGGAGGAACACAAGGAGCCTATCTATTGATTTAATCTGCTTTGCAAAACAAAAACCATGAAAAGGAGCAAAAAAATTCAGGGTTGCTGTCCCGGTGCTGTCCTTTCACCCTCAGGAGATGGTTGCGGATGTGGCGCACTTGGGAAATTGGATTAAAGATGGGATTGGGAAAGGGATCCTGAACTTTGCAAATGCAGGGTTGCCCTTCTCGTGCAGCCGGGCTCTGTCACTAGGTGGTACTGTGCATCACAGCTTTGTGCCTTCTCCTAATTCCTCACTCCCCTGTCCATTCCCTGGGTTAGATGTTTTACTGGCAACTACTGTGTTTAAAGTGAGGGAACCTGTTGTCCAGGTCCCTGCATTGCCTCTGACTTCACACACTTTTATTGCTGAAGACAATTAAAGACTCTGACTCAGCTAATTCTGAGGGTTGGTGCCTGATTTGAGTTTCTGCTGTCAAACAGCATGTGTTAATGCTGCCTTGTGGAGCCATTTGGTGACACCTTTCAGCTCCAGATGCTCAGGCTTGTGAAAGGGAAGGAAAACCCACAGAAAGCAGGGATGGTTCTAGGAGAACAGGGAAAGAAAAAAGATCTTTGATTCTATTTGTAACAAAAGCCTTGCTTCTTTCAAAGATCTTTATCAGTCCTATCACTGCCTGGGAAAGGACAATGGAGGGATTTCTTGGATTTTCACTGTGTTCCTTTGGTTTCTTGGCAAAAGTCCAAGTTCAAGGAATTTGAAAGAACTTGGAAAAGGAAGTGCTTTTTGCTTGTGGCAGCCCAGTGCCACATAACACAACTACCTTTTCTCCCACACCATGTCCTGCTGTACATATTTTGTCCAGAGAAAAAGCCTGTTAATCCAACTCTGCCTCCTGATTCACAGACTCGGCCCTGTACAACGACTTTGCTTCTATCAGCCTGTAGTGTGGAAGCCATCCCTGGCATTTATAAGGTAAGAGCCCATGACACAGACTGTATTGACTGTATGAATTCAGTGTTGAATGATGGTGCTCCCTCTCATTAAGATAACTGTTTATTATGCAAAAAGCAGCTTTTGTAGCCTGAATGAAGTCTTTTGTCAAGCACACTCTTATAAACTCCGATCATCCCAAAGTAGTTCTGAACAACGGAGGAGGAAACACAGACACACAGACATCAAAATCTTGCAAGATCCCAAGATCCTCCAGTCTGCTTGGCAAAGTTGGGTGCAAAGCCCAGTGTCCTTTTCTTAGGCCAGGACAACGGATCTACATTTTTTCTGTTAAATTAGCATTACTACTTTATGTCTTTTCCCTCTTCCCTCAAACACGAAGCAGCTTATTCAGCACTCCCCGGCATTCAGCTACCCCTCAAAAGCCTCCTCCAGTCCAAAACAGCATCAGAACAACTGCTGATTTGAGATCCAGCCTTGTCCCAGTCTGACTCCAATTCCATGCTGCTCTAACTGTACTAATTTAAAACTCTATTTTCATAGCTATGAAAACTATCAAATGTTAGTGATTCTGCAGATTTCACTAAGTGCCAAATAGCCCAGCAAAATCCTTTCACAGTGTTTTTGTTCTGAATGTGTTTCATTTTGCATGAAGACCTTCTGAGCAGTTCAAAATATAAAGGACAAGCATATTGACGGGTGATCAAAATGAGGTCAGTGATGACTAACATAGGAGTCTTCTTCAAATAGCTTGTCCCATGCTCTGCAGCTGCTGCACTACAATGATCAATCACTCAGCTGTGCTCTCTCCTGGGGTGCATCGTGGACATGTGAAGCAGCACTTGGAATCATGAATGGCATTTGGGTTTTGCCTCAGAGAGATGTCAGAAGCAGTGTCATCTGCAAACACTTTAATTTGCTTATGAACAGGAGATGGAGTCGAAATGGGTATGTAACTCCTGGCAAGAATAGCCAGAGCAAAAAATACTGAAAAGCAAGAGGAGAAACAGCAGATGGAAGGGAGGCAGGTTTGCTTGAATCTGTAAGAGGGCACTTATGTGGTATTTCAAGGGCAGTGAATCTCTTCAAGGCCACAGACTTGTCATTGTTTTGGGTCTGTCACCCTGCCCAGGTCCCACCCCAGCTACTCAGACAGCAGTCTGGTTACACCAAAGCGAATAGTGGCTAAGAATGAAAGAGGAATAGCACACTCTAGGAAAAGATGCATGTGAGAAGAAAGTTTTGGAGAAGACCTTTCCTTTGAAAAAACCCTTGGAGAAAATCCCAAGAGGCCATCCAGATACTCTCATCCCTAAAACACAACAAACTTGTGAGACACAGGAGCAAATGCCCCACTGAGAAAACTTATGACTAGTCTCTATTAATATCAATTAATCCCTGGAGACCTGCAAGGTGTCTGGAGCCCTGTTAGAGGACAGGGAGACTCTTGAACGAATTCCAGGATAATGAGATCCACTGAGAGTTGGGTTAGTGAAATGAAAAGGGATGCGGTAAACCAACGGTTGTCAGCTCTGACAGAAATTAGCTCTGCCCACCCCTGAGCATTCACAAACCATTTCAACACCATACACGCTCTATTCCCTGCTGCATTTTCCTGGCCAGGTTTCATTTACTTCCAACCCTCCTGAGTCTGATGCAAGAGGGAGAGGAAGCTCTAATAGCTATCATGTCTTCCCCATCCACAGCTAATGGTTAAGACATTATCCATGTGTATTAATAAATGATAGACGCTGGCCTAGGCTGAAGGCGCAGTGGGTGGGAGATGATCCTGGGCAATCCTAGGCCTCTGCAGGGCAGATGGATTAATCTCTCCTGGTCACTCCTAGCTATCTACAGCACTGGAAGGAGATGCTTTATGTACGAACTTTCTGCTTTCTCTATGAACTGTAAGATGCAATGAATCACAGGAACGAGTTTGTGTTTGTTAAACCATCCTCAGGTAAGTATGTGATTAGTTTTGCTATTATGCAGCCTCCCCATTGGGATGGCACTGGCTTACTCTTTGGAGCCAGCATTTATCCGGAGCACCCAACAAAGGACCAAGACTTAACCCTTTCTTTCTGGTTTGGCATTCACAGGGTGATTGTCCTCATGGCTTATCACTGTGACTCAACCCCTTGGCAAAGTCAACAGCAGCACTTGAACCCAGGCCTTTCCATATCAAGACTGCACAACTAGCCCCTTATGACCTGTGGGTGTAAGCCAGTGGAAAGACAGCATCTTCAGGCTGGGGTGACTCTGAATCCATGTGCCTTTTGCTGAAACTGAGTAATGAAGCCCGTAGCTGGGAAGGACTTTTGCCAGGATGTCCCTGCACAAAGGGCTCCTCACCCATGCCAGGACATCCAGGCGCTGTGGCACATGATAATGTAAAGGAGAAGCCCCGGGGTGCAGCCCCCTCCCAGATTGCACAGACGATGGCTGTTTACACTGGCTCTTTCACAGGAATTAAGAATCTCAGTCTTGTGCTATATTTAGGCTGCAAAACTGCTGATATTTTTTTGGTCGTTGGCCTTTGACACACAAGTGTATTTTCTGAGAGGAAAAATTTCAGCTCTTGACTAAGTGGTGGGAAAATACAACCCCCAGAAATGTTAAATTTTCTAAAACTGGAGCCAGGACTTAGGAACCAACAAGGGGAGTTTACATTATAAATACAGTCTGTTGGCTGAGCCAAACGTTGAAGGCAGCCCCGTGTCAGGGACCCTACGTCTGGTCTAGCAGGACTCAGCTGGCTCCTGACACTTAAGACATTCTGATTATTTACATTTCAGCTTTTACCATAAGAGGAAGGAGAGCTGTTAAGAGCTCATTATCTTGGGATGAAGAGGAAAGAAGTTGAAGTTGGGACACAGTCCATTACTGAAACATGTTGTCTGCAAAGCAACAACTTATGTTTAGGAAAAAAAGAAATAAAAAAGCCCCACTTCCAGATTCCTGGTCTAAGTGTGTTGCAGGACTGGGATCCAAGGGGAAAAGATTTCTGTGAAAATGGCTTGAATGAAAGAATCCCTTTGTAGGAGGTTATGACTGATAAATCACAGGAATGTTTGTGATATGATATAATAGTGGCAATTAAGGGACATTTCAGATGACGAATGCCTGAGAGTATGCGAAGCTGTGAACTTCCCAGAACCTCTCTATTCTGAGATGAACAGTGACTCCTTTCTCACTTTAATTAGAAATTATCCAACCCCTGTGCTGCTTATTCCCCTTCCTCCTTCACTACCTCCTCATCCCAGTGGCTGCTCTGATATAATTTATATGGCACAAACTGTTCCTCATTTACAGTCTGGTTTTGCAAAACCCCCTGATTGATCACCTGAGGTTTAGCAAAGCCCAGCTCAGCTGCCAGCCCTGCTGATACTCCAAGCTGTTGTCTCAGCTGTGGCTACACGCATGAGGACCTGCATGACTCTAGGCTCCTCTGGCTGTGGGGCTCTAAAAAAATATTAAAAAAAAATTTTTAAAAAAAGGAAAAAGCAGAGGTCAACTCAAGTACAGCAACTTAAAGTAACATAAAGATTCCCAGCCCTCAGTCAGGTCTCTTATCATCATGAGCTGCCTCTTTACCACCACAGAAGTGACTGTACAAACTCATTTAAGTCCTTGAAGACAGAGGAGTTGAGATCAGGCCTTAAGGAAGTGGAGCAAAATAGGTTTGTAATGACTGTAAAACCCACATTCCTGCCCTCCTGGAGCTTTGCAAGACCCCTTTGAGTCCCAGCATTCGGCAGCTCCAGCATCACAGTGACCAATGAAGTTGAGTAATTGCACACAACGGGGCTTGCAAATTATGCAATGCTGCAGACATGGGGTGACTCCTGCCAGGTGTTGGACAGATGCTAATCCCCCATTGGGGTGCCAGATGGAAGTTCACAAAGGGGAGGAATTTGACCTTGGATAACTTTTTGTAGTTGAGACTCAGCACTGGCTGTCATGCAGAGCTCTTCTCCAGGAGTGGGGGATAGGACCAGCCTGAAACTATGCTTTGTCAGCTGTTTTGGAGTCTCAGTGGACTCACACATTTAAAAAAAAAAAAAAAACAACAAACACCTCCTGAACTGAAAGAAGAGGAAGGAAAATAGGCAGGGTTTGAAATTCCATGACAATTTCCCTCCAGCTTGGGCTCATAAGCTTCCAATTTAGGTAAACAACAACCCTTTTCCACTTTGAGCTCATGTGAACACATGCAGTGTGTAAGCAGATTTAAATGAAGAGTGTTACAGATGAATCAAAATCAGTGGACACTAGAAATGTGTGTTTAAAAGTTTAAATGTTATATTTAAACTTAAGAAGTAATTCATGTGCAGATGTTGGCTGTAGCCACCTTGTAGGTTGCAAAGGTGCATGAGGTTAATATCTTCTTCAATCCAACCTGGGAGAGATGGAGGGAATGGAAGGAATGGGAGGGAAGGGAAAAACTCCCATGCCCAAGAGCAACTCTTTTTCTCTAAACAATTGGATGCTGTTAGCTGGGTGTAAAGAGAGTCTCTGCAAGAGTGCAGACAATTCACGGCAACATTTTGGATGAAGCTGCAAACACAGTCAAGGCAGGATTGCACCAATGGCACTAGTCAGCTCCACCTTCGCCCCAGGAGAACATCTGAAAGAAATGGGGTCCATTGCACAAGGCTTTTGGTGGAGCCTCAAAGGCATGTTGCAAGCAGTGAAGGAAAAAACATTTTTTCCCCCATGATCATCTTCTTTTATGCAAGAGAAAAACCACATGGAAGCCTGATGGGAGTGGACCTGTTCTAGGGCTATTCTGAGCCATATATTCAAGATGGATTTCTCTTTGAGGGAGGAGTTGAATCAAACCAAAGTTCTTCCGGCAAAACTCCCCACTGTTTCCAATTACTTTAGAGGACTGAAATGTTCACAAATTTCCCTCAGGAAGCAAAACTCTTTACCAAAAGCAGGTTCCTGGGGGTCTGTCCCATTACAAAGCATGTTCTGTTAACTGCAACAGCTGAAGCTGGGTGGCTTGAGGTGCAGGGCTGCTGGGCACTCTCCTGATGGCTGCCAACCTTCCTGTGGGCTTCCAGAATCTTCCATTCAGGCCTCGGATGACATATATTTAATCAGAACAACATGACTGAGCTCTACCTCACAGTACTTGTGGGTGTTTAATACTTTGGCACGTAGTTGGGTTTAGCGGTCTCAACTCTTTCTGGTTTCAGCACAAAGGGGTAGGCATTTCCAAAGAGTGACTTGCATCAAGACACCTATCTTGGAAGAAACCAGAATAGATGAATTGCCTAATTTTTGATAACTAAAGGAACACAAGATGCATCCCATCTCATGTTTCAAGACACTGAGCATAAAACAGCCAAGCTTAGGAAAAAGCAGTTCAGACCTGGCCTCTGTAAAACCGGGGGATCAAAAAGTATTTCCTTTGCCTTTCTGGAAGGTGCATTTCTGTTACAAGCAGCGTGAGCTGCTGGGGATTGTCTCCATTGAGACAGTTTGTATTCTCTGTGGAGAGCACAGTTTTCATCTCTTGCAGACTAGAGCAAAGATGGGGCAGGAACACCCAATCATTGGTAGCGGGCTTCAAGAGAGCTCAGCTTTGGGTCAGACTCAAATTCACCCTGGTTAGGAACAATTCAGCATCACTTGTGTTTGCTCCTTGGCTGGTGGCCTCTATAAGCTGCACTGGCAATTCTAACTCCTTTATTAGGGGGCTGGATTTAACACCATGAAAGACTTTGCCCCATGTTCACAACCAGGGCGGCCAAACTCCTTTCTCATGAACAGACTAGTACTGGAGATTGAATGTTTCTCACAGGGAAGCAGGTTGGAAAAATCCACAGAGGAGCAAAACAACACCAAGTATGCCTCCCCTCTTAAGAGGCTGCTGTATGTCTTCAACCAAAAAAAGCTAGGTCATGAGATCACTCCTACCATCCCTAAAAGTTCATGTAAAGACAGATAGAAGGGTCAACGTTGGTTTAAAGTCTTCCTCATTTTCTAGCAGCACTGGACAAGTTGCAGCCCATGGAAAATACCACGGTGTTGTGTTTGCTAGTAATTAGTTGGCACAAGCCCCAGTCAGGTGCAGCTCCACATTTGCTTTAACAGGAAGGCAGCACAGCAATCCCTGAGATGATTTAATGGTCCAGGTTCAACCCTTGCCCAGAACACATCTGTAGCTTCTCCCTGTCCTCCAGGAAAGCCCTATGCATCTTGCCCTGACCCACAGCTGCCCTGGGGCACTGAAAGGAGAGGTGAGACTCCCCGAGCTGTTGAGGGGAGTAGATGTTTGTTCAGGAGGCAAAAGAGTTATTGCCCCAAACTTCCTGTGTGCTCCTCTGGTGAGCCCCACTACCACATTTTACTTTGAATCCTCAGCCCTGGGCAAGACATCCCAAGTACCCCTCTAGCTTTACCTGAACCTGGCTGCTACTGCCCTCTTGCCTGATGCAAGAATACTTGAATTTTCAGCCCTGGGCAGGCTGTTTTGGCATGTCCCAGAGAGGGACATGTCTAACTGGATGTTTTGAAGCATTTACATTCTGACCTCCCCTCCACATTCAACAATGCTCTGTGGGGCTACAGTGGGGTTGGTGGCAGTGACACGGATCCTACCAGATTGTCTCAGTCCTTCCCACCTCTACAAAGAGAGGGGAAGTCTCTAGCAAATGCTGAGGGCAATTTTACAGTGGTCTATAAAAATACCTGGGGATGGGAATTTACTGAACACCTCTTGTGCTTTCTCCATAAACATCTTGAATAGAAATGGCTTGAGGTTCCCCCATAGGCTCTTTTTTCCCAGTCTGTTTGCATAGGAATTCTGGTAAAGATGAATTTAAACATTTGCATTTTCTCTCGCTTTCCTTCCCTGTCTAAGCCTCTTTACTTCTGTCTGTAATGAAGATGGGGTGAGACTCTGCCAGCCAAAAGCTCCAGAGCTGCTTTTGGAAACATGTGAAGCTCATTAGCCCTTTCTGCAGCTCTAGGGCTTTTGGGTGGAGGGTTATTTTTTCCTCTTTTTTTTTTCTGTGATTTGTGTTAGTTGTTGTGGGTTTGGGTTTTTTTTTTTTTTTTTTTTGGTTTTGTTTTGTTTTTTTTTTTGGTTCTATTGGGAAGCAGTTCAAGTCTCATAAATGCTTAAATACATAACAATAAAGTTTGAGAAGTCTCCAGGGCAGCTCCAGAGACTGTGGACTAGCTCAGCAAAGAGTGCTAGGGAAAAAAGAGTCATAGCTGTCTCCCCTCAAAATTGGAAATTAGGCAGGCTTCAAGCCTAATTAGGCTTTAGGGGGCCTGAAGCCTCCTGAACACCAGCTGTACCTGGGCATCACAATGTTCTGAGAACACAACAGCTGCCAGCAAAGAGCCCTGCAAGCACAGCTCTATGGGTGGCACCAGTACCCACATCCACCATTCCTCCTTATGAGCAAAAAAACAACAGCTCCACTGAAAATCCCTCTGTTCAACACCAGAGGAGAAAAGATCTGTTTGCTGTCTTTAAGGGAGTTAGAAACAGAATCAGCTACAACCTGAGACCTGAATAAGGTTCTGTTCTTTCTACTTTAGCTAACTAAAGTGAATTTTGTTGGCTCTTCTCCTGCTCACCCAACACTCCCACATGCCTAATTCCCCATTTCCTCAGCCTTCATCGTGCTGGAGCTGACTAGATTAATGGGAAATGTTAATATGTCAGGCCTGGAAGGAAAGCAAAGAGCTGGTTGTGTTTGAATTCCACATTAATCTACTTGGTGATGAAGCTATAAATCAAAACCTGGAAGTTTTACCAATCTGAAATGATGTTTTAACATTTTGGCCCTTTCCTTCCTCCCTCTTGCCCAACATTGATTTGCACAGCCTTTTACAGCAGCAGGGCAGGCTTGCAGAATGCTTCTTTTGCTCTTGAATCTTTAATTGTGTTTAAACATAATGTCTTCAAGGCAAACAGTGTGAAGAATGCTGCTGAAACAAGAATGGAATTTCCAAAGTGCTCCTTTTGGAGGAGGAAGACCATGTTCCTTATAGGGCACATGGGGTTGTGGGAATGTATTAGAGTACACCAGGAGGTGGAAATAGTCTGTCCCTTTACTGATGCACTACCCACAGGGTGCCAGCAATCCACCAGCTGACTGAAGGAGAAGCCTCAAAGCCCTTCAGCTCAACTCCCCAATGTCCATGGCAGCTGGGGGAAAAAACATTAGCACCCCATTGTCAGCAGTGGGCATCCTGTCGGGAACACACCTCAGATACGCTCTCCTCAGGGAAAATAAAATTACAGGATCTGGAAAGTAGAATCACAGAATGGTTTGGGTTGGAAGGGACTTTAAAGATCATCTGGTTTCAACCCCCCTGCCATGGGCAGGGACACCTTCCACTAGACCAAGTTGCTCAAAACCATGTCCAACCTAGCCTTGAACACTTCCAGGGATGGGGCATCCATAGCTTCTCTGAGCAACCTGTTCCAGTCCTTCACCACCGTCACAGTGAAGAATTAATTCCTAATATCCAAGAATTTCTTCCTAATAGCCAAAATTAAATGTTTTACTAATATATGGAACATTTCATGAATTTGCATGTCTGCCAGAATGGCAAAAGCTCTTTCCTCTTCTTCATTTTAGATTAACATCCAGCCCCTTGATGCTACAGCCCACCTCCTTCCCTAATCCCATTGCCTGTGACTGGACATCTGGGGAGCAATGAGGCACTGAAGACAATTCTATGCTTGTGTCTGTAGCCTGAAGTGAGTAATTTCATCAGTTTCTGCATCAATTTCCATAGCAGTAAAATTACTTAACTGTCTTTCCAAGTACTTTGCGGATAAGAAGCAGCACGTAAAAAGTACACAGCACTACCGTATACAGTGTGTGAGGAATGTCTGTGATTGGTATCCTTGAGAGATGGCTCTCTGCATCCAGTGGTGTGCCTCCGACTTGGTATGAGTGGTTGGTGCGATTTTAAACAGGCAGACACATAAACACATTTTTACTGAAGATGTAGGTCCTGGCCTGCCTAATGTTCTTTGACATTACACAGGCATAGCCTGGAAACTAAAACATTTGTTGATGGATTTGGAGATTAAATAAATAGTGAATTATCTTCAGGATGTTAAAATGCAGAACTAACTGCCTATCCCATAATAGGAAACCAGCCCTCCCCCAGCACTTCTTGAAATGTGAGTATTTCTGCAAAAGCAGGCACTGTGTTAGTTCACAGGGCCATTTGTTTAGTAGGTCAGAGCCGTCAGACATCTGGGCATTGGTAAAAATACATCCGACAGCTCGGTGGCATCTTGCACAACCGACTGTCTGAAAGCCTTGACTGGAAGTTTATTATTTGTTAATCTCCTTTTTCAAATGAATTCCGATCATGCAGTCAGGAAACCACATGGTGGATCACAAAGCACAGTTAAAATACAGAAAGAACTCATTACAATGAAAACATAATGACTGGTGAATATTAGCCCCACTGAAAACAGATCGAGGCACGAGTTTTGTTCAGACTGGGAAGACAAATGTATGCCCGGGAATCAAAGCAGACTTGCAGGAGGATTTATTTCCCAGGAAAAGAAACACAGTCTGAGACAGATGATGGTACCTTGCTTCAGGGTGCCAAAAGCCTCTAGTTCTCAGATGGCCTGAGTACCAAAGCCTTGCTTGCAGACAGTGAGAAATGGAGTCACTCAGCAACTCTAAGTCAAATCCAGTCTGGAGACCAAGAATGAGGCAACAGATTTTTCATTGTTTTAACCTGTTTTATAACAATTACTAGTCAGAGTGCAGCCTGAGCAAGTCCAGACTTCTGATTGCTGTGTCAATTTGGATTTGAGGACTGAAATCTCAAGGGTTTCAGATCCCACTCTGACCACCCCTGCCAGTATCAGCCCAAAATTGCTATTCCATCTACTTCTGCTAATGCACTGCCATTGATTTTCTAAAACCCAAGAAAGCAAAGTCTCCCTTATCAGAAATAAGGGCAATTATGTTGATGCCTGGAGCTTGTTTTCTTCTCAAGAACGCATTGCCTGTTGTATTGGCAATAACTCTGGATTGTACGCTCTGTACAGTATTAGTTTAATTTTTATACATATTGTAGATGGGACAGTAAAAGGGAATTTCAAAGTTTTGGAAGGTTGTATGATGGAAACAACAATCTAGGGCAAGGATACAAAATCATTCTCCAAGTCAGGGCCATACCCAAGCAGCCATGGCTTGGTTGGTGGTACAAAGGAGGAACTGAGTCCTTCCCAGTGGTGTGTGGCCAGGATATGGATCCTGCTCAGCCAGGAATGTGACTGTGCTACACCGCTCTGCTACCACCAACTTGGTCTCAGCAAACGGCTTCAGAAGCACAAATGCACTGAGATGTGATTAGAAAAGAACTCAAAGAAAAAGCACAAAGCATACGTTTCATAGCATGAAAAAGTTTTGCTTTGTTTTACAAAGTTGACTGATGTTTCTTTTTAGTTTTTTTTGTTTTATTTATTTTTTAGTTCTGGTACCATGCAGAGGTCCTACAGCTGATCTGCTTTGCTGTCAAGATGCAGTAGCAACACGGATTAAGATACAGTAGCAACGAAAACTAGCATGATCAAGAGCTTATTTGCTCATCTAAATAATAAGCAGTGGAAGAAGTTTCTGTCTCTGGGAAGTGATTAAACTGTCAGGTTTCTCTCCTAGTAATATCCTACTAAAATACCCTGCCAGCATTTAAATTGGAGGATGCTGGCTACTGGAGGAAATGCTTTTAGGATTAATATACGTAAGTCTAGAGTTAGCTATCAGCTCATGCTGGCTGCTAATAACACTGCTGCTGCTGGATCTCCACAGTGATGAACTATGAGATGCCTTTCCCAACAAACCTCCACCCAGCAGCAACTCTCCTGGGTACCTGACCCATCATTTCACATCCTCTCCAAAGAACTGGAAGCTCATGGGAATTGGCAAATAAAGTGACGTGGTTTTCCCTGAGCTTTTGTGTATGTTCACTGATTCTGTCTGAGAAAAGAACATTCAAGTCCTCCCTGACCTGTGAGTGCCTGCATCCATGCTTGCTTGGGTGGGAAGGCAGGCACCACCTTTGCTGGTCCCATTTAATCGGTGACTCTCTACCAAAGTGGGATAATGTGCCAGGAACGTGATATAATGCCATAGGGGATGGCTGAAGGCATGTGCATGTTGTAGTGGGAAAAACCCATCAATCCTGGGATTCATCACGGGCAGTAGCATCTCCTGATACATGGTGCATAGGCTGGGATACATTATCAGTAATCAGAATCTGGACGCATTTAAAAACTAACTCCTTAGTTTTTGAGGATGATTTTACATAGGTGGAGCGTAAAAAGGGGTTCAGTATTGAACCCTCTTGCTTCTCCCTAACTTTTCCCAAGCCCTCATGAACTAATTTGCTTCCGATTTGGGTTCCTAAAACAAGCTGCAGAGAGAATGGGTGGCCCTACACCGTAGGCTACCTGTGGTAGAAGACCCAGCATAGCCCAGGGAGGGCAACTTGGCTCACTTGGAGCCATCACAGTGGTACCTCTCATGGGGGTTTCCAAGCCAAGCCCTGGGGCAACCAAGGCAGTCAGTGGGACAAGGGCTCATCTGGGTAATGGTTTTATGTTACTGGCTGTCTTCTGGAATAAACAAATACTTAAAATAAAAATGCTGCCCATGCATGTTGAACTCCAAAGACCATAAAATCTATTCCCGAAATCTGCTGAAACCAGAGCATGATTTGAAGCTGGTTCAAAGTTTGCTGAAATTACTAAGAGCCTTGCCCTGGTCTCCCTCTAAGCAACACACACAATTTCTACAGGCTTTTAATCTGCCTTCCTTCTGTATTACTTGGCTTCACACACAGGGACTTCGAAAGTACAGGAAGAGTGCAATACCAAGTAAATGGGAGTAGCAGAAAATGCCTTTTCCAAATGCAAATACCAATCAGTCACTCCAGCGTCCGGCATTAGACAAATCTGTGGAGATGATGAATATTGTAGCGAGTTTGTCCCCACAGCAGAATAAATGTCTAGCCTCAGTTGTCTAAGGCTAATTAAAAAAGCAGATGAGCTGGATACTGGTTTACAGTGTCACTGCACTCACCTATGGACTGGAATGAGTTGCTATTCTAAGTGACGTTCAGTTTATTTAACCCAGTATAGTCAGTCTCAGCAACACACACAGTTTACTAGAGCTGTGTCATTATACCTTAAGCTGCAAGCACTTACTGTAGCTCTACAGAGAAGACATTTGACCAAGCCCCAAAGCTCTCTACACCACATAAACCATACATCAAGTAAAGCAAAAGCTTTAGACAATCAGATGCCTGCGATTTTGCAAGATGAAGCAGTCAGAAGGCATTGCACGAGTCAAGTAGGGATAACTAGCGCTACTGCAGTTTAAAATCCCCTGTGAATACCCATTTTCTACAGGTTAGGTGCCTTTAGACATCCTTTCCCCTGGGTAAGTTATAAATTACTCCTGTGCAGCTGCAGGGACAGTGTGAGGACACAGAGCAGTTAAGGTTGTACTTATGAGAATAAAGCTCAAGAAAAGAGGATATAAGAGATTGACAGTTAATTTGCTTTCACTTATTCCCCTCTGCTGTGTGGGAAAGAGAGTTTGGACCTGTGTTCCACCACAGGACACCCCATCCCCATCCTCCAAATCAAAATGTTTCTCCTCCCATACCTCCCCTGCCCATGCTGTCCCCTCTCTCCCACCACCTGTGTAGGACCCAAAGTGGTCAGTAGGACCAGGACCCTGTGGGACCCCCAGGGGGTCTCCCTCCTGCTGCACTGGGGCTTGAGGGTCTGGCCTGGTGTTTTGTAACCCTACCTGATAAACGTCTCTGGAAATGCACCATGGCTTCAGCATGAGCTGCAGGACCCTCAGGTTTCCAAAGCGGCAAGTCCTCAGAGCCCGGGACGTCAGGCTCCACACCAGGCTGTCCCAGCTGTAGAGCAGATCCTCAAAGCCAAAGAGCACAGCAGCCATGCCAGCTCCCTGTGTGAATCACCCCAGATTCCCTGCTTGGAGGCAACCAGCTAATCCCAAGGCGCCTTATGAACTGCAAGGTTAAAAAGTCACTGCAATTTCCATCAAAGAAGGAGAAATAAAAGCAAGGGAAAAAAAAAATCAACCACCAAACCAAAATGGACAACAAAAAACCAGCAGCCAAAATAAACTGTTTGGGGATGTGTCTTTTTCCCTTCGCACACACCCTTCAGGATGTGGTTTCTCCCTCTTCTCAAAACGAGTCCTGCTGCACCCAAAGATGAGCAAGGAAGAGGTAAAAATACCTCTCCTGACTTAGGAAAGCAATAGCACATCCCTCTCAAAGGGCTTCTTGGTAACACTGCATCATTTCCCAGCTCTCTGCTGCAGAACCAAGAAGCAAACTCAGATCCAAAGTCATCACTTTGCATGCTCGGTCCTGGGACTCCATCCAGAGGGAAGAAAAAAGCTGCTCACTCTCCATCTGCCAACATTCCCAAGACATTCCAGTACTGGGCTTAACTCTTTCAAACACTTCTGAAGAATATCTGAGAAGGCAGCTCTGCCACATGCAACATTTCATCCTTTCGTTTCGTGTGTTGACTCGCCATTGCACAGTTGCACTCCAGTCTTTTTCCCACCCAACTGCCTGTTCTGGAGCCTTTTTATGTTTTGAACTGAGAAGGGAACTTAATCTTTACATGAAAATTATGCAACAGCCTGCAAAGCACCTTATTTACCCAAGGGGTGATATTTTGGAAAGTTGCATGAATTAAACAACAGCCTTTTAAAATTAGTCTGATTCAGCTTGTGTGGACATATTTTTAACTCTTGGTGAGCTTGCATTCCTAAGGGTATGTCCCATCTGAACAAGCCCAGAAGAATGCAATACAGTTCTCTTTATCTGAGCTGGATGCCAAAACACCCTTCTAAGTCTGTGGATACAAAAATTCGCTTCTGGCATCCCTTCCTAAAATAAGTGTTGAGAAGAGATCAGTTCCCTGGCTGTTTCCCCTCAAGAGAAGCTTGTCTGGGTGGAGACTTCAATGCTGTCAACATCTATGATGGGTTGAGCTGAGGGAACTGGTCCAGTGAGGGTGAAAATACATTATCAACATCAGGATTTTGCAGTTCAGTTAAATCACCACAAAATCATGCTGTTACGCTGCAAGACATTTTCCAACTAAATCTCACAAGTGCTTCTTCTTCATAGTTAATCACCAGGTTGGGAAACTGAGGTGGAAGTATTTTTATCAAAGGCATAGCACAAGCCAGAGCCCTTGGAGACAGCTGCCTGTCAGTGCTATTTTTCACTCATTTCATTCTCCCTTCAGAGGAATGTGCACAAAAAGGCCACAGGACTTGGAAGGAGCAGACAGGAGTCAGCTGGAGAATGCCTACATGGAGTCACTGTTAAGGAGGCACTTTTTAGAGGGGTGGGCAGGACAACACCAGTTTGAGCTGAAATCATGAGGGACCTGAACTCCTAAAGCTGCTGATTTAGCAGAGCTGAGAAGGCATCATTTCCCAAAAGCCTCAATGTCTTCTCTGATTCAACTGCCTGGATAGGGAAGGAGCAGGAATACTAATATCTGCTTAGACTTTCTGTAGGTCTGTCCCACCATGACCCCATCCATAATTTGTTCTTTGAGGACTGGAGGACACAAACCAAGCCACCGTGCGTCATGATAACGGCACAAGGATGCTCGTCAGCTCATTGACAGGGCAGGTGGAGGGCCAGGAAAATACAGCTGCAGAATTCATGTTCTCAGCCTAATTGCTTCTTCAGGATTTCATTTTTAGAGTGGTTTCATAAAATATGGTAATAAAATCGTAATAATGTTTCCTTCAAACGTGTTAGAAGCTATTCATTCTGCAAAGTGCAGTTTTCCTTCCTCCTCTTCTCCCTCTCCCTGCCTGTTTTCTTGGTGTCCAGCCTTTGCTATAGTCTCCCTACACACACCATCTCTCAGTTATTTGCCTGCCTGTAAACTTGGTAACACTGCTTTGCTTAGCATGGACGTAGACAAGGGACCAGGAATATCTCCATTATAAAGCCTCATTTGGAAGAAAGGTATTTTTTTTCTTATATATAAATTGACTAGACAATATTTGCTCCAGGCTACAGCCTGATATATAAGATCTCTGCCTGGGAGCACAAGAGAGGAAAAGAAAGAAATGTGTTTGATAAAGGAAAACAGAGAGGGGAAAAGAAACCATAGTAAGTGATTGCTCTGGGATGTGACCTAACCCCTTTGGTATTCTGACAGGGGGAGAGGAGAGGAAAGGGAGGATATACCACAGTTTTAAAATTAGCGACCCCATATGTGCATCTAGTCTTTCCGTAAGGTCGAAAGGAGACTTTCAGCCCCAGTCCCAACTTGGTAATTACTCAACAGATGAGGGCAGCTCTGAAGGAGCCTTTTCACTTGGCTGATGACATAATCAGACTTTCTGAAAACAGTTCTCTCCTATGTATTTATTTAACTGGTAGACTGGAGCAGTCTCCCTAGCAGTCACTTAAGTCTATAGAAGGCCCAGTGAACATTTCAATGGGTAGATTTACCTTCATGATTAGAGCAGATTGTTTGGTTTCCTGGGGAGATTTTCCTGCTGATCAGACACATAATATCTTTTGAGAGGGTAAAAGCTGCCTGAGTACAGATTACCCATCCCACCTTGCAGATTCTGAGAGGAATTGCAACCATTAAGGTTTCTCAGGCAAAGACAGCCCAACACCTCTAGTCAAGGGATACGCTACCGAAGGAGCTCTTTTCCAGGGAGACAACACAGTATGTGCTCTTTCTTATCCAAAAAAGAAGAGGTACAGGGAGTGGCAGAAGAGAGGAGAAAATATTACTGAGAATCATCAACTTGGCTCTTTAACTGGTGTACCCTTTAAGTATTTTCTGTAAAATCATCTTATAATTCTATAAAACACACTTAGATTCACCTTCACTAAGGTCAATTAGGAAAAAAAAAGCCCTTTGCACTCTACATAGATCTGTAGACATTTGCAGGTCTTTCCCTCTCTAATTATGCACTGATTATTTCCTGCTGTTTCTGAGAAAATGTCAGCCAAAACATTTACTATGAAACCTCCCACGTTCTACTGACAGTCCAAAGGCTGTTACTAGGGTATAAAAATAGCTCCTTACTTCCCATGAAGAAAAGGAAAAAACCAAAACCCCTTGGGCTGCTGTGTTGTTTCATGGGATTGTCACTGAGGCTTGAAGGCTGGAGGTGGATTTCCCGATCCAAACCCAGCAGGCAGCTCCTCCTCACTGCAGACCCTGCAAATCCCTGCTGTGCACTGGTGTAGGTGGATGCTGCCAGCACCATGAGCTTGAGAGACAGGTCCCTGTTTGCCTTTTTATATTCTGGCCTTGGAAAGAGGAGTTCAGCCTCTCTTTCCAGCATGCTCTGGAATAAATCTCTACCCACAGCTTTCCGATGAGTGTGGATGTATTTGGGTACGTTGAAAGAAGGACGTGCTGGGTGGAAGGCAGTTTCCTTTGAGCTTGCTGTAGACATACCAGAGACATCCTGTTTCTGCTCCACATATGGCCCCAACAGCCCCTGCAGCTCCAGCCCAATGTGGTCTTTTAGCTTCTATTTCAAATTCACGGCCCTTTTTGATCTTTCTTTCTCTATAATGTAAAGACGATTAATGTTGTTAAGATCTTTGTGCCCAAAGTTCCCTTTCATGTTGCAGCTTCATGCTTTCTTATGCTGGAGATATTTTTTTTGAGATAAAAATTTAACTAGTTACATTTTTCTCCTTGTGCCTTAATGGCACAAAATATTTGTGGCTGATATGATGGGAACAGTTAGTGATGTCCCACTGCCAAGTGATCAAACACACCGAGAAGGAGCCACACCCCTTCCTTCACATGTGCCCAGGCAGAGCCAGGGGGCTCAGTGGGGACTTAGAGAAGTGACCTCCTTCCTGTAACTGCACTGAACCACAGACTCTCCCAAGATTTCCAAATGGTCATTGTGCATGAAATCCACTTGAAAGCCTGAGCCTCTGAGTGCCCTATTTCCACCCAAACCAAGATGCTGTCATCCCTCATGCTGACACCTGGGCTTCCCTGTCTTTCTCCTGACATGTGACTTTGCTGACATCCAAGGAGGGATCACAGAGAATTTCGCTATGTCTGGTGAGAGCTCCTCAGAGTGCAAGGACTGGATACTACTACTGGCTTTATTTCTTGTATCTTTGCCAGGTTTTATACTCTGTATAAGGAAACCTTTGAGGGAAGGGTCTTAAAGGGAGCTGGGAATCACACTGGAGTTAGAGAAGCAAGTCCTAAGACTTGATGGCTGTTATTATACAACACAAGGAAACTTGTCGGAATTTAAGAGGAGTGAAAAGGATGTCCATACTGGATCTGCTGAGCGCTTTGATCAACTATGAGTTGGCCTTGTATTAATTTTGGATTGCTAAAAGATTGTGACCTCAGTCTGGCTGGGCCACAACATCTGGACAATGATCTTGCTCGAACCTTTAAAGACCTGTGGAGGAGGCATCCACACCCCTAGCTCACCTCTCTGGAGCTGTAAGGTAAGAAGTTATACTTGGAAGCATTAGCCAAAGATCTGCTGCCCCGTGCAAATGTGATGCCTGTGGCTGCACTACTTCAGTTACCTCCTAACTCTCACCTACCACAGGCTTACAAAACCACAGACTCAAACAGCCTCCCCCCGACCCCCTGGTCTGCCACCACTGACAGCCCTAAAACTATCCTGCAGAGAAAATTAAAGAAACTGAAGACTTCCCTGCTGGTTGCATTTTAGGACGAACATCATGAGTCAGGAATCCTGGCCAATTTCCTCAAGATGTTCTCATGAGTCCATATGGCCTAAAATGTTCCATAATGAAATGAACTGCTGTTTCACAGTAATAACTGAATGAAAATTTACTATTCCAGTCATCCACCTTGATCATAACATTTCTAAAGCTCTTTGAAAATGTAAAGTGCTCTGGTAGTGCTGAGTATGATCGTTATGCGAACAACAGCTCCTTTTGCGTAAGGCTGTATGTGTCCTCACTTTAGAGAGATTTTTATTGACTGACACGGGAGAGTATGTCATACCCTCAAATCATACACATTTCATTTCCTAAAGTAAGTTGTGTTAGCGATTTAACAAGGTTTAAAAGTAGGTGAATCCTATAAAGCCGGGCTTGTACTTGTCCCTAATATTCCACCAGCTAAAGTGATTTTTACTTCTACTATGCAGAAACGTGAAAGAGATTGTGCAGAGATTTGCTACTCAATCCTCTTTCTCCATGAGCACTGTGGTGAATGAGTCTGCAGGAGGGGATGTAGGTCAGGACAATGTATTAAGGAAATAGTGCAGAACAGCCACAGAAAGTGAATGGTGAGATCTTAAATACGATTATTCACTTTGGATACCCAAGCTTATGATTAACTCTGATCCTGCTGAGGACTGTAACGTCCTGTGACTGGGGTCTCTAATCAAAGCAGCACGTGCTTGCACATGCCCATCACCATAAGGTTCATCATCACCCTGCTCTCTGTTATTATGTGCCGAAATGCTCAAGAGTATTATTTTTGGCCAGGGGAAAACAGAGAAAAAAATCACAGCAAGCTTAGAAGGAAGGTGTAAACAGGGAACAACATAAAGCTCATCCAGCAGCTGAGCTGTTTTCTTTCCATGTTATTCACCCGTGTCTAAAATAGCCTCTGACAAGGTTCAGGGATGAAGCAATACAAACCTGGGACAAACCTGTGTTTGTGCTCATCAGAAGGGCACTGAATCTCAGACTGTGGATCAAACATGCCTGACTATTCGCAGAAGAAGTCACGCACTTGTGCAGTTACACTCTTTGTTTCAAGCTTTTGCTTATTCCTTTGGTGACTGGAGCAAGTATTTGCTTTTGGAGGCTCGAACTAGATGATCATTAAGGTCCCTTCCAACCCAAACCATTCTACAATTCTTTATGAGAGGTTTCCCTGCTACCCCTGTGTTCATATAATTTTAAAAAATACATTTATCTGGTGCTTCCCACCTCTTATCAGATGATGATCAAGCTGTCCAAATGGCCTTGGCTGTGGCCTATGGTTTGGAGGACACACTGCTTCATGTTGCAGGTGTCCCTTAATAGATACCATTTTCCTGGGAGAGTGGACAAGTCTGGTGGCTCATAAAAAGCCAGTCTACAATTCTGCCATATTGCAAGATGGATAACTGAATGAAGGGCAGCCTTGCTGTCCATGCAAAACAAACCTACACACAGCACAAATGACCCATTGCAGCAGAACATTTTACTACAACTTATCCTGCAGATATATTTAAGTATCTGCCCAATTCAGACCCAGTGGTAACAGTCACTGCATTCAATGACTGATACAAAGTCCTTTCTGTTCACAGACAAGAGTGAGCATTTCATTAAAAAGGAGAAAGGCAAAAGGAACATATTTTAGAAAATCAGTGGTCCAGATTTCTCATGTTTGATCTTGCTTATGGGTTGGAATGCCTGCTCCTGCCTAAGTTAAAGTACACATACTTAATTTATTCAGAAGCTCCTTATAAAAGATCATTGCAAATAATACTGGTATTACTTGTTAGGATGTAATTGTCACTGGACAGAGAGGGAAGATAAGCAGGCCAAATATAACCTTCAGAGTGGAAATGAGAAGAGATCTGGTCCTATTCTAGAAAAGTCACCAGTTTCTTGAGCAACATTAGAAGAGTGGCATAATATTACAGGTCTCCATTTCCTCTGTAGATTAATTCACTGACATTTGTCAGGTGACATGAAATCTCAGGGGAACTGTTTCACATTAAAAAGTAAACAAGTGATCAGCCTGCTAGAAAGCCAACTGGTCATGTTCCATGGGAGGCATGCAGTAAAAAAGCAGAAATACTTAAGATATCTTGGATCGATAATGTACCCTCTGTGTTGAAAGCTCCTACACTGATTATCAGAATGAGCATAACTATGGGTAAATAAATGTTCCCTGAGGTAAAGACTGCTTATGTACGTGCATGCTTCATGTGGGAGTAGTGCTGTACACGTGCAGATGATGCTAAATGCATGTAGGGAGGCTGCTGTGGAGGAAGAGGATGGCTCTGTTGACTCTGGGGTAGAGATGTCCCAGAGTGAACCACACTGTGCTGCTGACTCCACAAAGCACTGTGCCTGCACACACTTGCACACTCATCCATGGCATCTGCTCTGGGACTGGCTCACATGGGGCAGTTTGCTTGTTTCTATTACCACAGAACAATTAATCTGCAGATGGGAAACACAGGAGTCAACAGAGGGGGATTATTGTACTGCAGCAGATCTTCACGCTGAGAACATCTCCCCAGCTGGGACCAGTTAGGCCTTCTCAGTAGAGCATAAGAGTTGACCTCTACCCTGTTTGCTCCCAAAACGCAGACCCCCGTGGCTCGTGATAATGGAAAATCTCAATTTGTGTTGTAGGACAGCTCTGGATCCATGCCATCTATGGTCATAATGCATGCACAGTTGACAGAAGTTGATAACTTGCACTTCTGTTGCTGGTTGGTTTAAAACCCTGAGCAAACATCAGCTTCTATTGCCTCATGATGCACTGGGAGGTTTGTATTATTGAGCTGCTATCAGAGCTGTAGATAAACAGGGACAAGAGGGCTGAAGTACCCATGTGGGATAGCCAGGCACAGAGCCTGCTGGCAGTTCTGGCTTTCCTTTTCTCTGGTTGCTTTTTCTACAGCTACTGCTACGCCCACAGAACCATCAGCATTTCCAGATCGGGTACTGAGTTTTAGGAGGTATAAATAGTAGCCCAGACTCCATCTGCAGAGGTGGAGAGTAGTTAATCAAACTCCCCCATGCTCTGTCTTCCAACCTGATGATTTGCCATGGGGGATCCCAACTCACTGCCTGGTTTGTTTGCTCGTACTCCTGAAAAGGGGATAAAACAGATTGAAAGCCGCTGGATCGAAGCAGCAAGTCAGTCACTTGATTGTCTCTGTGGACAGAGCGGACTGAAGCCGTTCAGAAGTTAAAACAAAGAGGATTTACGCTCTTGATTTAGAAATGTATGACTCATTCCCATTTTGGCTGTTAGAAGCAGCTGTCATTTCCCCTGCCCCCAAAACCTCCATGCCACAAAAAATAAAACCCATAAGCTCGTTGCTGTTCTTATCTTGATGCACAAAGAATTCAAATGTTCACTGTTCCTATCTGGAGCTTGACTTCCTGTTATTAAGAAGGACATCCTAGTATTTAACAACATGAGATTTTTATTTTTTTCCCCTTCTTTAAGCCAGGCAGAAAGTCTAATGATTCTGGGGTTTGTTTCCTGCTTGTAATTAAGTAGGTCACAGCTGCAAAGCAAGAGAACAAGAAATTCAGATCACACAAAGCCAAGAGCTATTAAATCATTTGCAGCTGAAGGATATGGCAGATTTTCTTTTCTTTTTTTTTTAAAAAAAGAAGTCTCAAGTCTAAGGAAAACAAATATAGGAACTTTTATGAGAATGATGAAGTTGGAAGTTCTGCCCAAGTGCCACAGTAGCTCCGAAAAAAGGGAGTGATCAAAACCCAGCTAATGTTGCTCACAAGTTGAATAGCTGCATGTGGTTGAAATAAATTCACTTCTTCATTGCTAAGAGCCATATATTCTATCCATGCAATCCGCTTTGAACCACATGCAAGACTGCCCTCATTTCTCCTGGGCAGTTCCCACCAGGCCCCCCATGTCAGCCTGAAATGCCATTCTGTGCCCTCTCCTGTAGGTCCCACACACCCTCCACAGCTCCAGATGCAGCTCAGACACAGCATGATCCCTACCCAGACATGAAGATCCCACATGAAGGTCTTTTGTTCTGCACTCACAGCTCATGTTGCCCTGATTTGGCTCCAGCTCCATCTCCTATTAGGACACCAAGCTGCTCCTGGTCGCTGTACTGCTGCCTTCCACCCCACAGACAGCACCAGCAGTTCATGGTCCACTGCACTTGAAAAGCCATGCACATGTGAGTTGAAGAACAACCTCTGAATGGCCCTGACAGCAGGGGTAGGAACTGGGGGTCAGGCTTATCATGGACAAGCATCAATTGACAAAACCATGTCACAACCTTGCAAAGCCAGAAAAACGTCATATAGCCAAGGTATCTCCTGTAAGAACCAGGCACTTAAAGACAAAGTTGGTCCTGATTCACCTCATTTGGTTTATTTTAGGATTCGGGAGGAGCAAAAATTACTGCACATTTCTGTCATCGTGCTTTTGTCTAGACTTCAGTATAAACACTCCTCCAAGCCATTGCTCAGCCCAAAAGAGGGGACAGAGAGCAACAACATCATCACCCTCACCTTCCTCAGGTGCAATACCTGGGACCTCTCTGCTCCATTGCGAAAAGAAGAAGAAAAAGGGTACTCAGCTATAAGAACAGCCCCATTAAGTGGCTGCCTTGGTCTAAAGAGCAATTGGGATGTGTCCCAAATGCATCATAGGCTGTAACAATAGGGCTCTTATTCTGTGCAGTGAGAGAAATGGTCTTCGGAAAGATTTACGACTGAAGCCCACCAAAATCAACAATGAGCACGCCAGTGGTTCAGTCAGACAAGAATCACCGCCTTGGCAAGGAACACCTGCTGTGAATATGTTTGATTTCAAAATAGTGTGTTTGGTTTTGTCAGAGAGTGATTAAGATATGGACAGAATAGCAAGAATGAGAGCTTATTGCTGCTTCTATAAAAATGTGATCAGGAGGGCCATAAATCTCTGCAGTTACAAATTGGTGATGACCTCATGTTTATTCAAGTTCTGATTGGGAAACTTGTCATGGGAAAGCAAAGCCCAAGTAGATGATATTCTGGGCTCTGTCCCTGTATGACCAGACGTGGTCAGTTCATTCCAGGGTAAGAGAACGTGGACCTTTTCTTGTTGGTATTTCTTGGCTTTGCAAACTGGGAAGCAGGAGGGGGAGTTGGTCAGTGCTTCCCCAATGGGAAATTGTTATGAAACAGAAACAACAGAAGGTTTCTCATAGTCTGGTGCCCAGGGAATCTGAGGTCAGTCCTTCCAAAGTGCTGACCTCATGGAAGAGGGGCTGAGTGCAAGACTGTGGTGGCAGATATCCCGGGTTGCACAAGATGCCCGATCCATCTTCAAGTGACTCAGGATCTCTAGATTTGTGGGTTTCCATCTGCAATTTTGCTAAAAGGTGATGATTTCAGAAATGTTTTGTTCACTTCCCTCAAAAATGGAGCTCTTTTGCTCTAAGCCTGTTAAGTAGAGCACTGCTGGGGAAAAAGGTGCTGATTTCAGAGAAAACACGTTCAGAGACCTTACAGTATCTCTTGGCCTTCGGAGGAAAAAATTCATGCTGCCTACACTCTTGTTCTGGATCTTTCCGCAATTTTCCTTCCAGTCTAGGGCGGATAAGAGCATTCATGGATTAGCAAAAAACAAAGCTCAGGAATGAAAAGTTTTCAAAACGCTGCTGCAACCCAGAGACTGACCAGCATCACACAGTCTGCTGTGACTGATTGTCAGGAAAAGCTGCTAGATCATCCCCTGGCATCAGCCTGATTATCTTTCCCCTGACACCGTTCTCCAGAAGTTGGAAGTTGGCCCCAAGGCCACTTTAACTGGTCTCCGGTGACTGATTGGGTACATTGGAATGCACTAACATAATTGTGCTTTTAAAAAATCAACGTCCTCTGGTTTTATGACTCCTCTTGGCCAGGTTCCCACATGCTGTAACTGAAACAAACCCTTTCTCTTCTGCAGGAAACTGCCAGTATTTAGTGCATTTGAAAGTTTACAGGAGGATACACCATGGCTGCATTACAACAAAGTCCAGGATTGAAAAAGGAAGCTTTCCAACATTTCAGAATGGAAATTATGAAAATTAGAAAGCCTACTCCCAGTCTCTGGTGTGGTTTGCAAGCATGGGTTGGGTGGAGAGATGCCGGAGAGGGAGGAAGGGAATGTGGATGTGGGCTTCCAGCTAACAGGAGCCCTGAAGTTTGATCTTGCATGAAACACCCCGAGATTTGCAGGGTGTTGGCAGTTCACCTTGGCTTTTACCCTGAAAGCATCTTGGCAACCAAGTGGGAAAAACAGCGCTGGCTGTGTTTTGCAGAGACCTGCAGAGGATCAATGTCTGCAGAGCTCTACAATATGTGAAGTCCAACATATTATAAGGGATAATTTTAAATTGTGATGTAGGATTGCCAAATTCCCCTATTGCAATAGCCCATCTTTCATATTAGCCTTGACAGATTTTCTTGGATGGTATTTTCGAATATTGGGAACTCCAGGCTCTGCCCTCAGGCAATA
Organism: Acropternis orthonyx; assembly: GCA_035583155.1. Classification (NCBI taxonomy): domain Eukaryota; kingdom Metazoa; phylum Chordata; class Aves; order Passeriformes; family Rhinocryptidae; genus Acropternis; species Acropternis orthonyx. The sequence goes on from JAWWEU010000040.1 coordinate 6,095,220, forward strand.
GTAACAGCTTTGAACTCAGCTCTGAGGAAAGGAGAGTCTGTGAAATATTGGCAACTCACTTTTCTTGGTTTTCTGTGAAAATCTGGACCTTTAATGAGGATAAACTAACTGTAGGGTTTTAACCTTGATCCTGTTCCTCCCCCTGTCCGCTGATGCATTAAAAGAAGACTGAAAGACAGAAAGTCACTCGTTCCCATCCTCATTCATCTTCCCAAGATGCTCCAATGCATCATGGATAATATTACAACCTGTGCAGGACAAGATGAGTGGTTAGAGATGTGCCATGGCTATAGAATCAACAGCAAAAGGATTAATAAAAGTGAGATGCTGGAGAGCTTTTTTTGAGTACTGTGGAGGATGAAAAAGATATTGGCATTCTCCTGTCTGAATAGTGCTAATTTCTCATGGATCACACTGATCAGAGGAGGTAGTTCAAGGCTTCCCAGGCCAAACCCTGAGCTGGTAAGATTCACAGGGCCATGTGCAAAGCTAGTGAATAGTCATGGGGTCAGACCTCTGTTGTAGCAATGTTCACATCTGAGCTGGGTTAGTCTGGATACCTCAGCAGGAATAAGAATGCAGAGCAGAGACTGTGTTTATCTCCTGAAAAGGCTCTTGTTTCTTCTACAGTTAGTAGAAGATGGACGTCAACACAGAGGGCAACTCATCCCTTCCTAAATTGTCTTTGAAAATATTAGGATGAGTTGTCACCAGAAGACACACATTACTCATTTTTCTTTGATTACTGAAGAGTCCTAAGATGGTAATAACAATTATTACAGTTACATGATGAACTTGTAAATGTAGGCTGGCTGAAGGAACAAGTGTGAGGAAGATGACATGGGAAACACACACTAGCAAGAATACCAACTCCTGCCTTTAATCTCTCTTACATGAGTTTCTCCAAAACATCTCATCCCATCACTCATCTGTTGGGAGCTGGCAGGGTGGAAACTCCCTGTGGCAGGAACTTTTGAGTGAAGGCTGATTTGATTCACCCTTGCAGGGATTTCTATTCTGAACTAAAATGGTAAAACAGTAAAATGGTACTTGTTTTGCACATAGATCCCCAAAGAGCAGACACTTAGTGCATCAACATTAATTGCAGGCTGTAGGTCCTTAGCTATTGTTTCACACAGAGTTTACCTTATCTGTGATGATACAAAACCTGGAGAGAAAATAGATATCCATGATCCTATCCCATCAAGACTGGGTGGCTTTTATAGCGGGAGTACTGGAAACTAAAATTAATTTCAACCCCAGTTAAGAATGTTCCTCACTTATTTCAAAGCATGCACAGCCCTAATTGCACCTTCTAAATATATTCCAAAAATACAGCTGGATTGTAGAGCGTGTGCGGGTGACTAAATAGTGTCATTTTCAGTCCATTATCTTTTCAAAAGCTTTTCATGTGGTATCTTTGGGAAGTGGAGACTAATTGCGCTCCTTGCCTGTGCAATTTGGAGAGTATGATACTTTGGTCCCAACAAAAAAACCCAAATTAAAGTGTAAGAATCACTCATATCCATTTGCTGGTGGAATGAAAAATCACCATTTCTTTGAAGTCATTAGAAATTATTGAGACAATGAGGATAATATATACTTCACCAGGAAATAAGCTCAGACAGAAAGTTTGACCACAAGTTTGGAAATGTGTTTGAAATCTAAATCCAACTTTCTGAATTTGAATCAGTAAAATGAGAACTGTGTGACTATCTAAATAACATATTTCCTTTTAGTCAGAACAGCCTCTTTCATGATTTTATCAGGCTGATTGGGAATCTCTGGTGCTTGTGAGCCTCACTAAAGTCACTGCTGGTGTTTAACAGGCTTCTGTTGGTGTCTGGTCTGGACCAAAGAAGTCTCTAGAGCAGAAGTGGAAAAGCTCTAAGAAATCAGAGTTTGCTGTTCATCCACTGTTTTGATTTTTTTTCATACTCTGACATTATCCTGACTTAAATGGATGAAAAGATTGATCAAGAAGTTAATAACTGGAAAAAGGCATGTGTCATACTTTGCACTTCATTTCCAAAGATGCTGTTAGTTCAAGAAATTGAAGCAGTATTTAAAAACCATCTCTTGGACAGATCATGAATTGACAAAACCTGAAGACTTTCTATGTCCAGACAGTAAAACCCAGCTGAAGGCATGTCTAAGCTCTTCCAGGGCTAAGCCCTGGCTAGAACACAAGTTAGGACTAGGACTTCAGGTTGGGACAGGTTGCAAGATATTTTAAACACCCAAGCTGCCACTTTGAATTATCTGACACTGGCTGACCTTGCATGAAACACAGTCTCTGCCTGGAAAAGCTCTTCCAGGAATCTCCTTGTAGGGTTGACAAGTTCTTACCTTTTGGGCTGCAGAGGACTACCTCGAGGTAAACTACTTGGTGCTAAACCATCACAAGTCCTGAGCTTTGGGCTGTTATTGGGAGTATGGTCTGGGCATGGTACCAGCCACCTGAAAAAGCCCTTTGATCAGGCTTATTAGCCAAAAGGATCCATGAACTAGAGGACCTTTTTCACTCCCTTCAAAGTTTTATAACTGTATTCATGAGTCCCCCTTCCCATCACCCAAATCCAAAACATTTGGCTCATTTCTGGCTCCCAGCCTCTGTCCCCTAGATTGCCCTTGCTCTGTTTCCTAGCTTCCCCCTTCTGTCCCAGGGTTTGGCCAACGTGAAGGCAACAAATGCCAAATTTTAATGAAAAATACTTTTCATTTTCTCATCAAAATAAGAATCTGAAGCACTGGAAAATTCACAGCAGAGCCTCTGCTCGTGAGGTCTCCAGACCTCAAGAGCATTTGATAATTCAATTAAGCTCCAACCACTTGAAAACCAATTTGAGCAGTATCCTGGTTCCAAATTCTTCAGAGTTCACCAGTCACTATCCATTAGCCTCTGCCATGCTCTCACCTCTTGCACTGTTAACCTGCTTGCTTTTTGGGGGGATGAAGTCTGGCACAGCTCCTGATCCGTTTCACAGAGAAGTCTGTTTTGATTTGTTACACCTTTTAGAAGTGTCACAAAATATTACAACTTCCAGACACCTGAGAGGTGCACTAAGCATTTATCTGTCTAGGTAGAGTTCAAATTAAACCAATTCCTCCAAAATACTTGTGAACAGGTCAGAAAAGATAAAGCTCAGATGAAGTAGATAAAATTGATGTTTCAGCAGTCACAAGTGATTATGTCAGAATATTACACAGGTGACAGCTTTGCTACTTAAGATTAGTCTCTTCTTCAGTTTTTTTATTTGGATACAGTTATTTGTCTATAGGGCTGGTGAATAATTTCTCATCACCTTGTGACTTGAGTAACTTACAGAAAAAAGCTAAGACAACAGGATTTCCTTGCTTGAAGGTCTTTCTTCTGTCTATGGCAACTTCTGCACTCAAATATCTACTGTTTGTTTGTTATCCGCAGTAACTTGAGTAACTCTGCTGTCACCTTGGCAGTCTATCAGATCGGTAGCTGTCAAGGTAAGAGCCCTGTCCAAAAAATGTCAGTGAAGGTGCTAAGCAAAGGTCTGCAGGATCTGCATGCCAGTGTAAGAGTTTTCAAGCAAATAGCGTGAACTGGAAAGATCAGCTTCCCTTAAAGCACTCGCTTAGTCGTGGTGTCAGAGCGAGTTCTCACAGCATCACTCACAGAGCTTGCACGGAGGGTTTCACAGGCAAGGACCACTGCACCGTGAATGCCACAAGATCTGCCTTGTTCCGCCCCGTTAGACCCTGCACTACAGCCATTGGTGAGAGAGGTTTCCCACCACTTTGCTCTTGAATCCATCCCAGAAAAATGATTAGTAACAAGCTGAATGCTGAATTATGCTTTGTCTACTAGAAAATCAATAACTCAGAAAAATAAAAGTGCTGGTAGGTTTGTGCAGCAGCAAGACATACTGGAACTCTTTTGCTGGGTTTGCTCGGAGGAAATCTCTCTTGCCAAAAGCAAAGGTCGCCATAAGCTGCAGAGTAGCGTGGGAAAACCTGCCTCAGACTTGGCCTGTAGAGCAGAAAGACTGAATTATTTTTTTTCAGCCCTGGGTTCTCTCTTCTCAAGAGAAATTTATTTATAGGAGGAATGACGTTTCCTGCCGCATTCTTAACATGCTTGCAGCTTGGGATAAGAACATGGGAGCTTTGTCTTCTGCCATCTGTTTTCTATGGCAATAAATATCCATTTGCGGATTTATCTCTGCCTGGTGTGTTTTAAAGTCATGATATGAGTGAGTGTTCATGGATATCCATTCAGGGTGGAAGAGTCATAGGTAAGTAGCAGTCCCAGCTCTGTGCTGGTGCAGATTTACACTTGTGTAATGGACAGTGGAGATGTGGCTTGGGGCTTTGGCAGCATTTTTAATCTTAATTTATCTTCTTTGGAAGCACAAGAAATAAAAAAGCAATCTGGACTAAAACCTTGCTGATCTGCAAGCATCCACTGACACAATTGGGCACGAGGCCTTTACTTTACCATAGCTGAGAACTGGGACCTAAAGCCGAGGCGCAAACTGTAAAACCCAATTTAAAATGGCTTTTCCAGCCAGATCTCTCCCAGCTTGATTTGTTTCTTACAGCACTTCATTTAGCCTGGAGATGGCCTTCCTTTTTTTTACACAGCCTCTGTAGTGCCATCCTTTGAGCCTTGAAGGCAGAAGAGAGGGCAGACTTGCTCTTTTTTAATACGAGAAAGCTGCCTGTTTTCTCTAGGCTTTCTAACTCAAAAAAACAATGCCTTGTGTTTGTGGTGAGAAACATTCCCGAGCCTGGAAAATAGCCAGTGAGGTCTTGAGAGAAGGAGTAAATTGTGCTCTTCTTTACCAGTGCCTCGAAGCAGCAGAAAGAGATCTCTGAATGGTGCTAGGCATTTGTTAGACATTAGCAGGACTCTATTCATCTTCCTCTCACACACATCCGCAGCACATGGATATAATAAACATAGCCCACAGGCATAAACCGTCTCACATTAATAATGCAGAGGGAGTATTTAACATGCGTGTGCACTAGGCGGGGGGAAGGAGACCCAGGGAGGGAAGATCTGGTAGGGAGGGCTCTGTGTTGGGGATGGGATTCACGTTTCCTGGTTTTTTTGGGGGCGGTCCTCTTCTGACTGAGGTGTCCCTGTATATGCTGGCTAAAGTAGAGCTGGCTGAGGTTTAAGGAGTTATTAACTCAGCCAAACACGGGTGTTCAGGGGACCTCTTCTGCAATCCCTGCAGAGTACTTTGACTGCCTCTACTGTGATCCCAAAGGCAACCCAAGGTGCTGATCAGGACGGACACATCTCATAGACATCAGCATTGGATTAGATGAACCCAACTCATGTCTCAGTCCTGACACTGGCCTCGGTGTGTCCTGTGACACAAAGCTTGATTCTGTCTCAGCTGACAAGTTTGGTGGTCTCTGTGTCATACCTACTAATATAAACACTGACCTTTTTTTATTTGGACTTGTTAAAGCCTTTGCAAAGCCATCTCTGCTGCTGGGTGTATGCCATGCATTGCACAGATCTCACACAGCTCAGGCTTTGCATGTGAAACCTGCTCACTTGGGACTATGTTATGGGCTCTTTCATTGCTAGAGTGCGATTTTATGGACTCTGAGCTTAGAAACAGCTTTTTTGTGGCATGAGAACCCCAAGTGCAGGCAATCTGCCCTGCCATCTCTAGATGCCCGATGGGGCAGCTCTGTGATGAGGCAGAAAGAAAAGCGGCTAGGACAGAGATTCAGGCAGAAAGAAAAGAGGCAAGGACAGACATTCAGGACAAAAAGGTGGTTACAAAAACCATCCCACCAAATCCTCTGGCAGCCCTTACAGCAAGGCTCCAGCAGTTGCCTGGGAAGTCTAAACCATCCCAACCTTAGGTCAAGAAGTGGGAAGGAGAGAAATAAACTGTGCATGTGAGTGAAAGTAAAACAACATCCCCCCCCCCTCCCTGACAGTGGCTGATCACTTGGGCCATGTGTGGTGAAGCTGTTAAGTGTGTATACACTGCCAAGTTTCCTGCAGTGCTGGCCATCCTTATGCATCCGTTCCTGCCTCCTATATAAATACTAACATTCTCCAACACCTTCTTCAGAATGTATTTCCATGCTCTCCCTTGCTCCCCACCAGGGGAGTACTGCTGGTTTTTACACCTCTCCATCACATGGAGTAATGCAGAGAGCAGAACTAAGACTCAGGCAGCTGTTGTTCAGAGAAGTCAGTATGAATAGCATGTTTCCAAAGGTGATGTGTGTGCATGGAGGAGAGTGGTCTCCCATTTTCTGCACTGTTATATGACTATCAAATAGGGATAGAACAAGGGAGAATGGCTTTAAATTAAAAGAAAAGAGATTTAGATTAGCTGCTAGGAAGAAATTCTTTACTGTGAGGGTGGTGAGACATTGGAACAGGCTGCCTGGAGAAGCTGTGGATGGCCTATCCCTAGAAGTGTTCAAGACCAGGTTGCATGGATCGTGAGAAACCTGATCTAGCGGGTGGCATCCTGCCCATGGCAGAGGGATTGGAACAAGATGGTCTTCAAGGTCCCATCCAATCCAAACCATTCTATGATTCTATGAGGAGTCTCCAGCATAATCAGTCTCAGGTATGGTCTGAATAAAAGCATGAGCCTTTCCAGACAGGGAGGGACCCTCTGTGGCCAGCAGCAGCAGAGGATGGTGGCCGTGCAGGGGCTGAGAGCTTTCTCTGGATGAAAAATCATCTGCCACCTTGCAGGGAGCTGCCTTTGAAGGAGACACCACACCCTCTGCCTCCCCACACTTGCAGGAGCAGCTGAAAACCACCAGACACCAACCCACCTCCAGCTCAGCAGCACCGCTCTGATGGGAGAGCCCTGGCGTGTGCTGCAGCAGTGCTGGGCACGGTACAGGAGACCCAAACAAAACCTGACCCCAAGGCAGGTTAAGGCAGCAGGACTGCCTGCCCTGAGACCCTCTCAGAAGCAGCATCTTGAACTGCAAAGCCCAAATTTACCAGGAGGGACATTTCTGAATGCTCTCCAAAGCAACAACTGACAATCAAACAATAGCAGACCAAAGCTCTGTGAATAATTGATTATCTTTGGTTTGCTTGACGGACTGGAAAGGCAAAGAAAATATTTTTCAGGTTGACACAAAGTTATTCTGCTTTCCCTTCTGCCAAATGGAGACGAAAGAAAAGCAAGCAACAAAAAGGCTTTATGTTTAAAGGTAAAATTTTTGACCTGATTTTATTCCTGAGATTTTTCTCATATTCCTTAAAAAAATTAAGGAACCCATCCAAATGAAATTACACTCTTTTTGGAAGAAAAATAGAAAAAAAATTGATTTGAAATGCCCAAAAGCAGATTTTTTTTTTTTTTGAGTGTCACATGCAACACACTTGAAGTAAACTCACAGGTGGCTTCAGCAGCCGCCAAACTGCTTTTCAGCATAATAGTCACCTTGAGCAAAGGTTTCGCTCTGCCCTGGGTGGAGGGAGTAATTCTGAGCCAGTCTGGGCTTGTAGAGCTTCTACACATGCCACCGGCCAGCAAGTGCAGCACCCCATGCCTGCTCCTGGGGCACTCAGCCCAAGCTCCCAACCGAAGGGAGCTGCAGAACGTGCCCATTCCCCTGAGCTGAGCACTGTTTTGGCAGGTTTAAGCAGTGACAAGCAGAGGGGATGTGCAAGGTGTCCCTGTCCCCTGGGGGGCTGTGCTGCCCCAGACAAATCTGTCAGAGGCAGCATCCCAGGCAAAGGCATCCTGACATGCCTGATGTGTGCCAGATGTGTGCTCAGTGTGCACTCTGCAGGTGTCCATCACTCTCTGGGCTGAGACTCCTGTCCCAGCCACCCCCTCTTTGCCAGCCCATCAATCCTTCAAAGAAATGGGACCCCCCTGGCTCCCTGGGCACTACTGCTAAGGTGATATGCTTTTGGGTAATTAATGACAAGTTTATAGCTTCCCCAAGGCCCCCTGCTATGCCTGCTGCTGCCAAGAAAGCAGCAGCATTGCTTTGGCTAGCCAGGGACAGCCAGCCCTGTGGTGTTGCTTCAGCTGGCACTGATCAGACACACGATGCACTTCAGAGCCCACTTTGCCACCACTGCTCACTGTGCATCTCAGCTGGGACAGACACTCGTGGGCATCTGCATCTGTGCTCACTTACACAGAACTCTTCCACACCACCCTGAGCTTCCTGCTGCTGTTCATTATTTGACATTTATTTTTATCATTACCCCCCACTGCTACAGGTTGGTGCTGCCGTATGCCATCATGCTCTTTCAGTGAGTTTTCATTATTAGAAATTATGTTTTTTAGAAATTATAACCCCTAAGTATTACCACAGAGTCTATAACTAGTTATATGTTATGTTTGCTGTATGTTGTCTTACTGTTCCTGCTGGTACCAATTTCTACCCTAAGTTATCACACAGACTCTGACAAGTATTAATTCCCATTCATCACCACACAAGTCCCACCAATAGTAATTCCCACACACCATGGCATACACCAATAGTAATTTCTACACACCATGACATAGTCCCTATTAGCTCTGACTACTAACAGGGCAGACAACTGCTATCAAACAGTACCCTCCTCATCCTCTGGGCATGCATTCAGCACAAAGAAATCATGGCTTACCCTTTCCACACTGCGTCTCCTCAGTGATCCATATGGTATTTTGAATAAGAGTCTTCGGGTCCTACCCGGAGTTACAGCTGTCTGTACTACCATAGTGCAGAGCTACCCCGTGTGTGAGTGCGTGTGTGTGTGAGAGAGAGTTCACAGCATACACAGGCTTCCTTTGAAAGAACTTACAGTCTCATCTAGATTTCCCAACTATCAAATAGCTGAGTGGGTTTTCACATCAGACCATATGAGTCAAGATGTGGCTTGTTTGAAAGAAGGAGGGGGGAAATGGGGAAAAAAAAAAAAAACAACAAAAAAAAGGAAACCCCAAGCCTTGTAACCTTAACAACATGCTTCAAGCTGCGTATCTTTAGCTTCCTTCTGTTTCTCTGTGTAGTTTGCTCAGCAGGATGGCTGTGCCATAGAGGTGGAAGAATTAAGCTTCTGGGGAGAATGTTCCAAAAATGTCAAGCTTGCTTCTTGTTGCTACAGATGGTAACCAGGTCAGTTGTCTAATCAAAGCTCTATCTGAGTTATTATACATTTTGCCATGTGACTGCAGACCCCTCTGGTTTGCTGTACAGTAGATCACATGTTCACCTTAAAAAGAATATCTGGTGTATCACCATCTGGTGCAGAGATTAATGTTAATTCCTAGGTTCAGATATTCCTCTCTTCTAGAGGGTGGAAAGCACATACCCAGAGCACAGGGCTCAGACAGATCCTCTGGGCTGCTCAGCTGAACTGAGTGCTCAGGGACACGGGCTCTGCGGTCTGTGTGGCACAGTGATGTGCATGTGTAAGTACAGGGAGCAGGCATTGCCACTCACACTCACATCTGTAAACATCCATATCAATGAAAGCCTGACAGGTCATGCCTTTAGCTTCAACGTGTACTTAGTTATTCATTTATAAAAATGATTACATTACAGTCTATAACTGTGAAGCATCACTTCACAAAGTCACTCTCAATGTCTACTTCATTTTTTTCTCTTATAGAACCATTTAAAAGACTAGTAAATAATGATATTTTCTTTTTCTGGAAGTAAAGTTTGAAACTATATTTACACTTTAAATTGCACACATGTGTTTTGGAAATGAGAAAAATACTTTCCCGCAGTCTTTCTATAACACCGGGAGTTGTTCCAAAGCAGCCAGGTATAATTCTGTGCTTTTATAGGAATGTGCTTTGGATGTTGTGTTCATTTCCATGCTCCACTAAAGGTATTGGTCCTGATGCAGTTGAGAGTTAATGTGTGCAAAGTGGGAGCTTCTCAATCCTGCAATTCCCTAGTGGTACTCTGAATTTGCTTAGTAAAATGGAAAAGATGTTGGCCCATGTTCTTTTCCTTGAAGCTGTCTAGCTGGGAGAGCAAAATCTGCTGAGCTGGGGAGCCAATCCCTTCCTCTATGTATTGTTCTCATTTTAATGCAAAACTAAAAATACTTTGTTTTGATCCATGTCCAAAAACCAGGATGGAGGTGTTAGGGACACGACATTAAAGCAACCATTTCAAATAAAAAAAGAGAAACTCTCTATCTGCTCAGCACATGCACAGGCATTAAAACCAGTCACAGAAAAAAAACCTGCAGCTTGATGTGGGAAACTCTAAATATTAAAACAATTGGCCTTTGTTCATAATTACTTCCATATGTGCCTTACCAAAGAGAATGAAAGAGACAGGAAAAGATGGAAATATCTTAAGCATGACTGACTTATACAGGTTCTTTATGTGCAATAGGTGCAGAGTTAGGGTCCTTGCTCTTGCAGTTTTTGTTTTTGTTTTTGTTTTTTGTTTGTTTGTTTGTTTGTTTAATGATTGTTAATGCTCACAGCCCGACTACCTGTTTTTTTCAGCACAAGCTGGCTGGCATTTCCCAGCTGCTCATGGGGAACCTTTGCCGGCACCAGCAGAGCCACTGGGGATCCACTGGTGGAGAAAGAGGGCAAAGGTGGTAGCAATCAGCCTTACTGGGAGCTTTTCCTGAACCAAAACCCGAGTCATGCCTGAGTCAGGAGCCCTGGGGTGAGTGTTTCATACACGAGCAGAGGAACAAAGATGTCCCTGCTCACCCGACCCTAGGTGGGGCTCCTGCCCACACCAGCCCCTGTCCCCAGGAGCTCTCATATTGCTGCAAGCACGGTCTCCTGCCGGTGCAGCTCACGGAAAAAATCATCTCTGTAGATAAAAATTTATCCACTAGAGGGGACAAAGAGCCGTAACACACATCTCCACCTGTGTCTATAACCAGTCAGGCTCCAGGACCAGACACAGACAGTCCAGTGGCACCGGCGTGAAACGCCATACACTGATTGTAGGAGAAAGGGGAGCATTCATTCAGTTATTTCCATAAACCACGAGTGGTTCTTTTTTTTTTCCCAGATTTTTATGTCTTGCCAATGAAATGCAAATCTCTGTATTGCTCAAGGCAGTTGAATAATAATAAAAATATTCTTCTTTACAGAAGACCTCTTGCACATGTGAAAAGTAGAATAAATCCATCCATTTGCATGTTATTGGAACCACTTCCAACAAGATCCCTGCATATCCCACCGGGCCTGCCTCCTTGCTCCCTCACTGTGCTGCACCCCAGGTACTACTCTATGAGTACCCTCCACATAAAGCTGGAGATGTGAACCCACTATGACGCTTTCGTCTGTCTCATTCCTCATTTCCCAAGCTGTATGAACCTGGAGACAGGAGGTCAAACCCTAATCATCAGGACTGTGGAAACCATCCAGAAAGGTGAGATGTTTCCTTTATATTTTTAGAGTTATTCAGGCCATATTGGTAGGCAAGTGTATAGGGCAGTCTGTTAGAATTTGTCTGATACGTTGCCGACATGTAGGTAATGTAAAACATGCTCCCATGAGGGTCTTTCTAGTTGTTCCCAGAGAGAGTTTAGGTGTTTGTGGAAGACATGAGCACGTTCAAGGGCACTTCAGCCCATCAAATTCTGAATTTGCCTTTGGAAAGCCCCCTTTCTCCCATAGTTTGCTGCAGATGCACATTAAGATGACCAGGCTCATCACTGAGGCTTCATTATCTGCACTGTCTGCAGAGACAATCTCCCAACTGAAGAGCACAGTAGGAAATAAAACCCCAAGTATTCTAAGGGAACGTCATGGCCTTACCCCCACAGACCCTCCGAGAGACAAAGTGTATTTACTAACTGCTGAAAGACCAAACTCTTTAAAGCAGTGAATGCTTTTCAGTGCTAATTGCAGGCTGCCAGGACCAGTGGTTTGCGGTAACAGTGCATCAGAGGAAAGTATATCCAATGGATTGCTATTTAGACTAGATTTGATTTTTGGTCTTTAATGAAAAGGAGAGCGGAATAATTTACTGCTGCAAAGAGTGTCTTATATTGGCAATGAGGGAGTCCAGTTTCAAGTCAGGGTATTCCCAGCAGAGATCAGTGAATGGAAACCAGCAGTGGCACAGACTGAAATGCAGTGTGTAGTATCTATCAGATTTATCAATAAGACATTGCATTGTAAAATTGAAAAGTCATTCAGTACAGAAAAATCCACTTAAGTTCTGTATTCCATGAAGACAGAAGTATGGCAACAGATTGAGGGGAAAACAAGGATAACTTGCAGCTCCTGGCAGTAGCTTTCACCCTGGATGATGTCTATGGTCTGTCAGTAGCAAAGCCAAATTCTGGAGTTCTGATAGGAAAACCACTTCTATTTGAGCTCTTTAGTAGCTCCTATTAATCTTCATGGAATTTCTTACTTCCCACTGTAAGAAATCCTCCCTAACTGATTTGTTGGGAAGACAAGGAGAACAAAGTAGTGCTTTGGGGCTGCAAACCCTACAGTGACTTAGCTTATGTTTTACTGCACTTGGAATCAGACTGTAAAGGAAACTGCCTTGTTGGGAATGAAAGATGCGCAGAGGTTGTCACTGCAAATTCAGCTTGCCTTTAAGTTAAAAAAAGCTAAACAATTTTCCAGTCCTACATGCTGTTTTATAGGGAAATGTTACGATCACTCTAGCCTGGGGAGAGATGTGGGAAAACACACCGGGTGCAGCTCCATTCCATCAGAGCTGGCAATCACCCAACAGCTTGCAAGGGAGGGAGACGCTGTTTGCAGTCCCCAGCCACAGAGAGCTCGGGGGGTTCCCCTGTGTGTGGTGGTGCAGTGTCACATCTGGGGCCACAGAGACCATCACATCCCTGTCTCCTCTGGGCAAGCAGCGTGAGTGCCCTTGCTGGATGCAGCAATCAAGGCTGAATATGAAGGTCAGCTCCACACTTGAACAGAGATTCTGGGTTTGTTTTCCTCTGTTTTGGTGCTCTGCGTTATGCAGTGATCAACATGGTGTTGGACTGCACATGCAGCATGTCCATCACTTGTACCAACAGAGATGAGGGAGACTTCAAGCTCCTGTGGCAGATTTATATTGTGCTGCAGCAGTGTTGTTTAGCCATCTGCAGTTCATAGATATGTTAGTGGGTCTGACTAGCATAAGCCTAAACAGAAACCCAGAACCAAGCCCTTCTGGACTCACAGAGGTTCATATTTCATGCACATTGCTGTAGGTTAACCCAGAATGTCATGTCAGGTGTTCCTAAATGTCCCCGTTCACCAGTAGTCCAGCACAAAATACGCACATGGCTAATCATCTGTTTCTTTTTGTACCTCAGTTTAGGGTGTCATGGGGAATGGCTGGCAGAGCAGACTCTGAAACCCAGGATGTCACCTGCTGAGCCTGCACCTAGCCAAGCACTTAGACCCATCAGCTGGTGTGTCCACCAAGCCAGCAAGTTCTCGGCACAGCCCCTAGCAAAAATCATGGCACAGATGTAGACACCCCAGGAACTGCCTTCAGGAAAGAGGGCAGAGCAACCTGTACCTTTCCTATTCCCCACCTCCTGCCAGGCAGGCTCTCCCAGAGCAGCCTCCATCCCATCTCCAGTTCTCCTCTGCATCCTTCAACCTGTGTATGGTCCTTGCTGGGGAAAGCGGTCCCAGCCTCTGTACGTCCAGGCTCCTGGAAAACCCTGTCTGGAAGAACAGCAGCAGAGAGCAAGCGGGGCCTATCCTAGATGGAAGGACATTTCCCTTGTGTTTTAGTGTGCTGGCAGGTCAGCTCTTTTCCCACATAACTCAGAGAGACAGTAATTAATTAGGGAGGGAACTTGCCTGACCCCATTGCCCTGAAGACACGCCCCTGTAAACATCACGGAGGGATCGAAGGGGCCACCTCTGACTTCCAGGGCTTGTATAAACAAAGGAGGAGATATTTGGCAGCAATACCACATTCCCACATGGTGGCTGTGCAGCAGAGGCGGGATGTGATGCACACAATAGCAGGCATGCACTTAGCTGGGGGATGACTGTGCAGTATTTCTATCGGATATCTGTTCTAAAGCCTTTGCAAATCCTGGTGACTGCAAGGAACATGCAAATACTTGGTGCATCTCAGTATCAAATATTAAAATTTGAGCAAGCTATTTCTGATTTGCTTTAATTCCTGAAAAAAATAGGGGTTTTCGCAGCATGACATAGAAGGTACTCAGCCTTGAGCTCAACTTAAACAGGATATGTGACATATGGACTATGTCAAACACTGTGAAGATAAATGCTTCTTTGTTCTGTGTAATTTTCTCTCTTTTAAAACTTCATCCTTGTTACATTGCTTTGATTAATCTTAATATATTGTGGGAAAGCATATGTGTCTGTGTGAGGGAAGGAGAGAGAGTTATTTTGCCCTAAGAGAAAGCCACATGGATAGCAGAGAGACCACCATGTCCCTAAAGAAAGAAGGGAAGTAAAAAACCCCTGAGAGATGTTATGAGGACTTTTTTTAAGCTTTGCCAGACTTGGTAAACAGTCTCTCCGGCAAATTTTGTTTTGTAGTTGAGGTCTCTCAGGCATAGAATAATGATGTCTTTTCTTCAAGTGAGGAAAAAACTGTTTGCACAAAGTTGAAAGAGGAACCGCTAACACTGGCAAAATACAAACCCAGCTTGATTGTGTTTTGTGTGGATTTATCTGGGCAGATTAAGAAATGTGAGAAGTTTGACCCTCTGGAACTTCAGTCTTGGAGTCCTGGAGTTTCTCCCTGTAATTCTTATCTATTTAGACAATACCATACACCAGCTGCAGGAGACACCTGAAATGGCATTTACCTATCCTAAATCTGGTTCCATTACGTGACCTTGTCATCTGGACTCTGTTTGCCATAGCTGGAAAGAAATGGGCACTTGCAAGGTTTGAGATATCAAACCTGCTTCAGCTGCCTGCTTTACTGGGGGTTGAGTGATACCTGAAAGTATCAATGTCTCCCCACTGATTACAAAATAAGCATGACAACTGGCCACTCTTGGTCTGCCTCTCCAGCTCTCAGAGGTTCTGCTGTGTCCATTGATAGATGTATTTATCTTGCACCTGCTAACATCCCTGTTGGCATTCACGCTCCCAGCTCTTCATTCTCACCATCTTGTTTCTGTGTGTTGTTCAGCATGGGTCCCCAAGTCTAGGCTGCTCCACAAAGCTCTTCTGTTCCACAAAGGCTTTCTGAGGGTCAACAGCATGACCTGACTCCCAGGGGAGCGAGATAAGGAGTTATCTGTGGCTGATGACACTGTGCTCAGGGCTGCAGCACAGCACTGTAGTTTTTCTTCTGCTCCAGGAGTCTTTATGGCAGCTGTGCCTGGTAACTCAGACCCTTGGATTGGGTTCAAAAAATAACTCTCCACATTCATAAAAGAACATCTACTGTGGGCTGCTAAATTTGAAGACACCACTTCTCGGTCATGAACCCCCTGAGTACAAAGAACTGGTGGGTGGAAGATAACTGTGGGGACTGTGGCTATGCACTTGCCCTGCTCTTACAGCTGTCTGTAGGCACCTGATGTTGTGTGCTGCCCGAGACACAATGCTGGACTTACATCGTTTATTAGAAAGACCTGGTATGATTATTTTTAAATTCTCAAATTCAGAACAGTCTAAACAAAACCTGAGGCACAGGTACCTAATTAAATCTCTGTAATAGCACAATCGTGCTGAGCAACCTCAGCTTTTAGTGCAGGTCACGGGGCCTGATTCTGCTTCTACCTGGCTGCACTGGCAAAACTCATGCTGACTCCAGTGGTGGAGGGTGAGGCTTTAAATCTTCTTCAAACTGGATGCTGAGGATAAACTGGAGGATGCTTGTTGCCAGAGAGAACCTCATTAGGACCTTCTTCAAAGAACCAATTTCTCTGATAAATAAACACATGGAAATACTCAGTATCTTGCAGAGCGTGAGGTTAGCACCCACACTTCTGCATTATGTATGATTTGTGACTGCTCCAAGTAAGAACTTGCTGCTTGCTCTTCGATTAGCAAATCGTGCCAGCCTGGCAAAGCCACAGAATTTATTGCTGCTGTAGACATTAATGGAACACTTTACGTGCTGATAATGTCTTATTATTGCAATGGTTATTAAGAAAAATGTAACACAGACACATGGAGTCAATAGCAACTGCAAGAATGTTTGTTTGATTGCAGCAGTGATGGGGACTGCTGTGTGCAGGGCTCATGGTGTAAGTGGTGGTTGAAGCAAGTTCATCACAACCATCTTCCTGCACCCCTCCTTTATCCAGAATGTCCTCAGAACCAGCTATGAGAATGGCTACTGTTTACTAGTGTTGATGGCATAAGAAATGGGAAGGTTGATGGTGTAATTGCCCAAAGAATGGACAAATTTCACAGCTATCTATGCCAGAGCATGCTAGGACTAGATCCAAAGGCACACTTCATCCTTGGCATCAGAGATCAGTGTCCCAGGCACTGATGGTTGGATTATTCTGTGACTGTGTGGAATGTTATACTCTGGAGGGCACAAATCACCAAGCTGGGATTCTGGAATTTGTATTTCTACTCCTTTTTAAGTGGAAAGATGAAGGAGAGTGCTGCTTAAATGGCTTCATGTCTCTCTCTCTCAGTTTCTTTATCTGTAAAACGATAAATTACCACTGCTGATTTTATTGCTGTTTCTCTATTATTAATAGAGGCCCAGGTCACTTAAATGCCCTTCTCTTGACAGCTTAGTTTAAGAGCTGGAATACATGGGTATTGGTAGCCACCACTCCAAATCCTTAACAGGACATGGTGGCCTTGTCCACCTCAGGGTGCCATCCCCATTGCCAAATTCCACCAGGGAACACTGTCTCCTTTGGCACCACTGGCCAAAGGACCTGATCCTCATTTCAGACTCTTCAGTGTTAGTGTTTGATTCCCTCTCCTTCAAATATCCAGCTTTAGGTCTGGCTGGATACAGGGATTTGACTCAGACCTTAATTCCAGTGCACTGCTGGCAGGCAGAAGAATGAGCCAGAATACTTGCAGCATCCCAGGTAATTGCCCCTGACTTCCTCTTATGGTTACGGTATTAGAAACAGATTGGGTTTCATGCCCTTGCTATTTTGGTGTTAACTCTGCCAGGACTTGACAAAGTGGGGAAGGAGGAGAGCAGCTGTTTCTCAGGGCAAGGGAGGAGGCTGGAGCATAGCAAATCCGGATTGCTATGTCCACCCAGGGCAAACCAACCACAGTGCCTCTCCATGCCAGGAAGCCCTCACAAATGTAACTTCATCAGATAGTCTCATATGTATGTCTGTATCTGTATCTTTGTTTTGTTTTGTTTTTCTGTGAAGTGTGGCTGAGGGGCCAGCTGTGGAAATACTCTTCTTGAATGCAGACAAAGCTATGGAGATTTGACAGGATGTGTTTGAATGGGGTCTAAGACTCCGTGAACCTCTGGAAATAAATTGCCATTTGGTATTTGGAGTGGGCCACGGACATAGTGTTCATGGTTTAAAGACTTTATCTGAGGTGTTTTTTTTTCTCTCCTGGGACATCCACTACAACTCCATCATACCTGCCTTCAGAAATCAGCCTCCTTTTTGAGGCCAGCTGATGTTTGACTACTTCAGGCTCACTTTCCTGGCAGGATTATTATCCCTTAGCCTGCTTCCTTGCAAGGCTGTTTTTTTCCAGGTCTAAAGCCACATCCATAATGCAAACAAAAGCATCCCTCAGTGGGGCAGACTCCACAGCCCTTCTCACTTCCAAACCCTTCCGGACTTCCCACGCAAAGTGCCCTACACCTGCTGGGCATGGTATATCCTGGAGGCTCACTCTAGTGGTGCCTAAGGCAAGGCTTGGAAGGCAGCAAGGTTGGTCCTGAGGTTTACCTCCAAGGTCTCCTTTCACAGATCGCACAAGAATAATTAGCATGTCCAGAGGCAAAGGGGGTTTAGCTCAGGGATGCTTTTTGCAAGCCGTGAAACAAGGATTTAGAGCCTGCATTTCGTACTCAGACTTCCTCTTCCCATTAGCACACCCGAGGGACCTGCTGGGCCTGTCCCTGCACCGCCCCCCCTGCTTTGGTCCCTGCCTGCCTGTCCAGCTTTCTCCAGGCAGCCAAGTCCCAGCTCATCAAGCGGCTCGGTGGCAGCCCACCGGTGATGACAGCTAATTATGAAATGTCATGTCGGAGGCTTCCCTTTTATCTCATCTTGTAGAGCCCAGAAAAGCTCTCCAATGTCCTTTGGAAATAGAGGGAAGGAAGTGTCAGCGCAGCACCAGCTGCTTCTCTGATAGCGGGATGACAACGCGGCGAGTACACCATGTCCTGGAAGGAAGTGGCAGCTCATGCCATGTAGATGCAAATCTCTAGTATCCGTAAAAGGAAAGAAAAAAGTATTTTAAAAAGTGTTCTCATGTAGTATTAGCTTTCCAGAGGAACTGTTTAACATATCTGCTGCCAAGGCTTACTGTCCTCCCTGTGAAATTCTGCTGATCTCATTCCAGCTGAGTTCCTGCAGTACAAGTTAGATAAAAACCTTGTCCAGAGAAAATCTGGCCCAATCCTATAGTCTTTATTTCTGCAGAAGACAATTTACATCATGGTGGGTTGGTCTGAGCTGAGCTGTATCTCATTTTCTTTAGAGGCTGGTGGTTGCTTCTCATTTGTTGTCTGCTATAACCTTTTACACTGTGACAAAATGGGCTTGATAGCTTAGTACAAGCTATTAAAGTGAACTTTGTCAGGGTCCACCGATCAGGGAATGGGTTACTGTCCCTAAGGTCCAAGGAGCATAAAACTAGGTTTCTTCAGAATTAAAAACAAGATAACTCAAGGCTCCATAGACCACAATTTCCCAATTTTGTAAGTAATCACCTGGTTTGGAGCTGCGGAAGGCACCAAAGAATTGGAAGAGGAGCATTACAGTGACAGATGGCTTCTCTCTTTCAGCAATAAACCTGACACAGATGAAGATGCATGGCATGGAGCAGACTCCGAGATCATTCCCAGGAGGGTCCTGTTACCTGGCATTCTGTCCACCTGCATCCCATTCAGCCCCACCAGTCTGGCCCTGTGCTCCCCACCAGAATACCAGTTTTGCTGATAGACAGCAAAACAATTGGTAGTGGATTAATAACCTCAGACAAACCTGGCTGCTAGATTGCTCTATAACAGCCAGAGCTTGATGTTTTGCCCTTCCTTCATATTGAGTTTTATATTTACTTTTCTGTTTTCAGTAGATCCAGAGATTATTTTTAGCATTGCTCAACGAACAGGTGGTTTGAGATCAAATATAGCTGCAAGGCAAGGTGATGTATGAGTAAAACCTGAAAACTGTGCCTGATAATGATGATTCTGCATCTGGAATATTTGACCTAGATTATCCAAAATTCTTCCTGCCATAATTCGTAGGTGGGTTTTAGTTGAACCCAGCTACATGAGAACATGGTTGTTCATCAGGGAAAACTTACTTCCTTGATTTGCAGGGATGCTGGATTAGATTCACAGCCCTGAAGTGAGATGTGAAGCCTGGGCATGCTGCCCCAGAGTTGCACAGCCCCAGGCTGTGCAGAGGCTGTGACACTACTGCAGTGTCACCCTGCACAATGCTGCACACACACACCAGCACTTCCAGACCCAGCTGGGGCTCCAGAGTGGCACAGCATGGCACTGCACAGACATGTCCCTGCATCAGTTCATCAGTTTCAGCTGTGACTGCACTGTCCCTGCTAGGGATGTTTCACTGTGTTTCTGGAATTACACTTTTGAGGGACCAGTTCAAAACACAACCTGAGAAGAACTCCACTGGTTTCCTAAGCTGAAGTCACCTGCACCTCTGAGGAATTTGGCCTATATTTTATTTGTCTACTTTCAGACTCATTGCAAAAACACCCACCAAACCCCAAATCCCATGAGGAGAGACAATTGAATGGCATCAAGAGATGGACATTAAAACAGACAATGGGACATAAAAAACCAAGAAGAAATGATTCCCTATGTCCTATCTTATAGGGCTGGGTGATTTCCAGCAGGGCAGGAGGCTTTTCATGGTTTTCAAACACAATCAGATGCGTAGCATTGTTCAGCCTCAGTCAACCCTGGCTTTCTAGATCTTGGCAGTCTCTGAGATACTGCTTGGAGTAACCCTGTGACAAAATGCTTTAAGTACCCACTGTTCAAAGACACCTGCCCCATGGAAGGTCTCAGTCTCCCAGGTGTCAAGCACCCAGGTCAATGAAGTGACACGGAGCTACAAATAGAACAAGAGAGATTGTGATGCCAAGTTTATCCTACAACATTTGCAAATAGTCCAAAGAAAGCAGTGGCCCCTTCCCACACACTTTCAGAGTGTTCTGTGGTCATGAGAGGCAGATGTTGCATTGCATCTTTGCTTGTCATGGGGGTTTAAACTCTTAGGGATTTTCTCATGGATACACTGTGCTTGGAGTCGGGAAAAGGACCTGAACCCAGAATGCCAATAATTGTTAAGTTGATTGAAACATTACAGCCCATACTCTGTGCTTTGACAGGGCAGTGTCCAATAACGTTTGTCTACCCCTCTCTCAGCAGCCTGGGAAAGGCAACAAGGCACTTCCCAAAAGCACTGAGGGGAAATGCCAGCCCAGAGAGGCTTGAATCCATTTCACAGCACAGGTGGACACCTTAATAACTGGACCACAGGCTAGAAATCTGGAAAGATCTCCTGTTTTTCACTTTTGTGGTTGATGCCTTAGATTCCTCATCACTAGACCCTGAAATTTGAAGCATTCCATTTAAGACATGCCAAAACACTGAAAATTCAGAATGTCATTTGCCATCTTATTTCTTACAGACTGAATTCAGAGAGTACAAATCACCTTGGCATGACTCTTTATTTCTTTTGTCCATGAAGACAAATGTTCTGGCAATCTCTCATTATTGTTTTCCCCTCACTCCCCAAAAAACTTCCAAAACATGACCATCTCTGACCTTTAGGCAAAACCCATCAAGTTGTGTTGGAAAAGGCAAGAATGTGTTTGGAAAGGTTTTGGTATTTTCAAGAAACGTTTTTGAAGTGATGATACAGACAGATTCTTATCTCAGATGTGAAGAAGCAAATCATACATTGCTTCACTGAGCTTCGATGATTTCAAAGAAGCAATCCCAGATTAAGAGTGGTTTAAAGTATTTGATACATCCTGGAAGAATGAACTGGATTTTCTTGAAAATGACTACTTTGCTTGTTCCTCCATCTCTCACAAAACTAACTGAAAAGTCAAGACTGCAGTCTAATAGCTGTCAAAATCCTATAGACAAGGACACTTGATGCCAAGCAATACACAATTTAAATGCTCTCTTAATATAATTGTTTTAACAGAGATATTCTTCAAACCGACCAAATCTCTCCTCCTTTTCACATCAAAACTGTAGATGATGCACACAATCAATGCAGAATATACTCTGACCTGGACCTCACTGTTCAGTTTTGCGTGTTACCTCTTGTAGAAGGTAAGTCTTGTAGAACCACAACATATTGGTAGTGTTGGATTACACACAGTTTATCAGGAAATGTAAAGGAATTATGTCAATGCAACACTTTGAATACACCACTACATTTGTATGCTGCCTTCTGGATTAATGATATCTCACTTTAAATAGGAAATTGCATCTTACTTACAAAGACATCCATTAGTAGGTGCTCCAGCGTCACTTCAATATCCTCTAATTTAGCTGCTAAAGTCATTGTGAAGTGAAACAGAGAAGAGCTGTCAGAGGTCCCAATCCAAAGCGTCCGTGGCCAAATCTACTTCTCAAACTGTCACAAATGTGTTTCTCACATATAAAGAAAATCCGAGAAATCAAAACTTAACATCTGAGTCCAGATGATGCCTGGACTCCGTGCTGTCTGTCAGTCCTGCTGCAGGACTGAGGATTATTCCATGTGTGCAAGATGGGAGCAGACGCTGCAGTGTGTGTGCTGCCTTCCTTTCAGAGCTCCCCAGCCAGAAGCATGGAGTTATATCTGGGAAACCACAACAGAGGGAGGGAGAGACACACACAGAGGGAGAGAGAGGGGAGGAATGGAATAAACTGCCTTTGACTATGACTGATATTTATAGGACTACTTGTTTTTGACTCCAGTCCATTTCTCTGTTCATTTTTGACCTTTCACAAATGGCCCAGCACACTGGAGCGTATTGTACAACAGGGGCAGCAGGTCCCACAGAAGTTGGCTGTGACCAGTGCTGGGCCAATTCACACAAGCACACCATCAATAGCTCTTTGTCACAGCATACCAGGCTCTGTGCTGTAGCTAGTGACAGAGGAGAGCACAGACGTGTAAAAAAGAAGGAAACAAGAGTTGTTTGGATACTCCTTTTTTTCCTGAGAGTATTAATAGATCCCCTTACCCACTCCCCAAGGCATGGGAGTACAGTGGTGACTGCTGAGGTTATGTAGAGAGGGGAACAACCTCAAATAATACTACAGGGTTTGACTCTGCAAACACCTTGGCACCCTCTCTGACACACACTCCCACCACTCAGCCCCTTCAGTTCTGCAGCATCCCCATTCCCTAAGCACTTCTGAGGACTAGACCCTTCCTTTCACTGTGTTTATGGAAAGTTTAAAGCATGTTCCCAAGTGCTTGCTGTTCCTCCACACATCTGTTCCTACTTAACTCAGTGGAGGAAAGGTGACATTCTGCTTCCTTAGTACTTTGTAGCTCTCACAGCACCACATGGAGCGGGAAGGTACTGATGGACCTGACCCAACCAAAGCAAAACCCAGTGGAGATCCTCCAAGGATTTTGGCTACTGCTAGCTGGAACCAACTGGAAAGGAAACTGAGGCATTAAGAGAAATCGTGTAAGTCTTTATATGGTTAGGACCAGTGCCAAAGTCTCCTGCATCCTAGACAATTCCAGGTTCACCAAACTGCCTTCCATGACGTCCACATTACTCAGCCAAATTGTTTTTTATTTATTTCATATGTACCCACATAGTTTGAATCTCAGAGTGAAATCTTGCATGTGATGTATTGCAGACAGTGGGAAACTCTGCCCCCTCCCCCCCCCTTCCCACCCCCACAATGCTGCCCTAAAGCATTCAGAAACTGAAGACCAGTATTATTTATAAAGGTGTGAGATGGATAGAGTTGATGGAGCTTAGAGGGACCTCTAGTCATAAATTCCAACTAAATGTTCTCAGAGTTATAGCTGAAATCACATTTTCAGACATCTAGCATCAGCATCCGACCAGGAGCTGTCTCTGATGGCCGAGTTTTACTAGACAACAACATGATGGACCATTTGGGACCTGATATGATGGATAGTTTCAATAGCAAAGTAGGTCATATCATTCATTTTCCAGCTGGACCAACTCTCATCCACACAAGGCCCTACACCAGATAATAGGTTGACTGCTCCAGAAATAAACCCAGCATGGAAAGCTTGTCTACTGCAAAAAAGCCTGTTAATCATTCATGTGCTGCCCTTTCATTAAAGCTCTGACAAAGTGTCTGTCTACACCAGTCTGAGTGGAGGGGTGTTTTAACGAGCATGGATCAAAACAAAGAGAAATATATTTGGAGGAGAGGTGGTCAAAACCCAGGGAACCATAATGCAGTACACCAGTGAGCGAGATGGCACACACTGCTCATCGCTGCGCGGGGCCACAGGGCTCACTGCAGACAGGTTTTCCCATGCTCTGCTCTCTAAGCAGTATTTGCAGAAGACCTGACTGCTGGTAAGCCTCCATCCTTTCCAGCATGCATGGAAATTCAGAGATCCCAGGAAGCTATGGTTTCTATGTGAGCAGGCTGGGTAAAGGGATGCCTGACTGTCCTTCTGCAGGTCTCTGGGCCACAAAAAGCTGTGTTTGGGTTGTGTCAGACAAGCCAACAGTGGCCCAGCAGGACTGAATCATGTGTTTGTCCGTCTCTAACTGATCCAACTACTGTTCAACCAGTTTGACCACAACAAGAACTTTACTGGAACCAAACATGTGATGGCCTCTCCCCTCCCCACCCCATTTATTGTACAAAGGCTAAGTGTTAAATACTGAAATATGAAATTAAAGATCCTTTTCTCTAGGCTCCCTCTGTGGAAGAGCACAGGGCAACCACGTCACTAGTGTCCCTTGACTTGTCCCTGTAGCTGCATTGTGTTGGCCACAGAGATAAACAACAGGAGACATCTTTCAGGGTCAGAACGCAGTGTCCCTGTGACAGACCCTTTGACTCCAACACAGACTCATTTTTGTCTTCACAAAGATGAATTTCAAGATTATTTCAAAACTGACAGAGAAAATAGTGTCAGGCACAAGAAAATGGCTTAGGGGAACACATAATGGCTTCCCTGCTTCCCACTCAAGAAACACCTGGCACTAAAAACACCACGTGCTCCACTGGTGACGGCAAGGAGGGTGAATGGGTTCCCGGTTCCTCACCCAGGCTTGGCTTTCCATGGCCTGGGCTTCCACTATCACAACAATAAATAGCAGAGATAGGAGATATACTATCACTTAGACTCTTGCAGTTGCAATATCCAGCTTAACAATTCTCTTACTGATCGATATTAACTGTCTTTAGAGATGGTAAAAACTTTTGCTAAAAATGCTGCGGAAAGGTGCTTTGGAATTCCTGTGGAATTTTCTTAACTCCTAGACTGCAGAGAATTTTGTACCTAAGAATGTCTCTCTTTTAATTTTTCCTTCAAATTGCAAAAAGATTTAAGATTAAAACAAAACACAATGGGAAAATTTCAAAAATATAAAAAAGGTGCAAAAGAGGAGGAAAAAAAATTCTCTTTGTTCTAGTGATAACAGAAACAGCTGGTGTGGCTGTGGTAAAAATACTGATGATAAAAAAAAGGTCACCAAAGTACAGAAGGTTGTTTTACTCAATCCCTTGAAAAAGCTGATAGCAGAAATCAGAGTCACTAAATCAGATCTAAGCAGAGGAACTTCAAACACATAAAAGCTTGCGGACCTCTGAATCTATCCCATTGGATCTGTTCTAGCTCTCACTTCCATGTTACTTACCCCAAATGACCTTTTTTAATGGAAATAGCTTCTCAAATACAGTAAACAAGAAAAAGAATTTCTCTGAGTTCCCCAGGGATTATTCCCCAAACTTCTGTGTATGTGCATTATAGGTACACACAAAAATGAGATTTCATGTGACAATGAGAAGCTCCAACCTGGCTGATTCTTTAATGCAGTAAGTCCAAATGGTTTCTTTATTAAATCATTATTTCCATGTTTTCTAATTTCTGAGAATGTATTACTTTGGCCTTTGCAAGCATGAGACCTCTTCTATTTAAAGCAGAGCATCCATCTGACAACACACCAGGGTATTTGTGCAGAACAGGATGTTCTTCTACACCCACATTTTCTCCTTACTTCCTTCCTGATTTTCTTCTACCATTTGGGAAAAAGGTATCAAAAGAGAGCTGAAATGTAGCGACTATTGGAGGACTTTTGCCAAAATGATATTTCGGCAAAATAAACTCTCTTTCAAAAGCTGAAATGTTATCTGGGGACATACTGAGTCCCAGAATTGTTTTCTTAGGGGAATTTCAGGCATGAAGGTGGTTGGTGATGGTGGAAAAGAATCACCCTGCAAGGGCTGGCTTATAGAGCTGGGTGTAAAAACAGAGCACAAAGTTCAATGAGTAAGGCCAAAAGTTGACAAGGAAGCGTTAGAGAGCAGATCTGGGCTTAATTAGTCCCAGGATGCTGTATTTTGGCCAGCCCAGCTTGCAAAGATGGGAGATGAGAAGTCTGGGAAGAACAAGTAGATTATTCTTGTATGAGGCAAAAAGCATGCCTGGGTCCTGGAGCCCACCGGGAAAGGCATCTTGACTCACCTCCACTGCTCCAGCCCAGGGGCCAGGACTTCAGTAATTGTGGATTATGAACATCTATGACAAATATGGGTGAAAGCCCATTTGGGGCAGTGTCTTTTCCATCCGACAAGCATGGGATGGGCTCCAACTCAGCTGCGGCAAGTCGGCCTGTTCTACCCAACTAGTAGAGAACTTTTACGAAATCTTTTGCGTTAAATAATCAAAATGAGGATTTGAAAATGAGTCTTTTTGACCTTCCCCACAAATTTTTCTACGCTTTGTCCTCTTAATAGATCTGCTGCAACAAAGTATGAAGCTGTTCTTTTTGTGGAAGGTGAAAAGGGATGTCTCTTGGTAAACTTGGATGTCAGGGAAGCATTAGCTTCCAAAATCTTCCTTCCACCTCTAGTTTTCCTTCCCACACAAAAACCTGGCCATAGGAACTGATCAACCTGACACTTTCAGGTTGTATTGTGGTAAGTCACTGAATCTGGAGCCTAGCTGTGAAGCCCATCAGGCTCCAGCTGGCCCAGGGCACAGCCATCTGCCTTCACCTTGGTCCATGATGCTGTAAATCAGCCCCATCCTGCAGCACCTTTCAATGTCACCTGAAGGCCTTGGTGAAAATTTTCCAGTGAATTCATTAATCTAATGCTGCATCAAGGGCTGGATATCAGCCTATGGACCAACCTCAGAGCTCTGGGCCAGGATGAAATGCAACAACTTCACCTGATGAAGGCATCCAGCTCTCACAAAGTATCTCCAGAGAAGGAGTCCTGCAAACCTCGAGTCTGTGCAGTCAAGGCAACAAGTAGGGAGAAGGCATGTCACTTTTCTTCAGGCATCTGGACACACACTATTAATAGTCCATGAAAGGGGGTGAGCAGTGAGGGAGCACAGTTTGCAGGTGACACTGTGGTATTCAGGGTAGTGAGAACAAGGGCCGGCAGAAAGTCATGATGAGACTAAATAAATGAGCAATAAACCAGTTAATTAAATTTAATGTAGCCAAATGTGAAATAATGTTCATGGCAGAAAAAGTGTTCTGAACTTCATGTATAAGATTATGGGCTCTGGGCTCACACAGGAGTAAGAATTTGTATTATAATAATTTCATGAAACATCAGTTCATTGCCGAGTAGTAGGGGAATAAGCAAATAAAATATTAACATTTACCAAGGGGCAAGTAAAAGAGAATACTAATATGCCACTGAGTCAAACCAGGATTCACTTACATCTTGAATACAGTCTTCTGATACCTTTATCTACAATAAAGACATAAAGATGAGGGATAGTATTCAATAAAGGGCAATAAAGATGATTAAATACAAGAAAAATGCTTCCTATAAAGAAGTGATTTAATAAGTGACGTGGATTCTTTGGTCAAGGGAAAAAAAAAAAAAGGACATGCCTGAAGGAAAAATTAAAGAAATCTACAGAAGGATGGTGAGTGACATGGAGAGGGTGGAAAAGGACCAACTCTTCACTGTTTTGCCCAATACAAGAATAAGGGTGCATCAAATGGAGCTGGCAGGAGCCATGCTTGGAACAAATTAAAGGACGCAATTCAAGCACAGCTGATAGCTGATCTGTGGCACTCCTTCTGCAGGAGGGTAGGGATGCAAAATTTCACCTGGACTCAGGAAAAGACTGGACAAAATAAAGGATGAGAAATCCGCAGAGGGATACTGGATGTCTAGAGGCCACATCCAACACAGAAAGTCCCAGAACTGAAAATGTGTAGGTGGAGAATATCCAGAATATATCATGTATATTTCTTATTCTCTTTTCTGCATGAGTCTTACCCTCTGCTGGAGATGGGACATTGCATGGACCCAGTACAACTGCTCTTAAGTTTCAGTCCCATATGAGAAGCTGTCCCAGATTTATTATGAATTTTCCTAAATTCCTGAGCCAATTCCAGTCTTTGCAAAACAGAGTTCTCCATGAAGTCTTTGTCCTCCAAAAGACAGACATACCAGGGACCCCAAGGAATCACCAGACCTTTAGATACTCTGTTAGCCTTGTGTGGAAGGTATGTGCATGCTGAAGCCATGGAAGAGGTGTGACAGTGCTTGCTTATTAAGTGCCCAAGCTCTGATCTACTGAATAGGAGCTATCTGCCTCTCTCAAGAAAGCAGATATACTAGTTTGATTTATTTTTTTAAAGAAGGATTTATGTATGTTCTTTTCCCTTTATTTATAAGGCTTGCCTTTGTCCCAATGTGATGACACCCCATGGAGAGGCACCTACTTCGACCCGTAGCTGTATTGCTGCAAAACTGGCAGGTAAGACCATCTGTGGAGAAAGGGGCTGAGCACAATGACAGCCTCAGTTATAAGCACTGCTATCCTGCAAGAGCATCTCTCCATCCTAAACTGCGTGAGAAAAGCCTGCAGGTACTTAGACCACTGCTGGGCAGGGCTACAACATATCTGAGATCTGTGTTATAGGCCAGCTGAGATCCCACATGTCCATCCATGGCAATGGGATGGAGAAGTCATTGCTTGCATCTGCCGGGTTTGCCAGGCTGGGGCTGGCCCATGCTGCCAGATGAAGAATGAGCGTGGGAGTCCCATTCCTGACCTCTTGCCCGCAGTGGGATTGACATAGCTCCATAACGGAGAAAAAATGCCGGTTCCACACGACAACAAGATAAACGTTTTTATAAGAGAGTCTCCATACAGGAAACACCAGCAGCCCCGAGGTGTTACAGACAAGGAAAGCAATGACCAGAGTTGTGCTGCCTGGCAGGTTTAGCACCAAGGCTCACCCCAGCCTTTTTACAGCCTTTAACAGGGACATTTCTGTTTATTTTATGAAAGGAACTTAGCACCAGCAAAATGGAGCCCTGGGTCATCCTGCCTCTGAAGAGTCCCAGGTGTTGTAGAGCACTCAGCTTTTGAGTTAAAAAAACACAGCTATAATTTCTATTTTACTGTCACTATATTCAACCAACGTCTCATCTCCTTCCTGGGCATAGCTGTTGCTGGCTGACTCTCTTCACTGTCCCCATTGCATTACTCCTCATGGGTGGTCTCTCTTTCCTAGATGGCCTCCCACCACTCTCTGTAGTTAAGACATTGTTGTATTTTCATGATTTAACTGAGTGTCCTAAAAGCCACCCTTTGGCTAGAAGGCATCCGTCTCTTGTCCCTCTCACATGCATTTTCATTTAAAGGCCACTCTGGGAAAGGGAAGGGAAACATCAAGTCTTCTTTCTTCCAGACTTCCCCCAGGGCCAAACAAGCCATCCAAGGATGGAGGAGACATTTTGGCACAAATAAGCTGAGGGGGTGATGCTCAGATGGGTTTTGTCTGTTTCAAGTGGAGAGAGAGAGACGACTGTGATCATGGAGAGCACAGAGAATATAAAGGAATCAGAGTCTCCTAGCTTGGTTATGGATACCCAAATCTGCCTTGCATGGCAGCAATCTGCAGCACAGTTCACCTACCCAGATCACAGCAATGGAAATGCACTCTCTAAATATTATTGAGAAACCCTCCTCTTTCCTAATCCCACTTCCCACAATTCTAGGTCCCACTGACTTCTATCCTTGCTCTCCTAAAGCATCTTCCACTTGTCTTTGGAGTCTCCCATGGCTCAAGGTGACCGGCTGGACAGGGGACCTGCAGTGATTTCCCTGGGAGATGGCTGAGCTGTGCACACCCTTGGAGATGTCCAGATGCCACCGAGCCACATGAGCCTATTATTTAGCTTGCTGTGAGGGATCCCTCTTCAGCTTCCCTCCTTGATGTAGCAAATCAGCTGCATTATTAAAATGATTAAAAATAGACTGAGCTTGCCTGACACTGCATCTATAATGGATCAATTGCTTTTTATACAAATTTTTGGCTCCCTACAGCGCTGCTTTGTCATGTCGCTTTTCACTTGTTGGGTGAGATGTTGAAATAATAGGCACATTCAGGAGATATAAATATAGCTGGTTATTGCCTTGAAATGCATCTGCAGACAAATCACAGTCCCAGCTTCAGGTATTTGTAAGTTAAATATTTCTCTCCGTCCTTTTCTCTTTTGAACCTGGGTCAAACACTGGACTTTGCAGCTTGGTGGCTGCTGTATCTTATTTATCTTAAGCTACAGGCACTAGTTCTGCTGCACAAAATTCATACCCTCATAGACTGTTGATTTAAGAACCCCCTGATGCTAGTCTGCATTCAATTCCAGTAAAAAATAGTGCAGAGCTACCATTGAAAGGCTGCAGTACAGTGAAATAAAAATAAATGCACTGCATTGTGTAGCTTAACGGGGTGCTAATTTCTTGGGAGCGCATAAATAGGAGGCACAGAGCACATCTGTTTGCTGGCACTGGGTTGGGAAAGAGCAGGGGAAATTTGGAGCTCTGTCCCAGGGACAGGCTGAACTTTGTTCCCATGTCTCACAGAACTGCACAAAGTCTCCTCTGTAGAATAGCCAGTTAATTAAAAATTATATTTACGGTACCCTGGAGATGCTTGCCTGTAATTCTTCCTTTAGTATTTCTACAAAGTCTGGCACAGCAAGAGGGTTGGGGCCCTGGCGATGCAAACAGCAGCCCTCATCCTTGGTGCTAGCCATGTGGCTGGACTCCACACAAGAGGGGCTTTGGGCAGCCAAGGCCTTTTCCATCACACTGTGTTTGCTGACGAGTTTTATTGCCCAGTTCTTCTGCAGTGAACATGGAGCAACCCCTCCACTCCACCCTGAGATTCCCAGAAGTGAATTAACCTGCTTGATGGGGCAGGTACCTTGCTCTCGGCTCACAGTACCATTTACTCACAGAGAGACACACAGAGGCACAGGGGAATCCAGTGCACCTAAAAGTACCAAATGACTCATGCTCAAACCACTGGACTCCAATCCCCTTGCCTCCTTCCTCCTCTAGCTCACACCCAACACAGCTCACAGAAATTACCCTCAGGCACTTCCAGGGTATTTCCGTGGCACTCTCTGTACAGCTGGGCATTCAGAGACATTTGCAGTGTTTCCTGCTGTGTGACACATGACCTTTTGGACAGCAGGATTTGATGACTCAAGGAGAAGCAATGTCCTGAAACTCTAAAACATGCACAGGATAAACCACTGTAGAGCTGATGGGGGATGAAAGGAGCAGAGAGATATTCGGTGATTTTAATCCCCCTGTCTAGATGATTCCTCTGCACATATAGAGAGGGAGAGGTTTCTCTAGAGGAAGACTAGAGCAGAAATCTGTGCCTCTACCAACCACATATTGGGATGCAGGAGGATGTTTTTCCATCCTGCTCTCAACTGACCACTCTCGGCATCCCCTATTGCCTCCAACTTGCTCTTCTAGCCTGAATTTGCAGAGACTTAATGCAGTGAGGCAACATCTCATTTCACCTGTCCAGAGCATGTCCCAGAGGACTGCATCCCACAGGAAAGATGTCCTCACCTCCCCCATCCCACATGATCTCCCTCCCTTCTCCATCTAAAAGATTTCCGTTTTGTGAAACTCCTGCAGAAGTCCATAATTGAATTGTATCCAACCATCACTGACCCATCCCAGCCCTCCACATCCCCTGGAACCCACCTCCACCCCGGTGCTACCACCTCACCTTTGGCAGGGGCGTGCAGACCCTGAGCTCGGCTGGCACCCGTGAGGGGCGTCTGCAGAGCCGCGGGAGCTTGTGCCTCATCCTCTCATATTTTTTCATATCCTTGTTTTGTGTAAAGATAAAAACTCCTCTTATGGTGTGTATCCAGTTGCTGACAGCATCTCTTGATAGCTGCTGATTTATCCTAATAGCCGGACACTGCCAGTACGTTGCAGTGAGCTGTTGCAAGCTTGTTAAGAACAAGTTTCAGTTGTTGAATGTTTAGCTGATATCATGTGCATAAAGGCTCTATCCTGATACCTCTGAAAACAATACTAAAAATGTTGTTAACATTTTATTACCAAGCCCTTCTCTCTACTCCTCTTTGTACATTGCCAGTCAGTTCAAAAAGGACGGTGTCTGCTCATAGAAAAAAAAAAAGATGATGAAAGCTAGAGAAACTCCTTGACATGCTCCTTTTGGCTTTATGTATTTCACTTTGAATTAGGATGCCAAACCAGGAGAATGACATTGCAGACTTCTGAGGCATTAAAAAAACATGAATCAAACCTCAGCATTATTTTATTTGCTAAAAAAAAGCACCTCCAACTATGGAACTCAAAAAAGAAAATACTGTTTTGCCTGTTTCTCAAGGCCTTCTAGTTTTGTTACACTTTGTTGGACTTTAATGCTCTTCCCCAGGATGGTGAAGCATAAAAAAAGGGGTTTTTATGACCAAGTCTGGCAATGCCAAATAGTCTCTTGGCTGAAGGAGTCAAGGTTTTAGGAAGGGTTTGGGGAGTGTGAGACTCCCAGAGGGATACCATTCTCCATTGGGTTTGTCCCTGGTTCATTTCACCCTCACTGAGCTCCCTGCAGGAAAAATATCTTGGTTTACATGGGCCTTGCCCAGCTGTTCATGGTCAAAGAAGACCAATGAATACTTCCAAAAAAAAAGCCATTCATGCTGTGAGTCTTCACCCTTTCCCTTCACTGATTCTTGGAGGGAGCCTCAGCATCTTGGTGGGATGAACCACATCCTCTAATCCTGGCAAGGGCCAACAACAAGAGGGAGATGAAAAGGACCACCTTGGTTGGCTCAGCCACTTCACTGTCCTGCTGCTCCAGATAGTTCTAGGAATGATATTTATCTTAGGAAGAGCCAGAGGGCATCTTCTTCCCATCATCACAAAACCCACCAACACTCTATTGCAAATAAGCCTGGAAACATGGCAGAAGGCAGCAACATATTGCCAGTGCTCCTACACAACCGCAAGATTTTCCAGATGGTTCCAGGGAGCAGACTGGAAGACACACCAGGTAAGGGTTCAACACCCGACAATATGACTGGGGGAAATGACTTTCCAACCCCAAGTCTGGAGTGTGGATTACCTCTGAAGGTGTAATCAGCCCACACAAACCAGGCACTGGGGAGACCATAACACCTCGAGCAGTGTCACTGCTGTCTTTACATCCTCTCGCTACCCAGCATGACCCCCACAGAGAGCTGACCCCCAAGGCCAAGTGACTGACCAGAGAGAAATGGGTTTCTCTGTCCCTGTCCCAGAAACTCAAGCCTGGCTCAGCATAACATAAAAATAGCTTTAGGAGGCCACAGTCTCATCTATCACAGTGCTTTGCTGAAACAACCAGCTGCGACTTCCTCCCGTGCCTCAGCCACGGAATAGAGATGACAAATCTGTCACTGATTATGCTCCATTATGTTCTTGCAAGATTTCCTGTGCTGCCTGCAGAGTAGATGTCTTTGCTCTGGTTTTTAAAGGATTTTAGGTAAAACAACTAACATCTCCAGTGGCAGCAGCCTAGTGCTCCAGGGTCTGATCCCTTTCCCAGCTCTGTCCTGTGGAGGTACAAAGGTGTAGGGGATGGAGAAATAACTACTTTTCTGAGTCATAAGGGAATTTATCAGGAAAATACCTGTTAAAAGCATATGGTTCCTGCTCCCTGCACTCCTTAGCAGGAACCTTACTGCCAAAACAGGTTCTAGTACATACAACAGTAGGACTCAAACCCTGTGGATCAGTAGGTGCCTGAGTGAGGAGGTAAGTGATGTTGGGAGAGCAGAGTAGAGTTGAACCCAGAGACACCAGGACAGTCTCAGGAAATCAAGGGGACTCCAGTGGCTGTGTGCATGGATCGACTTGCTCTAGTAACACAAGACACTTCCACCTCTGAAGAGCATCTGTGAAGCAGGATTGTCTGAAACACTCCACAGGCAGTGCTGGAAAGCAAAACAGTTGCAAAGAATTCATTGCTTATGCTATGAAACCTCACATTCCGTAATAAACTTGCTTCCTGTGAAAGAAAGAGACAAAAAGGCCCTGTCTGCCACGTCTTCCTCCTGGCTCCCCATTTCAAACAGCCTTTTGGAGCTCAGCAGGTTGGATGTCACATGTTTCTCAGCAGCATTCTGCCTGCCTTTTCCCTGTTTCCCATGTGAAGCAGCACTCAAGCCATCCGCTACGATATCCCTGAAGGCTCCTGCCAAGGTTTTCTGCCCCAAATCCCTGTGCCCAAAGCCCAGCTGCTCACTTTGCCTCTCTCTCTTGCTCTCTCTCTCTCTCAAAGTCAGCCAGTGCCTGGGAAAAGCCCATGCTCTCCTCAGTGAGTTCAAGAGGGGACAAACAGAAAGTGCTTCCAGGGATGCTGGAGATAAAGCTAATGGTCGCTGTGGGGAGTGACAGGTTTGCTCTTGTGGGATGCTCTGACAGATCCATCAGGAGGCACTTAGCCATAAAACCCTGAGACCTCTGCAAGGGAACTCCTGTCTTGCTTCTGTGTTTATGTTGCTCTGAACTGCCTAGTTAATGCAAGAGCAAAAAAAGGGAAGGTAATGGGCCTCTTTAGAGGGATTTTAGGCACTTAGTGGAAAGCAGGAAGCCAGGGCCTGTATAATTAAATTGCTAATCTCTCTCTAGGTCTGCCAGGCCACATACCCTTGTTAAAAACAGGTTTAAGCCCCACAGCAATTTTTGTTTCAACTCTGGGTACAAGCCAACATCCTTAATTCCTTTCAGCCCTGAAATGACTCTAACTGTGGCGTGCCCCTTGTTAGAGTGCTGTGCTCTAGCAAAGCCCAGACACCAGACAGCTTCAAGATGACCCTCTTTCTCCATTAAAAAAAAAATTAATAAGGTGAAAGTGCTTACACTCTCTGCTGAGGCACAGTCTCTCCTGAGGCCCCTCTCTCAGCAGTGTTCATTCTCATTATTTCTCTCTTCCTTCTTTCCTTATCTAAGAAGTCACTCACATCAGGGTGTTGACAGCATTGACACCATCGAGCTCAGCAGAGTGTTCCCCAGGTGTGAGGAGTCACACAAACCCCCATAGAAGGGTTTTCTGTCTGTCTCTGTACCTTTGCACACTTTATATGCTGTAAAATAAGCACCAAGCCCCAGATATCCTTCTGGCTAATCCAAAGAAATGGAGAAGGTCTGGGGGACACGGGGACAATGATGGAGCTGAAATACCTTCCTTGCCAATATATCCCTTCTCCTCCAGCAATCAAATCTAACATATGGACAGACAACACTGGCAGACTACTCTTGTATTGCTGAGGAAAACAGGCAGGTGTAGAGGTATCAGATGGGATGTCTGGATGAATTCACCACCTTAAGGAAAGCCACCAAAACAAAAAGGAAAGATCCCCATTTTTTCACTATTCCTGGCACATACGTTGGTGTTTATAATTCCTTACATACTTTTCTCACCTGCCTGGAGGTCCGTGGGGAGAGGGTGTCCCAAGGAGTGCTGTGTCACATCACTCTCAGACACTCACCAGCTCAGCTTCAAGCCCCAAAGAGCAGCTTTGCTCTGAGATGTGCTTCACCAGGTGAAATCAAAGGGGCAGTGGCATGAAGGGAAGGGGGGCACAGATAGAGGAGGGAAGAGCAACCTAGAATTCAGCTGCTCATCACTGTCAATGGGGGATGTCTCCAACAGTTACGAAGGGCTATGTGTCCACTGATACTGATTGGTAAGGCAGTGGAAAGTGCTCTGATCAAACGGCCTGAAGAGGAGAAGATTGGCAGCACGAGGTGATGAGAAACCTCTAAAAATTAGAAGGCGTACAGCACAGAGATGTCACATGCACTACAAAGCAAGAGGAAAACACTCTAAGAAGCAGCCTAATGGCTGGGACCACATCCCTGGGGGTCCCTGCTGCTCTGGGATTGTCTGGCAAAAGCCTTTCATACCACTTGAGCAATCAGCTGAAGTGTGTGAAAATACCTCTTAACATCTGTGGAGGATGGTTGCAGTCATGGTGAAACTGCTCAGCCTTTCTGGGAAGTGCCTGGGACCCTCCAAGAACAGGATCTGGGCTGGGTTTGATGAGCACCTCTACTGAACTGGCCATGGATCTGCATGGTGGGAAGCTCAAGGATCATTTAACCCTCAGGAAAGACGATCTTTGTGTTCTTCGAAACCTCTTTCTGATGTCTGCAGATGTTAAAATATATGGTCTGCTTCATTTCAGAATGATGCCTTGGTGTGCTCTGACTCAAGCACCAAGGGAATGCAAATTTTATTTATTTATGACTGCAGCAGTCACCTGTCACTGGCTAAACCAATGTCAAATATTTCAGCTTTTCCCTCAAGAAGGGAGATGCATCGCAAGAGCTGAAGTTATCATGGCTTAAGAGATTACTACTCATCAGCTTGAAGTGAAGATGTTTACATGCTTCCAGCACATTATAATATAAAGCATATTAATTTAAATTAACAGTAAGAAGTTGCTAATCTCTGATAATTCAGTCACTTGCAAACATCACTGCATACCCTTGCTTTTTGAGATCACTCTCACCGGACTGAGGGAATGAGGAGACATTCACATACAAGGAACATTTCCCTTTCCTGGATCATCAAAAAAAATATCTTTATGATGTTCTTAAAGACATCCATTGAACAGAAAGAAGATTCACCATTTTAGGATGAACAGGCCACTTTTGACAAACTTGTGGTAGGACAATTTCTATAACCATCACAGAATTTTTTTCCAAAAGAGGAGGCAAATCACTGCTGAGCAAATAAAGGAGGACAGCAGCAGGAATCTTGAGCATGGCTTTCCCACTTCTCTAGGACATAGTCTGCCACTCACTTCTCACCTATTGTAACCTATTGCTTTAATTACAGGCTCCCTATATAGGTAGGACGCAATTTCTTATGCAATGGGATTCAATGGATAAGGAGTGTTCAGGCTGGGAAAGATGACAGAGGGAAGATATGATCAAAGTGTATAAAATCATGAAGGGGAAAGAGATGGTGAATAGAGAAGGATTATTTGGGTTTTTAAAATTTTTTTTATACTACAACACCGGGACCAAGGATTATGCACTGACACAATGAGACTGCAGATTTAGACCAAGAAAAATCTCTTATTTGAATAGCATATGGTGAAAGTAGGGAAAGTATCACCAGCAGATGCAGGGGAAGGCAATAACATAGGTAGGTTGGGAATATAATTCATCAAGTTAACACAGAAAAAGTCCATAAAGTGTTCTTAAACCTGATGAAGTCAGGAAGTGACTAAACTGGTGACTCCTGCACTGTGGGAGGATGTACTGAGGAAGCATCTCTCCAGACTTGCTCTGTTTTATTCTCCTAAGTGTTTGTGGCCGGCTGCTCTTGGTGGCTGGTTTTGGGGCAGATGAACCATAGTTTGATCTGTAATGTTATGTCATGGGTCACATTATCTCTGAGGGAGAGTCCTCCTGAGTGTGATTCAGAGCAGGAGTATGCTGCAGCTTTGCCTTCCCTCCCCTGCCTCCCACGCCCTGCCTGGACTGCAGAGCAGCACAGGGACATCGCAGTCTATTTAACCATGTGTGCTACACACCTGAAGTTGCTTAGTTTCAATGTCCCCTTTTCTGGGTATGATTTGCAAAAAGCAATAGCAAGTGAGGTGTCTAAACTCCACTGTTTTTAAGAGGACTTAAGTGTGCTTAATCTGTTTAGCTGTTTTTAATAACCTCTCCAGGCACCACCATGAAACCTCTATGAAAATCAGGCCTAGATTGATTTCTTCCCTTTTATCTTCTGACATTCAGGTAATACTTGAAAAATGCCTTGTGACCCATAGATAGAAGCTATAGTTTCTCCACACTTTGCAATCATTATTAACGAGGCTTTTCAAGTGTTAGATTGCCTGGAAAAGAACTATTTTGTCTGTTGGCATGAATTATTTCAACAAGTTTTCTTCCCACATTGCAGAAAGACTCACTGGTGTTGCCTCCATCCATCTCTGACTTTTAAAGCTGTTTCTTATGCCTCTTACCTTCCCCACCTTGCACAAACAAGTTGAGAAGAGAGAAGCTTTCAAGCTTGGCTGGGCAGAGTGCACATAGCCATGCCAGGCTCCAAACAGAACCAAAACTCTGGAGACATAAATCAGGTCTGTAACATGAGGCCACTGGAGGAGAACTCTATTTTATGTACTCGACCTGTATGCAGGGTTCATTTCAGCATGACCCTGGTGTAACTCACTTTATCAGCTGTAAAGACAAGCTCACCAGCTGTACATTATGTTCACACTCCAGAGCCACTGGAAAAGCCCGGAGCAGGCTGGTGGGAACAGACTAAGAAAGTCCCTTCTAAATAATTTGCTTTCCCTGCTCTAAAACAGAAATAATTTATCTGTGATGGATGTAAGAAAAAATGGGTTTCAAAGTAAAGAAAGAAAATCAAGCCGAGGTCTAAGATGAGGAATTTTCTTAATGACTTAAATGTTTCGTGTTGAAATGTTAGAATGGAACTTCTCTGATTTTTCAAGAAAAATAGGGTCCCCCATTTTATAGCAGAAAACATTAGCTGAATTCAGCCTGAGTCTGTGAATAGTTTCGGTCAGCCTGAAACAGCATTTATTAGCAAATAAACGATTCATCTGAAAAAAATATATTTAGTTCTACCCCAAATGTTTTTCCCATTGCTTAAAAATATCCTATTTATAGATAAAGGTATTGTTGAGCATAGACTTAAGCTGCTGTGCTCATTGTCTGGCACTGCATCTCCCTGGGAAAGAAAACCAATTAAGCTATTCCATTTTGCAGCCTCAGTGCCTGTTTGTGCAGTTACTATGTCAAATAAGAGACTACAGTCTTATAGTCTTTGACAGATATGACTGCACTTCTTGTAAGCAAATACCCTGTTCTCAGTAGCTTTGAGGTATAAAATGGTCACAATACAGTTTAGGAAGGCAGGAACAGCTGAGATCAATGGAGCATCCTGTATCCAGGTCTCTGCCAATCCCCTGTACCAAAAACTCCCCCCCAAAACCCCTGCCAGGCAGTAAAATAAAAGCATTGTTCCTAACCCCTGTTAGTAAGAGGTAGCTTCTGGGCTGAAGCATGGGGAACTACGTCCTTTTCACAATTTTCATTATACAGCCAAAAAAAAAGGGAAAAAAAGAGAAACGGAGAGAAGAAAAAAGTATTAAAAACTGCTCCTTGAACAGTGAGGCTTTTCATTATTTTGGGGATCTTCTAAAAGTCCAATTGCTTGCTTTGGCATTTGAAATTTTCTCACTCTGTGAAATAGGTACAGCACAGATAAAATGAATGACACCTGCCTTGCCAAGGTGTCTCAGCCTTCTGTTGCAGGAGGCAAGAAACCTGTGCAATGTGCCCTTTGGAATGAGACTTGTGGAGGCAAGGCTGGAGATGCACCTCTCACTGTGACGATGACTGAGCACTGGCACAGGTTGCCCAGAGACGATGTGGAGTCTCCATCCTTGGAGATATTCAAAACCCACGTGGACATGGGCCTGAGCAACCTGCTGTATGTAGGTGACCCTGCTTTGAGCAGGTGGTTGGATGAGATGATCTCCAAAGATCTCTTCCAACCTCCCATGATTTTGAGATATGAGCACATGTCCTGAGCATCACTCATTCTGGCAGTGTGCTCTGTGACCCTGCTACCTCCAGTACAGTTCCTGGGCAGCATGTGCAGGTCCTGTAACACATCCCTACTCACAGACCTGCACTTACCCTTACAGGGCCGACAGATTTCCTTTCACAGGCAGCAGGCTCAATCTGTCCATTCCTTTTATATTTGTTTTGCCAAGCAGACAAAAATTCACTGGTCAGTTTGAGTGAGTCACTGCTTTTGCATTGCCCAGCTAGGCAGATGGGCCAGGATCACAGCTGCCTCATGGCCCTGGGTCACCAAAATTGGCCTTCTTACCTGCACCTGTTGGCTGCTACTAACTCACATTGGAAAAAGCCTGGTGACCTGCGTCCAACTGTGGGGACCCCAACATAAAAAGGATGTGGATGTGTTGGAATGGGTCCAGAGGAGGGTAACAAAGGTGATCAGAGGTTGAGGCATCTCTCCTATGAGGAAAGGCTGAGGGAGTTGGGGATGTTCATCTTGGAGAAGAGAAGGCTCCAAGGGAGACCTTACTGTGGCAGTACTGAAAAGGGGCTTATAAGAAAGACGGGGACAAACTTTTTAGCAGGTCTGTTGAGATAGAACAAGGGTTGATGGTTTAAACTAAAAGAGGGTTGATTTAGATTCGATACAAGGAAGAAGTTTCTTTCTATGAGGATGGTGAAACACTGGGACATATTTCCCAGGGAGGTGGTGGGTGCACCATTCTTGAAAACATTCAAGGTTTGGTTAGATGAGGCTCTGAACCACTTGATCTAATGGAAGATGCCCCTGCTTATTGCAGGAGGTTTAGACTAGATGATGTTTACAGGTCCCTTACAACCCAAACTGGTTTATGATTCTATGATTCTATGACCTAAACAACAGAAACCTCTCATTTTCTTACCAGTCATCAACTCAGGGATGGGATTAAAATTTCAGGCATGAGAGCATAGATTTGCAAATACTACATTTGCATATAAATTATTTGGTTATTTGTGATATGGAAAGGGCTGCCTGACAGTCTGACTCCCTGGCTCTGGGAGTAGCCTGTGAGCTGACCCAGCCCTGCCTGCACTGGATCTTGGGGAGCCACCATCATTTATTACCTGCAAATTATTTATGGAGCTCACCTTTTCTCAGCTGTCTCAGATTCACAACTTGCCTCCTGTGTCTCTGAAGCCATGTGAGGTTTGTAGTGATGGAGAAGCACACACTGACATGGTGTAGCTATAGCCAGACCGAAAAGCTGCTACTTGCAAAAGCCATTTCTCTCCAAACTGGCAGTTTAACAACACCATGGCCTTGTGTTCGTCAGGTGCAGGAGCAACACACAGAATAGTCTTTGAAGTGCCACAGCAGCTGCATCAGCTCCCTTCTAAATTAAAGGAAAGTACTTAAAGCTCCTGTGTGCCGCTCAAGTGCACACACAGCAATGAATTTTACAGAGCTCAAACTCCCCCCGCTGATTCCATGTGTTCATTGAAAAGCCTTGGGAGGCACAAGCCACACTTTACAGCAGCAGCACAAAGAAACTCTTCTTTGGGAGCAGAGAGTTTTCTTTACTGTGCAAAGCAAACAAAGTTGATACACCACTCATCTGAGGTCCTTCCCTTCTGAGACACAGGACCACTCTGCAGTGTTTGCTAAATGCTCAGCCTTCAGGTAGAGTGAATGCGAGTGTTCTACACATTAAGAGTAGTACAAGAGGGGCAGAGAGAGCCATGTCCTCCCCATATCCAGGTGGCACTCACTTGTGCCTTGTGTCAGACCATGGTTGAGTTTATATCCTAGCAGAATTCCCTCTTTATTTTTCTCCTTTTGATGGGAATACCAGGAAGGCTAATTAAACCCTCTGAATTGTTGCTGATATCCATCATTCCTTCCCTACAATATGAGAGGCATTAACTCATGTTTTAGAATGGGAGCTTCGGTCCTCCATACAGACTTGCCCTGTGCCTTTGCCTCTGTGCTCAAAACATTTCATGCAGAAAATGCAATTAATTTCCTTGCAAGAACACCCAAACAGTGTGATCAAAGTTCTCTACTAACCTACAGCAGAGAAAGATCCCCTGGTCCCTGAGAGAACTGTGCAATCCAGCCCAGCACTGCTGCACATGAATTTAGGGAAACAGCACGACCTAGCGTTCCCTCTGCTTCTCGCCACCTCCCAAAGGCTGAGTTCCTGGCCGTGTCCTTACAAACACGAACAAGCTCCCACGAACACAGGATTCCTTTCTGTAACCCCAGTTTCTTTTCTCCCCATTGAATATCTCCCTCCAGAGGTTTATATCTCTGCCTTTGGCACATTTTGTGTCTTTGTCCCAGGAGGGAGGATCTGACACAATCCTGTGCAGCATGAATGGGTTCAAAAGCAGCATGGGCTTGGGCAGGAGGCTGTTTTGCAGTCACACTGTAAGGGATTTTGATAGACTTTCCTTTCCCTCTATGAGCACCTACCAGGAGGTTTCTGTGGACATCACTAACTGTGGGAGGTGCAGGGAACGGGAAGGTGACGGCACTCCATGTCCTCTCTACACTGTGTTTGTGCAGGCCATGCACTTTGATACTGCTGGTTCTGATCTGAAACATGGTACTAAGCATGTCACTGCACAGCATGTAAAATGGATCCATAAAATGCCTTCTCAAGCAAACCAGTTTATCTTGGCATCTTTTCAATTAAAGCACGTCAATTGCTTCTCCTACACTGATGGTGTGGTCATATGTGTCTCTAATGGCAGGGTTACCCACCTACTTCTGTGCTATCAGCACCCATATAGAAAGGCTCTATCACAAGCACCCTAATGTGAACATGCAAGACAGTCTGGATCTGCCCTGCTCTGCCATCACCAACACAGCCAGAAAAATTCTGGGAAGCTTAATGGGCAGCTTCTGAGTACTGTGTTTCAGACAGGCCTTATGACAGACATCTACTGTTAACCGACCCTGTTATTCATCTGCTCTCAAAGATCTATCCTTCTTAAGACATGTCTCCAAAATGGAAAAGCCTACTACTCTGTCTTCTGGAGGCTTAGGACTCCTTTGAAAGAGGCACTGGAATTGCAAAGCAGCCCTAGCCTGTGCAATGGTGCCTCAAGGAACAGTGTGTTTTCCTGACCTCAGAGTTGATTGCCTTATGTCCTGGAGGCTGAGGATGCCTGAGAAGATT
Source organism: Acropternis orthonyx (assembly GCA_035583155.1). Taxonomy (NCBI): domain Eukaryota; kingdom Metazoa; phylum Chordata; class Aves; order Passeriformes; family Rhinocryptidae; genus Acropternis; species Acropternis orthonyx. The sequence continues at coordinate 6,137,565 of JAWWEU010000040.1, forward strand.
TTTGCTGTAGCCAGTGCCATTGCAAATGTTAGTGCTATTCAGGTAAACACAACAACAGAGGATACTCCTTTGACATGCTCATTGATAGAGATCTCAATCAGATGCACCACTGACCAAGTCAGATCTCCTGGACAAAATCACATACACAGGAAGCTATAAAAGACCATTTGTGATTTTCCCCATGGGCAATTTTTGACTTGTGTGTGGACACCGGCAGACCTGGAAAGTAAAGGCAGGTTGGTTTGCAGACTGTCATGGCTGTGGTGGGATGACCACTGTGTTTGTTATTTGACAAACAAGCAAGTAAGGATGGAGCTAGTCTTTGGGCAGGGCTTCCACATGCACCATGCAGGGCCAGAGGTTTGTCAAAATCATCCCTGCCTTACAGGACATCTGGAGTTACACAGCATTGTGTGGGAGTCACATGTGGTTCATCCAGGTTATCCACCCTCAAGCTCCCAGCTGCTAGTCCTCCAGAAAGGGGTGTCAACCCATCTTCACCTTGGCAAGAGTTTCTTCTCTATTGTATAAACACGAAAGCAAATAACCAAACCTCAAAACAAGACACAGCTTGCCTGGCCTTGAATCCAGGCTGGAAGCAACACTGCCTTGACAGCTCCAATGGTGGAGAGCTCTGCATGTCAACAGAGATCTGAGTCAGCCACCAAACTGGATGAACGGATGGCCTGGCAGCAGATAAAAAGGATGACTCCTTATCTATCGCCCACACCATCTGGGAACCTCACTCCTTGCCTTCCCAACCCTAATTATTTTTACTGCTTGATCTCAAGAGGTGTTTCTGGCACGACCTGTAACCAAGTAAGCCTGCTGTTCCTTGCTCTCTCACTAGCAGTTGGCTTTTCAGCCACTTCATTACCATCTTCACCTGTGAATCAGATAATGGGTCATGTGATCCCAGAGCATTAGTCCCGCTTGTATCATCGCAAGCCTTTGGACATTCCAATTTTCAGGGGATTATATGCAAAGCAGAAAAACATCAGCCATGCCTTTCATGCTTCCCCCCAGTCTCTCTTTTCCCTGGGGACAACTCTTTTATCTCATGGAGCCTTACAGAGAAATCAGCAATTCAATTGCTCTATTTTTTTGGCCTTTAATTCCAGATACTTATTCCTGTTTGATCCACATCATGCAGCAACTCAAAGGAAAAGAATGAAATTGCGCCTAGTTGCAGATGCCAGTTGCTTTCTAAAGCAGACTGTATTCTTTTGTATACTCTGACCTTATTTTCGTGCAGTCCTTGAACCTGTCAGTCTTGAGGTCTGTTTCTGTGAAACGCAGACTTTAACTTATTACAGGTGTGAGTTCACCAGATCTGACCTGGCTTAGCTTTAAGCTCATTCTGGAATCCTGCTGATGGACCTCGGTGAAAGGAAAGGGTAAATCTAGGAGATAACTTGAGCCTGGCTCCAAGCACCCTTCCAGTGGAAGAGATTCTCAGGAGTAGACCTTTCCCTACTCTGCTGATGCCGGAGTGAGGCTGCAGGACCTGTTGTGTTGCAGGGCAGATTAGCTGATCGTAATGATCCCTCCTGAACAGATAATCTATAGTGAACCAACATGGTGTGATAGATACCTATAAGCCAGCTCAAACTTGCCTCCAGCCCAAACTGCTAAGGAGCATGGATGTCACCCATCTATCCTACAATCACATCCTTCAGCGACGCGGACCTGCAAATATTGTCACTGTGTCCAGCATCCCCAACACTGCTGAGGTGAAAAGGTGGCTTCCAATCCTTCTGTGTGGGTCTTTCTGTGAGGATTAAGGGTTGAGGTGTGGATGAATGAGCTCGTGGGGCACTGCCTAATGTGGAGCCCTCTGAGTCTGCAGAGCAGAGGCGAGCACCACTCTGGGCTTGGACCTTGTGGCCTGCTCTCAGCCACCTGATGGAAGTCCGCCAAGCATAAACCTCACCCAAACCCTGTGGCTGAATTAGGGTCTTGATGGCAAAAAGCAGAACAAGTTTGTTAATTACTGCACTTACTGGTAAATCTCTAAGCAAACTGAAAATTGTTAGGCAAGTAATTTATTTTATGCACAGATTGTATCTATTTTAATGAGATCCAAAAATAGAGGTTTAACATGGTGACTTTAGACTCTGACATTGCACAGGGCTTTTTTAATGTGAAATTTTCCAGAGAGTTCAATGAAGCTGTTCCTTCCTAGAGATGTGTTTTATGCCGAGTGCACTGAAGGGACACATGGGCTGAATCCCACATTACAGACCAGTCAAGGGCTTGGGGTGCTCTTCATGGCTCCTCTGTGTGAGGCTCTAATCCTGCATTGCTAGGGAAAGGGATTGTCTCAGGGTGCAGAGGTACCTTCAGGGCTTGAGGCAATTCCAGCTCCATCATGGGTTCTTGTTCTCCCATGGGTGAGTCATCCTTGTCTCAATTCCCTGTCCACAGTATGAGATGCTAAAACACAGGACTACCACGTACCTTGGAGTCCTCTAAGACTGTGATGTGCCACTTGGCTGTATCAGTGATGGCCTGCCAGTCTGCAGGAGTTTTCCCAGTGCTTATTGGTGTAGGAGACTTAATATTGCCCCTTAGCACTTCATACAAGGGTCCACAGAGGTGTGTTTAAAGCCACTGCTGCCAGGACCTGCCAGAGAAGACTAAGATGAGCAGTTGGGAGATTGGTTCAGCTTCTCTTGGGGGAGGATCCCAGCAGGTTTGATCTCCAAGAGCTGAAGTGACCCTTCTGTTATGAAAGCCATGGTCATTGGCAAAGGGACTGTCTGGGATGCTGCAAGAACACAGACTGCTCTGTCAGCACAGCATCTGGGGATTTCCTAGTGGGCATTCCCCATGCAGCTTCGTTAATGTAATCAAGGCCAGGATTTATTTAGTTCTTATCCAGTCACAGTCATTGCAAGGGGACTGATTACAGGCTGCTCTCCTGGGGCACTATTTCAGTCTGGGACTTCACGGAGGAGTATAAATAGCGTGGCAGCTGCACCGAGGAGGTATTCCTATGTGACAGAGAAGGTAAAGCCCATGTCAAGGCCTTGCTAATTGCTCCAATTATTGCCACTGTTAACAGGGCAGCAAATTATGTCAGGGAGCCTTTTAGTAGTCATATTACTCCACCTACAAATGATGTACACTCCTGAATTAAGGCTGACAAACAGTAATAAAAAGGAGCTGCATTAATAAAATCTGAACGCTGAGAATAAACATTAAATTTAAAGCAAACAACACCTGAAATATCGACTTTGACAAAATAAAGTGATAATGAGAGAAAGAGGAAAATGTTATGGAGAGAAGATTGAGAGCACAATTATGCTCAGGGCAAGTTTTATCAAGCACTTTGCAAACAGAGCTCAGCCATATCTGTATGTAGCCAAGCTCTGGTCTGCAAATGTCCTCTCCTGACAGAGGCTGTCAGAACTGGAGAAACGATCCCAAGAAACAATACCCCAAGGCTTTGGTGCTGAAAGTATCCTTTCTTCTGATGCTTCTGGAATATTAGATATCACCAGTCCATTTACTTCTCCTTTTTGGGTGGAATTCTTCCATGCTGTGATGTCAATGGATACAGCAGACCAGGGATGTACAGTCCAACCAATATAGTCATTCCCCTCCGGAGAAGCAGGATGGCCTCCTTCTTTTTATTATCAGGTAACTGACGCTGAGAGATGGGGAGAGCTTTGCCTGAGCTAACTGAGGAGATGAAAGACATTAACAGGAATTGGATTTATCCAATCCTGGCTCTTCTTTTTCTGTGGAAAAGCCGTCTTTTCCCCTGAGTCCCAACAATGCTGAATTTACACCAGTGCACCCACTACACATACAAAGGACCTGATTGATATCTCATTTACATCAGTAAAACGCAGGACTAAGTTACCTAAACCACTGACTTTCACTGTTTTAGGTCCAAGCCATGAGGACACCCAGCTCCACATTCACAGCTGTCTGTCCCTTAAATCTGGAAGGTCTAAGTGTTCATGTTTCATTCCTGGAAGTCTGACCTGACAGATGAGCTCTCTCATTCAATTTCCCATCATTATAGCTGCCATAAGCAATTCAATTCACCATAAGCTATTCTTTTAATAACGCTGTCCCCTATTTTCTTGCTTACGCTATCAGAGATTGGTTGTATACAAGATACCAACACTGTTTTCCTCCCCCTTCATATAGAAATGCATAGATGTCATAGTACTTTGAGCAAACTGTTAAAACACCTTGGGTTCATAATATTATAGACAACATGACCTTACACCAGACCACATCTAGCTTGGCCACCTATATGTATGCAAAAAAGACAGCTAAACCAACAGGAACCTCAAAGATGCTCTTTTTGCTTTGTAAACACTGTAATCTGCAGTATCAGGACATAGAGACCTGTCTCTTTAGTGATGGCCATGGGAGATGTGTGTTGCAACAGACTGAACTGATCTACTGATCAGGTGCAGGAGAAGTAGCTTTCCAGTGTCACTTGCTGAGGCCTAGAGAGATGCTCCCATTTTCATACTATCACAGGAGGGATAAATAAGACCCTCAAACATCGTGTTCAGTGGATCCCACTATCAAATTTAGGTTGAAATGCTTCTTTCATTAAGTAGTACCATTACTGGCATTAACTGGTAGGATATCTGTCATTATTTGTTCTGTGTCACCAAAAGGCCTGGATCTGGGCTGCCAAACATGCAGGAACATGCTGCCCTAAAGTGTCTCTTACTTCTTTGAGGGTTTTTAAAAGAGCTTTTCTTATGTGTTTTTTGTTGTTTTTTGTTAGGGCTTGGGGGATTTGTTTGGGTTTTGTGTTTGTTTGTTTGTTTGGGGTTTGGTTGTTTATTTGGTTTGTTTTGGTTTGGGTTTTTTTTTGAGAGGAATTGGTTGAAAGAATTCTGGATTTGATTTACTCAAAATCTAGAGTCGCTCTTCCTAACATCCAGCTTAGTGCCATGGGCCATATACTTCCCTCCTCCACTGAACAATGTCATCCCATGAAACAAGTGACAATTAACATTATTCTCAGGAGTATTTATGAGTAAATACATGTGGTTGACCACAGTGGGATAGGGAGTTTGCAGGTGTCCTCGATGTGTGCAGCTGGTTGTCCTTGTGGGGGGATGGACACTGCTGGGACAGTGCTGTGTAAGAGCTCACCTTTAATCACCCCTCCTCTGTTTTCGAAGTCTACTACTGAACGGGGATTTTGGTCTCTCTGGAGGGTATTAGAGTCTGTAATCTCATTAGCAAGTAGCAGGCTGCGTTTCCATCTTCGATGTGACAACCTAAAAGCTTTTAGAAAACAGTTGTTTGGAAGGATGACACAAAAGAATGGAAGGAAAATGATGATGATATCCATTTCTTGGTTGTATTTTTCGATTCTCTTCTAGTTTTCCATGGACTCCTTTTGAACTGGGATACTAAAATGCAACTCCTGTCTCTGCTTCCTAAACCAGTGCAACAAAAGGCTGACACAGTCCTTGGAGCAGAGACCAGTGGCTTTGAAATAATTAGCAGCAGAGTCTTGCAGTGGATGCAACAGTCCAGTGCTTTCAGTAACTTTCCTTTAACATATTTAATCTTCTTAGTGAGGTGTAGGTTACATCACCTCAAACCAACCTTGAAAGCTCCTGATCAGCCACATCAATACCATGAGCATTGCAGGCAATTTGGTGCTCTGGTCCTGCTAAGCTCTGCAGTAGCAAATTAACACAGCACAGCTGGTGCTTTCAAAAGCTTCACATTCAAAGTAACTGATACAGATTGGGAATCCCTGATGGGTTATGAGCAGAAGACAACTGTTCATACCCAGGATTGGAGAGTCTGATATTATCAACATCAGTGTTACTACTGAAAATTCTTTTTTGCCTCTGATTTTAAGCAGATCCAAGCACTGGTGTTGCTTGGCTGTAGAAATTGTAAGAGGCTCAATAGCAATGAGATTGAAAGATTTCTGAGGCTTCCTGGGACAACAGCTCATAGTTTCATGGTAAGTATGCATAAGGAACAGCTGGGTTTAATATATTTATCTCACTATTGCAACTTCATTCCAAGTGGACATGAGGAACAGAAGGGAGTAATTTCCCCTTCCTATTACTTGCCCTGGAAAGTCACGGGAGCGTCATCCTCAGTGTCAGGGAGGCTGTATGGATCTTGCACAGCCAGACCCCACAGATAACCAAGGTGCATTTGGGAGCTGTTATCACCCATTAAACTAAGGTTGATTTTACACAGCTGAAAATGGCCTTGTGTTGTTCATCTGTAAGACTCTTCAATGCGCTGTAGGAAAGGAAGGCTACAGAAAGGTGAGAAAATCTCTGCATAATGTTGCCTAACTTGTAAATCCACCCAAGCAGCAAATATTTTATTTGAAACCATGCTTTATAAAGGATTTTCATTCAAAATAACTTCTGAGGGTTATAATGAAACCAGGGAAAATTGGGTTCTGCAAGGCTATTTCTGTTTGTAAGAGAGATTGATAGGAGATATATAGCCTTGGGCTTTGGGTCCCTTCTATCTCAGTCAGGCACTGCATCACTGAAATGTGAAAGATTAGCCACAAGCAGGTCATCGAGATCTCCTAAAATAAGAGTCTAAGTTCCCCCAAAAGCCAACAGAGAGAGGAAAGCAGAGACCATGACAGGTAGCACTCTCCATCTAAATTAACCCATTTCCTGATTGAATCACCTGCCATCTATTAGATACATAGGCTGTGAGGTTGGGAGACTGGGATTCCTGGTCTTCTCTGGGGGACACTGCAACTGATGTCCATGAGAAAATGGTCCTCTGTAGCTTAGATCTGCTCCTTGTCCTCTGCTCCAGTGAGCTCTGTGCTGACATAGTCCTAGCTCATTGCAAACATTTCTCTGGATTTTTCCTCTCAACGCTAAAATCTGTAGTGGTGTTCAAGTTTTGTGTTTGCATCTGGGGACACCCTGAAGTTCTCCCTGGACTGCCACAGAGCTGGGTGCTTTTACTGTTCACGCACAGAGAGGTTGGTTCGTTTTCCCCTTTGTGTGGCCTGGGATGACATCAGGAGAGAAAAAAAAAACCTCCTCAAATTCCTTTCTGAGTATAGAATCACAGAATGGTTTGGATTGGAAGGGATCCTAAAGATCATCTAGTTCCAGCCCCTCTGCCATGGACAGAAAGACCTTTCACTGGAAGGTTTTCTAGGGTAGAAATGTGAGGATTTAAATTTCAGTTTTGTTCCATTTTTGCAGGAAACAAAACTTAAGAGACTTCTGGGCCTTCTCCAAGGAGCCTGGAGAAGGAGGTGTCCCTGTGCCAGCACTGCAATTCCTGCCTGGGACAGGGGCTTGAGAGCAGTGTCTTACTCAGTGACTAGTCACCCCTTCCCAGTGCTGGCCTGGGAAGTCTCCTGTGGAGGGTTTTCTTAAAACAAACTTATTTTGACAATTTTTTGACGACCTGTCATTCCTGACAGCACTTCCCACAGTGACTCCTCCCTGGCTAGTCTCAGGCTGCTTTGACAATATCCACAAGGACCCCGCAGGGAAAAGTGTCCTAGCAGCAATTAGCACCTTCTAGTCCAACCCAGCAAGGGCTTGGTTTACTCTGAGGTGTGACTACACAGTCTGACACAGCACTGCACCAGCCATCCTGCCAATAAGGAGGAAGAGTAGATGGGCAAGCCAGGTGCCCAGCATCAAATCAAAGGGTTACACACCCGCTGTTGAGCTGGCCCCAAACAGCAGGTGCTGAGCATCTGAGGTGCAGCAGGAAAACCAAACTGTCTCTGAAAAAGCTGCAGTGGGTGCAGAACAGCCACTGAAGGCAGGACTTTTCCAGCTCTGACAGTCCCCTGCCAATGGCAGCCTTCACAGAGGCTGAAGAGACATTAACTGGAAATAAATCATGCTGTCCTTTATGGAGATTCTGCTTCCCAGGAGCAGCCTCTCGTTTTGGGGTGCAATGCTGAGTAAGCAGCTGCTCCCTGAGGTTTACAGAGTCCTTCGAAAAGGGGGTTACTACCTCATTCCTCTCTGCTTACTGCCACCTAGTGAAACTTGGTGGGAAGGCGATTAAGTCCTGCCTACCTCCCTCCCTCCTGTTGCCCCCAAAACACATTAAAAGGAGGAGGATATCCTTTTGGGCAACAGTTGCTCCAGGCAAGTCAGCGGGCAGCAGGTGAGAAAGAGAGGTAGGAGCATGCTTTGTACTTGATGATCCCATTTCTGAAAGGTTTACCTGACTCTGCACAGAAGATCTTAGATCAAAGAGAGGTTTACCCAGCTGCCTGAATGACTTTTGCTCAGGTGGTAATCCCCGTGGATCTCCCTGAAATAGATATAACCATGCTCCATTTACCTTGGCCAAGTGGAGAGCCTGACGTGGGACTGTGATGATGAAAGGGAGCTGCCAAGGTAGTTTGTTGTCTTAAAACACATTAAAAAGAAGAAGCTGGGCTCTCCTTTCCTGTTTTTAAGCTATAGAATATGCTTATGGATGTCAGTGTGATCAGAAGATGACGATCTGGATGAGGGTTGTGAGCAGGTAGAAGCAAAAGTTGTTGTGTACTTAGCTAAGGTCTGCAACAACCAGATCCAGAAGAGGGAATGGGAGGCTAGGAACAAAGAGTCCAGGGTGAAGGGAGCAGGAATACTATCCTGCTGAAGCCTAGAAGATATCCAGAACCTCAGCTTCTTGAACACAGAGAGGAGTGTTTGCTATCCAGAGCTCCTATTCAGGAAGCTTTTATTATATAGAATAGCTTAGTAGGGTGCATTAAAACACAGCCAACATGTTTCTTTCTGCTATATAAAGAGATAGTTATCGTGTCAAATAAGAAATAGCTAATTGCTAAAGAAGCATGGCCTTTCTAAACAGCACTAGCTGGTTACCGAAATTACTACCTCCTGAAAATTAAGCTACAAGTGGCCAATTCTCCTCTCTGTGTTCTCCATGAAGAGCACCAGGGGACCTCAGATCCCATCCTAACTCCAAGCAAGGAAACAACCAGGGGATCATGTGTTTGAAAAATATGCGGACAGTAACCCTGTTCCACAAATATAGATCAGTTTTGTGTCCTGCATATTGTGCAACTGAACTGACTTCAGCAGTTATGTGACTTATTGTTCCAAAGTAGTGGGACAGATGAAGAGGGAGAAGACAAATAGGAACAACCTAGCACTAAAAAGTCAAGAGAGGACCTTCCAGGAGATGTTGATGTGGCTAGATCATGTAAGACCTGAGTAGGAGTCAGGTAAAAGTGGCATAGGAGGTGTCAGGGAGGGGATATGGTCTTCACTCTACTCTCAGCTTGGAAGAAATTCTCAGGTCTGAAAGTCTTAGTATTGAAGGTTTGGGGGACTAACTTTTCACACAGTCAAGTCAAAAGAAGGGGTGACTGTTGAGATGTGTGGGTTGAAAGACCTGCTATGGATGTCCTACCAATTGAGGAATGCTGGACTCGAGGTCTCTCAAGATTTGGTTGCTAATTTTGCTTTTTTTCTGTTATTCTAAGCAAAGCTCAAAAATGCTCAGAAATGGGCTGTAATGGTACATGAATAGATAGATAAATGTGATGAGCTTGTGACAATCATTGTACTTTCAATGCCAAGTCCTTATTAAGCATGAAGGATAGTATTTTTCTAGATTTAACACTTATTAGATCCATCATCAGATGGTGGAAGGGTTTTGCAAGCTCACTCTACACTAACACACACACAAGGTCCAGCCACAGCCCAATGCCTATGCCATGACTACGACCCATAATTCAGTCTTTGAGCAACCTGATTTAGTAGAAGGTGTCCCTGATCATGGGAGGGGAGCTGGGATTAGATGAGCTTTAAGGTCCATTCCAACCCAAATCATTCTAGGATTCTGTGATGATCCTGTCACACTCTCGCTACAGGGTACTTTGCAGTACTTTGCAGTCTCCAGCATGCTGACTTGTACACCAGGTTATTAATTACACCAGACTTTGTTCCTGGGCTTGAAGATACTTCCCTTTGGTGAGGCCTAAAAGCACCAAAGGGAGCTGCTGGAGACAGTGCTTCATCAAGGTCAATATACAGGGGAAGTGTAATATGATTATTGGTGGATTAAATTGGAGACAGGAATAGTATCATGTTGTATTTCAAATGTGGAACATCTCATTGTGAGGAAGAGAGAAGGGAAAAACCCTATGTGGTAAAATTGCTTTTGAGAGAGGAAGAATGGCTGCATTACTGGGCTACTTTAAGGATATTCTTCATGGGTTATTACAGCTGCAATTTGACAATTTTCATTATTTAGTCTGACCTGTACACACCAGGTCATAGAATTTCCCCTCACCATTCTCAGTTTCAAAGACTATTTCCATTTTTACGGTAATCCAGTGGCAGAACCACAGATAACAAGATTTCCTTATTCCCACAAAACTATTTTGAAGTCTTCTTCTAGGATGTATTTTCTAGAAGCTTCCCAAGATGTTTTATATTTCAGAAGCACTCAACGTATGACCTTTTTGTAAAACTCTATCCTGGAAGTAAAATGACAACACATATTGATTACTCATCTCTGAAAAATAACTAAACTATTTGCAGTTTTGGATAGAGTTGGGATGGGTAGATTTATCTCCAGAAAAGGGAAAAAAAAAAAGGTAACTATAATAAAATATTTTTTCCATTTCATTTTGAGTTGTGGTAAATAACTGGAAAATATTTTCAGTCAAATGAACCATTTTTAGCTAGAAGCTGATATCTGACTGCAATTCACCACAACCCGTATGCGTGTGTGACACAGCCCTTGAAGCCAAATATTACTTCAGGTTTTCTTTAGAAGAAATATTTATTTTTTTGCCTCACTGCTGCCTCTGCTAGATATTTTAATAACTTCATGGTGTTCCATTACATGAAATGTATTATAATATTTGGAATGACCATCTTTATATAAATCAAAGGATTTAATATTTTCCAATCTGCCAAAAAGTTTCTCAAAACATTCTCTTTTAAGGCCAGCCCAGAATGTTTCCATTGACCTGACCAGGCCTTTATGTGACATATTTCAAGAGCTGATGTCATCAGTGGACTTAATGGTGCCTAAGAGCAAAATATTTTTTCAGAAATACATTTATTAAGAAATAGTGTCTGACTTCACTTCTTTGCCTTTTGCAGTTTCACCTCTGGATTTCTTGACAGGTATTTTCCCATTGGTGTTAAGCTCTAAAAGCAATATGCATAATGAATTTACAGTTTTTGTATAATTTGGAGTTATTCTGGAAGACACTTTGTCTTTCTAACTCTTTGAAGAAATTTCTCTGCCTTGTCTCAACCTCTTTTTGGCAAGCCACAGCATTTCTGACAGAAGGAGCTGACCCCACTAACCCTTGCAGGTCTGCTGGGGGCTTGGGGTACGGGAGAAAGACAATATTTCACAGACCATGATGAGTCAAATGGCTTCATCAGTGCCATAGTCATCTTCCATCATTTGCTTTTGGAAACACTGCTGTGGGGTGCAAAACTTGACATCTTGCATTACGACTCATCTCCATCACCGTCTGCTCCTCATCCTCCCCTGGGAACAACTCCTTGTCTCTGTTAACCTTGAAAAATCCTGCTCAGTACAAATTGTCCATGTTCATTTCACTGAGAATCAGGAACACCAAATACAGATAATAGCCCATTTGTGTTGACTCGTGTTTTCCCACCTTGTAAACACCCTCTGAATTTATATTCTTGTCATTCTTGCTCTAATGTTGTTCCCTAAGCCATAAAAAGAATAATTCTAAGCTTCTTGACAGCTAATATTTCTGTTGAGAGATATTAATGCATTGTAAGTCTGACCTTAATACTGATGCATCACAGCCTGATCCTACAAGGTACTGAGTTCCCAACATGCCTTTTAATGTGCCTTGGTGTTGGTGGAAGGCAAAGGTGCTCAGCAATCCATGCAATTGGACTCCAAAGCAGCAGTAACGGCACAAAACAGAACTAAATTGCTCACTGTCACTCTAATGTAAAGGTGAGACACATGTTTGCAGGAGCTAAACTATGTTGGGAAAGATTCCTGTAAGAAATAGCATCCCCTTGGGATAGATATCAGAGAGAAAATAAAAGCTTTACATCTTCATGCTGCTATGGGCAAAAGCAATGTTTGGTAATGAGGTCTGTGTAACATGTAATTCTAACTAAACGGCAAAGGTTCACATGCACAGCACGTTTGTTTGAACAAAGTTTAGCTTTGGGTTTCTTTAGCTGTACAATTAATTTTTATGTTAATCATTTCATCTGCAAAAACAATGTTCTTTGCGGCATTCACACTACATGAAAGCCATGATGACACCTGGAATCACAGTCTGCTTAAAGAACAACAGGCATCTATTAAAAAAACCCCAACAATCACAAGCCATAAACACACATGCACTTCCACACAGCCTGAATTACATCCATTTCTCCCACATATGCAAGACCCATCATGTACCTGAAACTGTAATTTACACAAAAGGACATCCCAGCCCAGTTTCATCTCGGTGCCTCTTGGACAAGAAAGGTAAAAATCCTTCAGCAACAAAGCCACAGAGCTCTCTCGGCTGACTTGATGTAGAGAATTAGGCTCTGATTCTTGCTTCATTCATTTCTGCTCAAAGATGTTTCTAAGTACTTCTAGTGTTGTATACTGGTCTGCAAGTCATCACTCTGGAAGGGATGGGAGGAACCAAAATGCAGAGTGGTGGGGCCAGGCCACACTCTCACTTTGCTCTACCCTTTCCCCCTGCCCCGTATCCTGCTTTTTGGTTTTTTGCAAGTTTTTGTGTCCTTTAAGCCCTGAGCACTTTGTAGCCAGAGTCAACAAAGACAACCCTGGAGGATTTTCCCTTCTCCCTGAAGGACCTGTTTGAATCAGAGTTGTTTGAAGTAGATTTTCTTTCCTGGTTACTTTAGCTCTGACTGATAAAATCATTGAGACAACAAGAAGTTCAGCCAAATGAGAATGGTGATTTCCAGCTGTGTTGTACTCTGGGAGGGCTGGCCCTGCTCCGCACACTGCAAAGCTTACCCACACCGGTCAACAAGGCTGGGGAGGCAGAGGTCACCCTTCCTCATCAGCTGCTGGGTGCAGCCCATATTCTGCAGGTGGGGAAGCTGATAATGAAGATTAAAACCTGTATTTTCTGCAATAAGCTTCTTGGTTGTTTTCCTCGTCTAGTTGTCTCACATTTGAAGTAACACTCAAATTGGGTCCCTGGGTAATTATTAGAAGGTGAAAGCTGCAGCCAAAGATTGACACATCTGGGTACTTTGGAGGAATTAATGGATTAATTACCAGTCAAAACCACTTTAGCATTCTCCCTTCATAGTCTGCAAAGTTAAATTATTCTGGGCAGTGAGGTAGAGCTACCAGCTTTGCAAAAATTTTCTTGGGCCTCCAATATGGAGTGATAACACTTTTTGCTCCCATTGCAGTTTGTGGTGGCAACTCTGTAAACTACACAGGAGCTGTGAGGAGTTGAGGAGCACAATGTGTGTGTCAGGAGCTGTCACCAGCATGACCCACCACTGTCTGCAGGGAGGAAAGGTTTAGGGGAGGGGAGGGCTGAGAACAGATCCAACAGCAGGGAATGGCAGGCAGACAGCATAGGACTCAGAACAGAGCACTCATTTCTGACTAGGAGGGATGCTGGCTGTGGGAACAGGTCTTTCATGGTCATATCATGGATTTGCCAGCACTTGAGGCTTAAGTATTTTTTTTTACTTTTAAAAGACATCACTGCAACTTCTTCTAGAGAAAAGAGCATGATCTCAGGATGGAGATGCTTGTTCCTGAGCTACACAGGAACTTAGATCTAAGTCTTCACTGGCTCAAATCTGGCCTTAGTGAGCAAGTAACACATTGGGGAAATACACTCTTCTCTTTCCCCAGTAACCCCGAGCACAGCAATGCCTACTGCCTACAGCAGGCTAGAAACTTATATGCATCAACAACCATTTGACTGGCAAATGCTTGTACACACGTGGTTTAGGTGGAAAAAATGACGCCCACTGTCAGAATTAATTTTTGAGCATCTGACATATGCAAAAGACTTTCTTTAACATCTCTCAAGCACTATGGAAAACCTTTGTGCCAATGCCTACCCTTGGTCTGCTGAGGCTGGAGACTTCTCCTTGGATTTCTTTTTTATCCTTTCCCTTGAATGCCCTGGATCACAGCAGATACATTTTGCTGCAGCACTATCTGCTGTCAGTTCTTACTCACTGGGACCCTCAGATGGGATGTACAGTTCATGTTATTACTGTGGTAGGAAAAATTTTAAGTGCTGCAGTGTCAACTACTGTAAATCAGTGTAAGTGAAGTGCTTGGTTAAGCATGTCCAGGTCCCTGAGTTTCATTCCTCTAGGAATTGTGCAAGACTTTGCTGGCCTGAAACAACATACAGCAGCAGCTGGGTATCTATCTCGTACCTTGAGCCATATGTACCCTATGCTAGACAATGTGATCCTCAGACCTGTCCCTCTCCCAGGGCCAGGTATCCCATTTATTCCTCACATTACAGAAACAAGGATGTCAATGCTGAGCAGTTTTGTATATCCTTGGTATGAAAATTAGCTGGTTTTTTTTTAACACTAAGATAACTCCATTATAGTGCCTTATTTGCATGTGTACTGAAGCACTTTTGCATCACTCTCCTATCAAGAAACAGTCTTATGCACAAGGCTGAAACTCAGAATTCAGGTCCTGAAAGTTTTAGTTGTAAAAGAAACCTCTAAGGGTATCCCTGTCCACTCTAGGCCATTGTCAACCCTGTAGACAAACACAGAGACATTCGGTTTGGTAGTTCTATCTGGAAATACATCCTGTGGAGGGCAAGAGACAGAATGGGTAAGCTGAGGAGCAGGGAGAGGAGATACAGCTCAAAGTCTTCACTGGACACACTACGGAGACACACTCGTGTCCTGCACTTAACTGAAAAGCTCATTTCAAGTTTCCCATATACCACGTTAGAAAATTAAGCTGTCAGATCTGCTTACGGGCAACATGCTAACCTATGAAACACATTTTCTCTGTTCACTGGCACAGTGCATTTTAGCAAATCTTCTCTTTATTATTCCCTCAACATTACTGTCATTTCTGGTATGAAAACCCTCTTTTCTGCATGAGGTGTTGAGATCTGAGTCTCAAAGTCCTCTCAGTTGATAGGTAGTGATGGTGTTGTAGTTTGAAAGATGCCAAGGACCTACATCAGAGTTTCACACCAGATCTCAGCCTGAAGCTGAGCAGAAGTATGTTTAAAAAAAAAAAAAAAAAGGCACTTGTGACATTCAGCCTAACTTCTGCTCGCCTCCCTGGTGTGCCTGTCTCTCCAGAGTATACAAGGAGCAGACTGCACTTCTCAGTTAGGTGTTTCACACAGTAACAGCTGTGATCAATCCAGAATAGAGCTTTCTGATGTTGTGTGCTGAGCACAGAAATTTATCCTACTCTCCACACTCCAGGGCACGGCTGTAGACATGGAAAGGCAGAAAGCACCGAGTCATGGACTGTGTCTCTCCCTTAGCTATAGAGGAGCCTGGTCTCAAACAGCTCTACATTTGTATGAGGCAGGAAAAGGTCTAACCTTTGTCAAAGTATACCACACCAAAACACATTTATCTCAGCCTATTGTCCTGTAGGAACAACCTTCTTTCAGCTCAGCAACTTGTACTAGAAATCTATCTAGAGCTCTATTTTATCATTCCAAAGAAATTAAAGTTACTGTGCCAATGTCCTCCTCCTTACCAGCAAGTTAATGAAATTACACATCCGAAGCTGTAATGAACAAAGGGCTGGCAATGAAGAACATAAAAGACATTTTGGTCAAAAGCATTTTGATGCCAAAAGGAGTAATTCAAGGAGCAGAGTAGATCGCAGGAATATAAACTGCAGGATTTGTCATCAGATTACTCCTTCTGCAAAATTATTCCAAGAGCTAAGAAATGCTTGTGAATGTGTTGAATATCTAAGAACTTTGAAGAAGTTTAGCATGAATAATTCTGCAAGGTACTTGCTTTTTGCTAGTCTCCTTTTCAAAAAGGGAAAATAAGATCATTGCAGCAAATTAGGGATGTCAGCATTTTTAGGGTAGCTTCTCCACTGGTGATCTCCTCTGGCCCCTGTGGGATCTGGGACGGGAGTGAGACAACTAAGAAGCCACTGACCAGCTGAAGTTTGGTAACATAAACTGTTTGGTGAATAATTGGGCGACAATAATGAATTACTGCAGGGAAGAGTGGACAGTGTCACCCTGGCCATGGCCAGCCTCCACCTGGCAGAAGGCTGAATGGAGATCTCTCTGTGAGGTCTGGCACCAGGAACAGTGTAGGAAGTGCTGGACAGCACTCAGATTTGGTCAGTGGCCTCCTCTGCTAAGCTCGAGCAGAACATCCAGTTATGAAATTATGCTCTCTGATAAAGGGCAAAGGTGTGAAGAAGGGCACATCTGCTTTCTTTCTTCAATATAAATGCTTATCCACAGAAAAGATTTCAAAGCAATGGCACTGAGCAGCACTGAGAACTCTAGACTCCTCTTGCTCCTGATGTGACTTTTTAACAGGGCAAGTGTTGTCACCTGCATCAGGAACTATAAACTCAAAGAAGGAAGGGAGGGGGCCTGCTGGACCATTTTGCTATTAAGATATGATTCCTGTCAGGAGAATGCTTCAAGACCTTACATTAGGGAGGTGCAAATCAGCTTATGAGCAACATGTGGACTTGGAAAAGATGTAATTTTCACACAAACTTGCAGAGGATTATTACTTCTAAAGGCTGTGAGCTTGATTTTCTGGGTTTTCTTAAGAGGAAAATAATCTTGAAAGGAAATGATGTTTTGCCCAATACACTTCTGCCTTGTCCTTCCCTGGCTCAAACGCCACAGCTGCTGAAATACAGCTTGCAGAGAAGTGTGTCATAAATGGGAGGGACTGCAGCCTAATTTTAATGACTGTAGGCACATGGCAACTCATGCACTCTAGGCTTTTACTCTTATCTGTAATCCCTTGAAGAGCTCTCTCTGCCAAGAAGTATGTACAGTGTGTTGGTGATATGTGAGCAGTTAATAAAAGGGGAAAAAAATTATATTAAAAACTCATTTTGGGGAGCAAGCACTACGTTCTTCCCATCACTGACTCAACCAGAGGATAAGTTTGCTTAGGGCTCCTTTTGCCCATGTACCCAGTACCTTCTGCAGTCAGAGTGAATGTTCCCAGTATTTGAGTGTCTTGTGGACTTTGAGAATAGCCAGTCCTTGGAAGGGCCTCACAGAGATCTTTTTTCCCACATGTCATTGAGCACTGCGTGGTGTGCACCACAGTAATCTGCACCTGGGATATTCCAGCCAAATCTGAGTGAGGAATTGGTTAAAATTCATGCTATTCCGTGTCACAAGGACATGCTGTTGGATATCCCAGTTCTGCGCTCAGTCACTGGTGTAATTATAATCATTACGTGGAGCACACAGAGGGGTTATTAAATAGCTGTACTGTTTAAGTATGTACTAATTATATAAAGCACAGTACAAGGACAGCACAGAATGTCTCCTAATAAGAGTAGCCTGCATCTCTGGCATCCATCTAAATTAAAAATCTTCTCAAAATAATAACCATAAGTAACTATGCACTTCAGAGGCAGCTGTGAAAGAGTTAGAACTAACTCAATCAACTAAATTATGTGTAAATGGCTCCATTTTTATTAGCGGTCTCCAATGTATACAAATTTCAGTGGTAAAGCAGCCACAATAAATGGGTTACTACATTATCTATTATCATCTCTTTCCTTTCTGTCAAAACATTTCTCCAACCCTAAAGACTAGCTTATAAACTATAAACTCAACCAAACAACAACAGCAGCAAGAGAAAACCAAACAAAAAAATAAATCCCTGCTTAAAATTCCATCTCTTGGTTGGTTTTGCTGAAGATAAAAGATGCACTCTGCACTTAGATATTTGAAAATGCTGTGGAGGGGACAGCAAAAGGCTATTTTTACTAGGCAATCTTCGGTAAAAGCACTCCAGACAATTATGATGCCTGTAAATGCAATCTACTCCAAACATGGCTTGGATAAAAAAATACATGGGAAATAGAAATCCCCTATCAGCTTCTCTTCTCGCTCTCTCAATATAGGCTGCCATGCCTCCTAACAGGCAAAAAGGATCAGTATAACAGAAATTCTCATTGATTCAACAGCAAGCATGGAACTTCAGCTGCTTGGACACAGCTGCCATGTGATGTACTCTGTGATCTGGCCAGGGATGGGCAACTGTAAGGCTCATAGCCCAGGAGGGGACTATATGTCACAATGGAGGGGTTTGGATGTAGCCTGAAGACACATATGCTGCTACAAGAGGCAGAATATCATTAAAGAGAATAACTGCATGATGGGTCCAAGAAATTTTTAATTGAGATGAGAGAAGAAGAAAGATGTCTGCCAAACTCAGTAATGAAATTTAGTCTAATTTCAATAAACAGATTACTGAATCAGAGGCTGGTCTCACAGCAGAGT
Organism: Acropternis orthonyx; assembly: GCA_035583155.1. NCBI lineage: Eukaryota > Metazoa > Chordata > Aves > Passeriformes > Rhinocryptidae > Acropternis > Acropternis orthonyx. The sequence continues at coordinate 6,156,022 of JAWWEU010000040.1, forward strand.
GTTGTGGAAGAGGTTGCCTTTAGCAGATAAAGGCTTTCAATACAAGCCAAACCACTCTGAAGCACTGAGAAGGACCCATGCTCAGCCATAGTAAAGGGACAGCATTTCTTTTTGTATCTTATGCCTGAAAGTCCAAATTCAATTCCAGAAGACCCAAGTGCGTCTCCCACCATGCAGAGGATGCATCAGCACAGCCCTGCTTTTAGACAGGTAGCTGTTTCATGGTTCCAAGAGAAACTCACTTTGGATGTCCCAGAGATGGGTCTGTGATGTAGAAAAGCAGCCAGAGTTCAGTTCCCTGGGCACATGTATGCTTGTAATGGAAGATGTCATAATCATCCTTGAAGAAATAAATGTCTTATGACTCATTCTGCACCTAATGAGGGCATCCTAGCATCTCTGCCTAGAAGAACATCTTTGCATACACTGAAGTACAGTCATAGCTGTTTCCTCCTCACCTGCCACTGCCAACTAAGGTCAAGGCCCTGAAGTTGTAAGTGAAAGCAGCCTGGGAAAAGCCAGGTAGGCTCCAGTCCTTGGTAGACCTGATATGTTACATTTGCAAGTGCTTTGTTCTTATTTATTTTCATAACACATCACTACCTTGGAGGTGGCCATTATCCAGGACAACAAAAACTTTCCAAGAGTAAAGCAAGGAAGAAGTTCAGTAAGACAGAGGGGACAGCAGGAGAAAGAGTACTGGTTATGTTTCATAGATGGGCTATGGAATGACAAGGGATAAAGAAAACCAAAGACAGAAAATCTCCCATGGGGAATAGAGCCCACTTTTGCTATGTACCAATCTAGCATCTAGGAGTGTATGTCTTGCAGTTATGATACAAAATACACAGAGTAAATGCACTCTGCACTGAACTGAATCTTAGTTACAAGACCATTTATTCTGGGAACATACAGAGAAAATATGGTTTTCTGTATAAATTGTTAGACACTGGCTTCAAGAGTCAAGCCATGAGCTTTGCATAGGAAAGGAATACCCTTTCTTTGCTCCTAGGGTTTCTTTCATTTGGATAGCTTTTTGCAATTCTGACATTGATTTATTATTGGTGTTGTCCCTCTGCAGTCAGTGGCTAGTATGTCTTAAAGCACTGAAATGCCACTCCAGTAACATGGATATTCCCCCTAAAGCATTGGGTGTCATCCAGAATACCCTGTGTGCAATGCCAAGGTAGAGTGTTTGAAAACTGGCTCACTGGAAACCTTATCTGAGGCAATCCTGACTAGAAACTCCACTGAAAATACAATCCACAGAGACTTTTCCATTATCCATGCCCTTAGTAACTTTCTCCACATTCATAAAAAAACAGGAATCGGGGGGAAAAAAAGGAGAGATAAAAAGGTATATGGGAGATGAACCTTCCCAACGACTTTGCAGAGATCTAGTAGGGGCTGGGTGTTTCCTACACCTCCAAAACCCGCTCACCCCACGTTTAACGAAATGCTGTCTCTCATCTGTGGTTGTCCTGTGAGTGCTTTGGGCACTTAACTCCTGGTGGGTTCACCTGGACTTCGGCCTACAGGGATCTCTCAAGGTTGACCTATAAATAACATTATGTAGAGGTAAGAGTATGTCCTCCAAAGTTTGGGGTAAATGACTGGGAGTGAAGTAGCATAACCAATACTTGGCTTTGCCAAAGCCTCGCTATGTGACCTTGGAGAGGGTGCCTTTAGTGCTGATCTCCACCTGTAAAATACAAATAATAACTCTTCATAGGGTACATCATAGGGTTGTTGTGATGCTTAATTAAAGCATTTAGAAAGTCCTTCAGCAGCATCAGTCTATAAATGTTAAACGAGGCTGTTATTCTTCCTCTCCCATAGTTACTGTCAATTGTTTTATTGATCCAGTCCATTATAGACTCAAGAAAAGACTTGTTTATTGCAGTGAGAACTTAGAGTCCAAATATTTCTTTTCTCCTCACTGCACACTACACTGAACTTGCCTCCACAGATATTTTTAATCATCAAACATGCTGACTTAAGTCTACAAAAGGGAGCAGGAGAATACTGGGTATTGTTCCCCACTAACTAAAAGCCTTTTTTCTGATCTTTCCATAACAACTTACATGTTCAGTTTACTGGCATCTATTGGGACTTTCAAATGAAAGAACTTAAAAAAAAAAATAAATTATCCCTGCTCTTCAATTATGGCTGGATGAAAAACTAGTTGATATCAATAGGAGGCTTCCCGCTGTTACACAAAGTTTTAAATCAGATTATTAATGTACTGCAAGCTGATGGTATATAAAAATCTCCAGTGATTTCATGGAGAGTTTTGCATGCAAAGAGATTGTAAAATCTGTCCTCAGCATTTAAATGTTTTTAGAGCAACTGAATTGATGTCGGTATAAAAAAATGATTAATAGCAAAAGATAATTTAGCTACAAGCACTGTTAAATTTTCTCTCTCATTACTATGAATATGCATCCATGCTAAAAATCCAAACCATTTTGCAGTAGCTTCATGTAAAAACAGCATTTCTAAGATGTTGAGGTATCTTGGCAGTCCAATTATTACTTATAGAAGCCTTGAAAATCCTACATACTTACACTGTATTTTTAATTAGTTCACAAGTTAGGCAGCAGTTGATAACATAACATTTAACATTTCAGAGAAAGCTCAGCAATAAACAGGTGCTTTGCTACTGTGCTCCCTTCTTTTTCAATTACAGGGGGAATAATGTTTTTACAAGGAATCAAACAAAGGTTAATTTGCAATTAGAATTTTATTATGGGAATAGGCTCTGTTGCTGAGTTCTATGGCTCACAAGTCCATCACTGAGACACAAAAAGGAAATGGAGGTCAAAAAAATACTCCACAGACATGTTCTGATGCCTGTCCATTGGATGGCAGTTCCCAGCTCAAATTATGTCCTATTAATGAGGAGAATGAGGCTGAAAATTTACCTACGTGGAGTAGAGATTAGGAGGAAAAGTATTATTATCCCTTGATAGCAATGGAAAACTGAAAGATTAGGGGGCTGCCAAAAATTGCAGCCGAAATAGGAAGAGAACTCCTATCACTTGGCTCCTAGCTTAGTGTCTCATTATAAGATAAATTCTGATTGTATGTTCTTTCTTCTATGGTGCTACCTAAATCTTTGTAGTCTAAGTGGGGGTTTGAATTCACAGGATGGGAGTTAATCTGCAGGAATAGTCCATGGTCACTTGCTGTGTGGTGCTGGAGGGAATGAGGAGAGGATGAGAACCTATATTCAGATATCTGCTGGAGACCAGTTTTTGCCTGTCCATACCTGTAGTAGTCATACCATTGTCTCCAACGGCATCTGAACTGCTCTGCACATTTTGTTTGGGTACTAAAGCAATACTTGGGTAGATTCAATGAAACAACGCTGCAACAATGGCAAATGCCCAGTCATTCCCGAAAACAAGATGTATGCAGGGAAAAGAGAGAGAGATTCTCCTTGTAAAGCAAAAGGCTGAAATAAAATAAGGTGTAAAGTCAAGTCCCAGTAATTGTTTTCGCTGGGGTCCTGTGGTCTAGAGTATCCTTGGTTGACTTGAGCCGCCCTTCCCTGATTATCATGATAAGAGGACACCTCACCCACTGTCAGCACACCAACGAAAGGTGATGTCTAACCCTGCTTAGAAAGGAAAATAGTCCTTGTTCCTCCTGACAGACAGGACACACATCCTTCTGCTGCTAATGTCATGCCTGGAGATTGGCCTTATGGGTAAGTTTAATGTGCAAGATACTGCCATGGCTAATGAGTGTGAGGCTCCTGTCCTTTCTTCAACAACAGAAATCTGGGGGTGAAATGGCAGAGCAGGTGTACTTGAGGCTGTAGGCATGTCCATGTTCTGTCACCCAGGGCTGGAACAAGGATTGCAACTCTAATTAGCCACCAATTTCCTTATCCTAAAATAATAATTGAGTAGATATGTAAGACTTCCTTGCTATCCAACCACAATTTTTTGGACAGAGATTTAATTATAAATGCAAGCACACATTTATCTTCAGTGTAGCACAGGCAAATTTGGACACTGATTTTACATTTTTTTCTAACCAGCTCTTGAAATGGCTGAACGAGAATGATTTGCACATTTTGGGAAAGCCAATGCCAGGTATGGCCACACAGTGGCAAGTAAAGCAATTATGCAGGACAAGGATCTGCAGTCTCAGTAATGAGAAGGTTCTGCCATGAAAAAGGAGTGTACAGGTGCTCCAGATACCTTGGCTCAATTGTTTATGAACATGTCTGCATACCCTAAGTCATCAATATTCATCATATACCAGGAAAAAATAGTACATGAAAAATAAAAATTCAAGTTTGTATATGTTATCTGAATTTTAAGCCTGTAATAATTCTTTGTGTTTTCCCGTTAAGCTGTTTGTAGCAATCACAAGCCTTAATTATGCTATAAAATGAAATCTGGCAGTTGACTTCCAGTCTAACAACTCCAGGAGCTAAGGATCTAAAAACAATTCCAACAACAACAGGTTAATTCTAAAACTATTCTAAAATTCTAGGAGTTGAAACTTGCAGTCTGATAAACTGGCACGTTCCAAGTCTTAAACAGAAGGTGGGGAGGAAAAACCAAAAAGAAAACACAGTCTGCACCCAGCTTGGAACCGACATCCATCCAGCTCCTCCTTACAGCCTCGCTAACTGGGAGAACAGTACCTGTCAAAGTGGGAACACTTTTTGTCCATTCGTGCTTATTATTCTCACTCCTGCACCCCAGACCTGGGTCTTTCCTAGGAGTTTAAAGATGGTAGGAAAATGACTTCAGCTTGGATGCTGACTCAGGAGCTGAGCAGGCACGATCGGCCTTGTGGCAGCATGAGAAGCTACAGCGTACCTTGTGAGTGACTGTGTGAGTGTTGGAAACTTCCATGCACTTCCTGAGGTAACACACCATGATGGAGTAGGGTTAAGGTAAAGCACCAACCAGCACTCATGAGAAATGTGCACCATCCCAGAACATGGTCCCAGAAGAGGGACCATGATGGTCTCAGATGAAGGGGGGGGCAGCTTCTCTTCAGCTGCCATAGGTCTAAGTTGTTTCCTCCCTGCTATGTAGCTTGTGCTTTCACTTGCTGGGTTTCAAACTTCAGGACAAATTTTGGGGAAGTAGCACTGGAGGAGTCCAAAGCAAATTAAGGAGCGGCCCCCAAATGCCAAGCACTCATCAGCAGGAGGCACGATCACCCCTTGCTGTGATCGATGGCCCCAGCACCGGGGCCAGGCAGTGCACGCTCCGGAGCCGTCATCACCACACTGCACCTCAAATCTACCTGTCTTCCTTCACGTTTAAAACTTCCCTTGATTAATGATGCTGAAAACCTGATAAATGAGAATCAGCTAAGTTGTGCATACAGATATCTGGGCAGATTAAATAATTAATCATCCTGTAATTAATAAAGACAGATACTGGCTTTTTCTGAACTTTTCCCCCTCCTCTTTGCGCACAGACTTTCAAAAGGTTTTTGACAAAAATAACTGCAGACACCAGCCACAAATCCTGCTTTGTGGGGGAGGGGGACCCTGCTGCTTTATTAATGTGGCAAAATCTGTGCATACATTTGAACAGTAATGAGATCTCTAGGGCAAAGTGTGACATCTGCTCCAGAACTTCTAAAATACAGGTTAATTTACACCAACCAAACCTCTTTTGAAGCCAGGCGGTTTGATTTTCACTTGTAGACTTAATGTAGTAGTGTCTGACAAGCATCCAGCCCTCAAAGGCCTTGCCATTACTTAGCTCCCGGTAAACGAGCCTATCAAAGCACTTTATAAATAATACAACTAAATAATCTGTTGGCAGAGGAGCAGCTGAGTCCTTGGGCATCATCATGAGAGCGGCCACTTGCCCCTGAGGTGGCCACACCTACAGGGATAGACCAAATGCCCACAACATTGGCATTATTTCCACTATGAAAATCAAGAAACTCAAGTAGCTGAAGATTAGATAAGAAAAGATAAATGGAGGATCTAATAGACCTGGGGATTGAAAGAAAAGGTAAAACTTGAAGTTAGAATTGTCTTCTTTCAGGGTAGACCAGGCTTATTTTTCCACTTATTTCCCTTACTGTTCTGGTCAAACACTGCATTTCCTTTGTCTTCTGTTGTGTCTTTTGCTTGCTTTGCTTTGTTTTATTTTTAAAGAAAGAGGAAAATAGCCAAGGTATTATAACAAAATTATCAAATCAGTTAATTTTTTTTGGTTACATTTAGAAGGCAGATTGAGCAGGAAAATTTGCATCGACAGGGGCCAGTTGTGGTGAGTGATGGCTGAACTGGGCTATTGGTTCAAGTGATGTACAGAAATGTTTCCAACTGGTAGTCCCTTCATCCCTTTGCACTCTCCTGTCAGTGCACACTCACTTGGGACCCTGCAGTTCAAGTCCTCATGGAACTAGAAATGGTCCTTAGGTGAAACACAGTGGAGGCCAAAGGAAAATCTAGGAGCTGTCTAACAGGAATCCAGGCACTGCTGCTCAGCAGAACTTTTCACTTTTGCTAAACCAGTTTATCTAAAGTAGTTTATCCTTGAGAAGGTTAAGAGAGAACTTGATTACAACCTATTAGCGCTTGCATGAGGAGACTTTGTACAGGACTCAGTTCTTACAAGCTGAAGTCAGATTCATTATGAGCTCTAAAGGACAACAGTTGAGGCTGAGCAAATTCAGACTGCAAATAAGGATGTAATCTTTTCCCTAATTTAATTTTTTTGGTTATTTTTGTTGTTGTTAAGAATATTTGCTGGTATCTGCAACAACCCACTAGGGCAATATAGTGTGACCAGCTGCAGACATCCAAGCAGCTCTTTCAAAAAATATATGCCACTTGATTTTCAAAAGTTCGTGACTTAATACAGAAATTACTGGGTGATTTTCTGATGCAGAGGGTTACTGGCTCACAATGGTTTCTGGCCTTTAAAATCCATGAACTCACAAATTTGAATGAGAGAAAGCAACTGAAAAACACAGGCCACTAGGACAGAGAATGAGTCAGGTGCAGATGTGTCTTAAGACAAATCAATTTCTTTCCTCTCGTCTGAAAAGCCCTTCTAACAAATTATTTAATGAGATTATCCTAAATCTTTTTCACAAAAGTCAGCCTCAAATCTGATTTCAGAGATTATCTGCTGCAATAATCCAGACATAATTCCCAAAATGCACTCGGGAGTGCTGGGTCCAGCACAGGACACATCTAGGCTACAGAAGAGCTGCAAATACCCCAAGAGGCCCTGCTCACTGGGAGTCTCTAGGAAAAGGTATTGTCTATTTTGCACACCTGCCAACAGCAAATCAAAATTTAAAAGAAAAGGAGAAAACCGCAAAGAAACCAAAACAACTCGAACAAAAGCCAAACCAAAATTAATGAAGCTTTATGGACACTATCAGGGATGCAGCAGGAAGTAATCAAGTGCAAGATCACGTTGCTTGTGTGACTGTTGCCATGACATTCAAAAAGCACTTAGTGTTATCATAGACTATGAATATTCTGTTGGCTGATTGATAGTCTGTGGCTTTTTTTTCCTTGTAAGCAAATGCAATGACAATATTAAGCAATTACTGATAATGTCACCCAGCTGCTTTCCTACTGCCTGGGTGACAGAAATTCTGAACTGCAGAAAAAACAAATTGATTAAAGCGTGGAGCGTCCCTGTCTGCTCGCTGGCGTTGTGTTTGACCAGGGACAGCACAGCAGAAGGTTTCATTTACAGCAAATGAAAGAAACACATACTCAGTAAACTTTACTAGGGGAAGTACCATGGGGCTTATTTAGCTTTGATTAGATCAACGAGACTCTCTAAACACAGCAATTAAAAATACAATTGGTAGCAATGTAGCCTGATCTAAGCATCTGCATGCCTGAGAAGTTTACACAGGAACAAACTTGTTAAAGTACATTTCCTGATTAGTAAATAATCAATATGCAAGGTACTTGGTGGCTTCATATGGAGCAATGGTGAAGGCCAAATTTTCCTCAGTTAACTGTCCCACTAACCCACTGCCAAGAGTCATTGCACCGGGCTTAATTTATGGGTGATTTACCAAATTGTGTCCACTTTTTCCCTTAATTATCCAGCAAGGACTATATGCCCCAGTGTGCAGTGTTTTACCATGACCCAAGCAGAAATTTGGGCTTGACTGAATGTTGACTCCTACTGTTGTTGGGTGTGATGGAGTCACTGAAAGAATAGTGGGAAGGTCTGTAACTGAGAGCTTGGTGTGGGATTTGGGGTTGGTCTTTGGCTACATCTTGAGCTGGATCTCATGGCCAGCACTAAAATATCAGCACCTCATGTAACTATTTAAAACACTGAAGATTTGCAAGATGCCTCTGTTATTTCATGCTTGAAAAAGAGGAAGTTTTAGCTGCACTCCTTTGCCAAGTTTTTATTACTTGTCCTGGAAAAGAGAAATCCAGGTCATGCTCCAGAGATGCAGAGACATCATCTCCTCCCACTACTTGTGCTGGTCCCTCCTTGCACACATGAGGTTCACAAGGTGCAAGAAGATCTGGTCCAAAATGTTCTGTGTCTCAGTCAGTGGAGATTAAAGGCTGGCTCATCACTTGCTGTGAATTGTACAGCTACAAGTGGAGTCGAAGCAGATATGACAATTTACACAAGATAAAGATTTAGGCCTAAATTGATAGGGTCTTGTCTAAACCCTATAAAATCTAACAGAGATGAATACCCTGCTCATGGGATTTTAAAGCATTTTATGGCAGGGCCTTTATTTTATATTATATTAATTTTTATGGAAGGCTTAAAGTAAACCTGCAGCAATAATAGCATTTTCTGTTAAATTTTACAACACTTTGCCAATAAAAATTGGCATGTTGCTATATGCAGAGACAAAAATATTGGAGGTTGACAAATTAGAAAAAATGTGAGAGGTTTCAGAACAACAAAAGGCAGCAGCTTACCACTTGGGTAAATCTCCGTGCCATGCAGAAGGTAATTTTGAATGTAGTGTTTTGAATCCCAAACTGCACATGAATCAACAGCAAAATGCTATATTGAAAAATAAATTTTTATATTTTTTTTTTTTTAATTTTTTTTTTTTAAAGGCAGATGAGTTGAGGATCATCAAGCAAACATCTCTGGGACTTGGAGATTGTGTCCAGATTTGCACACCACCTTCTGAAAAACTATTGAACAATTTCTGGCAGAGGGCAATGGGGATGATTATGGTTTAGAAAACATGACCAGTGAAAAAAGGTTAAGTGATGTAGGTTTCTATGGTCCACAAAAGAGAAGCCCGAGGGGTTGCAAAACAGATTGCCATGGAAATGTAGAAGATAGGGCAGGGATTAATTACAAGAGAAGGACAATCTGGCTTACTGTTCAGGGAGAAATGAAGTGGGCTTTAGGAAAACCTCTTTAAGGGTAAGATTAGGTGAGCACAGGGAGAGGAGCCGGTTACCTGGGGGTCACATGTCCCATGCTGGAAACACTGAAAACAGTCTGGACAGACTCCTACTGTGAACAGTGCAAATGTGCCTATTTTGTTTCCAAGCCTGAGAGCCTTCCAAGCCTAATTTTTTTAATAAATTTTGCTATACACTGAGAGCGCTTGGCATATGCTATTTCCTGAACAGTTTACAAACAGCCAGAGCTTAAGAATATTCTTCTGAAAGGTGTGTAGGTGGGCAGGTATTACAACTTCAATTTAGAAAACTGGGGGAGAGAAAAACATAGGTTTAAGTAACTTCCCTAGGGCCAGGGAAGCAACAAGCATGTCAGACGAGGTTCATCTACAAGTATTTCTGCATCCAGCAATCCTCAGAAGCTCACACCCACCCTTTCCTTCTCAGAGCATCTACCTTTTGGGGCTCACTTTTCATCTGCCTCTATTTTCATGCAGTTGCATGGCAGCTTTCTTGTTTTTTCCTCCTGAGCACTTTGCTAGTCACCACATCAATAACTGTACACCTTGAGATCATAGCTGCCTTATTGCAGGTGGAAAGAGCTGCTAACCAGCTTCAAACCCTACTACCAAAGCCCTGCGGAGCTGCATAAAGCATACAAGTGACCCAAGGTTTTGGTCCAGCAGGCAAAACACTGCCACTGATGACACCACCAAACTTTTAGTAACAAGAGCTGGATCAGATTGGAGAAAAGTTTGCTTTCTTGTCTGGAAGAAATGGTCTAGTCAGCACATGGCAAGAATGAATGTATCACTGCTCACTGCTTGCCCAACCTGTTCCCTTAAACAAATCCCCAGAAAAAAAACCCTTCTGGCCAGCTCAGAGTACCAGTTTCAAAGGGCAATAAGCAATCTTAAGGACTTGATCAACTTTCATATGGCATTGGTGTAAGGGCTGGTGCTCTGTGAGGTTTTACTGAAGGCTGTTGATTGCTCTGACGATACCACAAGCTCATTTGAAGACGAGAGCTCTGCCTGCCAAACACAACAGTGGCATCACTTCAGATTGACAGCCATTGCTTTATTTCTTTATTCCCTTCATTGTTTTTCAATTTATTTAGAAGGTATCCATGGCCTTGAGAGACTAGGAACAACTGCATTAAGAGTAATACATATATAATTCAATACTTCTCACTCATTTCTCACTGACACTTACTTGCTCGTTCACCAAAATATCCTTCCATTTTCTTCTGCCTTTCTACAGAATGTAGGGAATACACTCACATCACGCTGGGTATTAATTAATCTCTCAGCTGGCTGGAGGACCCTATTATTACCACGACTTCTTTTACATTAGAGTCAAGCCAGAAAAATCCTTATGTCTTGTGCCTGAGGATTTAATACCAAACCATGGCAGACTTCTCCATGGAATTGCCTCTTGTATTAGCATTAACAGCAGCGCGGATCCTCCCGAGCAGCACCGCGGCAGCGCACACCGGCACTCACAGCTAATTTGTACATATGCTGCCACTGGATGGGTGCCATGCAATTAAGAGGACGCCCTCGAGGCATTAACATTCCTTGTCTCACAGGAAGTGCAGTGGGAGAGCGCAGCAGAAGTTTATAGGGTGTTATCCATGGGAGTGTGTTATTTCAACAGTATTTGTACGAATCTGTGAGGACGATTCAGAGCTGGGCAAGGAGCCAACACAAAGAGGTTTCTGAGGCCACAGTGGAAAATCCTTAAATCCCTGTTGGCTGGAAGAAGATGATGAGACAGCATGGAGAGCTGATGGTGTTGGACTGGAAACTTCGATTGCCATTCTGACCTCTCCGTTCTGGGACCTGGACACCAGGACCTTACCCACACTCTTTAAGGTGTTTGTAATCCCTAGTCCCAGCAAAAGGCTCGTCAGATCCCTGTGAAGCCCTGACTACAAAGAGCATATCAAGGTCTTCATCCCTCCCGGGAGGAACCAAGACACTCAAAAGCATGGACATTACTGTTCTTCAGGACCTCAGTACCAAACCAAAGGACCTACGTGTTCCAAAGGGCCAGAGTCAAGACCTTGCCATGACAGGTCCTTTCCACCAGAGAACTGCTGGGGTGCAGGGAGCCTGTAGATGAGTTTCCTTGGGCAATCACAGAGCCCGTGGTCCATCAGCTGAGTGCTCTGGGATACTACTGCAACCTTGATTTAGACTGTGAAAAAGTCTGAGGCTGATATGCTTTGATCAAGATATCCTGGAAGCAAGCAAACTGGAAAAGCTTTGACAGGAAAATTTTAAGCCAAATTTCCACCCTGTGTTGGTCTTAGAGACTCAGTGAGTCCCATTACTGTCTGGCAGAAGGATCTTGGCTTCATGGTCCATCCCAAGCTGTGTCCAGATGGTTCATCTCTAGGACTGCCTGGGAATGGTAAAAGTTTTTGCCTTTGAAAGTCTGGCATGGGCAGGACTGTGTTTATCCTCTTTATCAACATATTATGGGTAGGAAAGCACTTGATGCCACTCGCTCCTGTCTCATTCCTACATTTAAAAAGCCACAAAATGTATAGAATAAATGAATTCAAAATGCTGCACTTTCAGCTGCACTGATTTTGAGAGAATGACATTCACCCCCACCATTAGTGCATTTGTCCCCCGGTGCTAAAATTATGTATATTGAGGCTTCAGCGCCACTGGCTAATTTAGGAGTGTTGTCATCATCATAAAAGGAAGAAAATCGATTCAAATCAAAAGCCCACAAACAAAAAATGACCTTATTCAAATCAGAAAAAAAAGCCCAATCTGAACCTCTGACAGCTATGGTAGGATGTCAGAGCAGCTGAGAAGCCATGCAAGATGCACAGCATTGATTACTGTGTAATAATGATTTCCCTTCAGCCCGCAGACTCCACCATATCCTTCATTCTGCATTCCAGAGCATGTCTCTGAGCATCACTGGGGCTGGGAAGTAACACACGCCAGACATCACTGGGGGTTGCAGGTTAAGTACTGCACTTAGGTTTTATGGAGCAGAAGAGTGGATAAATTCTGTCAAATTAATGTAAATGCTCAGCAATAATTTTTGCCTCTGAGACTCTTTAACCATTTCTTTAGGTTTTGTTAATATTTCCATATTTCTCATTTTTTTGGTGAATCAATGTGAATCTCTCCTCGTTTCTGAGATTCAATTTGATTTGATTTTGGTTTTGTTTATTGAATTTACCAGTTGATCGCTAGAAATGAAAAGTTTCAAAGAATTCCTAATTTTTGGTCCTTATTCTGCCCTGTCTGGAGCATCACATAGACAAAGAAATGGGCCACATTCCTGGCTCAATATAAACTGGCACAGTTCCTTCAAAGTTGGTATAACACAGGTTGGCATCACTGACTGTCTGCCCTGCATTTCATTCCCTTTGGGTTTGGTATTTTCTCCTCTGACACTAATTGTTTTACAACATACATAATAGGCAATGTACCTTTATTTCATCTCCCTCTTTGTATTGTGGGTGATATCTCCCAGGGAAGATTAATGACTTAAGCTGATTTAATGGTGTATATACGTTTCACAGGGGAAAAAAGAAGGTAAAGAAAACCATCTTTTTTTTCTGTCCAGATTGAAAAATGTTAGTGTTTCTTGAGGGCTTTTGGTGGTTTCTTTTTTTTGGTTTTTTTTGTTTGTTTGTTTGTTTGTTTTGTTTTTGGTTTTTTTTGTTTGTTTGTTTTGGTTTTGTTTGTTTGGTTTTTTTTTAGTTCTCTCTATAGGTATTTGTTGTTTTCTGACCTTTTATGACCTCCCAAACACCTTTACCATCTTTCTGTGCACCTGTGATGTTCCCACATTAATGTGAGTCATTCTCACCAATAAGCCTGGAACTCAGCTGTGTGTATGACAAACTACAGTTTATCTCTACTGAGTTTCAGGAGGTTTGCCAGGAAAGGCTTTGACCCTATGCTATGTAATCTCAGTTACCTGCTTGCTCTGCCTCCTTTCCCTTTTCTTCTTGCTCTGTCCAGGAGAAAAGCCAGCTCGCTTGGCAAAAGAGGTTTGTGGTGTCTGTGGGAGAGATTTGAAACATTTGGCTGATGTTTCCCCTTGGACTTGCTCAGGCGCCAGAACACTGTTATCACCTCTTTAAGAGGATCTTCAAAAAAAATCTCAAACCCAGACATATGTGACAAAACTGTGGTCTAGGCAAAAGAAACCTGAAAAAGTATTTAGGACCTGTAAAGAACTGGTTGGAGGTTAAAAAAATGCCCCAAAATATTTTTGTTTAATGTTTTCTTCTCAATCTACCTGATGGTCTACTCTAATAACTATGTGGTGTTTACTAATTAGAAAATTTACACTCAACAAGAATGCAAAGATCATCAGTAAATGCACAGGAGTGATTTAAAATAGGGTAACTACCGGCATATGCAGCCACATATTTCTGCAAATGAGTTGCAACACATCGTAAAAGTCACACCCATTTTATAAAGCTTTCTTTACTGCCCTGTCAAATGAGGAAAAATAATCAGATGCAGCTTTCATGTGGACAAAGACATTTATTCAGGGCAAAGATAGCATACAGAGAGATGCAAATGGGAGGACACAAATTCTTCCCCACCCTCAGCACATGGTTTTCCACAGTGCCGTATTTTCGTTCGTGCATTCAGAAGCTGCCTGGCTTTTCCATACAGTCAGTTCAGCCCTGCTCACACCTCCTCCCACAGTTGTCTGTTTTGTCAGCCTGGGTTACTCCGAGAAGGTGCAAGAAGGAATGATTAAGTGCAGTCAGTTTATCTGGAATTCTTAGAGGGGATGAATAACATTAGGTGAAGTAAAAAGCAGCCAGACGACAGTAGTCATATGCTTGTTGATATTATATATGTGGAAACTGCATTGGTTGAATATTAGGGTGAAAAGTTAGGCATGAGTGGATGTTTCATGATGCAATATTTAATTGCACGATAATGCACACCCTTCACCCCAGCCTCTGCACCCGTGGTTTCCCCTTCTTCCTTGTGTAGGGTGGAGCTGCCTCAAGGATGAATCAGTGAAGGCGCCTGCTTTCTAAAGGGCTCCCTGGCATTTGTGCCAGACAGAAGGTACACAGGGAATGAGGCTGAGGAGCACTGCAGAAGACGGGGAAGTCTTTGGGTGAAGATGTTTGGTGATGAGTGACTCATATATCCCAAACTTTTACTAATGATCCCTGACATCTAAGTTTTATTTTTGGGCTTGTGAGTGACACCCCTGGCACATGAAGAAAGCCTGGGTTCTACCAGAAGCAAATGGGGAGGACTAAAATGAACACAGAAAGTGCTGTATGATGTTAAGGGTTCAGAAAAACCAGAAATGGCCCAAAACTGAAAGAGCCCTTCAATGATTCCTTCATGGCTCAATTCTGCATCAGTAAAATAGAGACAAACCCAGAGTCTGATTACAGGTTTTGATGAACTTTCATGTTGCAATTAGTGTTTCAGAAAAAATACACAGGAAAATGAATAATTCTGTTTTCAGGGCAGTATATAGCAAATAAGACCTAGGGTTATTTGCTGACAAATGAGGAGAATGCAAAACAAGGAATAGCTGAGCATTTTCTGAGCACTGTCCAACTTACACAGGAGACAAGAAGAAACCTGTGGAAAAACAGTGTGGGACTGCATAGTTAGATGGGACAGGGCTGCAGCAATGTCCCTTGCTCCAGTATTTCCCTGCTTTGAATCTTGTTGGTGTTCCCTCTTTACAAAGCAGCTTTCCATGTGTGGATTTTACCACCCACATCCAGGTGGGACACAGGGTCTGGGCTGAAGGGGGTTTCCATGCCTTGGACACAAGTCCTTCACCTCATCTTTGCCCCTCTACCCCGACTCATCGTCTCCAGAACTTGTCTGTTTATTCCTGGTTGCCACTTCTTGAACTCCTTACTCCAGTCCTAATGCTCTGTCCACATCCTCCCCTTCTCCTAGACTGTTTATTCCAGCTTGGATTTTGTTTTCTCTCCGTTTGTGCCTTATTTTCCACCCTGCTGCGAGTGTCAGCAGGGATCCTGGGGATGCAACACAGCCTTCCTGCCTCACATGTTTTGAGTCATCAACCTAATAGAGACAAGGACAGATCCTGGCTTAAAGATCAGATGAGCTGTCTTCAGCCTAGGTGTTTCTCAGTCATCCCTACCCAGGTCCCATTAGTGTACATGTGCTACTCAAATAGCAGCAAGGGTGTGAGGATAAGCATTGAGACACTGGTACCGGGGAGAGGCATTTGATGTTATGAAGGCACGTTTAATCTCCCATCTCAATAGAGCTCTCTCTAAAGACCACAGTACATAAAGGGAGGGGTTGTGCCAGCCATAATGAAGCTAATATATTGCCTTATTTGTGCCATATAATTCTTGTGCCTGATCACGGAATATTTGCTGAAAAGATTAGTTCTGTAAGTAATTAGTCTTTCTGGAAAAGAGTTTCAGTGGCACCAGATAATACTCTAATTCCCTCCATCCAAAATAATTTAATCTCTTCTAAATAAAATCCATTTTTCTGAAGGAAAATTACTTCCACAGTACTATTCTGAACCTGGCCATGGAGAGATTCAGCTTTAGATGAAGCAGTAATAATTCCACCTAACTTTTTATTTCAGCTCCTAAGCTACTAGAATTAATTGACCGTGTAATTAAGGAAGGGTTTTCTTACCAATATGATCATGCCTATAATTAAAATCTCACACAAATGTGTATGTGAAAGAATAGGACAGGGCAGAGCAGGGAAGAGACCAAAGTGTCTGACAGGTTTACTTCAAAGGACCTGAGCTTCTGCAGCTCTGAGCCAGAGGGAGGGGAGGAAGAGAAGACAGGACTGGCTGATAACTGACTTGATATATTGTTTTTGACCTCCGGTCTTCAAAGTCTCAAGTGGTTTGAGCGCTGTCTACGTAGGAGATTGCTTCTACCTTTAATGTTCCTTCAGCAGAGTCAAGCTTTGCAAGGATTGTGTTACCAAGCCATGGATGAGCAGAACAGTGATGGTATCTGCATGTTTTCAGAGGGACTGAAAAGGGCTTGGCTGCTGCTTTGGGCTGTGCCTCATCAGTGCTGTGGCCCTGGGGATCCCATGGCGTGTCATGAGAGCCACCTCGTTTCTCTGCTGTTTGTTGCATGGGAGACCCATGAACAAGATTTTGTAAAAAAAGAAGTGGTGCATTTTTACTGCTGCTATTTATACTGGATTTACTATGAAATCAGCCCTCAATAGCAGTGTTCAGACTGTCATGTGTGACCCAAATCAATGTCTCTCCCTGGGGACAGCTGGATTTGCAGGGAGATTTTCCTGTTCTGAATGTGGGGAGAGGCTGGGTGCTAGGAAGCTGCAGCACAGCACCTCCACAATAGCTGAGCTCATGCACAAAAGGAACAAGGCCTTTCCACCCAAAAAACCCTAACCAAAACCAAAATGGGGACTTGGAGCTTGAAGAGAAGAAGAGATTGACTCCCTTAGCTGGTCTTCCATGTGTTGTGATACCTTGCGACTGAGGGGAAAACCCCTCCCTTATAAGATAAACAAGCCAAGGACCAAGACATCAAGGAAAAACACAGGGGTTGATGGATGTTGCATCAAAGAAGACACCTTGAGCAAGAAAACTGCGTTGTCATTTATTTGATATCTGCTGTGGTCAGGGAAACAGGACTTTGTATGTTTGTTGACATTGTAATATGTTTATAAATTACATCAAAAAGACACCTGTATATGTCCTCAGGTTTCCTCTGAACTGGAACAACCTGCAGGCTTTTTGTCTTCCTAGTTGAATCCCAAACGGGGTCAGAGTTTTGCCCTCATAGCGTTGGTGGGGTCTATATTGCAATGTAAATAAAAGAGGAACACAGGGAAAGTTAAAGTACACTAGGTGTGCGTTCTCAGGAAGAAAGCCCCCATGCCCAGCTGCACACTCATTCTACATTCATTTAAGTCCAGTAAAATATTGTAAGAAATAGCTGATCATTACTGAAGTGTGTGCTGACATGTTTAGAACTATACTGGTTTCCAATGGTCATGGATCAGACATTTTGTATGTGAATTATGTATTGTGCAAGTGCTTTTTTGCATTCCATATAGTCCCAAACACAACACACACAGTCCCTACCAACAACTGCCTTCAGAGTGACCTAATATATCACACAGACATGCAGGAGAGCTGTTTTCCTCCACAGATAACTGTCACACTGGCAATTTGGGGAAAACCATAATTTTTGTTCCATAATGATCTTACTCATAACTTTCTCATTTTTTCAGTATTTACAGCAGTAAAGACTTTGCAACCTTCCCCAGACAATACAACCCGTGATTCACAGCTAAAGAGTGGGCTGCTCTGTCTGAGTTCTGCTCTTGAAAAGAGTAGCCAATTACCTCGCCAACAGCTGCCCATTAAGCAAAATGCTTAATGAAATTACTAGGAAGATGGGTGCTCACCAGTGTATTTTCTCTGCACTTCCTAAAGAACCCTGTAACTCACACACTGAGCTAGCAAGCTTTATGCTCTTAATGCTCTCATCATCACTTTTCTTTGATCCCTCCATTCCATTCCTTGTCTTACTGCATTTTAAACATTATTATTAATTATTAGTATGTTTTTATTGCTATGATAATTTCATTTTGGTACCACTGTCGTCTTTACCCAGCCCCCTCTGTGAGGTCCCATGGAAGCCAAGAGAAGGTCCTTGGGCACTTTCAGGCAACCTCAGCCACAGGAAGATTTGGGGGACCTGAGATACTCCTGGGCACCTCTGCTGCAGCCTGAGTCTGCACAGGTTGGGCCAGACCTGGAGAATTGAGGACAGGGTGAAGGATGGATTCAGCTGGGACATGGTGTCTGGACAGTGGGAAGTGAGCAGGGCACCTGGGAGCAGTTCCTATTTCTGCCTCCTGAAAGGACCCAGTGGCATTTGATACATAGTGTGAGAGCTTTGGTCACCAAGCGCCAACACAACAGGCTTCCAAGACTAATTGCACCTCCTAGCAATGTGGTCCTGATGCTCAGCTGGTGATGGCAGAGGGGGGATCATACTGACTGTTGAAAACAAAGCAATCCCAGCACTGTAATCATCCTGGTCCATCTCAACGTCTGTCTGACAGTTGTCATGGGAGCGCTCAACAACAGCTGAACCCACTCAGCCTGGTGTGCACCCAAGGGTGCCTTGTGCTAGGATAGTGTAGCCTGGACTCTGTTGTTCTGAGGATGCTGAGAACAGACAGCACCACTCGGCTGTTGGATCATGGGTGACATACCAGAATCTGCACTGCAATCCTTCCTGCTTAAAAAACAGAGGCAAAATGCCTCCATTTTCATCCAACCTTCAGCAGGGAGCATTTGGGGACTGGGGTTGTCTTCTCCTGATGTGTTTGGCCACCACTAAGTACACAAGTCCCTGTGCAGGACTTTGGCCTCCTACTGCTCTGCAATGCAATTCTCATTAACAGTGCAGTGTCCGGCTCCTGCCCAGCACACATAAGGATGCTTTTCCCTGTAATGTGTATAACCCATGACTACAGGGCCCAGTCAGCCATGGAGCTCACTGCTCTGCTGCAAAGCACAGCCGGGGAGGAAAAATAACCTTTCAGTTTTATGTTCAGTGATATATAGTCTTTAAATCTGAATGGGTTTAGGAAATGTTACAGAACAGAAAGGGCTCTACTTTTCCAGAGGCACAATGTTATGGTAGAGTTATTCCAAAGCCAAACTCTGCTCTGAGTTATGCCCCTACATTCTCTCTCCCAGGTACTTATAAAATTATGATTAACAGTAGCAGATATAGGACTTCATTATTTCTTGAATTGCCTTTCTTTTTAACCATCTACAAGCCCAGAGAATTACATATGGCCTCATTAACCTCTGTGTCAAACTGCTAATAAGGCAGGGAAGGAGGTAGCCCTTCAGCTGCTTGACAGCCTGTGCAGGGGCCCTGTGGAAGAGCTGCCAAGGAAGCACAGGCTCTTCCCAGTCCATGCCATGGGCTTCATGTGGCTGTGTTATCTCGTGGGTAGTTCAGTTCCACAGGAAGCTGAAAGGTTTGGATGCTCACTGCCCGTGTGAGGTTACTCCACCTGGGAGGTCTGAATCCCCAGAAGTAAACAACTTTGGAAGTACCAGTCTCTAAGTGTCGTTAGCACCAGTACTTGTCTATCCTGATGGGATATTCAAAATGGGAGTGAAATACACAGTTGTATCAAAAAAGGAATCTGTGACTCTATAGGAGGAATGTGCATGCTTATGGAGGATTGGGGGCACCTTTTGCCCTTTTGTCTTTTGCCATTCTTAAAAACACTAGGAATGGTTTCATAACATAGTCAAATTACTTACTTTGCTCCTTGTCTTGTACAAGAGAGCAGTAACATGATTTTAAGATGTGTAGCTGTCATACAGTGCAGGGTCCTAACCTGAACTTCTGAAGGACAGCTTGTGAGATTAAAGTTAAGGATCTGTTCAAATGTTTTGCTAGGTGCAGTGGTGCACAGTGACAAAAAAGCTGCTTATGTAAACTGCTTTTCAGTTACCATCCAAGAGGGTGAAAGACTACAGCAATCCCATCCATGGGGGTAACCCAGACTCCAGACTTCCCTTTCTCTGGGGTAAATTTCCCTCCCAATTTCCCCCCACGGAAACCTCAAAAGCCAGCTATCACAGCCTTCTGCTGTTTAGGACTCACAGGGGATACGGTACCTCCCAAAGTTTCTCTGCCACTATGAACTTCTCTAAGTAAGGCACAAGGAGAATTTAACCATTTTTTGTGAGAGATCTAGCGGTCAAGAACTAAGTGGCTTTGAAAGCAGGGCCAACAGGGTTTAACAAATGAACAGTAACACCATGGGAGTTTGCTAATCCCTAAAATCTACAATAAACAGATAAAGTTAATAAGATTCAATAAGAGAGAACAGCCCCATTAACGTTTAAATAGCACTATCTAAATACTACACACATTATTTACTGAGTTCCCTTGCTGAATTTGCTGTACACAGGAACACTCAAAATTCATTATCTTTGGATGTAAAGCTTAGTAAATTTGACGGTAATTAATCTCTATTTACCCTCTGTGTGTTCCTGAACAGACGAAAAGTTCATTGAAAAAGTTCTTTCAGCCTCTCTGAAAGAGAAGCAGTGCTTTGATAAACAAAAAAGCACCAAACACAGGCTTCTGAAAGGAAAAGAGAGCAGTAGCCAGTTCTGCGTGGTTCGAGCCAGGTGCTCATTGCAAATTCAGTAGCGTGCACTGGCAAGTGTCAGCAGCAGAGAAACTGAAATTACTGAAATTCTTATGCCAGTGTAATTTGCTGAAGGCAATGCACTGAGGGTTAAGGCAAATTGTGCATGTGTTGAGGATTATAAAACAAATTAAAATGGAGGCTAACAAAAGGAGTGCAATATTTATGCATTTCTTCATTCTTTTCACTTCGTGGTACTCAATTGACTTCACAGTCTCTTAAGGTGGCATGGGGACATTGCTATTGTGTATATTCATTTGCTCTTGAAAAGGAGGCTCAGACATACTAGACTACAGAATTCAACTGATTCTGGTATTATTTATAAGTACCTTCATTAACCCACCAAATATTTACAACCCACCATTACTTCTAGTCATGAAATTTAATCATCAACAGAAAAAAATGCAGTAAATTTCCACTTCAATGCATTCTACTTAACTGCTTGAATTTTGATATACTGGCCCATTTTGCCACGTTCCCTTAAAATCCTGCATTTGTTTGCCCTAGTTATACAAGAGCAGAAACCCATGGTTTCCTCAGTGAAGGTTTGATCCTCAATGTACCAATCATTTTAAAGAGTTTCTAACTCCACTCTATGATCACCCACTGTGTTTCAGTAACCAAGTGGTTTATTATCTTGTGGAATGGGAAACAAGTCTGCTTTGAAATATGCTCTTGGTTGTATATTCCCAGCCTTCTGCTGGCAAACCTGCCATGGAGCTGGTTGGAGAGGCGTGGACATGAGCCCATGTCTCTCTCCTGCATGCTGAGTGCAGTGTCTCAGCTCCAGCACCATAAATCGGGCTTTTGAAGTCACGATGTGCCCACCTGTCCCTCTCTGTCAACTCCGATGTGGAGTGAGAACCTCTCTGAACAACAGCGACCAATTTGCTGACAGCAATCACATTTTCAGTCACCACCACGAGTTTCACCCAAGCCCACCTGCAGAGATTTAGACCTCATCTTAATTTCAGAGACCTTTGCTTGTCTGCCTATGAGAGGCAGACATATGTTGCCTTCACCTACTGGATGACAGACTGTGAGAAGTGCCTGCAGAGTCAGCCCTTCCTCCTACCCACGGAAACAAAGAAAATTGTTTGGTTTTAATTTTTTGTCTAGATTTGAGCTGTCTGAAGAGAACTGCTTGGGACACTAGCGATAAAACTGAGCCTTTATTTGCATTTCACTGTAACATGCTGATGTTTTTGCACAGGTTAAAGTCTTGGAGCTCCCAGACATTCCAGGCTCACTCTAGGCATCACTGCCAGAAATTACCAATAACCCACTGTCCTTCATGTTACTGTACAAACCAAAGGACAAAATAACTCCTAACTAGCCTCCAATAGTCACAGCCTGAGTGTAAAAGAAGTGACAACAGATGGGATCAGACAGACAGGGGAATAGAGGGGGGAAAATGAGGCAATATTAGGGAGTGTGACAGGCAGGAGTCTCAGTACATCAGCAGCCTTGCTGTTGTGAAGACTTTTTTTTTTTTTTTTTTGGTAGCCATCACATATTAAGGTTGCATTTGGGGAGTTAATAGATTTTACACTTGATTTTCTGGCAGGGAGCAGGGAGCCACTGCCAGCTACAGAACATCTTGGAAATGAGATTAGTTTTCAAGTCTATTCAATTGATCTATGCATAGTTATTTCTCTGAAAGGTAAAGATGTAAGGGCCAAATGCTGACCTTTATTTCACAGAGTATGTTTGCATATCTCCTTCAGCTGCCATGGAACTACTCCAGATTAACAGCAATGTAACACTAACATCAGGATCTGGATCTTCAAGAGAATCCTAACAGTTTTACATCATTGCAGCAGAGGGTTTAAAATTGCATTGCTTTGGCTTGAGAAGCTTTGCCCATACACAATGGAAGTCAGAATCTGTCCCTTTCTCTAAGAGCAGACTGTGATCCAAAGGATCATGTCTATATTCCCAAACAGATTATTCTATAGGATCAATAAATAACCTGATAGTGGTAATTGAGATTACACTTTATGAATGCAGTTATAAAGATTTAAAATCCAGCCACAGTGACGAAGCAGATCAGATGTACAAACAGAATGCCCAGTTCTGGACCACGTCCCTTACTCTACTCTGTCATTTTTGTAGCTGCACACATGCTGCAGGTGCTGATAGTACACACGTCTGCCTGTAATCCCCGTGTCAGCCTGACAGAACACCAGCCGTGGGAGACACTGCCTCCAGCAGTCGTTTCAAGCCTGGTTAGAGGAGCAGAATGGAAACATCAACTAAAGTGATGAAAGTTACCTTCTCTAATAATGGAAATTATGTATGTTGGGCAGCTGTTAGTATTTTTTTATTATTATTATCTGATTTTAAAAAAATAATACTGAGAAATGCCTTGTAAAGCCTAACCATAAGTGTATGCATTCCTCAGTAATGAGATATATGAATGATTGGGTCTATAATCCCTTATAAATCTTTCATTCTATAAACTGCCCATAGCATTGTTCTTGGTAATGGAGAGCTATGTGAAGTTGGCAGGTCCTTTTTTAAATTCCCAACTTACTGGGCAAGGCAAAAAAGAACTGAATTAAAGCGGAAAAAAAATTACTCCCTTAGAGAATTGCAGTGAAGCCATTTGCTGGCAAATTATTTTCATTTAAATCACTTTTCTTGCTTTTAATATTGAAAATACTTTCAATCATTGAAGAGCCTTTAATTTAAGATAGTGGATGACAGGGATGTAATTGAGGAGATCAGACTAGCTGATCTGCCTCAGCACAGTGGCTGGACCAGACAATTTCTCTAGAATTTTTTCAAGTCTGACATTTATATAAAACAACCCTGGTCAGATTGCACCTTCAAAACTGCTCACATTTAAGGTATATGAAGATACCTTGTTGCCAGCAGGAATTGCCTCTGAATTCTTCCCATCCCGAGATACAATACAAGAGGGTTGGATTGCATGCGCTGATGGACTGAAATCAGAAGGATTTACCCAAGACAGTTACCACATGGGATGGAGCCAGTGACTAAATAAAACACAATCAGGATTCAGTCTATCCCCCAGGACCACACAGAAATAGTAGCACAGAAGGAAATTTTACAAACTAAACCATCACCATATTTTTCTCTACCTTTTCCCTGGTGAAATTCAATTTTTCTAATGAGGATTAATGTCAAACCTTTAAAGAGAGTTGGGAGCGTCAGAAGGCAGCAGACAAGTGCAGCAATTCCTTAGCTTTGCACACTCACTCTCTTTTATATCTTTCTGGTCTAGGTCCACACCAAGAGGTCTCTCACACTGCCTGGGCACAAAATCACCCACTTTGCTTGTCCACGCATCCCTTGCTGCTGAAACCCCCGTACCGGGGTAGCCCACCAGCAGCATCCCCTCCCTGTGCCGCAGGTACGCTCTCCCCGAGGGGTTCCGCGGGGAGCGCGCACAGACACACAGACACAATGAGAGCCTCCAACTGGAAATTCAAACAAAAATATGGCTGTCTACTCCAAAAGGCAAATTCATTTACAAAGGTCATCTCTGTCGAGGTGGAGTGATGCGTTACTCCCCTCTTGGAGTCGACTGCTCTCGCTCCTCTGCTGAGTTACATTCACGAGCACAGTTTTGAAAAAGAAGAAAGAAATAAAAAAAAAGAGAGAGAGAGAAAAGACACAAAAGCTCAGGAAGCCCCCTATTCACAGAGCGAGCCCCGCAACTCCCCTTCCCCTCATCGGGTAAATTCAGCTTCAAAAGACATTAACATCTTTCCCTACCTTCGTTCTCATCGGAGACAGAAGCCCTTCCATTTTGGTCCGATCCTCATGCCAATCCTCGTCCCCAACTTAGTATCTCGTTCCTGTCTCAAGCATCCCACACGAACAAGAGCATGTCAGGGACCGCCAGCGACACCTTTCACGGGAGCTCAGCCAGCTGCCAACCTGCCAACTTGCAATCCTCAGCCGCGTGGAGCACCGTTCCTGGAGAGAACCTTCCTCCCTCTCCCTCCCCTCTCTCTCTCTGTGCATACTCTGCCCGCAGCTATGTTTGTACCATCTCGGCTGACAAACGATCCCTGCCTTACGTAATGCATTCAGCACAGGACAGGCGATCCCAGCCCAGCCGCGGGGATCCGGACGGCGGCAGCGATGGGAAGGTGCGGGACTTTGCCCTGCCTATTGTGCCGCTGGGTTCAATCTGGGAACGTCCCCGTGCGGGGCTGATGCTCCTCCGCTCTCTACGCTAGCGAGGAAAGCACCGAGAAAACTTCGTCACTGTGCGGGATTGTGGATTCCCCGGGATTGACTTAAAAGGGTGTAATCTTGATTCCAAGCTTCAGCCCAGGAGGTTTTCCCTGCTCGGGAAACGCCAATAGTTGGAGCATTTTTTGCTGGGCGCGTTTACTGTCAGTGAGTGACCAAACCCACGCTGAAAGGGAGTTCCTGTCAATTGTCAGCCGGGAACAGGGAGAGAGAGAAAGAATGAAAGAAAGAAAAGAGCGGTAAACAAAAGGAATATAGTCTTGCGAAGTTGGTCAGCAAAAGATACTCCCTGAATGCATTTCTATTAGCATTTTAATTCAGATCAGAGCATGCCTTTGTGGAAAATTCCCTAATTGCTCCCTCTTCTCACATTTTGTTTTCCATCACAGCGTGATGTTGGGACTGAATCTCTTTCAGAGAAAAATCCAACTGAAAAATGGGCTTCAGACCTACAAATACACAAGTGTTTACTCCACAGAACCAGACCAGACCGGTCCAAAGCAAAACCCCTTTGAAACACTATCAAATGAGCACCAGCTGCCCATCACTGGTCCCCACCATGTTTCCTGACACAGACGCAAAAAAGACCTCCCTTCTCCAGCCCAAGAGATAGCCTTCCACATATCAGTACCCAGCTGCTGTCCAAAATGAAATAAAAAACCCTGTTACACCACGAGAACTTGATTTTCAGTGTTAGAAAATCACTGCTGGGCAGGTTGGAGCATACTGCAGGTGGAAATTTCTAACACCCTTTAACATCAGCTCTTCTGTTGTGCCCCAAAGCTACGTGCTCAGGGAGAGTCACTGTCTGATTCAGGGACTGAGCTAAATCTGGTTAAACTCCTGACATTGCCACGTGTTCCCTGGATGACCACAAGGATTCACCTCATTTAGCTTTCACCATCTAAAACTCTGCCTTCTGATCCAAGCCAGCCACTGAGGCTCCTGGAAGACCAGCATGAGAGACAGGTTCTTTCCCAAAGTGATTCACCCCAAATGCCTAACGCCAAGAGAATCCTGTCCTCTGCTCCTCTATGGTTCCCTCCATGTACCTCTCCTCTTGCTGTGGTTTCGTGCTTTGGCTACTCAGCCCAGAGACCGTCTCTGCCCCCAAGTATCCTTCATGCTCAGCCCAGGCTTCTGGGGACTACGCCAAGGGGGAGAAGGTGCAAAGGAATATGTTCATGGTGGTGTCACGGTGTTTCCTGGCATCCCGGGGTGCAAACCAGAGACAGACACAACTCCTGCCCTGCAAGCCCCTACAGAAGTGCTCCCAGAAAGTGACACAGATGAGGGTGTTCAAACCTGCACATCCCTTTCCCCCCTCTATCTCTCGGAATCCTTTCAGCCTTGTAGATCTTGCAGTTTTAGGCCATTTTTCTTATTATTCTTTATGGGGTAAAAACAGGGAGAAGAGTTGCCCCCTACAGTGATTAATATAAATTTCAAAGATAATTAGCTGTTCTCAGCCAAATTCAGGCCCTTATCAAATGTGAATGAATCTGATCATATTGTATTGAAGGCAGAGGTAAGTTTTCCAGAGCTGGAGACATGGTACAGTGCTGGCAGACTCATCCATTTCTTGCTGGATGTATATAAATATGTTTTGCTATTGGTATTTACAAGACTTTAAGAAGACTTTGAATAAATGGCAGCAGGAATTCCAGGCTCCTGTAAAACAAGGCCATTGTAATTTTTCTGCTATACAACACAGTGTCAGACTCTGGTGAGAGGTTTAGAAGTCTGTGCACCTGTGAAACATCCAAATCATCAAGGCAATTTGACTCTCCAAAGTGTCAAGAGGAATGTAAAGAGAGGAGTATTTGGGTATTTTGGAGATCTCAGTCCAGGTGGTCAAGTTTAATGCAATATGATAATGTGGAAGAAGCACCCCTGGTAGCATATGAGCACCCAGTTCCCCTAAAGCTCAGTTCTACTTTGAACTAGTCTAAACAGCAGTGCCTCGTGAGGTTTCCTGTCTTACCTCTGTTTACAAGCCAAAAAAAAAAAGGTATTTCTCCTAAAGTCCAAAAGAGTAATTCAGTCTGGGACCAGAAAAGCAAGCTGGTGCCTTTCTGGTTCAGCAGCACTCAAAGCCTCTCTGATCTGAATGGACTGGGACTGGGAATTGTGCTGATACTGCATGAGTCAGAGCAGAGCCCAGATCAGCAGGATGAGCAGGAATGGGAAAGAGTATGCTGCTGTTTGAGCAGCACCCGTGGCCGTGGCTGTGAGCCAGCAGTGAGTTTGCCTGTCTGGGGAGTGTGGGCTGCGATCCCCCGCTGCATCCCAAAGGATGCTCTGGGTGAGTTATCAGCTCCTGCATGGCATTACCATGAGCCACAGCTGAAGCAGTGAGTGACAGCAAGGTCTGTTCACATACACCTTCACCAGTGGGGCCAGGGGACCCAAGTGGCTCTGCCTGCACACATTTTGGCTTGGCTCCTTGTAAAGTGTGGCAATTTCCAGTTAAAAGCTGGAGTGTCAGTGGATGGATGGCTATTGTCCATCACATGTCATCCTCCTCTCAATTTCCAGGCACCAGGTAGGACTTGAGCTCTACTAGCATTTAGGCAGATACTCTGCTTTAGCCTATGCAGCCACCAACCTGTCCTCCTCATGCTACAGGAGCAGGACAGCCACTCTCAGCATGCTCCAGCCTGTTTGAAACTCCCCTTCACATTCAAAGCAGTAATTTTGCAACTGTGGGAGCCAGAAAAGTTTAGCCTCACTTTCAAGTGAGGGCTTTAGTTGCTCTAGCCAGGTGAGCAGTGCTGCAATAGTGTGCACCATGGTCTGACACTTCGTTCCTCTCCTGGGCTGCAACTCATGGCAATGCTCAAATTACCACAGACTTGTTCCGCAGCCTCCGCTCCTGCGATTTTCAGATCAAAGGCACTGCAGAGGTAAAAGGAGCATGTGAACACTTGCAATCTCATTCTCTTTCTGGGGATGGGAGCAGCATTTGACTCACATCCTGGGCAGCTACACCCAGTGTATCTCAGGTTCTCCATCTGCAGAAGAAGGGACCAACTTGTCTGGTTTACACAGGCGTTGCAAAGGTTCATCCTGTCCTGGATTCAATCCAGCACATCCTAAAAGATGGGAATATAATTACTCTTAGCTCCTTAACTATAATAATATATAATGACTGGACTTCGTGAACCAAGATCTTGGGAAGGGCTCTCCCCACGTGGGTGTGCCCTTCCAGCCTGCGCAGTGGATTTTTTTTTTAGGTGAGGCACAGCGTG
>JAWWEU010000040.1:6184188-6232201 GCA_035583155.1 Acropternis orthonyx
CATCTGCAGAAGAAGGGACCAACTTGTCTGGTTTACACAGGCGTTGCAAAGGTTCATCCTGTCCTGGATTCAATCCACCACATCCTAAAAGATGGGAATATAATTACTCTTAGCTCCTTAACTATAATAATATATAATGACCGGACTTCGTGAACCAAGATCTTGGGAAGGGCTCTCCCCACGTGGATGTGCCCTTCCAGCCTGCGCAGTGGATTTTTTTTTTAGGTGAGGCACAGCGTGTGCAGAACTGACCCCACTGTTTAAGTCCTAAGGTCCGTTTGCCACGGCCAAGCAAGCTTGGACAGTGACAATGAAATCCTCGGGACTGGCTATAGCACCCGGTACTAACCGGGGCTGACCCTGCTGAGCATCCGAGATCAGACGGGATTGGATGGCAGGGAGGCATTTAACTGCCCAGGGGAGGGTCCCACTGAGGACTCGAACTCGGGCCCTTGGGATTCAGAGTCCCCCTCATATATTGTCATAATCTAAATGTCTGCTGGACCAAGGTAGATGTGTACCTGGAGCCAGGTACACCCTATCTGGATTCAGTCTTGGAGATAAATCTCTTTCTAGGCTCTGCTGATTACATTGACAGACCTCCATGGACCAGAATGAGAGCAGAGATATCTCCTAATATTTAGTCAAGTTGATGTAAATGGCTGAATTTAAGTGCCTGACTCTGGAGCTGAATCTTGCCCTGTGTACTCAGTAGTAGGAAAAATGGCCCCAAAAAGCCTTGTGCTCACTGTCAGGTTATTAGCTGAGGGTCCTAGAAATGGCCAAACTCATTGGTATGTAGTAGAACCCTCAGCCTTCCTCTTGTTCACCCTTTGTGGGTGCGTCCAAGATGGGATGAAACTTCTGTAAACTGGACCCTTCCTGACCTTCAGCATGGGGATGCCCACACAGAGACAAGTTGTGCTGTCTGTACCAGTCCTGACAAACAGAGGGAATTTGGACTTGGACCCAGTCTCAATGACTCTGTGATGCAGAAAGCTGCCATCTCCTCCTGCCTCCCACCCCCAGACCTGCTGGTGACCAGGACAATGGATGTTGTGGCAGCCCAGCCATCCCAGTGTGTGTGCCTCTGGCCGACCCTGCAACTGGTCATTTCACTCATCGAACAAAAGGTAGCATCGCTGTGTTGCCATGGCGACACCCCGCCATCCCAACGGCTAAAGCATCGTACAAGGGAGGGGAAAACATCCCAGTCACATACCGGGGCTGTGCTGAAATCTATCTTATATTTAGAACAGGCGGCGCGGGGAATACTAATGAATATTTAACACTCGGAGTGCCTTTCATGCTGTCTTTTTTATTTTTGTTGCATACTTCCCATAAGCACAACATTTGCTTCCAAATGGTATGAATATTATTGCTATTTTGCTTCTCTCATCACTGCTTCTCCAGGTTTCCCCTGTTTTTCATGAAAGCAAACTTTTCATGGGTTACCTAAAAATAGGCAAATGCTTGTTTTACAAGAACCAGTCCCTTTTAGGGCTCTTTTTTTTTTTTTTTTTACTCTCATTAAAAATAGCTGCTTTCAACAATTAATTCTCTGTGTTGCAGAAAATAAATGAATGAATCAATCATTCTATCTTTCATTCATTCAGGAGAAACACACACCTGAAAATATCCTGTAATTCCTTTCTTCTGGCTCTTTTCTCTAAATGGTGAACAGTGAAAAAAAAAAAAGGAGATCTATCCATACAAACTGTGAATAATTTTATGTGTCTTTTTATAGGATACACTTTTAAAAAAGTCAAAGGTGCTGGGCGTGGTAGTGAGCTGCACCCACTACTGCCCATGCTGTAAAGACAGATTTAGCACCTCCTGGTGATAAGCAAGCTGATTTTTTGATTTTTTTTTTTTTTTTTTTTTTTGAGGATGGCAAAGGGAAGCAAGACCAGCACTGGTTGGGGTGGCACTGGGCAGAGGTGCCCACCCACGTGGGTGTAGCTCATAGCACTGCCAGCCTGGGGACTCCCATCTCCGAGAGGTGCTGGGAGGATGTAGCATGTCACAGACTGTGGGTTGTGCTGATGGCTGGGTGCATCCTCTCTGGGATGGCACTTCCTCTTCAACCTCCTGCTTAGCTATAGATTTAGATTAAGTTATAGCAAGGCTAAAAAAATGTGATATATCAGACCTTGTTCTGAAGCAATCTCCTGACAAATGTAAAGCTTCATTCTTAGAAAGGCCAGGTTCTCTGCAATGACTTTAAGAGTGAAATGTGCTCTTTTTACTAGCCAGTGCCAAGGTACTGGACTCTTTTTTGAGCCTAGCAGCCCTGAAAAAGATGCTGGGATCCTGAAAGCTTATCTGTGTGCTTCCTGCTTAGTATCATGCCAAGACACCAAAGATACAGGCGCAATTCAGCAGGCAGCTTTGTCAGTGATGCAAGGGGAGGAACACTGCCGTACTGGGTATGTTGCTTTGGCAGCACTGAGAAACTAGAGCTGTGTTTATTTGTTGGTGGTTGTAGGGTGTATTTTCAAAATGGAAAATGCATTTCCCCTCCAAGATTGCCAATGCAGTCCTTTGAGATCTGCCCCATGGCTTCAGAGGGAGAGGGGCTCACCTCTGGGGAGGTTGAGAGGGGACAGAGCTGTGCTCTTTGCAAGCTGTTCCACTGATGCAGTATTTGCATGAGTAAGTGCTGGTAAAATCATTTGCCAACTTACCCTTATATGGCACCAATTTGAGTAAAGGCTGGAAACGCCAGTTACTTTTCTAGAGTTCATCTTTAAAGCTCTAATGACCTGCTTTTCCCAGAACAGTCAGGCTTTTTCCACAGAAACCAAGGTGATGAATATTAAATAATCAAGGTATTAATAAGCCTGATTTAGCTGCCTTTCAGATTTGGAAGGCAGACATAAAAAAGTTGCATCTGAGGACCACAGGTCATTGTACAAGTCTGAGAGAGAAACAGAGATAGAGCAAAGCCAGAGCAGCATCCTGCCCTGCCTGGCAGGGCCGTTGGGGTCTGTCCACCCTCCTCCAACAACTGAGAGGCATTTATCTCTATGACACATCAGTGATCTCAGCCATTGTTATTATGATTCCTGTTAAGCCAGTGCGGCAGTTTAGGAAGGAAAAGCTGCCTCTTGACCACACAAATAAACCACCCCAAGAGAGATGGGGACTGCTGTGTTTGGAAAAGCTGATTCAGCTCAGTGGGTCTTGCCCAGGACCAGGCTTTGGCTTGGTGACCTGTGCAAGGTTCTGACCATCCTTTTTCTTGCCTTCATCCTGGCTCACCACGAGGATCTATAGATGCTTTGAAGATCTACAGATGAAAAATGGGAGCTGTAGAGATGGGGCTTACAGACTCAAACTGACAAATCCTGTGCAGAGCTTATGCCCCAGCAGAGCAAATGGCCTCTGGATGTCCTGGCTCCCAGCAGGTACAACCATGAGGCTAAGCATCCTGCTTAGTCTTTTGACAAAATGTGTACTGGAAATATGATGGGGCTTCCTTCCCTAAACAGCAGCTGAGCTGTATTTTCCTTTTGCTGCTAGGTATATTTGCTGTTCTGGACGTTAACAGTCAAAACACACACAAAGCCTTTTACTAGAGCATTAGGTCTATGTATGCATTTTCAACAGTCAGATGATTTATTCATCCACTTCAGTGACTGTTCAAACAGGGCACCACGTAGAAAGCAACAAACACTGAGTCTCTTTGGTTTGCAGGAAGAAATCAACAGAGCAGGATAACAGAAGCTGTTTTTCCAATGTAAGGGACTCACTCCGCTGCCATCCCTGTCAATATCTCTGTCAAATTAAACACTGTTTCCCAAAGCTACAACTTTGCTAAAGCACAGTTATTATTCTCTCAGTTAGAAACCTGATTATAGCCACTTCATGTCTGTGAGAACACAACCTCTGATGCAAGGTACACTGTGAACACTCATAAATGCACTTGATGCTTTGTGGACACATCTCTGTGTGTACTGGGAGAGGAGCTGAGCTCTTGTGGGGCAGACAAGGCATAAAGTAGCCATTTCTCTAAAGTATAATATCATTACAACTGTGCAAATCCTGAACTCTGGTATTTTGGCCTGGGGAAGAGGAAACAAGGAGGGAATGAGTTGAAGTGCTTGGGATAAAGCAAAAATAGAAGATGGGCAAAGGGAGGAAAGGGGCTGACAAAGTCAAAAATAATAATAATAATAATCTGGGGTTGCACAAAAGCAGTCCTATAAAATAACACTTCATGCTGCCATTCTTTAATCTTCTTTAGAGGTTAGGCTAGTGTTGAAGCAAATCAGAACGCCGAATGAAAAGAGTCACCAGAGACCATCTGTTCTCCAAAAGGTATGTGCAGTTTTGATCCCTCTGAGGGTGAAGGCTGGGGGAGAATTTTACAGCTGTCCAGTTCTCAGAAGATATATCTGCATGTAAAAAACCCTGTAGGCAGGGGTATCACCTGGACAACAGAGTCCGAGGTAGATCCTGACACCTCTTATTTGATGGAGACAGAGTCCTTCACAAAACATAATCAGATGACTGAAGACAGGACCCAGGGAAACAAGTGATACCTTTTTTCTCCATGATCATCCAAAATTTTTTCATTTTAGATGTTTTTATGTGGGTTTGTTCAACCCCTAATGAATCCCACTCCCCAGAACTGTTTGTAAACTCAGAGCCATCACTATCACTTAGATTTACCTTCTGGCATAGGAGACAGACACCCCTCCCCTTTGATCTCAACTGGGGCTCCTGTCGCTCCCCCAAATAAAACCTGTATTCAGCTGATGTCAGTAGCATGTTGCTGCTTTATGTTGCAGTGGATATTTCTAGCTATGCACCTGCACATGCTTCAGCAGCTGCCTGCGAGCCTCTCCTTGGGTCACCGTCTCCATTCCTGGAGATGCCCTTTGACCACGCAGCTATTGGTCACTGCCTGTCCCAGTTGTGGTGATTTCTAACCAAGGTTTCATTGGCATTGTAAAGATGAGAGCTAAAGTGACTCAGAGGTCCATTCAGCTCACTTAAATTCTTGGTCCTCTCAAACCCTTTCACGTCCCAGATTCAGTTTCTTGGGGCAGGGGCTCTAAGTGTCTGCAGAGGTGTTAGCCGCTCTCAGGTGCTCCTCTCAATGCATGTATCACAGTCTCATAGATATTATTTTAAGAATATTTCTCATCCTAGGTCTCCCTACTGTCTCATTTAGCCATCCTTACTGGGGTAATGGGACATTTATCCATCTCCCAGAATGTCAATAAAGATGTAAAATAATGATGTCGGCACAGCATCCCCAGCAAGGCACAGGAGAGCTTCTACATATAATGAATATATATCATCAGCCTGTTTTCAGCCTAAGCAACAATCCCCACTTACATCAAAGTCTCATCTGAATTAATATTTGATGCTGGATTTCATGCCACTATTACATGTTGTTAAAATTCAGGGACCCCAATCTCTCTTTATCTGGAAACAACAACAAAACTCACTGAGACAGGCCAATCTTCAGAAGTGGGATTCATCTCAGCTAACTTCAAATGTCTGTGGTGTGGCTGGCTTCAGCTCAGCTGGGTCATTATCATTTCTTTACATTAAGTGGACTCAGCTGGCACTTTAAGGTTCAGTTCCCTTGACCTGTGTTAGGAAAAAGTGAAATGTGCCCTTGCTGCCTAACAGACATGCATTTTTTTGTGTTTCTCATGCCACAATCCTGGCAGAAATAAGGATGACAGCATCTCATTAAGGTTTCTGCTCATTATCCTAACACCCTGATTGCCCATCTGAAGTATCTTGTGTGCAATAAGCAAGGCAGTCACTGTGATGATGGAGCTGAACTTTTTAAAATAATGGTAGGTCATGTACAATATGGGGCAAAGGTCAGAAACTGAGGTATGAAGAGATGGTGTCAAATCGCACCTGTTGCCTTAAATCTGCCTGAAACCTGCCTGTTGTGCATGATATTTGCGAAGGTGATTAGTTTTGCAAAGTTCAATAGGTTAAACAGTTAATTAACATTACACTGAAGTTTTACCATCACCTGGATGTAATGACTGCCGGACACCCAATATTCGTCCAGATTTCCTATAAAGTGTTTCCTCACCTGATTTTTATCTGCTACTACATTTGTTTTGACATCACCACTTCTTGACTCTCCTTTCATCTTTACTGTGCTTTGCTTATTAAAAACAATAAAAATGTAGCATCATTTTGCAAACACACAATTAAAGATCTGGGGAAGGATTCAATTTAGTCAAGGAAAGAAATCTGTGGTATGTGGCTTGTCTCCTCTTGATCCAAAGGAGGCTGATGCTTGTCTTCTATTAGTCCTTACAGGAGTTATGCAGACATAACCCAAAGCATGTACTCTAACCTGTAACAGGTGAAAGTCTTCCACAGCTTCCAGAGGGATGAAGCTCAGCCTTACAGCTGGAGGATGCAGTTTTGATTCCCCCAAAAAGCTGTAGCCAGGACTGTTACAAACATTGATCTTCAAAGCATCAGCATGATCGATGCGGCCGGTGCTGTGGTGCAGTTATCGACACTGGGATAACTAAAAATAATTCCAGCCACAGGCTGGTGGCGATGGCATTTGTCCATGAGCACTGTCCTGACTTGTGCCTCAGGGCTCCCACATGTGGGACAAGAGCAGCTCCACACTTCATGCTCTGGACAGACCCAGCAAATCCTTGCTGAACGTTTTGGGCATGGTTGAGGCCCAGTGGGTGCAGCGTGATGGCTCATACCCATGTGGAGCATCACTTCTTGTGCATCTCCATGGGAAGAGGAACCCCAGCTTGGGGGTGCAGAGGAGGGACCCAGGTCTACTCTCTTCTCTGCTTTGTAATCCCTTGAGGGGTTAGGGCAAGTTATGTCTCAAACCCCTACGCGCTCAGTATTATCACTCTGGAAGTGGAGATAATCTGTTCCTCAGAGGAACATTGCATGGATAAGTCAATTAACCATGAAATCACAGATGGAAGATGCAAAAGAAATGCAAAGGATTAGTTCTGCAGATCAACCCTGCCAGGCACAAGTACATTTTTAGATTCATTTTTTAATTTTTCCTAACTAAAAATCACTAGCAAGCTGCTCCTTATAATGCTGCTTAACCTGTTAATGAGGCACCCACACCAACACCAGCTACACCTGTGGCTGACTGTGGAAAGGTGGAAGTGAGGCCACCTGGGCTCTGCATCCTTACCTGGGCAGCCCAGGTGGAGCCCACTGCTTGGCTTTTACCTGATAAATACTGCATGTCCAAGGGAACAGCAACCTCTCCTTGGAAGCATCATAGACATAGATCGAAAGCAGTCAGAAAACCATATCAGGCTGCAGGAGGCTCACTGCTGCTGTTCAAAGGTGGGATGAGCTGAGGGAGACCCCACATTTTGGACCTTTTTTAAGTCCCTAGCTCTCCTGGGGCCTAAGG
Organism: Acropternis orthonyx; assembly: GCA_035583155.1. Taxonomy (NCBI): domain Eukaryota; kingdom Metazoa; phylum Chordata; class Aves; order Passeriformes; family Rhinocryptidae; genus Acropternis; species Acropternis orthonyx. The sequence goes on from JAWWEU010000040.1 coordinate 6,191,591, forward strand.
GTAAGATCAGGTATGGGCAGGGTCTAGTGAAGACGAGGAATGCTGCTACTAGGTTAAGTCACCTGAGCACGTAATTTTAGGAAATATTGCCAGCAATAAGTTCTTAGTATTAATGAAATATTAATAGCAATGTGTCTAATTTCAGGAGAAGTTACTGAACCACTTCTTGTCAGTAGTCACCAAGTGTATTCTCTTCAGATTTTTACTGACTCTGCTCCCTTTCACATGGCAGTGATCTCCAACAAGGCCAGCACCTCTATTGTGGCATTGACTCCCACCTGGTGTTTCCCATTGCCATTATTAATCACTTCTATTACATGGATCTGCCTTTGGAAAGCCAGATCTGGGAGTACATTCCTATCCTTGCCTCCCTCTTCCCTACAGTTAATCTCTCTACTTCTTCCCTTGGAGTCACTCTTCCTCCCAGCCATGGTCCTCTGAAGTCGCCTTGCTGACATGCTCCTCAGAAGGTCCCCAGGACATTGCTGTGGCTGGGCTTGGAAACACCACACTGCACCATGGCCTTCATCCTTCTCTTCAGGGTGTGTTTGGCTGCCAAAGCTGACCACTACTGAGCTGTTAAAGTTCACCACAAAGTGCTTTTTATTCCTGCAGGACCTCACATAGATTTGGAAATGTATTGAAGGATTTTTTTATAAAAAATTTTAATGCCATTTAAAAACATCTTTAACATCTTGCATTTTGAAAAAAATATAGACTACATACATTTTCTCTAAATCAGTGTCCCATAGGTAATTAAATGCTCTTCATTTTAAAAGGTCACTTAGAAACATCATTAGATTTATTACCCACTAGTGAAAACCATCTGGGAGGTATAATTGTCTCAGTCAAGGAAAACTCATCCTGTATCACTGCAGCCTGTAAGCACCAGTGTCAGACATGCAGACCAGGGTTTCACGTGATCATTTATCTCGGAGCTCCAGTCCTTCCTCGGCCTGTCCCAAACCCAAGTCTGTTCCCCAGTCCTCAAAGTTGGTGTGCCTATTTGGGACATATTGAACTAGAAAAACCACCTCAGCTAAGAGAAAAAAACCATGCAAGGAAAAAAACAAAGCAAAAGTGACTAAGTGAGGTTTATATTATCTTCCCTGTGAGGAGCAGTACGTTACAGCAGAAAGAACAAACAGCCATGAGAAGGGGTAGGCTTTCATCTGCTGTTAGAGAAAGTGTAATTCAGAACTCCTGTTTCTGATTGAAATGATATTTTCCAGATCATTGGTAAGACGTAACTTACTGTATTTTGCTCTTTGCTTGGTTGAGGGTTTTTTTAAAAATCAGTTTTTCTTATACAGGCAAAGTCCTTAGGCACACTTGGGCTAGCAAAATAGTGCTTTATCTGGTAATCTATTTTGTTAAAAAACTTCAGTAAACTACATTACACAAAGGCCTCTTTTGCCTTGGGCTGCCCAACCCAGGAGGGTTGGGCTGTAGATCAAACCTTTACCAATAATCCTTTAAGAATGTGGAATAGGCTATTGTGCAGATCAGCTGCTTTCCTGAGTTTCACATAAAAAAGACAAATTTTTACAGTCCTTTTTGTAGCCTCAGGTAACTAAAACTTCAGTTTCACTACATCTTCTAAAATACAGGGATCAAATACTCCATTTGCTAGATGCTGAAAGAGCCCACATTGGTTGTACACTCAGTGGATATTTCATAAGTACGGTTGCAGTTAGAAAATAGGAAAATACTACAAAGTGAGCAGCATGCAGACTGGCTTCATACCTACTTGTCTGTCTTAGTTTGTTGGCAACGTTTCCAGCTGATGTGAATAGCCCCCTGTTATCCAAATGACATTGGCTTAGACCTGATGGTGACATTTCCAGAGCAAATGTGCATTCTTTCTGCAAAAATATCACCATTTCCTTGTCACATTTTGTTACAGAGACAGGAGAGTGATGGTGGTCCAGACAAGAGAACATCCTCTTGTTTTCCTGATGCCAGGTTTCTCAGAGCTTTGTCTGGGATCTGCTGGATTTAGAGCAGTGGGACAAGGACTTTCTGTCTGTCAGGTTGGCACTCCCATAGCAGGGCTGGCTGAGCTGGATGTGTGATGACTTCTCACTCACTCTGGTTTCAGTACAGCGTGCTCACTTAAACCACTGACAACACTGCAGCCCAGGGAACTCCGCAAAAGGGAACTTGCTTTGCATGCTGTAACTATTGATAATAAATGCAAATGTGGGCACCTTTGCAAATCTAATCCTCCCTCCAGAACACATTGCTTCCTGCTTCTTGACATATCCCTTTCCCTTCACATGCTTCCCCAGAGCTGTAAGCAGAAAAATGTCTTGACCAAGGCTGTGTAAGGCCACCACTTCATCATATCTCAAAATTTAACCATGCTTGGCCCTTTCTGGACAACAAAACCCCTGGTCCTGCCTTCACAGGGGCCAGGTTGTGAAACATTTCCTTGCACTGAAAGGCACAAACTCGAGCAGAAATGACAACATACCACATGCTGAAATCTTTTGGAGACATTTGTGTCTCCCATTTCAGTTGCTCAGCCTCCAGGAGAGCTTCAAGGCTGTCACTAATTTTCAGGCATTCCCAGCTTGGTTTTCTTAGGGCTTGCTTGTAACATTGAACACTGTTTAGTTTCAGAGCAGAGTCTTCCACTGAAGCACCCCATCCTCCCAAGCAGTTTTGCTCCCCCTTTCTCTTCTGTTGTGTTGGTACTTCCATCATGCCAATAGGTGTATACTAAAATCATGGCCCCCTCATGTCATGAGGAGGGTTTCTTTACACAAAAAATGCTTATCAGGACAGGACAAAAAAGCGGCTAATCAACAGGCTAGTGTTGTAAAAGATGTTTGCCAGAATCCAAATGATAAGATACATACATTAATCCTCACTTGAAAAGCACCTATGGCCCAACTCTGAAAATTTCAGCCCTCTTCTATTCCCTTGTCTCCTGTGGATAAATGAGGTTTGGCTGCAAATATGTGTTAGAGTAAACTGGGAAAAAAAGCCCATCCCTTTAAAGAAATACATCATTAGTGTGTGATTACAGCAGAACTTTCATTATTTAAAAGCAACTATCTTTTTGCCCGTATTTTTTGACAATCACATTTTAAAAACACCAAATTAAAACCTGCATTTTTTCCTACATACGGGTATTGTTGAAACTGTCACACCTAATAAGAGCACGGAAAGACAGATAAAAGCACTGTGCTCATTTCTGAGAAAAGCACAGCAATTGAGATTAAGAGAGAGCCTTCACAGCACAAGATAACCCAGCTGCTTGGAAAATCAAATCTATTGAACATACAGATTTCATGCAACAAAACAATGCCTTGCTGATAAAGGAAAATAACAATGCTCACGCAGAGTTCTACAGTCTTCGATTCAATTTGGAGATAAATTGGCAGTCCTATATTTTTGCTCTTTAGAAAAAGTCAGAGTTAGCTTTCTAATTGTGACTATTCATTGCCTCTTTTTGCCAACTCTGAAAAATCAACTCAGAGGTTTTCATTTGATAATAACATACCCCACAATTTACTGGAAAGGGCACTTGCATGGGGAATTAGGACATGCAGGTCTCCTTCCATGGTCTCACACTGGCTTTAGGCACCTCCTTCAGCTCTCCTTCTCAGTCTTCCTATGTTAAAGAGACATCAGTGCCTTTGTGAAATGTTTTGACACCTCTAGAAGAAAAGTGTTATACTACTATCTCATCATTTCCATACTGCTAGCTGATTCATACTAAGAAGTAAGGAACAGTAGGTTCTAAAAAGCTGAAAAGAAAATGTTTTTCCCTCTGGTGTAAGCTGTGTACATGATTAGACAAAATTTCCTCTGAAAAACACTATCTGGACCCAAATGTTTTAGCTTTTTGAGAAAACTAGGTATTTTCTCATGGGAAGTGATACTTGTTCATGATCTTGAAATCTTTAGCTGAAATCTGCTTTTCCACTGAAAAATTATTTTATGTGTTCATTTTTTGATCAGCTGTGGAATACCAAGCTGCTCTATTGGGATTTAAAATTTCCATTGCCATCCAAATACAACATTGGACCTACTGTGAATTTTTGGTCCAGGTATAAAGAGTTGATTGTTCCCATCCATTCTCCATTCTCTTTTTTGCACTGTGAAAACCGTGATCATAAAAACACCTTTCCAACACCAAGAGCCAGCCTTCTTTCCCAGACTCAAGAAACACAGCAAATACTGGAAAGGACATAAACCCCAGCTCGCTCTTTCCTTCAGGACACTGTATTTTCAGTAACCTTCTAATAACCTATGAATGTGTATGATATTGAGAAAATTAATACTCCTGGAGTTTTCACTGAATATAAAAGAAATATAATAGTCTTAATTCCTCTAAATGAAGCCTTTTATTTATCCATGAAAAGATGGCTAATATGTTCTCTCTGACAGCCTTTTGTTACGTGTTTGGCATTGTAATAACTTAACTAGTCATTCCTGCCCTGTTTTTTTGTTCTGGCCAGTTTTTTAATCAATGACACAATCCTTTACCTTTCATCAAATGCCTCTGGTTTCCTTGAGAACCTTTGTAATGAAATTCATCAAAGAGTTTGCAAAGTCCATGAAAATCATTATTGACTAGTTTTCTTTCAACTCACTGTTGTATTGGTGCTGAAGACTTCAGACAGGTGGAAGGAAGGATATTGTATTCCCCAGAACAGGCTGTTTAAGTTACAAGTAGAGTTCCCTGCAAAAAGCTACCAAAGGTGCCACAGTTGGAGTTCCTTCCTACTCCTGCTTAGGCCAGCAGTAATATATATTACAACTTGTAGCCCTGAAATTACCCTCTTGGGATGAATTCCTAACACCACAAGCCCTTTCTTGAGAGGATATAATTAACCATGTTTTGATTCTCCCTCCCTTCTTCCAGGCAAATCTGGACTCCAGCCCTTACATCTTTGCCTTGGTATCCTCTGGCCCTTGTAAAAACGATGTGAGTTTTGGCCTTAATAACAAGCCATGTAAAATCTACATAATTGACCCCTTTTTCTGGAAATATTTCAAAGCTTTCTCTTTAATCTTTGAATATGCATGTGCAAAAGGAATGCCCTCATTTCAGCAGACCCCTGTTGCATACAGCAGCCTTCTTGCTGCCATACAGAAAGAACAACTAGGGAGTTGTGAGAAATGGGGGTTTTGCCTCCCAGATGCCCTACTTTTCCTTTCTGTGTGATTTTATGCAAAGGAGCTCAATCTCTTTACTTCTATGCCAGGCATTCGTGGCATTACTGCACATAATATAATCCACATATCCACGTGCTATCAGGGTGATGGGCTCCCATGTTGAGGCCCATGGGCCACTGGTGATCTCTGGGGCTTGCATGAATGGTCCAAAATAATTGTACAGCAGCATACAGGACAGAGACCTTTCTATGGCCATCGGCCCTGACAGAGAGGTATCCCAAGGAAGTCTCAGAGGTGAGAGCTGGATCCTTGATCCAAATCTCTGGAAGCTGCTATTAAGAAATGGGAAGTGTTAAGGTACTCCTGACTTCCTTCAAGGAATAAGCTGGCAACATGATGATTTTCCATGGTGTCTCATTTGACTGATTTCCGTGCTACTAACTCTCATGTGTTGTGAGCAATTCAAAGTGCACTGAGTCCATGGCATATCTACATTTACCCCGAGGAGACCTGAGAATGTGGATCTGAAACACTAGGGGAGAGGAGGTTTGTTTTTGGGTTTGGGTTTGTCTTTTTAATTACTTATAAACATTACAATATCACTGTGAGCTTCTTTTCTTGCACTCAAACTTTATTCTCTTTCCCTTTAGCATTTCAGTATCATTCAGATGTCCACCTCTTCTCAAACACTGGATCATGATTCACTCACCACTTGCTTACACTACTCTTCATTTTCCCACTTCCTCTACCAATCCATCTAAAATGTTTTAAATTCCTTATTCAATTGCAAAGCCTGTGGTTCTTATGCCTTATCTACCAACAGGTTTGAGAAAAAGGATGCTGAAAACAGATTGTGATTTCATATCTATGACTGAAACCTGCCTTACCCAGCTCCAGAAAGGGACTTATACTTTTCAATCCTTTGGATTCAGTCAGTCCTTCCACTTGTTAAGAGACAGCTCCTCCAAGTCAATATTACTCACATGTTTATTCAAAATCAATACTGCTTATTACAGCTTCTGCAATTGTGTCTCACTATCGCTGTCACCTAGTTAGCTCACAACCTTCCCAGCAGACTCCCAGCTTGCTGTGAAGTTGCAAGATTGAGGAAAAGAGAAAGTCAGACAGAGACAGAGATGAAGACCTGCTGATGGGGAGTGTCACACAGGACAGATTGCCAAGAACTCCCTTGTCTGCTTCTCATTCACTGCACTCAGACATATATGACCAGATGAGCGACAGTCATGATCTCTAAAATTTCTGTGTTACTCTCCATTTCTGCTTTCCCTCCTGAAAAACAGAAAGGCACAAAGATAATCAGAGGATTGGAGTACCTCTCCTCTGAAGATGGGCTGACAGAGCTGGGGCTGCTTAGCCTGGAGAAGAGAAGGCTCCGGGGAGAGCTTATAGAACATACAGTACCTAAAGGGGCTACAAGAGAGCTGGAGATGGACTTTTGATAATGGCCTGTAGTGATAGGACAAAGGAGAGTGGCTTTAAACTGAAAGAGGGTAGATTTAGATTCGATATTATGAAGAAATTCTTTACTGTGAGGGTGGTGAGACACTGGAACAGGTGGCCCAGAGAAGCTCTGGATGCTCCATCCTTGGAAGCGTACAAAGCCAGTTTGGAGGGCTTTGAGCCCAGCCAAGTGCAAGGTTCCCTGCCCACAACAGGGATATTGCAATGAGATGATCTTTAAGGTCCCTTCCAACCCAAACCATCGTTTGATTCTATGATTCTAAGTGCTAACTCACACCTAGTTCAGGGGTCGCAGCAAGGATGAGTCACTGCTCAGACAAAATCACCATCTAAACAGTGTGTAATACTTTTATACCTTGATGCTGCCCCTGCAAGCTCCCATTGACTTTAAGGAGGCCATAAAAAGCCCATAGTGTGCATGCAATATGTAACAGCCCCTCTTTCAGCCCACACACCTAAGTGTCGCTTTCCCTTTTATTTTCTTCACGAACTAAGAAAGCCTCCACTGACACACCATGGAATACCAGCCTCCTCTGGATAGAGCTGGAGAAGAATGGAGACCAAATTTACGGCATCAGCAGTGTCTTTTTTTACACCTCTGTTATCCCCCTCCTCTTACCCAACCAGAGAAGGACAGGCACTTGAGTGCCACAACTTGCAGGTGACACAAATCACTCAGGAGAGTCAACTCCAGCGCCAACCATGAGGGGCTACTGGAAGATCTTGGGGCATTGACTTACACAGCATTAAAATGGCAGATGATATTCAGTGTCAATTAAAGCAAAGAGAGTTGTGGGGGAGAAAATAAACCTACCTATATGTATGCAATGATACTTTTAAAGTGCTGATAGCAGTCATGAAAGAGATGCTGGAGACACTGTGGGTAGGTTTCTGAAAACATTGAGTCATACTGAGTGATGATGAGAAAGGCAAAGTGAATGTTAGGGAATTTAAGGGAAAGGGCTGAGAATGAAATGCAGACTTCATTATTCTGCTGTAGAAATCTCTGTGCACCCTTATTTTGAAGATTCTATGCTGTTCTGATCACTTTGTCTTGAAAAAGTAGTGAAGAGAGAAAGATGAGAGACAGAAATGATCAAAGATTTAGTAGGACTTCCACAAAATGAAGGAAATGGAATAGAGAACTTTTGAGCTTGGAAAAGTGATAAAGACAAGCTAAAGAAAATGGTTTGTAAAATCACAAATAGCGCAACAAAGAGGAGTAGGAAGATAGTACTGGTTTGTTTCTCATAATATATGAACTCATAGGCATGCAGCAATACCATTAAGCATTGCTTTAAAATGAACCTAACAGAGTACTTTTCTTATGGTATGTCATTAAACTGAAATCTATTGCAAAAAGATACCATGAAGCCAACAATGTAAGTGATTCAAAAGGAAATAGATAAAAGGAATAAATAATTTTAGAGTGGTTAAGTCCTTTAATGGCTGTTAAACACAAGGGTTCACCTGCAACTTTTAGCTTAGAAAGAAAATTTATGCAGTGCTGGGAAGCAGTATGATCCACATCCCTATTCCTCCCTTAAGCACCCTTGGTGTACACTGGGCTTTTCAGCCCTGCCCCACAGTTATGGGGTACCTCATACACCTGCACATGTTACACACCCTGTCCTACGAAGGCAGCACAACTGCACAGCACAGCTGTCTGTGTCTGTGATGGCAAAACAAAGTCTGGCATAAAAAGGCAGCCCTCATGTCACAAACAGAGCTGCTGTTCCCCTGTATAAGCTGAGGTCTCAGCTCATGTGTGGCCCATGAAATAAATGTTTTGTGTGGTCGTTTCCAGTGAAGACCCCTGCCCCTTTTATCTGCAGAAGGCAGGAACAAATGCATTTATTTGTAACCTTTCAGACTTTGAGGCTCATTTTTCCATTGATTACCTTAAAAAACAGGGGCTATTTATACACATTATGGTCTATAACTGTCAGCCTGGTGACAAATCACCCACCCAGTGCCTTGTCAATGAAGTGGAAAATAGTGGCCATATAAACAGATCAAATGAAGTAGAAGTTAGATGCTACAATGGTGTCAGGCCATAGCCTTTGACTTTTAAAGGCCGGAGGTCAAATCTGTCTGCACAAAGGAGTGAAAACAGCTTGGGGAGTTCACACTGGTACCCAGGGTGATGTGACGAGCCAGCATCCTTTCCTGGAACAGGTGCAGAGTGTGTAGAGGTTAGCCTGGGGTGCATGTGAAGTTTTGCACTGACTGGAGAAGCTCTAGTTAGGGAAGACTCCAGTGGTGTCACCAGACAACCTGAACAGGAAGAAGGTTAAGTACCAGTAGGAAATGTGAATCTCTGGGACAAGTCACATAGGCATAATAAGGGGTTTGTGAGGAAAAGATGATCCTGTGTGAGGCATGTTTCAGTCAAAGGATAGTGGGTGGCAGCACTCAGAACTGCAACCAGGAGAGTCTCCTTTGCTCTTTGTTTTGTAGCATTTTGCTTTTAAGCAATTACTGTGGTGCACTGGATAATGAGTAATCTTAGGCAAGTCACTTCACTACTACTTCACCTGTGTTTTTCTACAGAATGAAACACCCTTGATTATTGGGAGAGAAATAGGTTATTTTCAGACTAACCAAAGCACTGGCTTTTCCGTCCCACCCAGTGGACCATCCCTCTTATTTATTTTTATTGACCCACTCTCGTTTTCCCATTTGAGTTACAATTTGACAATTGCCACTAACTGAACCTTTAATAGTTTCTTCCGGCTGCTTTCAGCACATGAAAGTTAAATGCAGGGACAAAAAACACATTAAAATCCATTGCATTTTTAAATCCTGGAAGGCTTTTTTTTTTTTTCCCCTTTTGTGCAAGCCTATCAGCCCTTGATCATAACATTTTCACCTACATTACCTCTTGCAATTCATAAAAATATATATACTTGCATACTTGTGCAGGGCTTGCTGTACAAGAGGGGAGAAGGCAGGAAAGGCAACACAGCCCTCTTCCACTCCTGCTGCTGCCTGCATGGACACAGCAGCACGGCCATTGCTTCCCTGGGACAGCATTGAGCCTTGGCTGTTTTCTGCACTGGATGAAGCATCAGAGGGTGCAAAGGATCTCTGTATTCCTCAATTCTGAACCACCCAAGGGAGCTCAGGAAAACCGGCACTCTGTCAGAGCAGGCAAAGAATAAGAAATGTCTGCTTTTTCTAATTCAGCCTTTGAGGGGGTAAAGCACTTGTCCTTCTGGTTGACAGCAGACCACCTGTTCTGCTTCACACAGTGAATAATCAGTCGCACACGATGTGCTTTCACTGTCCGGGATTAATTCTCTTGCAGTCACGTGAGCTCAGACTCAGCAGGCAGGTACAGCTGCCACCTCACCCAGGTTGTCATCGCTGCTTATCAGGTAGGAAGTTCACAAACTCTGATGATGGCCCAGGGGCTCCCAGCAAACCGCTTTCTGAGGGATGGAGTTGATCTACAGATGCGGTGGGGCAGAAAGGAGCCACTCACAGCACCCAGGGACCTCAGAGTTTAACTGGGAGAGGGACATATCTTTCTCATGGGACCCTGACCAACCTCTTAGACCCTCACCTCTGCCCCACAACTGCTGTGGGACAAAGTGGCAGGTCCCCAAACTTTTCATCCCTTTACTTCATCCTAAAAAAAGGGACAGTCATCATCTGGCTCTGAAAAAAGCCCAAACCCTAATATGCTGTGGAAAGACTTCACATCCAAGACACAGCTTTCCCAAGTCCAGCATCAGGGTGTGAGCTGGGCTTACTCTGAGTTAAAATAGTCATTAAGGGAATGATTTTTCTCATCTGAACTCAGGCATGTCAAAATAAGATGTCTAATTTTAAGGTAGTCACCTCACACTATGCTTTCTTCTAGCCACAGGTGTCCAGAGGCCACTCATATGATCTTAGATGGCAATTTTGGGATGAGACGAACCACCTGTTGGAGACACCTACTACTTTTCATTGACTATAGGGAGACAGGAGGGTGAATAGCCCGGAATTAGATGTCTGATTTCAAGATGTCCTGAATTAGGTCAGAAAAATCGCCTCCTGCCCTTGTTGGCAGGGCTGAACTGCTTGGGCCAATGCTCAAGGGACATGAGCACAACCAAAGTGGGTGGTATATGGATAAAGGGAAGGACAAGAGTGTCCCATGCCCTGAGTGAGATAAAGAAGAGTCAAACCTAAATGAACTATGGTCCAGACTATACATTCAGATACATTGCATATGCTATATAATTAAATGGGGTGCACTAGTCCAAGGATCTATCCAATGAATGCAACCTCAAGATGACAGAGCTCCAAGAGTGGATAATGGAGCAGAAGAGAAGCCATAAGGGATAATCTAATTGCAGGCTCATGGTTTTTTAATTCTTTCCATCTGTTCTTACCAGCTTTTCACCTGTGCTGTCATCTTTGGGTTTTGCAAATAAATGATTTTACCTATTTGCAGGTTAACAAATAGTGTTAAAGGCATTTTAGGGAGAACGGGTAAACATAAAGGAATTAATTACTTTGGGGTAAGCATAATGATATTCAGGGTCAGGATTAAGGCATGACTAGCCTTGTCTTTAGTATATTGTCCTTTATGTATAAAATAAATATATATTTGAACTTCATGGTTGGTACCTTGGTGACTATTAATGGCAGGCGTATGAAGAGCAGTGTCAGTGATCACTGTCAGCCTGGAAAGCTTTTCAGTGAGTGGGAAGAGAGCAAGGGCGAGCCTTAACATCCACTTTCTCGAAAAGACTTGGCCACAGCCATGGAGCAAGTGGCTGTATCATGAGCAGAGCAAAGTGGGGCTCACAGGACTACATTAATCTACTCTTTCCCAATCAATTGCTTCAGTGAGATTATCGCAAACATGATGGATTGGATCACTTAATCCAGTTAGACGGCGGCTCAAGCGGATGGGTAAATAAGGGGAGCCAGGAGTCGGATGGCCTCTACTGACCTGGAGCAGCAGCTGGTCAAGCCTTCAATGCTCTTCTTGACCTGCTTCTTGGGATTGACATTGCTAACAAAACACATGTAAGTGACACAAAAGACGTGCAATTTCAGGCAAGGTATATTCCCATCAGAAGGGAAGAGGGTGGAAATGGCAGTGGTGGCTATTTGTTCCTTAGCTTGTGCACCTTTAGGAACAAACAAAAGGTTTCTCATTCACAAAACCCCCCAAAACAAACAAACAAAACAAAGAGAAAGAAAGATAAAAGCTTGACAATCCACGTAGCTACTCTTGTGCAAGACAGTGCTTTGAATACTGGATAAAATGGCTTATAAGGCTGGAAATGGTGATTGCACCACTGGATTTTGGAGGGCAATGCAGCACAGCTGAGTTATGTTTAATGAGGGTGCCACAGCAGCACTAGGTCTGAACAGCAGCCAGTCTCTCGTGAACAAAATGCAGTCATTCCTGCCTTGTGTTATTTGGTGTTATCATCCCAGTTGCTTAAAATTGAACACCTGAATTAGAAAGATTTTGATCACTAATGACTGCATGCAGTGCTGTGCTCAGCATGAGTCATCAGATAGGCATTTTCATTTTGTGTAGACAAATCCTGCAGCTGGAAAAGGAAGCATTTTGGTTGTGTTTTTGAAAATTGAAATAATTCCATGCCTTAGCCTCGATAACACCAACAAAAGGTATGCTACATTTTATTCCCCTTTCTAAGAAAAAAAAAAAAAGTATGCTTGCAGTGAAATAAAAGCATGAATGTGTTAATATAATATCTGTGATTCATTATGGGCTGATCAATGATTAGATGTGGTGTTAACTCTGACCTCTAACAAAGTTTTATTAGATGGGAGAATTAGTGCCTGGACTGGCAAACAGGGAAGTGTTGAGATCTAGAGTCCTGTGTATTTATACTGAGTAAGCACACATCAAAAAATTCTCACATAGGTTGTGGGTGAGGATTTTGTTTTGGGAGGGTGAGAACAAATCTTCCTTCCAAAGCTCAAAAATGCAGAGGAAAAAAATGCATTTTGCTGACGCCAAGCATTGAACTGCTACAGTCAGAAAATGCAACGAGAGCCCCAAAAAAAGGGAAGAAATAGCAGAAACGAGTAGCAGAAGTCCATTCTCCTTGAATAATCACCACATACGTGGGCATGTAAACACACAAATACACATTAAAATATATTTAGCTTACAGATGTTTTCAAAACTTTTAAAATAAATAACAGGTTTTTATAGTCTGGCAAACCTTGTATTTTGAGGTAATTAAGGCTGATTGCTTTCAGAGCAGACTGTTAATAGGCTTTCCTTATTTATCAAGGGTCATTTAACATTTGCAGTGTACAAAACATTTGCCCAAATCATCAAGGCACTTTCCATGAGTAAGCCTGATTAAACAGATGACATGATGGGTCTGCATTGGACCTCTCCACGGCTCACAGTGCCTGATACCAAATTCTCTATTTACACAGCAGTTTCCATCTCGAACACAGGAGCAGCACCTCATTACAGATTCCTTGAGCTGCCTTTCCCTTAAAGCTGCCCACGTGGGGATTTTTCACCTCTGAGGTCTTCAAAACTTGCTCAAACCTTTTGTCCCCCCTCTATGTAAAGGGACCATGACTGTAGAGTCCTTGGTTAATATGAGCAAAAACCTCAGTCACTTCCAATGGCATGAAACAAAACTTGGGATCTCCAGGGGGGACCCCTCTCTGTAAGGTTTGCCACCAAGTCATCCCAGAGGAGCAATGCCACCCCTTCAAGATCTAAAGGAGAAGCCAGCAAGCAACCATTGCGTCCCTGTTGATCACATCTAAGGTCCATGGACTTCACAGACTACCCTTGAAAGATTTGCAAGAACAAACTGCTGACCACTGGTGGAGCGGAGGTTGATCTGAACTTGAGGGGTGGCAAAATATCCTTGTCTTTAGGGAGGTGAAGGATGGGGCTGTGCTCAAATCCACTGGAGTGACATGATCAGAGAAGTCTGCAGTGCGTGGCTTCTCGAGAGCCATCGTTCCCTAGAGCAGCCAGTCTGGAGGAAATAGGAAGCAGCTGTTTTGTGCAATTATTTCTTCACAATGTATGTATTGTAGGAGAGGGCACGAAGAACTGTATTTCCGCAAAGAACCTCTCTTGTGAATAAGTAATCAGCAGTAATTAAAAACTCCAGACAGTTTCTTCGGGGGGAAATCCAAATCATGCAGTGACAGAAATATGAGTGTGACAATTTGCTTCCTCTCCCACAACCACAGCTTGTCTGTAACAACCTGGCAATAGTGGCTGAAAAGTCATATATCAACTGCAGTGGGTTTTGTCTGAAAACCACACAAAATTCTGGTTGTTTTCTGAAATCAACTCATCTTAAGTACCTTAACTTACCAGATCTGCTCTGCTCTACATTTTGACTGTGTTTGACAAGTGGAGAGCAAGTGTCAGAGGAACACCAGGAAAAAACACAGATAATGCTTGACTCTAAGGGAGGGTGGTAGATGAGTAGCAGATACAGAAGAATGAGACTAAACTAAAATAATTTCACACTATTTGAGAACTGCCAGCTCTCATCATTGTACTGCAAATCTTACAGCATTTCTCTGTTTTTTTTTTTTCTGAAAGCCACAGAAAATACAAGGCTCACTTTTATAGACATAAATGCCTTGCTGTTGCAAATAAAACAATGAAAATAACTGCAGGAATATAAACCCCAAACAAATGGAAGGTGGCAAACAGACAGACCTAACCCTCTCCAAACTTATTTCCTACCTACAACATTCTTCCTTTAGGATGCATATGTGGAGGAGACATCTTGAAATACATGATAGTAAAATTGAAATGGTAGCTTGGATCTCTGTGGAAAGATGGGATTTATGGAAAATTTAAAATTTCCAGCATTTTTGCATATACATTGAAGCAAGTTTGAGAATGTTTATTTAATTTGGTTAAAATGCCAAAGTCTGAAAGCCAAACCAACTGATGAAAGATACTCATCTTTACAGTATGCAAAACCAAAACCAAAGAAACATAATCATGTTTTATTTAAAACACACACACATACACACTCTCTGATGAATAATATGAGCTGAGTGAAAATCACTCCCTTTTCCTACAACACACTGAACTCGAGGACTTGGTGACACAGTTGCCAATCCCTCATTCTCAAAGACCATCTGTTCTTGAATCTCAGCTTGGATGCTTCCAGGCACATTTTTAGCATTTTGAACATGTTCATCTCCTGGTACTTCCCTTACACACCTCTCAGAAACCCAGTCTCTAGACTGGCTGTATTTCTCTCTCTTAAAGGCCAGGTAGAAATTAAAGTGTCATTAAGTTTCAGAGTTAAAATCCCCTTGAGTTAAAGGGGTCAGACTGCCTCTTCCATGATAGTGCTTCTCTCTTAGATGTGGGAACATGCACGATCAAATCTCATCTAGAAAGTTTTCTTCATGAGGAGACAGACATGACATCTTTTAAAGAAAGATAATTCTTAGAGGACTGATGAGGTCACTAAAGAAATACTGACACAGTGCATTAGCAAGGGCCAGTCTGATCTGACCTCTGCCTGTACCAGTGAATATGGTGGGATTGCTTTTAATATCGACTATTCTTCAGGGAGCAGGAGGTCATGAGCTACATTTTTCATATGGTATGTGAGTGGTTTGCAGATGACTGATGCCTGCTGGTCTTTGGGGCTGCATGGATCACTTGTAGTGAGAGGCACCACGTGTGATTAAAAATAATTCTTGGCTCACTCAGGATTGCTATGGGTCAAAAGGTTATTAAACCTGACTGAGTTCATATGAGATGGTGTAGGGGCATTCACAACATCTGTTAAGACAGCTGAGGCTGCAGGGTAGGGCCCATCATTGTCAGGGTCACCTTAAAACTGCTCAGGTTACATCCATGAGAGTGCATCCACCTTTGACTTAGCAAAGCAGCCATGCACTAATCAGCCTTCTCCTTTTCTTCTGGAAAATCACAGCACAACTCTGATCTGGAAAATCACTGTCAAACTCTGAATGATCATTTCGTATGACTCTGAGTTTGTCCCAGTGCTGCATCTTGTAGAGTTTATCTTGCAAGCCCTGTTCTTAATAATCTTTAATGTCCATAACTTTAAGACCCATACTCCTATAAAACACTGACGAAAGTCCACTCATGTTTACAATATGATGGGGAAACAACACATTTGCAAGCTCAATTACAACAAACTTATTTCCACCAGCCAGTAAATTAGACTCAGAAAAGCAAAAAGCCTTAGAAATCTCTTGAAATCTCTGGAGGGACCACAATGGCTACTAAAAACTGTGTGGTGGTGCTAAGACCTGCATCAACATCTGGAGTGGATGTAGAAAGATGCTCATCCATATCCACATCAGCTGAAACTTCACAGCAGCCTGAAAGTGTTACCAACAAATCAAGTCACCCACAGTGACCTTGGGCTTTATGAGTTCAGATGAACTTTATCCAGTTTTATACCCCTTGGCTGACTACATGGCCAATGTTATAGCCAGAGCAAAGGATGAAGCTCATGGGCTTTTATCAGTTAGAACAACTGACCAAGGTGTTTTCTTCTACTTTCGGTTTGACTCCCTCTTCGTTTCTAGCCCATATTGGGGCTTTTTTTAAGTACCTGAGTGACCTCATTCTCAGTGAGATTTGCAGGACAAGCCCTGTTGATTAGTGATGCTCTGCTCTAGCAGCTCTCATCTGTGAAGCTGTGAACCACCCAACTTATGACAGATCCTGAGGAGGAAACAGCAGCCTCTCTAACCAGCCTGAGGACCAGCAACACAGGTATTGCCAAATGAAAGGAGCAAAGCCCTTGCAGCTCTGCCAGAAAGCACAAGCGTGGAGCCAGTCCTCTCTGCCCAGTCCAACCACTGCACCTTGCCAACAAGGAGTGTGTGGAAAGTCATGTGTGATTTTACATGGGGAATGCTCTTTTGGCGTGAGTATTCTGGTTGTCTCCACTTAAGTGATGTGTGGTTCACCTCAGAAAGTGGTCTTTGAAGCACATGACTTGGGTTTTTTCCAGGTGTACCTCACCTGAAACATGGTGCAGAAGTATTGCAGGAACACACCTGATGTGCTCCAAACATTGAAGTACCAGATGGTTTATGGGATGTGGCTAAAGCTTGTCTGGAGAAAATGCCTTGAAATTACTCTGGTGTATAAGAGAGGTCTGTGGCACCAGCTGTTTCATTTTACAGACCTGCTGCTCTTGGGTCACAGTACTTTCTAAGGAAACATGGCCAAGGGCTTCAGACACTGTGTGTCTACCATAAAACTCATTTTTTGTATGATGGAGTGACATTAGGAAATTATCTGATTACAAGACAATTTTCCCCTTGTACAGAGAAAAGGATCCCATCCCTTGCAAGTAAAAACATGGATATAATCATGCAAGTAAAGTATCTGTACTAACTCCGCCTAAGTGGCACATGAGAGATCCTCATGAGCTTAGCATGACAAGGACCCCTGATTCATATGCTGGCAAATGTTAAACCATTTTTTACTGCATCTTCTCTGCTCTTTTTTACCCCACTTGTGACAGAAGTGATGAACAATTGCCCCTTATTTTGGTTTATACAACATTTGAAGTTGTCAAGGACTTTCCAAAGGTTTCAGCGGTCACATTAGACAATCAGGTCTGGATTGAAGTGCTCTTGACTGGTAACCATGACAAATGTTGGTTTCAGTAACTGCAGAACTAGGGAAAGGATGGGCTATTGAATAAGGTGTGAGCTAAAATATGTGATAGATGAAAGTTCATTAGGGAGCTCTCCTGTCCCTGACACCCTTGTGATAGGTCCATAGAGTCTGTTATGGAACAGGGTAGCATAAACAGAGCATGGACTATATGCAGCATATATCAGGTATTTTCTTTGGTGAAATGTACCACAGGACGGAATTCCCTATACTTTAAACACATCATCTGTGTCCTTCAGCTTTGTTCCTCATCTTTTTCAAAACCTGAGCTCTGGAAAGCATGGGATTAAAGTTCCCAACCTTTGTTCTGGAGGAATAAACCTTTAAATGTGAAATTTCAAAATGCAGATGGAAAATATAAAATTAAAAAGAAAAAAAAAAACCACCAAAACTAAACACAAGAAAACACAACCTTTCTGCTAAAGTAGTTTTTAAGCCAATACCATTAGGGATGGAAAATGACCCATGATTTTGAGTGTATGGATCTGTCACTCCAATATAACGCAGAATTTAAATGAGCCCTTTCTCATATGATGCTTCATCTGCCTGTGAGTTGAAGTGCAGTTAACATACATGTGGTGTTACGGTCTGTACGGCACTTGGTAAAAGCACAACTTGAATGCAATTGAGACCTGTAGAAAAATAAGAAAGGGGAAATACAGGAGGAAAAACTCAATTTCACTCTTTCTGTGGTTCAGATCTGACCCGTGGTGTCAAACAGTCTGCGTAACAAAATCCACAACAATTCAACAGACTCTATAGACAAAATGAGTCCACAGTGGAGAGAGATTGAAAAATTAATTCCATCTGCTTCCAAGAAAGAGGCAAATGTCACTGAGTTAGGAAAACCAGAGAAGGGGTCATTACTGAGGTCTCACTGTACACGGTCTAACCTGTGCACATTAGGACAACAACCACAGACAAAAATGCATCAAGATCTTCCCTTCTCCCTGAGTAAGAATATGTTTTATAAACTAATGTACAACACCTTGCATATACTGCTTAATTTAGATCCTGTCTGTTTTCTTATCACAAAACCCTGCTTTCTTGTGGCTTTTAATGACATCTTATGTAAACCGCTTGGACGCCCTCTCCCAGGCTGAGCAGCTGCAGCAGGTTGGTTGACTCCCCACCCCCAAGATTTGGGAAAGAGGAGATGTGCCTGTGTGTGGAGAGCATAATCCAGGGCGGGGGATTTCAGAGAAGCTTTGAGCAGTGCAGCAGAGAACCATAGAATAGTTTGGGTTAGAAGGGACCATTAAAAATCATTTAGTTCCAATCTTCTTGCCATAGGCGGGGAACCTTTCACTAGACCAGGTTGCTCAAAGCCCCATCCAAACTGACTTTGAACACTTACAGGGATGGGGCAACCAGAGTTTCTCTGGGCAACTTGTTCCAATGTGTCACCACCCTCACAGTAAAGAATTTCGTTCCAATATCCAATCTAAACCTGTCCTCTTTCAGTTTGAAGCCATTCTCCCTTGTCCTGCCACTACATGGCCTCGTCAAAAGTCCCTCTCCAGCTCCTTTGTGGACCCCTTTCAGGTACTGAAAGGTGCTCTAAGGTCTCCCCAAAGCCTTCTCTTCTTCAGGCATCCTCAGCCCAGTTCTGGACATCTGCATCTCCACGAGTGCTGTACTACTGTCCAAAACAGAGTCCCAGGAATCCCAAAGAGCAAACTACCCAGGGAAAAAATCAAACATTAAATGCTAAGAAAAGAGGCTGTGCTGGCTCCACAGCCAGCCCACCACAGGCACCCAATTGCAGCAGCCTGTATCTCCCTCTGGAGACATCCAAAGGCACCCACCTCTCTTTGTCGGTCAGTCACACAGGGATACTCAGCCCCACCTCCCAGGACTGAGTTGCTAGGCACTTAAATTATAGATACAAATTGGGACCTTAAATTAGGCAGGCTCAATCCCACACCTGGTACTTATACATTATGAAACAGCCTTTCATTATACGATCCTGTATTTTCCTTTTATTTTCCCCTAAGGGCTGCTGCTTCATTTGGGCTGCAGGATGGTCAATGGCTGAGGATGAGCTGTGGCTGAGTAACTTAAGAGGGTCATGCCTGTAGACTTACTGAGTCTGAGAAGTGTGCAAAGAGTGTGGCAGACAAGTACAAGAAACAAAAAGTGGGTTTAGGCTTAACACAAGTGCAGGCAGTTATACAGAGAGCTGGACAGGGGCTTTTGTCTCACACAAGCTCAAAATTGGGATTTTTTTTCCACACCACGCCCGGATGATGAGACAAGTCCCTGAAAAGTGATGCTGTCTGGTAATTCAAACACTCCTTCCAGCCCCTGGATGCAGCAATCACCATTTCAGTACAAGCCTGGACTTTCAATTTGCTGGTAATGTGGAAATCCATTAACATTGTCTTTTTCTTACAAAAAACTCCATTTTAGCTGACTGTCATTTTCCTGACCATGACACACCTTCTCACCACTGCTGAGTGCTCCTGATCAGGCCTTGTTGGAAACCCTGGGAGACACTTTGGCTCTGCCCCTTCCTCTGCCACTGGCTTCGGCGTGGGGCACTGGGCATCTCACTTAATCTGCAGCTCTCCCACAGCTTTCCTCTTTCTCCAGGCTGAAATCAAGAGGAAATCCTGGAATTTGATCTGGCATAATACTGAGTACTGAAGTTTGTCTTAGTAGTGCTTCAAATATATACTGTGTTGTGTAATGCTTTGAAAAATCAAGTTCTAGGTGTTTCCAATAATGTAGCTAAATTGAGTGGACATTTTTGACCTTAAACTCTCTTGTACTGCAGCTCCTCATCTGTAAAATGGTCATAATAGCATCTTCTCTTCTCACAGAGGTGCTTATAAAATTGACATTTGTGAAGGTCCCTGAAAATATATAGTAGGGAGAACATAAAAGCACCCATGAGGCAATTTATTCTGCCTTCAAACCAGCATTTCAATAGTACTCAGTAATAGTGTACAGCACTTTATAGATTTTTCTTTTGGTTGAAATTCATATTTGATTTTTCGGTGTCCATCAAAAAACAAAATATAAAAGTTTTTCTCAGTGACATCTTGCTATATTCAAATGAGAATCAAACTAGCAAGGAAATTACATGATCTTAATTATGCTTTGTGCATATAAATCAGCTGCGAAATAATTTTAAACTCTTGTGTGTTTGGGATCTTTATCAATGAGGCAGAATAATTACCAACAAACGTCCATTAAGCCTCACTTTAAAAAGAACTGGTTATTAAATATGGACACAATTCTGCACTTCAAAGTCAAAATGACTCCCCAGTGAACTGGGCAGATATCAAGGCTTGTATGCATCAATGTGCATATCTCCAAAAAATTAAATTATATTTATTTTGTGTTTAAAATAGGAATTCCCCCTTTGCCTTTTATCAGGGCAAGAGATTGCTGTGACCTAGAAACAAAGTTAAGCTTGATCAAATGCAACATGGCAGTCAAATAGCCAGCCTAAATGCAATGTCAATAAACATAAAACAAGCATTGATACAATTCTCAATAATGCAGATTCTCAATAAGCATGGAATATTTTATTCTCCCAAGTAGCAAACCATGTATAGATCAAGCAATAAAAGACATCAGTTTCTCTCTTCGATCTGGTCCAATGAACACCGATAATAGATCTTGCAAGACATGCTGAAAAAAGTCTATTGCTGAACATGAGCAATGAAATGTTAAATTAAAAGTCCCCATAAACAGACCTGAAAAGTAAATAATGACCTCTTGCACAGCTCTGTTCCACAGAGAAACTCACCACCCACTTCAAAGAAGTCAAATAACCTACTTCTGGTTTCACACTTGATCAAACAAGTACGTGGGGGTGAAGCCACTTGCCCCAGCTTGGTTTGAGCTCCCTCACTGCCATACATCCCTATTCACACGTGTTGGCCATAATCCACCTGCTTGGGGTGACCCACAGTGTTCCCCACACAGTGACACAAGTGCTGGGAGGCACTGCAAGACCTGCTCCCACAGACTTATCTGTGGATACATGCAGCCAGGCTCCCGGGCAGAAGTTTTAGTGGTGTTTTAATCTGATTCCCTCCTAAGTTCTTATAATAATAAAAACTCATTTCATGGGCGAGCAACAGAGCTCCCCAAAGAGCAGTGCAGCTGAGGTGGCACCCACAATCCAAGGGCAAATCTTCCTCCTGCCTTTGAGAAGGAAAAGTCCCTGTGGTCTAACCTGGGCATCCCAACTGAGCCTCGCTATCCCCCCCAGCAGGCTGTCCCCACGCTCGCAGCCACGGCAGCAAGGCTGAGCTCTGCAGGGGGACTTTGCTGCCCTGGGAAGGCAAAGCTGCCGGGGCAGGACACACGTTGCTTCTGCAGGGACATCAAAGGGAAGACCCGGGTGTGCTCCTGGCTCAGAGAGTCGGGCAGCCCTCTGGGAAAGTGCTGCTGCAGCTCCCTCTGCGGGCCCCTGCCTTCGGATGGTTAAAAGCATGCCCCCTTCTCAGCCTCCACCGCCCAAAAGCAGAGAGAGGCTGAGCAGGGGTGGAGAGGATGCTGGATGTGGGGGTTCAAAGGCAGATACATGCATGCAGATCCCTGTGATGTGCCTGGGATAACAAGTAAGGTTGAAGGACAACACCAGTTACTCCTATAAGGTTTTAGGATTTATCACTTAGTGAGGAATAGGCAGCCCACTTTCAGGATGGAATCTCTGTTTGTAGGGAGCAGAGAAAGGTGACTTGGAAAAAAGTTTAACCTTTCCATTTGACTTATTCCCCAAATCAGTGTCTTTGTCCTTGCTGGGGTGGTTTGATCCCTCCTGGTCTGCTGGGAGGGAGCTGCCAGATCTTGGCACTGAAAGATCTGGGACAAATCCAGCCCCCCTTCCAAACACAAACCATGCTGCACATGAAGGAATCAGTATTTCACAGCACATTTGGGGGCTCTGCTGCAAACCCAAGTCATTGTATCACCTTACTGCGCCCTTGCCCTTCTCTGTGTCTCAACCATCTCCTGCTCCCACTTGTAACAGTGAGTTTCAGCTGAGCCCCCATGTTGTGGATGGATGTCTGCTCCAGTTCCCAATGAGGGAAAGTCTCCCCCAACACACCTTGGGGTGTTTTTGGAGGCCAAGCAGCACAGATGGTTGCAAACAGAGCTTCTCACCAAGACTGGCTGAATGTCAAAAGGAAGATTACGACACCAGAAGTCTTTTCCCAGGAGATTATTGCTCTGCTCTGATAATAAAAACGTGTGATTGCCCATAGTGGAGTTATTCTTACACAGAACTTCATGCTCACACTTCCTATAGAAAAGAACATAAATAACCATTGTAAAGGTGGAAAACAGAAGCATTTATAAATGTACATCTGAAATCAAAGATGGGTGCACTCTAAAACTTCCTTGTAGCCAAAATCCACTTCATATTCCCCAGCCACCCCTTCATGTCCATTTGAGGGGATGGAAAAAAGACAGAATACATTGTCAAGCTAAAGCCACCAGAGCCAACATGTCATCTTTCTATTGCGCTATGTCGTGTGCATCTGAGGAATCCAAGAAGAAGGTCCCATTCTCTTAAGATCAAACTATCGCCCATCGCTGTGGTGAGAAACTTGCTGTGTAGACACGCTCCACAGCCTCTCACAGCACTGACAGCTCTGCCACTGCCTGCATCCCCACTCCTGTGACACATGCCAGCTCCCCAGCCAACTCAACAGACAAAAGGGATTTGGTGCAGACAGCCTCAAACAGCCTCCTGCCCCAGGCACCCTCACCCGACGCAAGGATGCCGGATCTCCCGAGGACATGGATGCTGGCTCAGCCTCTCCTGGCTGCCGTGTCCTGCTGCGACACACACTGGCCTGACACAGGGCTTCCTTCAGAGCTTAGTCCACATGCAATTGTGAAACCTCTGCACAGTTAAGCTTCAAAGACTTTCAGTTTAGAGGCATCTTAACATTCCTATCGCAAAGGGCTCGCTGCTCTGGCACTTGCAACACTTCCATTTCAAGCACTTAATTTCATTACTGAACCTAGCCCAAGGGCCTGCTCCTCTGTATTCTCTGTCTTGCAAGAATTGATCTGAGATCTACCTTCCTATCTTCAAGGAAATGTAATTGAGGTTTGAAACAACCAGGTTTAGCCTATTTAGAAGCACTAATGTTCTGTGAGGATGGAAGCTCCATTACTTTAAGATCCCACAGCTGAAATTCCCTTGTAGCTGTTTATTGACCTATAAAGATGTGACATAAATGCATCCTTGACATGAAGAAAATGGTGAGGCAGGTATGACATTTCTCCCCGAGGCAGCTACTGCAGCTTCAATTATCTTATCTGCAGGAAAAGTGGCCACAGAAACCTAATCACTGCTTCATTTACTTATAGCTGGCCAAAACCAGACCACTCAGCAACTGTACTTGGCACTCTGTCCCTGAACACTCCCCCACCAAGGGCTGGAAGTGATTATCAGATATGCTAACAATCACTGCACCACTAAGAAGAGAATAGTCAGGTTTCATGGTCATTTCTGACAAGCTAGCATAATTTTCTAACCAAGAAACTCTGCTACAAAATAAAACACTTGGGGAGAAAAAACAAACACCAAAACCTCTGGCCCTAAAAGGTTGATAATGTTTCTTTTGGTCCTGAATTAACTTTCAGTCTAATACACCATACAAGCCTTGACATGAGTGCAGAAATTATATTGATCATCCAGATTGGAAAGGGTAATAGGAAGGGGAGAATTAACATTTGGGCAGTAGTTAAAGCAAAGAGCTATAGCAGAAAGCAGAGACCTAGAGACACAGTCCCTCCCCCTTACATATCCCTCTTCTAATTACATTTAGCTAATCCGGTCAATTAACATTGATGAATTTTATGATGAAAAGCATAATGAATCCATTAAACACAAAACAAGTATTGGCATAAATCCTTTTCACCCCAGGAAGTGAATTATATCAGAAGAGCTACAGTAATTTACTAATAAAGTGATCTAATGATGAAAAGAAGCCATTCATTTTGTGGCCAGTTAAGATCCAGGCTGGCAGAGGCTGGATCCTCTGGATCAGATGCTGATGCTGAGGGACATGCTCTGCTCCTGAACTGCAGCAATTGGCAGCAGAACTGGGCCAACGTGATAGGTCACTCATGCTACCTAATACTAATGTTACACCGACACTGTCAGGATTTTTCATCTCCCTGCTCCTGCTAGACTCTTCTACAAAAAGCCAATTTGTTAAGCAGTTAGTCACTGCTTTATAATTCATAGACTCTCACGGAAGTTTTAATGAGAAACCACAAAAGCAGTAAGAGGGAAGTACTGGCTGAGACGACTATTTATAAGCCAGCAAATATCCTGCTAGAACAGTCTCCTCTTGTGACGTGTGTGTTACATTTCTATCATGTGCACGCTAAATTTATATGTCATGCATTCCCTTAACAAGACTATTCATACAACTATGATAAATAGGCCCATAATCTGTGGCGATTTCCATCCTTCTGTATGCCAGCAGGAGTCTCTTAGCAACCGTTGTTAGGGGCAACGCCAGCATCCAGCATCTTTCGTGGAATTCAGTGGCAACAGAGCTTCCACCGGCTTACCACGGAGGCTCCAGCTATACCTCAGAGGAAATAGAGCCTCCCTTCCCCCTTCCACAAATTCATGCTACTGAGAGACACACACTGCACAGTGCATGAGGCTCAGCAATTATTAAAAATTATCAATTTAGCACAATCCGAGTGGCCATTCCGGACACGATACGTATCTCATCTCCTTTTGCACTACAGGGCTATTAGCCTGTTTTCCAAGATCAAAACAGCCTTATCCTCTCCCCAGCCTGCTTAAAATTCACAGCAATGTCTTTAAATGAGGCTAGGGAACCTCTGTAATGTGTTACAAAGAAATCCCTTTACTAGTCCCCTGTTGAGATATGTCAGGGATGCACTTCCAGAGCCATGTGCCATGTGTCTGCCTGTAAAGTGCAGCCATGATCTTAATGCTTCTTTAATATTTTATTCTGACTGTATCCTAATGCCATTCCTAATTGCTGAGCATCCCCCACAAGAGGAGTTGTGACAATTCATCTGTTTTTCCAGGATGCCATTTTTATTTGCAGTGGAAACACAGACAGTCCTTCTGAACCAAGACTCTCCAGCTCATGCCAGAATAATGAAGGGTCCTCTGGATTAAAGGAGAAAAAAAAGAATCATGTAAAATCCAACCAAAAAAGTGATGGGGGTTTTATGCCAGTCAAGCCAAAGTGTGTTTTGAGCAACGCCAGCTTTAATGATGACATCTGTGATATGGGCTGAGAAGGGCATTGGGCTGCCTCTTCCCTGGGGATTATATGAATATTTCATCTCAAATCAATTACTGAGTTGCTATTCCCACTGCTCCCCTTAAGGCTGTCAGCCAACTCACTTTAAACCCCCTATTCGGAGGCAGTTGACATCTCAGCCTTAAAGCAAATCCAAAAACCACACACATAAAATCCTCTCTGGTCTGCAATTTGGCATCAGATGGGCTGTAGTGTCCTGAAATGACATCATGATGTTTTGATGAATGGAAAACTTTTAAATCTTTTTAAAAATTCCCAGTAATTTTCACATACATCTTCCCTAATTTGCATTTAAATTAATTCATTAGGTGGCATGCCATTTTCCTTGTGTTGTATTTGTCTTCCAGGAGCAATTTTTTCCCTCTTTCAAACTTGCAGATTTAGCAAGTTTAACTCAAGCCCCGTGTTGGAGCAATATTTAGATTCAAACCAAAAGAGCAAGGACTGTTAAAGTTCAGGGTGACACTCTCTTCGTTGTAAGCAGTTGCACAGCTGCCAGATCAGTACAGCAGATGAAATATTATTTGCCATAATACTTAGGCACTACTGGTTGATTTATGGATCTTATGTCAGACTTAGATTTGAATTTCCTTGTTTATCCTAGAGTTGAATCATTGCCTTGTTGCTCCCTCCCATGAGAACTGGTCAAGAATTTCAAGCTTATATTTACCAGACAAGGAATTATTCTGCTCTGTTTGGAATTAGCATCACTTTCTCACCCTCAGTTGATTAATATCCCTCTGTATCTCTTAGCCTTCAGACCTGATCAAATCCTCAGGATACAGCAGTGAGCCTAAAATCCCCTCTTCACAGCTTTCAGAGACTTTTAGGCAAGAAAATTTCTCAACTAATTTTAATGCCCTGTAAGACACATGCTATAGACTAAACCTGAGCTATTCCCTTGACCCTTTCTCATAGTCGATGAAACAAATGAGACCCACTAACTCACCCTTGGGATGAGTTGGATATAAAGGGAAATGACAGGACCTTTTAATAGACAGGTGTCAAAATTTAGACAAAACTCTCCACCTTTACTGCTGAGAAGAAAAGTAAGACTATGAAGCAGAAGACAAAAAGAATAAATCTCAGCTGTATCGTGACACTCTACAAGCTATTTCAGGTTAGACACAGCCATATGAAAAATGGGAAAGACCTTTTCTTACAGTGCTTCATTTGCCTTTAAGAATCCCAGCTTTTTTTGGGATGTCTTTGTATAGCCCCTAGCCCTGGACAGATTTCTCCTGGAAAGGATTTCCATGTACTGCTCTGACAGATCTTCAGGCTGAGTTCAGCCCCTCACAGTAACATAGACCCCTGTGCAAAGGAAGGTGAGGAATTACACTAAAAAACATCAAAGTGTGGGGTGATGGCAACAGCAGAAGCAGTACATTAACCCCTTTTCTCCTGAACACCATGAGCAAGTGAAAGGAGCAGGGAGAGGCATAGTCTTCACTTCTGAGAGATCAGAGTTGCCTGGATATTTATAGGGTGAACACAGATTTGTTCAGCCTTAATTACAAAGCAATTCAAGTCCTAGGGGAAAGAATGGAATAGAAAGAAGAAAAAAAAATCAAGGGGGAGGAGGGGAAAAGGAAAAATAAAAAAAGTAGAAGGAAGAAAGACTACTGTTCATGAAAAATATACCTCTTATAAACACAATGACATGATGGAAGACAGATATAATAATGGCAAAGAAGCTCAGCATAGAAAGACATTTAACCACCTTTGCAATGTGATGCCCTGTCTCAGCTGGATGAAGCTGCTTGATTCCAGTGTACAAGCCACAAAACCTTGTCTCTGGATGCAAACAGGATCCTCAGGGTTTTTTTTATTTCTTTATTTAATTGCCCTTGGCAATTAAGCACCCCTACATATTGCATTAAACTTCAAGAGTGGTGGTTCTGGTTTCTAGATATGAATACGTTTGAGAAGACAAATAATACAGTAAATATTAGACTTACTAGTGCTAACTGGTACTACCTCTTTGGTATCTTTAGTGTGGGTGTTCGTTCTATAAGGCCGTGCACGCACACAGATGTATTTGACTTCTTGCATTTGTCACGAAAAAGCAGCCTTCAGGAAAATGTTAGTTGTAGGTTTGCATTAGCTGTAGAACAGATGCAATTTCTTTTGTGACTGGAACTAATGCAATCTGCAGGAAAATCAATGCAGGTTCACAGGGAAATAACCAGACAGTTAGCAGAGCATAGTGAAGTCTAACAGAGACATGGTCTGCTAACGCTGAAACATGCTCAATAGTCATGCTTTTGATCTCGCTTCCTTCATATTACAGCCAAGCCTTCCAGACTACCAGAAGTGCATCACACGGCTCCCAAACATATCAATCTTGCACTCACTTTTACTGTCTGCTCTGGTATTTGCATTATGAAGACGGATCTGATTATTCACTGCTGGTTCCAGAAGTGAGCGTTCTCCACGTTCACTTGTATTATCAATATGAAAAACATACTGCCAGGACTGGAGACTAATTATTTTAAGATTGACTTTTCTCTTTTACAAAGGCTCTATTTACTTCATTCCTCTGTTCAAAGATGCATTAAAGAATCTCTTCCTATCTGCAAATGAGAACTTTATTCAGGCATGGTGTATGTGTGTGAGTCCTTAGTGCTTCTTTTTATGCTCATTTCAAATGCAATATTGGGTTGCTTGGGCTTTTTTTGTTTGTTTCTTTTTCTTTAAAAAGGCTCTAAAGCAATCACTCTTTATGATGCCAAATCAGTATGGAAGGAGGAAAATGTAACAGATCCTAAATCATCAAGGCAATACTGTAAGAAATTCATGTCCCAGAAGAGGATAAAAAGAATGTGAAAATAAATGGTGAATGAATTACACCCTTTATTTACATACACCATTGCAGAGCTCAATATAGCACTGGAAAGATATAAAAATGGTGCAATACACACAGAGGAAGATCGACTGTATCCACGAAAAAGAGTATAGCCGACACAAAGGGATTCTCTTCTCATGTGGGACCACATGACTATTGGCGTGAAAAGCCCAGAAGTAGAAAACGCATCACTGCTCTTTCAAAATGCTTATATTTGTGCTAATCTGTAAAACACAGCATGTAAAAATCTGCTGCTTTATTTGGTGAATGAAGAAGCAGCAGCAAACATCTGGTATAAATGGATACTTGCTGGTCAGGAATAATTTCTGCCTTGGACCACCATGGAGATATACATTATTGAGGGTGTGTGTCCCTCCTGAGCCAGAAAACCTTTTCCAACTTGCTAATGATTTTCTCAGGTTTAATAATTTAGGCTGAAATTTAGAGTTGTTTATGAGAGGAAGATGGGAGGGCAGTGAGGGAGGGGATGTAGTGAAGGCCGTTTTCAGTAATATGCAAAATTGTACAAACCTCAGGCCATGCAGCAACCCCTTGAAAGTTGTAAAGAGCTGTCTGTCCACTGTAACCACACTGCAGAGTTTTGCTGTCCCATGGAAATCTGCCCACTCAGTTAAACTGTGCATGTTTGGAAAAATTTAACATTTGCCCAGCACAGGCTTCAACACCCGGTTTAAGCTTCCCCCTGCTCCGGCGTGGGGTTCTCCATAGGCTGCAGGTGGATCTCTGCTCCACCATGGACATCCACAGGCTGCAGGGGCACAGCTGCCTCACCTTGGGCTGCACCACGGGCCACAGGGGAATCTCTGCTCTGGCACCTGGACCACCTACTGCTCCTCCTTCTGCACTGACCTGGGTGGCTGCAGAGCTGTTCCTCTCACATACTCGCACTCCTCACTCCAGCTGCAGTTGCTGCTGCTGCTGCACAGCAACTTTCCCCCCTTTTTACCTCTGCTATCCCAGAGGAACTATCTCTGTTGCTGATGGGATCTGTCCTGGAGCTGGCTGGCATTGGCTCTGTGGGACATGGGGGCAGCTTCTGGCAGCTTTTCCCAGAAGCCACCCCTGTAGCCTCCCCACTACCAAAACCTTGCAGGCAAACCCAGCACAGAAGCCTACACTGCCAGGGCAGGGTGACTGCAGGACATAACCATACAGCCTGGT
Organism: Acropternis orthonyx; assembly: GCA_035583155.1. Lineage (NCBI taxonomy): Eukaryota > Metazoa > Chordata > Aves > Passeriformes > Rhinocryptidae > Acropternis > Acropternis orthonyx. The sequence continues at coordinate 6,221,198 of JAWWEU010000040.1, forward strand.
TGCTGCAGTTGCCCAAGGAAGCTCAAAGCATTTCCTAACGTTCAAGGGCATGACTGCGCTGCCTAATGTTACTCATTCCATTTTTATTTTTTTCCTAATTACTTTATTAAAAGTCAAAGAGCAAGAGAGTTTCTTGAGGCAACAGCAAAGTCTCTCACAGAAATCTCCCAGGATTTGCTGCAGGAAGCTGTATTTAATACTGTGATTGCTGGTGTGTGATAATGGGTCAACAGCAGAGCAAGAATCAGTGCATGTGGGTCACAGAGCAGAAGGCCTGCTGCTGTGTGCCTGTGCAGCACCTCTGGTATCTAGGACAGCTGACAGCAGCAGCCTCAAGCAGGTGTTTGGAGATGTGGATATACTACAGTATCCACTAAATCCAAAGCTCCTTGGATTGGTGAGACAAAGCCACAGGAACAAGGGCTGTTCAAAAGGGATCCCATGTTAGGTCGTCAACAGTCACATTCCTGTAGCACAGAGTGATGGGTCTGGTTGGATTTCTTGAAAACACAAGGCATGGGAAGTCTCTAACTGTGGGGGGCAAGTGGAGAAATACTTGGTAAGATTGGCACAAAACACAACAGGAGGCTTAATGCAGAAACCCAGCTCTCCTTATCCCTCGTGGTGCTCACTGCCAAGGTGCTGAGCAGAGGAGCCCTTATCCTGTAAGAGCAGAACATAACAGGTTGGTCAATTCCCCACAGCAGTTACAAGAATTACAGCGAAGATAAAGCTGACATTGAACACTGTAATAGTACACTATAAAAAAAAAAAAAAAATTGGTTGGTTTTTTCCTCCAGTTGAAACACTGTACTTGACTAAGCAGTTTGTAAGATAAAGTAAGACAAGAACTGAAGTCCATCAAACCTCACCAGAACAGCCTGCTCTAGAATATATGGGTTATGGACACTGTATAGCAGTTTCATTGTCAGCTTGACATCCCCTCAGGCTTGATATAGGCATGAGCAAGTGGTCAGTGTGCAGATACCTTCTGTCATCTTCCTGGTTTTAGGCACCAAGCATGATCAATAGTGATGTATTGAGGGCATCTAGATTTTCCTGGGAGTGCAGAAGTACCAGATTTGAATCCCAGAGAGAACACATTTATTCTCACAGAATTACCTGAGAAAACTTTAAACTAGGGACAGATGAAAGATGATATCAGCAAGGCCAGTTGTATAAATATCTACCAGGCCTCCAGGGACCAGGACTGGGAGGGACTTCTGGCTTTCATGAGATCACACAGTTTCATTATCATCAGTACAAAAGTTATAATAAAATGGTCAACATCAAGCCAGTCAAGCTTTGAACTTGATCTATAGTTACACCTTTCACAGCAGAGAAGCCATAACCTCCAACCAACAACACCTGGTTTCATAGGCAATGAAAGAAGAAATTATTTCAGTTCTTACCCATGCACTGAAGCAGATAAAAAACTCCAGCCCATTATACAAACAGATACAGGAACAAGCAGATATAGATGACCTTTAGTGGCCACAGCTACAATATTTTAAGTAAGCCCATTTGCACAGCTAGCACTGGAGCCTGAAGATGGTGGCAGCTGCTGATTTGGGTTCTGGTCACCAAACTGGAAACCTTCATACCCAAGCAAAGAAACAGAAACTGTTCTCTGTGACATACAGCCATAGTCTCCTTGCCAGCAGCATGGACCAGGCAGAAAGGCTGTGCTGAAGAGTCTCATGCTGTTGGTCACTGTCTTGTTGCTTGCTGAGAGCCTGGATGGGGATGCCAGCAGCTCCTGCCATCAGAGGAGTTCCCAGCTCACAGACACATCTGTCTCCTTGGCTGAGGTTGTAAATTCTGTCATGAAATACAGACGACCTTTAGCAAATGTGTCTTCTTCCTGTATGTAGTGTCAGTCACGGCAAACCTCTGTTGGATTGTGGGATCATGTTGGTCTCCAGCTATTACAGTAATAAACATGATTAACTGCAGCTATAAAAAGCAATTTCATTCTGACTGCTAACCTCATAAAAGAAAAAAAAAATTAAATAAACCAAAGAATGGACTGCAATATGACATTTTTACATTCACATTGGTTTATCTTCTGGCTTTGGACTGTGACTCTGATGGCTTGTGATAAGAAAACCCAGTTTCCTTTCACATGGTCAGTGTTTGCCATCACTGCTCTGTTGGTTGGAGGTGGCACAGGTACTTTTCATTACAAGGAGGGACCTGCAGCATCTCTCCAAGACTGTTTTAACAACTGGCAAATACTGGTGACTTAACCATTTTGTTACGTACCAGAACAACAGGGGTCCATTGGCAAATCAAGCAAAAACCAATCTTGCAATCTCAGGTGATGAGCAGCCTCTGCTGAATGAATGGAGTTGCAAAGGGCAGAGCTGAAATTAATCCTGAATTTCCTTCATCTAAAATACAGGCTCTTTAGAGGAGTCTGCTGCTGAGGCTCAGAGGATATTAATGTCATGAACACACATCCAATAGGAACTGCTTGGAGAACACAGCCCTGTGTAAAGTTCAATTTTCAGAAAACTTCAACTAAACTGAACTTCAAACATATTATTTGCTCTTTTCTTTTCTTTGTAGCCTTTTAATAATCAGCAGAACATGATTTATCTCTTTGATCATCCTGAAGCATTCACTTAACATAAATGATTTTATTCAAGGGTTTTTTGATTTAGCAGAAAATGCTGTAACAATACCCAGTGGCTGAAAGCTGAGGCTTGCAATATAAATCAAGATGCATATTTTTAACAAGGATAATTAGCTATTGGAGCAATTTACCCAAGGATGAAGTGGCTTCTCCATCACCTATGGCCTTTAAATAGCATTAGATACTTCTGAAGGATTTGACATTTCAATGTCCAATGTTCAGAGGGAAGATAGGATCTAAAAGCTAATGTGCATGGGTTATGCTGGAGTGATTTCTCATGACCTATGATTTTTTTCACTGAAAACGTATTTTTTCCCATGCTTTTTGTAGTTTTTATAGCCTCATTTACTACATTCTGTATGGCATTCTCTTAACTTTCCAAACAAAGTATTTATCATGTCTTAAATTAAAAGGGAAACTTGAATAGATACTTCACACAAATATTCACAGCTGCATAAATCAACTCAAAGAGAAGATTAGGTGTTTATCAGCAAGAAAACATAAGCTGTGGGAGCATGCTTTGTACCTTCATTTCTTTGTGCTTCTCTTGTAAAACATTAAGGATGTCCTAGGATGAGGTAATTAGGCAGATAGTGTATTACAGCCAAATAAATGCCACATCCTCCTTCCTCTCTGGACAGCTTGTAACTCACTGTTTATTTCCTCACTACAACATAGGTTTATATGCAAAGGCTGTGCTGCTCTGTTATAGAAGGTGTGAAAATATTTAAATATCAGAATTTGTTCTGATTCTGGTTCTTTGAGTCAGGAGATTTGAAACCAGCATCGTGTATCCCCAGCCTTGAGCTGTGGTCTGTACCCAGTCCTATGTACAACAGCACCCATCTCCATGACAGGAGTCCTGCAGTCTTGCCCCACTCGAACTCCCATCCCTTTTCTCTCTCATCCTTCTCTTGGCAGTCCTGAAGGGTTTTACAGGGCCATGGGCTGCAGTCACTGTTCCTGTGAAATGTTTCACTCAGGTGCTTCCACATCAGCCTTGGTTAAAAGACATCAGACTCCTGCCAAGGGGATTACATTCTCAGGGCAATTTTCCCCTGAAACACTGGACAACAAGAGAGATCTTATCATACAGGGAAATTATGTTTTCTGTAAGTGATCCTCTGTCATTACTGCTGCACTTAAGAAATTGAGTGTTGAGCATTTGCAGGTTGACTTTAATTGCTCGCCAGTGCTCTTTCCCATGGTTTGCACTCCTTTACCCAGGACAGCTCCCATGGTAGGTGTTTGTTCCTTGGTGGTAGTTTCATCTTTCCTTGCTTCTTCCATCCAACCAAACCAGGCATGGAGACTACAGCTGTTTGGAAAGGAGCAGGAACAGCAAGTGGATCATCATTTTGCTGGACATGCCAGCAAAACTCCTTTCAGATATATTGCAGGGCTGTTAGACCAGCCTGGAGGCAAAGAGATCTCAGACAGGGTCAGCAGCTACATAGCTAAACTAGAACCACCAGCTTTAGCAGAAAAATGTACAGATAGACCTGACTTCACAGGTAAACCCTAGTTTGTTTATTTGTTTTCTCAGATATTTAAGACAATTCCCGCTAATCAACATATCAGTGTGGGCTCATTGGTTACAAAGGAGTCATATATAAAACCTTCCCTTTTATTTTCCACCAGGTTACATTAGAACCATCTGGATTCCAAGCCTGGCTACGGCAGAGAATTTCAATGAACACTAATAAAGTAACTGCATGATAGTTTCACAAAAAATGGTTTAGCAGCACAAATGAGAGGCTGCACTCAGAGCCTCCTTGCACCTATGGAAGAGCTGAGAAATAGCTGTCCTGTTGGGGGTCCATGCATACTCGAGGACTGCAAGGCTAGAAAGGAGCGAGCTTGTCCATTCAGCCAGGTCTCATAAGAGAAAGGAGAAAACGCATCATCTCTTCGCTATCAAGAGCTTCTCAGAAAACATTACCAAACTGTTCTTCCAAATCCTGAAAGCACATGTGTATCTCAGCCATATTTCCAGAGAAGCTGCTCTGTTTTCAGCCCATGGCATGTTTCACCCCACTGTTGTCTACTGTGTGATTGGAGCAGTGTCCACAGCCCAGCAGTGGCTGCTGAAAAGCAGAAACAACATCACATGTGTAAGACCACCATGTCTCCCTCTCAGGTGGACCTTGGGCTAATTCTTTCAACTGGCAGAATAAATAATTCACATTATTAGCATGTACAGGGTTCTCCTGAGGACAAGGGGCTCCAGGCAAATATCCCAAGCTCTCATACCAAAGCCTTCAAGAGTATCTCCTCTCTTCACCCAAAGAATTCAAAGTCTCTTGAAAGAATCTGTTGTCCTCAGGAAATACTTTTTTAGCAATAATTTTGCCCTACAGAAAAGACCTTTAAAAATAAAAACAACAACCAAAAAAAGCTAAAACAAAACAAAATCCCAAAAGAAACAAAGGAAAACAAAGGACTATTTCAAGACATCTTTCAAAGTACTGTAGTCCAACACTTTTTTTAAGTACACTTTCCTATTTCATATCCCCTATTGCTTAGAAATTCAAAACCAATGTGCAAAGGTGTTTTTTTTTTTCCATGCTTTCTCATATCCCTGTTTCCAGCCTGTGTTTGCCATTTGACTTCCTTCAGCATTTACCTATGCTTGTCAGCTTGTAAGCATTAAAAATTCAACTCTAAACACAGAGTGACCCCTTCTTCACAGTCTATGACAACTAATGCATTATGCCCTTACAGTGAGACAGCTTTATTGTAACAGCTGTGCTCTGGATTTGCCTTTTTCTCTCAGTCTTCTCAGGGTAATTGAGAAGTGAAGTCAATTAATACACAGGGCTAAGATAGATGCTGAATTTGGACCGCATTTATATCAGAGTGACCCCACACTTCAACTATTTATGTGTGTTATCACAGAATTTAGGAGCAGCTGGCATGGAGCAGCTGCCATGCCGTTATGACACTAGGAAGACTCCTTTTATTTTTTTTATTTTTTTTTTTTTTTTTGGTGTTTCCTCACTTAGGGGATTTAAAGCCTGATATACTGTAACGGCAGACCGACAGACAGAGTGCAGGAAGCAAGAGACAGATAAGCCGTTTTCCAGCAGTGAGCCGCCAAAATTGCCAGCTGTCCTGTGTCAGCCCAAAGCACAAGTCCCACTTCACCTGGCACTGCCTGATCAGACCCAAAGGCACAATGAGTCTGTGCATCCCATCTCCATCAGGCACAGCCACTTCCTCCAAATGAGTCTGATGAACTGCCATGCTTTTTGCCAGTGGATTTTTGCCTTGGAAATGTCAGCCCTGGAGGTTGTTGTTTCTGATTAGGAAAAGCAAGGACATTGCTGTGCCTCCAATGTGCCTGCAGGCCTGAGGTGGTCTTGCTGCAGCCAGGTGATATGAGGGCTGCTCTTCACCTCCTGCCATGGGCTGTGCCAGTGCCACCACCTCCCTGCTGTCAGGAGCACCCCTGGAGCACCAGGGAGACCCAGCAGTGCTGGGAAACACACCTGGGACAGAACTCCTGTGATGTTCACTGCTCTTCAGGCAGTGGGGAGGATGAGGTAAGGCAGGGCAGGTGAGGTCAGGCAGGGAGGATGGAGTCAGGCTCTTCCTTAACCTCAACCACCCAGTTTAAGCTCGAAGGAAAAATCGAGCTGTGCTCCTTTCCAAACCCAGACATTAACAAGTCTCCAGAGGAAGTGCATTTGGTTGTTCTCTTGTTTGTGGGTGACAGTGAGCAAATATATACAGTAGTGCATATATGAGTATTTCTCACCCACTCTTCAGGCAGCTGAAGTGAAACACTAAGAATTGCTGTGTTAAAGTCTCTGTGAAGTGTCAGTCATCGCTTGCAAAAGGTCACTGTCACTGAAACAGTTGGTTGGATCCCCTGTGTGGCTGCGCAGCTTATTCTGTAGGGAGAGAAGTACTTGCTGCAGAGAAGGAATTTCACTTTCCAGGGCCTGTTCAGTGTGGAATTGCTTATGGTTTTCCTTGTCAATACCTGCCTTTGCAATTTACTCTACACAGGATCACTGTCAGCCTCATTTTCTTTGCTTTTACATCCATGCAGCTGGGAAAACAACTTCAGTACAAAAGGTAACTGTGTAAAGACAGAATAGAAAGGCTACTAAAGGTAAGGGCAGGCTTTGAATAGGCTCCACCTTACAAACCTTTCCAGCTGTATTGTTGGAATATTGCTGCATTTATTTTTTTCAAAGATTTCTTTTTTCCGTCCAGTCAATTTATTCCACCTGAATTCTGAACAGGTTGTGCTTGCTCTTATGCAAGCTAATAAGGAAGGTTTCATTCTCTGTAGCAGAACAATTTGGCAGTAGGGGACAGTCCAGGTTTCTCTGACAGATGCAAATATTTACAGCAGATAGCAAACATGTTGCAGGGTCGAGCAGCAGAGCAGCTGCCATACCAGCACAAAGCCACATAATGTTCTGTTTGGCTCCAGGTTCACATAATTGATTGAATCATCAGATAATCAGTTACACTAAACACCCACTAAATCTCCTCTTTGTCAGCAAAGAGGTAGCTTCTTATAGAGAGGAGCATTTAAAGGATGAGATAAAGCTATTTCCCAGAGTCATGTGTAAATACAAATGTCATTATATATTGCACACATTTAAACTAGTCCCTGTGGCCTATGGCACAACCCAGGGTACTCATAGCCTGATTTTCTCCACAAATTGCATTGAAGAAAGAAAACAGAATTTTGCAGCACAAGGTTGGAAAAGGATGTTACCAGCTGAGACACCTGATCCAAGCTGGCTGCCTGGGCTCCCTGTTCTTTTAATGGAAACAGGAGTGTTTAGGTCATGGACCACCTTGTCCTATTTTAGCTAAACTGGGATGAGATGAGTCAGGTTCTCAAAACATCTGTTTCTCTCCTCTGATAATACAAGGTGTTGAGACAAACAGCACAACTGTAAGCACATATATTATAGAGACTACATAGGGTCAGATGTTTTCCCTGCTCAGCATCCAAATGAGCCTCACTAAGCATTGGTAATAAAAACCTACCAAGCTTCCAGTTTTGTTCAAAATACTGAACTTCTGTAGAAATCTGCCTTCCTTCTTGATTTGTTTACCAAGTCTCATTCCACCTGGTTCTCCAAATTTCTTCTCTTGTCTATCTCACCTTTCTGCTGAAAGATATCACCTCCATGCTAAACCTTGGAATGTATTTGATAAGGCTTAATCCTGGCTTATATATCCCATGAACTCATTCCTGTCCTGTTGACCATAGAATACTTGATTATTTGTTCAGGGAAAAAATCCTTTTTCACTGTTGTTTCTTTCCTGACAGCTGCCAAGCAGCTAGGGCACAAACCACTATTGAAAAGACACCTGAAAGACTTTCAACAACCCTACAACACACAAGTAATGTATGTTAATAACCAGCCCAAGGCTTACTATAACACTGATGAATCCAGGCCAGTTTACAGAAGGTTATACTGACACCTGGCTTGAGCAGTTTTGCTCTGATACTTCTTGGGAGATACCTCTTCAGAAGAAAGTGTTGAGCCAAATGGTACCTTTGGGGCACTGCCAGCTGAACAAAGACACTATATTTCCTATGTCTCTGGAGTATAGTTAAATGCTGGGATTTCATTTTACTCCTGAAATAGGTCTGCCCAAACTGTAAAAAGGGAGTACAAAAAACTGCTTCAAAATGAGCTGACTCCTGAGAGGGGAGGATTGGTGGGAGAAAGGTGCTGAATTTGAACACTGATGAAGGAGATCACATCCATGCACAGCCATGCACTTGTACCCAGAAGCCTTTCTTTATATTCATACATATGCCCTGGTTTCTACTTCCCTTCAATGTTTATTTGTCTCCTTCTGTTGAAGAGAAATATTCTTCTTTAAGCCAGTATCTATGTGAGCTTGGATGGAAGGAAAAGGGGATGAAAGACTCCCACTTTGCAAGGTCATAGATAACAGGAGGCCTAAAGGTTGCTTTTGATTCTGTATCTGTGCCTCCACAACTGTTTGCCTGACCTGCAAAATCCCCTATAGTAAGAAAAATACACTCTGAGATCAGCTGAAGGCATTTCAACAATGCTGAGACAAATCTGTGTTTAGAGTTTTGAGGGCAGCTTTGCAGGATGCTGCTCCCTTTTAACGTACACCAGACTCCCCATTAATGATGCAAGTTTCCTCCTTGGAGAGCTAAGGGATAAAAAACAATACAAACTGTGCAGTCCCTTTGTGGTACTTCAGTGGGAGAAAGGAAAGTATCAGTTGATGCTGTCCCACAGTATTTCCTTTTGCTGGCTAATCATTTGAGTGTTTCCAGTTGAAACAATAGTGTAGAAGGACACCATGCCTTAAAAAAAAGAGAAACTCTAGGGTTTAAATGTATGGCTCAACATAAATAAGTCATGAGCAGAGGAGCTTATTTCAAATTCATAGAGAGGTAAATTAAAGGAAGAGGGAACAAAATCTGCCTTTATGAAATAAGCTTCACATCTCTCTCAGGTGTAAAACCCCAGTGACTTCAATGGAATTGCACCAGGGATGAATTTGGTCCCATATATTTGCCTTAAAGAGTTTATCTGCCCCAAAGCAATAGGTTGTCCCTGGGGAAGTGATAATAGTTCTGATGTGCACTATGGGGGAGGGTTGGTACCTTGCTGTCTGAATGAACCAAGTAACATGATGTGTTAGTGGCATGGGAAAGGACTCTGGAGGAAGCGGGTTTGCAGGGGGATGCTCCATTTCATAGGGGCAATTTGCATTCAACAGCAGTTGCCTGCCTCACAGTTCCCCCCTCACCTGGAGCCAAAACAAGGACAACTAAAATTAATCACTTTCTGCAAAACTGAGTCTAGGGCTCAAATGATTCCAACTTCTGCCCCAGGTCTGCTCCTGGTGGGAGGTTGAGACCCCACTTGGACCACAGAGATGCCATCGACACCCAGGAAGGCCAGACTTCCAGTCTTTTTCCAGAGCAATTTGACTTGCCCACTTCCTTTGTGTTGTCACTCACCTTTCACATGCTCCGTTTTTATTGCTGTTATTTCACTTATTGAAGTTCTCCTTGTTTCCTTCCCACTCACCCACCCCTCCCCACCCCCCCGCCCCTTTTTGAGTGTCCAAGACACAGAAGTTCAGGCCATCTTGGCCTTCAGTGTCAGTACTTCTTTAAGGATTTGCTGTGAGCTTTAGTTGTAAGTGGCCAAGGGGAAATGGTAAAGGCGAATGTGTTAAGTGTAATTTTGTAGCACAAAAAACCCCCAGCTGGGACTTGTTTGTTCAAGGTCCATGCAGAGGAGTGAGCAACTGTTTCTCCAACAGACTTGCGATATAAGCTGAGAAAGGTCAATTAATAACAACAAACGCTGAGAAAAAGGAAACAACTGATGTAAATTTGACAAAGACCATACAGGCATCCAGTGGCAGAAAGAGGATGCAAACCCATTCCAGCATCCTCAGCACAAATCATCCCTTTTTCTCCAAGATCCTCAGATAAAGCGTCACTGACTTTCTAGCTCTGTCCAAAACTGCAAGTCTAGTGACAAACCACAGAAATGCAAACATCTGTACAGCCAAAGGCAATCTCCTGGTGAGTCTAGAGCTCAAGTTCATAAGATGATATCAGATAACAGAAGGAAAAAAGGTATTTCTTGCTGGATAAAACATGTATTTTAGACTGAGTGCTTTGGACAAATATAAACCTACTGTATGTCAGAAGGAGGATTCAGATGCTGAGTTTAGGCTTTGAATGAGTAAAATTGCCTTCCAGGAGAATCAAAGCTCAGGTGTCTTCTTCCACTTCATCTTCTAAGCCTCCTCTGACTCTATTACACTGCTTGGAAAGTTGTTACTTACCTCATATACAAAACTATGGGTGAGAGAGGGCAAAAAAATTAGAAAGCTACAGCTATTTCCCTACTATATTAAGAAGTGAAAGAGTTCTGTAAAGTGATGCATCTGGATCAGTTTGAAAAGAGGAATCAACAACAACAACATGAGAGGTGAGAGGAGAGACACTATCCAGGCAAAACAAAAATTGCTTTGCACAGTGATTACCTTGTGAAAACACAGCAAGTTAAATGAAATGTTTTGCTGCCCCTCTAAAGAACACCTTTGTCTCCATAAAAGCACTGAACTACTTTAATGGTATTGATTTCAGCAGAAGTGTACAAGCCCTCCAATGTGGAAACACTTATATTGCTATAAAGAGGCTTTACTTCAAATGCAGGAATCTGGAAAGGAGAGTAAGTAACTTTCCTGTATAGATATATTCAGTCTGGAGATTACCATGATATCAAGATTTAGGATAAGTTTCTCTTATCAAAAAAAAAAAAAAAAAAAAAAAAGAAGAAAAAAGAAAAGAAAAGAAAAGAAAAGAAAAGAAAAGAAAA
>JAWWEU010000040.1:6242207-6320941 GCA_035583155.1 Acropternis orthonyx
GGGAGGGGGGGGTGGGCAAAAGAAAGCAGGGGAATAGGAGAAGCCTTGATGTGAATTTTACAGCTGAAAAGCATCTTGAAAGCAATTCCCTGATCTGCCATTTATTAGGCAGCACGTGGCAGAACAAGAGAGTCTGCTCCTGCTGTTTTAACCTACACCCACTGCCCAGGGAATGTCAAAGGTTGCCCACAAATGCCAAATTCCCCTTTGAGAGAGGCTACTGGGTTGCAGGAGAATATCAGCAGCGTGGAGCCAGACCAGACCCCCTCAGAGGGCCCTGATCCTCCTCCTCCCACAGGATCTGATGCCCTGTCTCTTGGACCACAGCCTATGTATTTCATCCTTGCTGCTTTAGATATCATAGCAGCAACACAGCCCTTAATTGAGCTGATGAACCTTAGAGAAATTTTGCCCACTGCATAGGTCAAAATATATTTTCCCCAGTAAAAATTGATAGATACGGCACTAAAACTGCAGCAAGCTACCCTTCAGATAACAGACTGAAACTGTAACCCATTTACCCCTTCATCCCTGTCCTGGCTTTGTTGCAGGTAATATGGTCAAAAGTGCTGCATATTGTCCTGTGATCTGCAGAATTTTTCAGCTGAAACACATGAAAAAACCCTCCAAATTTCTCATCTTTACTGAAGGTTTGGGACAGGAGACAAAAATACAGTCACTTCATGTACAGAAAGAAACAAAACCAACATCAGGACTCTTCTAAGGAATGCTCTTATTAATACTGTTAATTTCCCCCATAGGTCACAGTCAGGTCTGAACTGTGGATTTATTTAATTTTCATGCTTATTACTAGTGTCTTAGGCAAGCTTGTTCACCTTCAGTAGTATAAAACAGGTAAGTAGAGGAGAAACAGCTATCAAATGTTTCAAAACCAGAACATTTGAGAGGCTGGCAGAAAACTTTGCTGTTTTCCAAAAGGAAAGTTCTATATTCATATATTTTCTGGATAAAAATTACACATTTGTCTATTTCAATATTGATAGCTTAGTATTTCTTGCAGTCCTAGTTCCTGATAAACAGAAGTGGGGTTTTTTCCTCCTCTACTAAAATCCAAGATTTTTTTTGGCTGTAGATGACAGAGGACTTTTTCAGGTGTGAAGTTCTTGGTGAGAAATCAGCTCTTAGTTCCATAACTAACAAGGTCAGAAGCCTTGTCAGGTGCATATCAAGAGTTTCGTAAGATTCAAAGTAGTTATGCTGCTGTATGGTAGCTGAGGATGTGAATTGAATTCTTGAAGGGGAAAAAAATTACACTTTGAAATTACAGCAAGATATACTCAAGCTGTCTAGAAATTAAGACACCTTCTCACAACTCACAAATAGAACAAATCTTTTAACAAGTGTTAAAAATTAATAAGGAGAGGAGAGAAGGAGATCAAAGCTAAGGTAGATGCTTCAGAAAACTGTCAAAGCATCGACAGAAGAAATCTTTCAGCTCTAGTTCATAAGAAGAGACCAGAAAAGCATTTCCCCTTTGGTGGAATGAAATGGCTATAAATCAAATAGAAGATAATCTGAAATGAAATGTCTATAAGGAAAGTAGACTCTTAATCCTCCTGCTGGGGAAAACTTGCTTGACCTGAAATAAAAAGTTGTGAACTGGTGATTCACATTCTCACCCAAAATCATAGAATCATAGAATGGTTTGGATGGCAAGGGATGTTAAAGATCAACTATTTCCAAGGCCTCTGCCGTGGTCAGGAACACCTCCCACTAGACCAGATCATAGAGAGTCCCATCCAAGTTGGCCTTGAACTTTCAGGATCATCCACAACTTCTCTGGGAAATCTCTTCCAGAGTTTCACCACAGTAAAGAACTTCCTAATATCTAATCTAAACCTGTCTTCTTTCAGTTTAAAGCATTTTCCCCCTTGTCTTATCACTGCATACCTTTGTAAACAGGCCCTCTCCAGCCTTCCTGTAGACTCCCTTTAGATACTGGGAGGTGCTCTAAGCTGTCCCTGGAGCCTTCTGTTCTCCAGGCTGAAAAACCCCACCTGTCTCAGCCTTTCCTTATAATACATCCAATTGCCTTCAGTGAGGAAGAGGACACATGAAGTCCTTTAGACCAAGATGTACTCACATACAGAAATGCACTTACAGCTACAGAATTATCCCACCAGCATCACACGATTTTGGAAAGGAGCTGTTCTGGCTGCAGGTCCCACCTTCTAGGCTCCTCAAGGCAGATATTCACCATGTTTATTCCAGAATAAACTCTGCCAGACTGGTTGTGTGCTTATTGTTACTCATCTTGATTTGTTTGGCTCCTGACACTGTTGGGTGATGGGTGCCATGAGCCATCCACTAACATCCCATCCCTGCTGCTGCAAAAAGTTCCTTTCCTGGCACCTTTAAAGAAAAAGATCTTCAGAGAGTGGCTCAGGTCAGCAATTCTTGGAGATAAGGACTGACCATGCTCATAAAGTACTTTGAATGGTTTTCAGAAGTACACTTCAGAAGTGAGGAAAACGGAGGAATCCTTCATACTTTCAAGGCTAATCTCCAAACATCCTCAAAAATTTAAGGATGTGCAAAAAAAAAAAAAAAAATCTTGACATTGCAGCTCCATGTCATGTAACACCAAACACAGAGAGACACCCTGGTGACAACTGTAGAGACTTCAGAGATTATATCTTGCTCAGGGATTAACACAGAGCTCAGACACTCCTGCAGTCCCACAGAAGTCCAGATGTTGTCAGTTTAGGGTAGCCATCTGGGCTCAGGTTTGTCCTATTTTTAGACAAATGTCTAAAATGGTGGATTAGTCTCCCCCTCCTTCTCTCCCCTTCCATAGGCAGAGTCCTCCATCAAACTGAAGTCAGAGTCTTAACTACTGAGAGCCTGATACTGGAAGAGAGAAATCTAACCCCACACAAATTGCTTGCTCAAGGTCACACAAGCAACTCATTGCACAGATCCAAAATTCGAGTTTAGCTCAGGCACTTCTCCGTCACTGTTCCCTGGCAACAAGATAGGACACAGCTTCAGAGCTTGCATTTAGCCCTGCAGCCTTTGCGTGTGTGGCTAGCAGAGGCCCACGCAGCCTGTGACAAGCCTGCAGTACACAGACAAGCCAGAGAAAGATAAGGGCAGGTCACACAGAACATATCTATAATTGCTTGAAGGGGTAAGAAAAAAAAAAAGAAATGAAAAAAAGTTGGTTCATCCAAATCTTTCACAGCTGTCAGTACAGACACTAGATTTTATTTTAGGTCCATCCTGCCAACAAGTATCATTTTGATTTCTATGTGCAGAATGAAGATAATTAAGCTTACAAAAAGCCAGTATTTGGTAAAAATAACTGTGGCTTTATTTAGCAGAGTACAGTATTTCTAAAGAAATTCTTCAGCTTCCATCTTCCAGTCAAAGGGCACTTTGGATTTTTTTCCTGCCAGAGTTATCGAATTTTGTCTACTTCGAGATCATAGAGAAAAGTGAAGGACAGAGAGCTAAGGGTTGTCCAACGTCTTTTAAGATGTTCTGAGGAAGTAAGAGTTACTGTCTCCAAGTAAGTACCAGTAATATACTGCACTGCCCATGTCTCTTGGACAGTTTGACACAGTCTAGTTCCACTGAACCACTTCTGATTTACACCAGCACTAGAAAGGGAGGGGGAGAGAGAAGTCAGACATCGTAAATCTTTTCACTGAGTGACATTTTGAAGGGCTTGTACATCACTTTGAAACTAAGGCCTAGAATCCCAATACAGATGATCTGAAGAATGGCTTACATGCCCCAAAGCCTCTTCTCCTTTCCTTAGATATCATTTGCTTTAGTAGAAAGTATTAACTCTTCCTTCAGAGCCTGTCTCAGTGGAGTCACAAGGGCATTTAGAAGCCAAAGTCCTATTGACTGTAAGGCTAACACCTCCAGGATATTTACTTAATACAACCCACTAATGTCAAAGGGACAATATTTCCATGAGTTATACAGCAATTTAACATCCTGTTTTTCTTTGAGCTTCAAGGGAATAAAGTTTCTAAATCATTTGTAAAAGCATCAGCCTTTTTAGTTCATTATTTATACCACATAAAAGAAGCAAGAGTTGGCAGTCCATGATCTGGCCATGCAAAGACACAGCTGAGACCTTTAGGGGAGATGTTCATCGTCATCCACTCAGTGGCTCTGCCAGCAGCTCTGAGCAAGGGACAAGAGGGAGCTGTGTTTTACACAATGCAGTATATCCCCATTTCCCAGTGTGTTGGGGGCAGAGTAATAAAAAGGGTGCAATTCCAGGCTGCCCTAGCACATGCTTTTTCATGCAGCATCAGATTTTCTCCCCATTTACCACAGACACGTTCCCTGCAGCTGTCAGCTCATACAGAGAAGAAAGAGAAGGCAACATGTCAGCAAAGTGGCCTCTCCAGCTCTTAATTTCCCAGAGTTGATTCAATATGCTTGAGACACTTGTGTAAGTCTCACTGGGCTGAGCATCATTCCACTCAGCAGCACTCAGTTTTGAATAAGTTTTGGGGCAGATTCAAAGTCTTTTTTAGGCTGAATCTTTGGCATCAAGAGAAGTCATATGGATACCACTATGGAAATAGAGAGAGATGCAGAACCTATTTAAAAAACACGATATAGAGTTGTAATAAAGTCCAGTTTTAATGAGTTAATGGTGGAGAAAGAGCTTCCAGTCTGGTAATCTTATCAATGACAGGATCTATGTCACCTAAGGTTACAATCCAGATCTAAGCATCTAAGCAAATTGTCTGAGACTCCCTTCCATCATGGTATTCGAAGACTAGTCAACAGAGTTTAGGGTGAAACTCATTTAGTCAAACCTTGGCTACACTGACAAAAGCCTGTATTTGAATAGCTCTGTTTCTATTATAAAGGCATCCTAGGCTCACTTAGATTTATGTTGTATAGGTACAGCAATATTTCAGATGGATCTCAACCAAGCAGTCCAAAAACTAAAGACTGATTTATTGTTGTGTAGAGAAAAGAATTAGACTTACCCAGCTTGAATGGCCCAGTATACTACCAAGGTGAGAAAAATACTATGTTCACAACAGACTTCAACTACATATGCATAAATGGCTTAAACCCCAGGAAAATCCACCAGCTCACAAGAACCACCATGACCATCAGACAGACACCAATATATCCCCACACAAGCACTGACACTTGTGGGATTGAAATGAGACTGGAAGTATCTATTACCCCTAACTCAGACACGAGGCTGACACACTATACTTGACCAGATGTCATAATCAAGCTCAGGAGTTTTATCTAGTGGTGGTGATAAAATTACTGATGTGCTGGTGACAACTTTACTGGTCCTTAAAACTGCATTAGCAATTAGCCTACTGAAATATTAAAGCTCAGAGTTACAGCTTCAACACAACATACCATTATACAGTAATTCAGAGACTGAAAGAATAACTAATTATAGACTCAATTTTGCAGTAGATAGATTGGTTTGAGACAATATTTCAAGGCAGGTGTGGGCAGTTACAAAATACTTCCAGAAACCTGAACAAAGACTTTTGAAGAGGATTATAAAACAAAGTCTTTGAAGAGCAGGAGTAGCATGTTAGCTGTGTCCTTTCCTCAAACCATATTACTACCCTGTCACTTACTGGATTAGAGTGCTTTGTGCTGGAATCCTATTAGCGGCTAACACCAACGCAACACAAATTCTGTGTCTTGGAGGTGCAATGTTGTGGCTATGTCCTACTTGTAGTGTTGGCAGAGGTGGTAGGAAAAAATGGCTCAAAAAGTACAGGGCATTAGAACATCTCAGCACAATTTTTAAAGCATATGACTCTTGCTACCATTCTCCTGCCACAAATTTTCTTGTTACTAAGAGCCTCTGTTTTCAAAGACAATAAAAACACACATGAAAATGTTAATAATGCCAGGAAAGAAGGCAGTGAGGGTCACTTATACATATTCACAAAGGCAGGGTTGTGTCTTTGGAGACAAGCTCTGTCCATCCTCCCTGGAGATAGGTTAGCATTCAGCTGCCCTGCTCCAGTGGGGGATTAAGCCTTAGAAACATCACTTTATCCCCTGCTTTTTCTCTTCAGTATAAATTGCATTCTTTGTCCCTACAGTCCATAATTTCCCCACCTCACTCACTCCTATATATAGTAGAATGAGAAAATACCAGCAACACTGTCTTTATTCCCTAAGTCTAACTTGTGGCAGACCTGTCCTGTGTGGTTGCACAGAACCAGGACACTATCTTGTCCTGAGTTATCACAGGGATTAAGAGATGTGTATCAATATTGATCTGGTAGAATGGCTCTAGTATCTTGCTCTGAGCCCAAGGATGCAGACTTAAACCTCAGTCCAGACTGAAAGGCAAGGCTGGTTCAGAAATGCACCTACAGAACCTACACCAGTGTCTGGGCAAGTGGAAATTAGAGCTAGTAAAGTCACACCTCAGAAGATGCCCTCAAAGCCTGTGGGTGTATAGTTAAAAGCAAGGCTGAGGTTTCTGACTCCCCTTTTATCAGACAACAACCCACTGAACACAGCCCAGGTGTCCACAAACAGGAGTGTAGGTCCATTTGAGCTGTCCTTTAGCAGCTGCTCCAAAGATTCAGAGATGTCCTTCTGGTGTTGGGTCACACCCATCTGACAAAAGTGGATGGATACCTTGGATATCGTAAGGCATCTCAAGTGGATCTGAATGCCTGTGACCAGGTTCACTGCACATTAGTCACACCATCAGTGGGGATGGGTTCTACCTAAAGCAGTTGCCCCATGCGTGGAGCATGTCTCAGCTCCACTGCCTAAATCTCTAAATCTTCAACAACTGTAGTAACATGAAGCTGTACTGCACATATAAGTATCCTAATGGAGTGTCTGAATTCATGAACTGCATCTTAAAGACATGGGTCCCAACCTCAGTGATTTAAAAGGATCTCTGACAACTGACCTTTCCATTTTCTTTACATTTCAGCATTCTGCAGAAGCAGAGCTTTTTTTTTTTTTTTTTTTTTGAGGTTGACCTAACAGGCAGTCTTTTTTCCCCCCCCACTCTCTTTAAATAACATTATTTCTAAGGCAAATCAGAGGTGTGTCCAGGTGGTCCAAGAAGATTTTACATGCAGAACTGAAGTGCTCAAGTCAATCCAAATATTACAGCTGCTAAACCTCCAGTGCATCTGCAGTAGGATGGCAGCTGACCCACCATGCACATCAAGGGCCATGGACACACCAATTTATAAATCCAAACCAGGCCCTTCTTCCAAGGAAGTCTCAGGAGGAACAGAAGAGTGAAGTCCTCTGTATCACAGCATGCCAATTGCTTCAAAATGGGGTAAACCTTTTACTCTACTAAAGAAAAGCAGCACCTTTCCTATGGCACAATGGAGCGCCTTGCTGTCACTAGAATGTGTATCTTACTGAGGTTGACTATGAATCTCACCTCCTTTGGAAGTTTATATTTAAAACCTTGCTTAGAATCAATGAAGAAATGTTATTCTGCATTTCTTGTTTACATTTCTGGTATTATTTCTCTGATTTATATTTGTCAAGGTAGATTTTTTTAAAAAAAAGCCTCCAAGAATCATGTCAATCCTGATGGTGCTTTCTATCAGCAGACATCCAGATTATTATTTAATTTTCGCCAGAAAATAGTTTATACAGTACCTTTCTCAATATCATTGTGCGAGAGTCAAAGCAGGCAATCTTTTGTAACTTGGCTGTCTGCCGTGACAATTTTCCTGATCCAGTTTCCATTTATTAATATTTATTGTTGCCATTTTTTAGCCTTTTCACAGCAGAATATATGGTTACAAAGAGATTGAAAGTGTCATAAGAGACAAAGGCAACATTATGAAGAGCAAAACGGCTCTAAATTTCCAAGCAAAATTCTGTATGGTACATGGGTACAAAACTGATGCAGTTGCATTTCTCAAGTAATAGCATCAGTACTTAAAGTCCCAAGTGTCATCATTTTATTTCAGCTGTAGAATATTGTTTGTAGAGGCTCTAAAGAAGAATCTCTGGGAATAAACCTTTTCTCTGTTTGTCTGATAATATGAACTTAAACAGGCTGGCAAGCAGGACCCAGCTGAATCATCAAGATCTGCTGATCAGTCTCCTTATTGAGCTTCAAGATCAGGTATATTTCTCCACTTTTTAAAATCCACATTTTTTATCTCACTGAATTTTCTTCTCTTCTTATTCATTAAGCCGTCACTTTTGTATGCATGTACCCATACACCAGACAAACTAGGTTCTTTGTAAACCAGAGACATGCTGAAGCCTGAGGACACATTTTGGATAGATAACATCTTTATGACCAGTAAATACTGGAATTACTGCTTAAACAGTCTATTGCCTAAATTATTCATAAGGACAAACTGCATTGCTGAACTGATGCTGAGCCTTGTGCTCCAAGAAAAAATGTTGGAACTGAGGTAGTGCTGCAAGTGATTCCATTTGCTGTTTCTACAGGATCATGCCTCTACAAAAACATGTCAGGAAGAGGTCAGAACTGAACCCAGAAATCACCAAGGATGGATTCACCTCCTTAAGGTTTAACCCAGTCTCTTACATTGCCTCTGTGGCAAATGAAAGGAAAATGGATACTTCAAAGTCACAGTCTGACCAGTTTCAGTGACTATGTCCAAAACAGGTCAGTGCCCTACACATATCAATTTGCCTTCTTTGGCTTTTGCTGGAAAGCAGATGATCAGACAAGTTGAATTCAACCCTGTGTACAACTTTCCTACACAGAATCAAGTGATGTTCATAGCCCAAACTTCAAACCACCAGGCAATATCATTCACTGTTCCAAACCAGCTGGGGTACTGAAGATCAGATTTTTCCAAAGAATTAGGCTCTTATTTAAGCACACATCAAAATGGAATTCTTATTCTTATGTTTCATTTAAACCGTACTCAGCACTTCCACACTCAGCAGAGAAACAAACAGAAAATGGCTGCTGGAAGATTTGATGAAAGCTTGTCTGAAAAACAGAAACAACTCCAGAGAAAAAAAATATCACTACCTTTTTCCTTGTAACATGTTCTGAGGACCTTTTTCTACATCAGAGTCTTGGCATCTTGTCTTTCACCCTCCAATGGTGTCTGGTTGCAAGGATTGATAGCAAAGATAGTTCATACCATGAGCTTATAGGTTGTCAACTTGCTCCAGTTACGAGTCTTTTAGGAGGTGTACAGTGGCTGTGCTGACCTTATAACATGAATAAATAATAAAGATCTGCGACAACTGTGTGGTAAAATTCAGGACAGAAGTTCATGACTAAATGTGCATGTTTATTGTTTACTCTAAGTTATAATTCTGTTTAAAAATTAAATTCTAGCTCATTAGCTGGTAAATCACATTTTATTTCCACCTAATTTATGAGTCCTGAAATGTTTGGACAGGGCTTAACGTGACCAAAAAAAAAAAGCTGTATGAAACATCTTTTCATTTGCTTTTGGTGTGGTACATGAAATAGCCTATTTTAGAAAGCTTTTTCTTCGTGAATCAACATCATTAGCAATCAAAGAAGCAGCTATGAGCATTAAATGCAAATGTTTGAACTTCTATAATTTGCATGTCATTAACAAGCAGGCTGGCAAAGCATGGCCATAAAGTTGACTTTGAAAGTTCCCATTGCTGTTACAGCTTGAGTCCGGGCAGTAATGGTGAGATTCTCAACTCCAACTAATGAGTGGCTTTAGGAAGCCAGAAGTCCCATCACCCATGGTGAGCAGCAGCCTGAGGCTCACCCACTGTGGCATGAAACTCTGCTCACCCAAGTCTCCCTTGGTGAGGAGGCAGAGTTTGAGTCCACTGCGGCAAGATCTCCCTTTTTTTGGCTTTATGTTCATCTGTGTGCATGGGTCAGTTACCTGCTTTATTTCTCCTCTCTCTCATTGTTGCATTAGTGGACTGCCAAAAAACCTAGCATACTGGATGTGCACAAAGTGGTCCTGCAAAAAGGACATTGAGCCCGTTTACAAAACCATGAATATGCTGAGAGGTGAAGGAGACTGCCCAAGGGCATACAGAAAATATATACCAGTGCTTGAAAACAGGTCCTCAAAATTCAAGTCTAGTATCCAGAGGTTTAAAAACCAAGGAGTAGGATCGGAGAGCTGCCATTGAGTTATAGGTATATTGCCCTGGGGAAGCCAAAGTAAAATACCTAGCAGAATACAGAAACCAGGAGGCAAAAAAATCAAGCAGACCAGATCAAATAAAACTAGTTACCTTGGCTAGTCAGGTTTCCTGTGCCTAAACTTGATGGTTGTTTTCATTATCTCAGTGAGTTGCAATAATCAGCAGCGTGGTACAAACCAAACTGACTACTGGGGAAAACAACTCTGACCTCTTTGATTAAAAATAATCAATAATGCAGCGTGAAAGGCTTCAGCAGGTAGGAAGGGCTGAGGACTCAGGGGGCACACAGGAGAAGGCCAAGTGAGCGAAACACGGAGCAGCCTTTCCCTCCTCTCCTGCAGCTGCCGGTGGATGCAGCGGGGACACAGCTTTGGCTCCCAGGCAAGTGCAATAACTCTGCCGAATATTGCAATCTATAGTTCACTGACCCCAAATGATTACTGCACTCCTCTCATGCGTTCAGTAATTTTCTGTCCTGATTCAGCGGGATTCAGGCTGGTAACCCAAATAAAACTAAACTCTTTAGCCCAGCTTGGAAAAAACGAATAAAAAGGTGAAATCACAGCCCCCTGCTTCCCCTGCTTTTTTATTAATGTAGTGTTGGAGAATTGGGTTTAAAACCTCCTTCAGATCTAGCCACAGGGGCATCCACCTCGCTGATGCACTGTGAAATGGCCTCATTGCTAGAGAGGCAGTTTGAGACAACATCCAAACAAACCTGCCAGTGCAGACTTGTGTCCCAGCTCAGAAAGGTGATGAGGGACAGGATGAGTCCCTGAGATCACTCTGGGGCTCCCACAATTCACAGAAGCCCTAAAATCCTGGTTGTGCTCAAGCAATTATTATGGCATTAAAAAAAAAGTCATTTCTTGAAAGGCATACAAACCCACAAAAGAACCAAGAGTCACAGGAACTTGCACACGCAGAATTTTGCTGGTTTAAAGCCATTACCCCTTGTTCGATGACTGCATGTCCTTTTGGAAAGTTCCTTTCCGGGTCTCTTTTAGGCTCAAAAAAAATTTATTATTTTATTTTATTTTATTTTATTTTATTTTATTTTATTTTATTTTATTTTATTTTATTTTATTTTATTTTATTTTGTTTTATTTTATTTCATTTATTTCAATCATTAAATTGTTCTTATCCCAGGGGTTTTCTCGCTTTTACCCTTCCAATTCTCTCCCCAGTCCCACCAGGTAGGAGGGAGCGAGTGGCTGTGTGAGGCTGAGTTGGCAGCTGGGGTTAAACCATGAGACTCCTCTAGGCTTGCTGCTCTTCCTGTCTGTTCCAGTATGATACCACAGGCACCAGGGGTACCATTCAGCTGGCAGGCTACAACCACCACCATCCTCAAGCCAGCCCCTCAGCTTAGCCCAAGGCCAGAAAGCGACAGTGAAGAGACTTTTAATTGTTCAAATATTCAGTGCGTGAAGCAAATTTTTATATGAATATTTCATACAGGCAATTTTTAAGTATATCATCACTCTCCACTGAATCTGCTCTATCCGGAACACATCACCTGTGTTGGCCATTAGAAATTATGAAAATAACACTGCTCTTCCCAACACAAGGTGAAAGGCTTATTTGCCGTTTAAATTATCTCCCGTTTTTACTGCAGGCAGCAGCATTCTTTGTTGTTGACGCTGCAATCCGGATCAGTTTTAATTCTGTTCAGCTACACAAACACATGCACGTGTTCCTCCAGTAGTCAGCAATAAAAGCAAAACAGACTCAACTTCTATAAGCATCAAACACAGCCTGCATACCCAAAGTGCATACAAATGTTTGGCACAGTACAAAAATTTATAGCAACCCTTCGAGTGCGAGATGGATCATGGCAAAATCTTGATTTGACTAAGTGTTTGATATTCTCATGCAGCCATTACTGCTAACAGGATTCGTAAGTCACATTCCCTTAGCATATGCAACTTTAAAGGGGACCATTTGCTTCATATTTAAATCTTACTATAAATTTCCTCAGAGGAAAACCTGCAATGGATACAGTCATCCTTCCCAGCCAAGGGAGACAAATGTCCAATTTATGCTGATATAAAAGATTTGGACTCAAGGATGAAAATATTAAATTTTTTACCAGGTTTGCAAAGTTTCTGTTACAATAAAGCTCCTGCCCCCAGTGAGAATCCAGGTGCCATACTAATCCAAACACAGAAGCAGCATGATAGCATAGAGATGTATGATTGTGAGAGAGGGAATAAGGTTTAGATGATCCCAACTGACTATCAGGATGTGGGAAGGGAGATAGCAGTGAATTCCTAACAGGAGGCTGACTTCCACTTACAAGGGGAAAAGAAAGCAAATCCACCTATCACCGTCAGTGATGCCCCATCCTGTGCTAAAAACTTAAGCACACCTTCAAAACATGACATTTCTGGGTTTTTTAGATAATTGCATGAATAGTGCAATACGGAATTATAAGACCACCTCAACTGTCAGAATTGAAGGTTACTGCTCCTCAGCTGACACCCAGGAGTTAAATTTTATCTGCTACAAAGCAAAGGAAAATCAATTCACCCAGGCTGTCAAAGAAGAGCACAAAGAGCAGAAGGGTAGCATCCACATGGCCAGCTACCACATCTCAGCTGCGGTGCAGGTAACACCTACACTGGCCTGATTCCTTGGATGGCAAAGGTCATTCCGCAGAATCCCACTCCAATTCCCTGCAAGCTTCATTTTCAGCTGCAGTTATCTTCACTTCTGCCCTGTGAAGGCTTTTCTCCCCCACAACTAGAAGAGATTACTTTTAAGAAAGGCGGAGACCTGTTAGGAAAAGAGAGCCATGGATTTCTGCTTCCCAGCAAAGCCCCTCAGACTCCTAAGGGAAACCTCTGATGGGAAACATTCCCCAAAACTGGGCAACAGAATATTAATGTGTAGAAGTGAAAATAAAATTTGTTTCAGCTGTGGTCTGTATCATAGGACACTCTGCGTTAGGTTTTAGATGAGACTATTGACAAAACCCAACTTAACCCAAAGAGGGATTTAAAGATCCAATAGTACCTCTCTCCTACTCCCCAATTTAGGACCCAGTACAGTTCGTACTTTCTGCTTATCAGCAGGACACCTTCCGATAATTTGATTCTGGCAATAACACAACCCTTTTTTTTTTTAATCACAGCAGACTCCCCCACCAGATCTTGTGCTCTGGAAGCCCTCTCTGTGGTTTCTCACACTGTGGTGCCTTTGTACATGCTGCAGCTCATATCTGCCACATACAGCTCTACATGACAAAAATTAAGACACTTTATGTGAAGCTTTGAACACTTCTCTGAGGGGAAGCTGCCTTCTTATTCAGACTGGCAGGACCACAATTGAATTGCAAAAAGCTGTAGTGGAAGAGACTTGGAGGAGAGAAAACTTGGTTTTTCCCCCAAGGAGGTCCTTCCCGCCCACTGCCTGGGGGATTGAGGGACTGGTCCCCTAGGGTTGCTCACATATTTTTGGAGATCCAATGGGGATCACAAGCTGCAGCTTGTTAGCACACAAAATAAACTGAGCAGTGCTGCAGAGGGTCAAGACATCTTTAAAGGCTTCTGATGAATGTGTATGGTCACCTGCAGGTGATGTCTCCAGAGAAATGAGGTGTGACCAGAGCTGCTGATAGGCAGCTGCTATTTGGAGGACTAGTAGGAGCACACCCAAACACACTGATTCGTTTTCTTGTAGATTTTGCCTCTGAAGAAGGAAATCACCATCACTGGCACTCTTACGCCTGCAGGAATGTGAGCTCTCAGGAGGGCTCCACATCTTAGGTGTTCCAGAACACATCCTGCTCTTCTACCAGGACCACAGGGAAAGAAAGGAAGGATCCAGAAGGCACATCTTTCTGCTTTCCCTAAGTCTCCTGGTTTGGGAAGTACTCAGTTGGATGACAGGAGTCCTGTGCCCCAGGTCCCTGCTCCCCAGATGAACTCTCCACTTTTCCTACCACCTGTTCTATATAAACATAAATGTCCTGCAGGAGCTACAACCAGCATCCCCGTTCATTCCCACTCCCAAATGGGTACTGCAGCTCTCCCCTCCACTGCTACAGTCTCGAGTTTTGTACATTCAAGTCAATTTTAGGAACTGAAAACCTGGTAAGTATCCAATGAAAATGATTTTTGACCTTTTAGTTTGAATGAAAGCTTAAATTTGTCATTGGAGTTTCATTTTTAAGCATGTGAATTAAACACTTACAGAAAACTAATTTTGTTGACACTTTTTGTTCACAGAATCTGAACATTTCATTCAGCCGGTGACCAATTTCTCTATGGCTGATTTATTTGTATATGTAGTACAGTGCAATTAAGAGAATAAGCCACGTTTCAGCCAAGGGGGTAGCAGCAAGACAACGGTGTTGCTAAGTTAGCAGGTGTATGTTACAGGGAGATGCTCAACCTACACCTCGCAAGATCTGGGGTCCCAGTTTCATGTTGCCTCTGTATCTGTGCTAGTTTCCAGCTCCCTTTAATCACAGTCCAGTCCCCTCTGCATACCTTTCTCTATCATAATGTATCCTAATTTCTTGTGTGCTCAACCCAAGCACTGCCCTACAGGTGCTGTGAGATTGCAACCTTCCTCTTCAGGGCTGACCTTCTCAGTAAGTATAAGCCAAACCTGAAGACGAATCTTTATGCAATAAACATATCTAAAAGCCTGTTCCATGAAACAGAGAAAGATACTGGAAACAAAATTAAAAAATAAAATAAAATTCACCATAACACACAAGCAATAGTCTGGAATGTCTTTCCCTTGCATCTTGTCATTTCTCCATGTTAAAGAGGCCAATTAGACCTCAGCTAGACGATACATGGCTAAAATTAATCATACATTGTGCTGTAGCTGGATTTCTGTTTGCATTTATCACAGAGCACCCAGCCAGGCTGTGAATAAATGTCTCATGTAGAAAAGCAGTTCCCCTCTCTACTGCAAATGTTCAACAGCGTTAACATAGTCAGATTCTTGTGCGTTGTCTCTCTGGTTCTCTTTAACTCGGTGCATTTCTGCAGACAGCAACAGAGACGTGAAAAGAACCCTGAACAGAAACCAGACTGGTCTGCAGTGCCCTGCAGTCCATTCCCTTGGATTTGACTCCATCTCCTCTCTCCAAACAAGTGTTCAGCCTTGGGAAGACACGGGGGATCCTTTTGGATTATGCTGAGTGCCGTGTACAGGCAATGAGTTGCAAAATGGGGACAAGTTGCAACAAAATGGACCTTGGTTTCTCTGAGCACCCAGAGAGCTGATTTTTCCCGGCAGCCAGGAATGGGCTTAAGAAATGATCACTCAAAATGTCACTTGCAGCAAAGCCAGATTCAGATTCTACACCACCAATTTTTCTTTCCTTTGAAGCTGAATGCAAGCAAAGCCCTGGACAATCATTGCCATTTCATAGTGAGTTTAACCAATGTGCTTAAAAGCCACTGCTGTCAAAAAGAAGGGCAGCAAAATAAAATAGAGACACTAACCTCCTGCCATTGAAATTACTGGTCACATTTGCTTTTACTGCAGCATTCAGGTCTAGAGTATTCTCAGAAGAAGACTCTTAGAAGCCATTCATAGGTAAAATTAACACCTGCTGATTGATCAAGATTTTAGTGACTGAATTTCCTAAAAGTAAAGACAGTGGAAAAAGGGAAAAAAAAAAAAAAAGAAAAAGAAAAAGTAGCACTTCTCTGTTTCCCCATCTGTTCAGAATTCACTGCTGTGGTTTCTATCTCTGCTTTTTATTAAATAGTCTTTGCCCCAGAGAAAACAGTTCTTTTGATGTTACAGTTGACCTTTTGGGTTTACTCTACATAAAATTTTTCCCCTGAACAAGGTTTCCGTTGTTGCAAAAAAAGGAGGGGAAAATAAAACCAACTCTTTTTTTTTTCTTTCTAGCCACCAACCTACATTTAAATCAGTGCACAAAGGTAACCAGATTTCTCATCAGCACTTTATGTTTTCCCAACAAGCTCTCCTTTATTAAACAACGATCCTACAGGAATAAGTCAATCCTTTTGAAAATTTGTTTTTTCCTTACTCACTGGGTTCCTGTAAGATTTTGGCTTAGTTATCTGCAAATTATGTTTTAATGAATCCATCTCCAGAGTATTAGTGATGGTAGTGATACTTCTGTTATGAACACGTGAGGAGGAAAATTCTCACATGGGTATTTAGGATCATATCGTGTAAACAATTACAGCATTCAATGTCTGCAGAAAATCAAGAGGCAAATCAGCAGTGAATATCAATTATACATCTGCAGCATCACAGAGGCAGATGGCACTTTAATTGTACATCCGAAACATTATGGACAATTTTCCCCCACCAGCCTCATTGAAATATTGGCTTTAGCACCTAAAAATATCAAGGTAGGGTATGTGTGCAATGACTCATCGAAGAATTCATTTCAGTTTGAAGATAAATATTCCACCAGTAAACCAATAACAATCTCCAAGATTCATATGCAGCAAACGTGCTGCCTTGATCTAGGTAAAAACTTTTATTGATGAGACGCAATGGGGCAACTGTACAGCTCACAGCACTTCAGCTCAGAGTGTGAAATTGTCAAAGAGTTTGAAGATCAATGAGCCAAATTCTTTTGATTTCATCTATAGAAATTGGAAATGTCATGGAGATAAGCAGAATAATATGGATTTACACTCTATTCCCAGCATGATCCTAAGAGAAGAAAGATCAAATTCTTCTCTCTCAGACAGGAATGGTTTTGTGCAATGGGGGAAGTTTTATGGAACTTAAACAGACTCAGCTACAGCTACTGACCACGGAAAATCAATTGACACCAGCCTACACAGGAAAGAATGACTCTGACTACCCAGAAACAGTTGTGCTAATGCACAAATACCAGATGTGTTGTGCTTACTTAATGAAAAGTTATCAAAAAATAAAATGGGAGGATCTCCTATTCAGAGATTACTATATATTATTCAATTTTCAAAAGCTTTGGCAATTAATCCACCCCCTGCTTTATTATACATGGACAATGATGCAGATTTCAAACAGGATTTGTTCCGTATTCCCATCATGTACCAAATTCCCGAGTTTTTTTCAATTTGTCCACATGGTCATACAGTCTTAAAATGTCCAGTAATTCTCTCCCATCAGTTTACATTTTATCATGCTAGTGGATAGCACTCGTTTCCTCCTCCTCTCCCCAAATACATTCAGGGTTAGCCACACCAGATAGATTTTATTTGTAATGTAAGCACAGATGCATTTTCTTGGAAGAAATGTAGAAAGCTAATATAATATAATAACCTGGTTTTTGAAGGGATATCTCAGGTAAATCCCTAAACAGAGACAAACCAAACAGGGACTTTCAAAACAGGATCCAGGTCCAAGACAACAGGTACCTCTGGACTTTGCAGCTAAGATTTAATTCCTACAGGTGAATCAAAGCTCTCATGGATATTTCATATGAATGATCCTTTATTTAGCTCTTCAAATTTAAACGGGGCATCAAAAAATGAGAAACTCCCTAAAATGCACTACCTGACCAAAGAAGTCTAATAGTACAATTTTGATGAAAGAAGGGCTCAAAACATTCCCACAATGCAAAAAACATTTGTGTTGGTACCAATGTAAGCAGCGTGTTTAGTTTATTATTTCTTGCAAGACAGTGAACAGCAGATACTGCAACTGATATTAGATACAGAGATTAGATAGAGAGTTCAAGAGAGGCATTACATCAGTAAGAACTATGAACAAATAAACCTTTCCTAAGGATGGTAACAAAGTAAGTTTCTGTATTTATTAAGAGGACAATATAGGTCTCTTTTAATGAAAATATTTAACTCCTGACTACAAAACAAAATCTCAAAGTGGAAAAAACCAAAACCCAGTGCTAGGGATGTCAGCAAATTACAAAACCTCCCCATCATTTTCCTCGTGCTGTCACTGTATCTTCTGCTGTCTGTAATTTTGTCTATTTGAAGCTTAAGTGGTTCCTCACAACGCTGTTAAAGCCAGCAGTCTCTGAAGAGTAGTTCAAGGATTTTGGTCTGTGCAAAAATACTCATTCTTTTTTAAACACATGATTCAAGAAAACAGCTTGCAAGTTAAAGCTGCATTTAATATAGCAAATAAGCGCTATTATTATTACTAATATCTTGTTAAAGAAGGTACATTCTACTGCTCTGGGACATCTACAGAGCTATTTGAGGGACAGCACAAACCCAAATCTCCCTATAGCTCCTTCTTGATCTGGAAGTTAGAAGCCCTTTTGGAGATAATAGGATAACAGTAAGAAAGGCTTGTTTACATGAGGAGACTGATTTTGGTCCATCTCCAAAACCTTGGGAATTCAATCCAAATCAGAGATACCAGGACACAAACATAAACATCATGCAACAACTGCCCCATCTGCCCCACATCCACTCACCCAGAGTCTGTGCCTTGCTGCTAAAGAAGCCAACACGAAGGATTGGGGTTGGGTTTTTGCTCAGTCATTGTCCAGCCCCCTGGGATTGACAGTATGAACACAACTTGTGT
The DNA here is from genome assembly GCA_035583155.1 of Acropternis orthonyx. Classification (NCBI taxonomy): domain Eukaryota; kingdom Metazoa; phylum Chordata; class Aves; order Passeriformes; family Rhinocryptidae; genus Acropternis; species Acropternis orthonyx. The sequence continues at coordinate 6,260,823 of JAWWEU010000040.1, forward strand.
CCATCCTCTGGAAAGGCCAACATTTTAGGCCAGGTAAAGCTAAACAAACTACCTCTCAAACACTCAAATTAATTGATCTCTGTTTTTACGAAGATGGTGAAACTCTAACCTCCTGAAAATGACTGTAAAAGCAGAATAATTTGGAACAGCCTTTGCTACCAGATCTCTGAAATGAAACCAGAACAGGCAAAATGGGTTTTTGAAAAGCTCCTGCCAACTCTTTTCAATTACAATAGCTTATATAACAGCAGTAATAATGACCTTCACTAGACATTTCCTTGAGTACTAACGACCTGGGGTTAATGGCCCAAGGCATAGTTTTATGCAGTCAACTACCACAGCCAGCAATTAATTACCAGGAAATACAATGTGCTCTGACCACTACAGCTCAATTAGCCTCATACTATTAAAAAATGAAAAACTTGTCAATCTTATTTACTGTGAAAGTGTCCTGGATTTTATTTTAGTATATTAGACTAAAAAAAACCAAACATATGTTCTACAACACTCCTCCATTAACTTCATACAAATTATGGGGAGCTGAAGCCGAGTGTCTTGCAATACAGGGATTATCACAGCCTGCCCACAGACAGAAAAATATTGTGGAGAAAGGCTCTGTGTGAATTCTGCTTCTGCAGTAGAAAAACCTCCCTAAAAATAATTTTCAGCTCTCTGATGGCTGTAAATGGATTGAGAGAAGGGAGAACAGCGAAGGACACACTGCAGAGAGCATCCCTTCACTGGGAGGAGCTGGCCAGTGTGTGCTGGGATAAGGTCTGGAAGGGGAAGGGATGTTCTGTTTTTATCAAATTGTGTGGTGTATCTCTGCAACCGATTTACAAAGATATTAGGTTAGATTATTTTTGCAGCCAGCTTTGTGCTCTCCCAATGTTTATTCATTACATTTTATTATTTCAGCAAGGCTTTTGCAACATGACCTGAAAATTAAGCACTTCTTGCTCAAGTGTCATTGTTCCTGGTCAGTTGTTTGCATTTCAGCATGATCAGTAGCTTTTTTTTTTCCCCAGCTAAGGCTGGGAACTAGATCTAGCACAAGGAGGTGCTGGCTTTAATTTGGGAATTACCAGCTTCAATCCCATGAAGGAGACAGAAAGCAGGTAAGATTTTGTCTGTAGTTTCATTCCTCTAAATAGGTTTCTGGCATTTGCTATGGCTTTTGTTTCCATGAAATACAGACAGGTGCTCTGTGGGTCTCTTCATGCCCGGGAGGCTTCTCAAGGAACAACTGGCACCATAGCGCTTTCCAGCAAAGTTTTGGAAACACCCCTTGGTCTCAGGCATTGCTGCTGGACAAGTGAGTGCTAACAGGGCTCTTAGTAGGACTCCCTAATATAAGACCCTTAAAAAAAGTAAACATAAGCCTCCATCATGTGTTTTGAGAGCTTCAGCTTTAGACCAGCCCAAAAATTCATTTAAACAAGAAAATTCATATCGCTTGAAGTTGATGCTGGGTTCAGGTTAGTTTGATGCTCAGTGTCACTAAAACCTGTTTGTGAAATGGCTGATTTCAACTCACTTCTGCAAGTTTCTCTGCTTGCTGACAGTTAAAAGCAGAAGGAATTAAGACATGTGGGAGCAAAATATATGCAACTGCCTTGAGGAGCACAGGGAGGTGTTTACCCAAGGTTTGCCAGTGATGGCAGAGGTGGAAACGCACATTCCCTGGCAGCCTTTATGGTGGCTGTGAAGAGCTGGGGACAGTGTCCTGGCTGGGGAGAGCCCAAATCTCGATCCAGCCCCTCTGACTGATCCCCAATCCAGCTGGTGCCTTTTGTTTTCAGCAAGACATACGAAACGAAGCGGCCATCGCCGGTGCTGACAGATTTTGTGAGCGCCTGCAGGATTGGCCACCTGAGCACAACAGCTTTAGGGGGCACATCACAAAAATCTGCATTTTCATGGGATGCGCTGAGGTAGGATCCACATGGGACTTCTGTACCTCTCGGAGCCCTGGTGTGCTAACCACATTAGCCTGTCAGTGGGCTGGATCACTGCCACGCTGAGAAATTATGAGTACAGTTATTACGGAAGTATGACATTCGTAACCAGAAGGCAAAGAGTAGGAAAAATTGCTATTGCCGAATGTTACAAGTCTTTCCCATGCATTAGTAGCTATTCATAACCTTGCATTTTTATCACGGCAATTACAGCATTTTTAACATTTTATTTTGGTTTAGGGATATCAGTCAAGTTTTCCAATGCATTTTATTTTTAAAAAGCCAAAGTGATATGATTTTTTTATATACTGTGAAAAGGAGTTGTCATATTTAGTGATCTTTTCAATCTGTTAATGTTACTTTCCTCCTAATTGTAGAAAGGCTCCAATTAATCATAATGATAATTTACTCAAGTGCCCACTAATTCTCTTCTACAAATAGCAATGCTCTATAGCATTGGCAAAAAAAAAGTAATCAATGGCCACATCTCAGATGAGATAATTTTATCAGTCCTTCAGAATGAGCAGCTGGAATACAAGGCACAAGCCATATTCATAATAAAAAAAATAAATATAATAAACTAGCAATCCCTCTTACTCCTGTTTTAAAGCATAGCAATAAACAGGAGAATTCAAATGTGCAAACATTATGGTCTGCTTCTTCAACAGCATGTTCATGCAGAGGGACAAGGGAAGGAAAATTGATGGCATGCACTAGAGCAGAATCGAAGGATAATGATTTTATAGTCCTGCAGCTCAGATGGGTAAAAGGTGACATCAACCACAGGGAAGCCAAGAGTAATCCCGGGGAGTGTTTAATCTCATTCAGCTGAATTAAATCACTGTGTTTGAAGTCTTAGTGCAAATTTACAAAGGCAAATAGTAAAGTTCAGATATAATTCAGTGCTACAGAGGAAATTATCAACAAGAAATGGCTAAATTCCCACTCCACGGTAGCATGCAGCCACACAGCACCGACCAGGAATTTGCTGCTCTCATCCCAGCCCCTAAAAGAGCAACCGGCACAGCTCAGCTACTGCTGCTCATGAAGCCCATTAGCAAATTACTGCCTGGCTGGAGCAAGGACAGAGCCGGGGAGGAAGGGAATTCCTGCCAGCACAGCTCCTCCCCAGCGACCTCCGGCTGCCGTGGCGCATTATCATCTCCCGCCCAGACCTTCTGGGAAGGCTGCGGGTGGAGCACACACACCTGCACGGTGGAAATATCAGTGCAAGTAGCACGGAGAGGGCTGCATAATCATCTCCCCTTGCTGCTCGAGCGTCCCCACAGACCTCATTTTGGGCACGAAGCTGAAGAGGGCCAGATGTCGGCTGCGCAGCTGGTTCCCAGGGGGGAGGCGTTATCCATGCCCAGGCAATGCTGCTCACACCCAGAGCGATGTGTTTGGGTCACGCACTGCTGACACGTCTCACTGCCTCAACATCAGCTGAGAGCTGCATTAACCTCTGCACATGCAATGGCAAGGAATGAGTGGGTTTTGTTTTTGCAGTAAGAGCGTGCCAAGCATTGACCTTCCAGGTCAGCGCGGTCTGTAGATGAGGTTGCAGCAAGGGGGTTTGAATGTCGAGGGCTTTTGCACACTGTCAACATAGAAATAATTTAAGTCTTAGAGATGAGAGAGGCAGAAAATGACCTCATCCTTCCACTGTAACCTTGCTGCTCCCAAAGGTTTTAATACGATCCTCCAAGCTGAGCTGTGCTGTGCAATCTGTCTAGAGGCTTGAGGGGGACAGAACGCAGCTTTATGGGGGGAGGGGGGTGCAATCCTAGGTCTAAATGGGGCTTGGAAGCTCTATATCTTTTTAGTTAGTTGCCAAATTTGTCTTCACAAGGACAGACTTGAAGTATAAAACTTAGCAGTCAAATATGTGAAATAATTTATGGAATATCCAGAATGTTGTCAAGTCCAACACCTCAGAAGGCAACCAAGCAGGGCATGACACTCTTAGCATTTAGTAAGATATAGTTAAATCTTTGAGTGTGTTTTAAGAGCAGTTCTGTAGAGTTAAGCGCTGTGATTCAGAGAAATTATCAGAGATTCATGTTGTTTTGAGGACTTCAGTGTATCTTTGCTTGAGGGATGAAAGGATGATTCAGGAGAACCCTCTTAAAAAAGAGGACTGGAAGCACAGCAGAAGTCTGGGATTTTCAGTGGACAATGATATTCAAATGCCAATTATTTATGCTACAGTTTAGAAACAGAGCAGTTTTCACATTTCTTCCTGTTGCAGGAGTCTGCCTTAGGCATCCATTGAAATGCCTTCAACTCCAGTAGAAGGAAACACCCAGGCTGGCAGCCTTCATATTGGGCTGGCCAGCCAATTTCTCACTCTTCATCCTGGGCATTGTGAACACCAGACTCAGTGAATGCTCCAAATTCTCTGATGGCCTTTTTTCCCCTTGAACTATAGAGATAACCAAGTCCTATGTGGTGAAGGTCACCTAGGATTTCCTGCATGCAGCTCTATTCCAGCCTCAGCTTGAATGCAACTCAGACTCAGATAATGAATTTTAGCATCACTTTCAATCATCATTTCACAATTTCAATCATCAATTGAAAGTATCACACAGTTCCCTGAAATGAAAGATGCTCCTCTGAACACAAGCAGGTACCATTAATTTACAAGTGTACTTGTTTTCTAGGGTTAGATTGTTATTTATTCAAAGAAAGTATTTATATGTACAGACCAGAGAGAGTAAAGTATTATAAATAGGGAAAAACTTAGTTTTGATGGAGAGGGTCAGAGCATCTCACTGGATCTGGCTGGAGCCAGCTTTCCTGGAAACAGAGAATCATGCTTCTCTTCCTTACCATTTTAAGATCATTTTATATTAATTGGTAAACACTGAGCTGTATATATACCTTGCTCATTGGAACCTCCGTTGTCACTTAACACAGATTAATTAGTGCCAGTGTTATGACCCACAGTAGTTTGAAGGTCAAGTCCCTAAGATCTATTTTCATAAGATGCAGTAATGCTGTCTCAGGGGACACCAAGTATCATAACTTATTGTGCTGTTAAAATCTGTGCAATCAATATGTCTATAATATACTAATAAGATAGACATAAAATCCTACTGGTATCATACTCAGTCCCATCAGCATTAATGATCTTAACATTGCAGGTGTTATCATTCCTAACAAGACACGGTATTTGCTATTTCATGCTTAGATGCTCCCTTCTCTTGATTCAGAGAAGCTGAGGAAGCTCTGTTTTAATGATTTGATAACGCTACAGGCAGAGTCACTTTGGGCACAGTTCAGCCCAATTTACTCCATGCTGAACCAGGAAACATCCCTCATCTGCTGTGATCTCTGGAGCAAGGTAAAGGCAGCAGTCCTGCAGACCAGGCACAATTCAGAGTCATTTGTAATACAAGATATTTATGAGAATGGACAAGCTGCAGTTATATTTGCAGATTGCAGTCTTTGTATGAAAACAATATTTTTATGCTAGGAAAATATATGTTTAAGACTGAAATTCTCCTTCATTGAGCCTTTTCCCTCATCTGAGAGGGAAAAAAAAGAAAAAAATAATCACTATAAACAGGGGGAAAAACCCCACCTGAGTAGAAAACAATATACAAAGCAAAACCCATTCAATTTAGAGTAATTAATTATATGATCCTTTTTTTTCCCCCCACTAAACAGAAGTAGGATTTATCTACCTAAGCCTGCAGGTGTAATAAAATTCTCTGGTGAGCTAATGGCTGCATAAGCAAGGTACAACTCCCCACTGACCTGCTGTCTGGGATCTGCTTTTGGCCATGTCAACACCATGGCCTGGGTAGCACTTACCTGGTGTAGGTAAGTCAGCATGAGCTGTCATTGTGGCTGGTATCCTGAAATGCCACACGGACCCACGTGCAGCTCTCTCTGCTGGGGTATAGCAGTGCTGGATACCCATGTCCTGTGGATGGTCCTTCTGTAGGAATGAAACCCTATACCCCAGAAATGTCCATCTTTGTTAATTGTACAGGAAGGATCTTGGGATGAGCAAACTCCTGATTTGGATCACTCAATTTCAGTGCATCAAGTTCCAGGAAGGTCAATTAATGGCTCTGTACCTTGGTTTCTTTACTTGCAGCACAAAGTGCTTTGAGGTACCCCATTGAGAAGGAGGTATTTTCAGACTATGATGCAGCACTGCCAAATGCTGCTGCTGATCATGTCTCATAAAAAGTGCATGGTTGAATGCACATTCTGCATCCTATTGCAGGGGAAATGCAGTACTGAAAAACTCATTGCTAAAAGAAAACTCTCACTAGAGAATGCCCATCAAAGTATTAAAAGCTATTCTCTGGACTTCCCAAAGATATCTAATCTTTGAATCTCTGGAGGGTGGCAGTTTTAGAAGAGATGCCATTATAGCTGCTAATTGTGGGATGAATTATGCAAGAATTTATTATTGATTCAAGGGGAGCCTGCTCAGGCGTGCAATCAAAGTCAAGGCAGAGCAGAGGGGAAAGGATGAGACTTCTGTAGTTAACTAAACTGATTCACAGCCTAAGGAAAATCCAAGGCAAAAGAAGCAGTTTGCAAAGTAGAGGATTTTACATCCCAAATCACCTTTTCCACATCTATAACCAACCTCTAGTGCTAGACTATCCGGGAGCAGAGCCCATGGAATTGCATGAATCCTCTCCCAGCCGCGAAACATGTCACCACCACCACCACCCCTGGCCATCCATGGGGTCAAAGGCAGAACTGCTTTGGCTGTGGCCCCCAACCCAGCCCCGCCCATCCATGTGGGTCTGGGAGCAGCTCACAGCTGTGTCCAAGATGAGGAGAGCTAAGGTGTCCTGGTAGCAGGCCAGTGTCACACTTGAGGGGATGCTCTTGACAACATCTCAAAATAACATCTGGGGCAAGGCCATGTAGCCACAGAAAGCCATGATTTAGGAGAGAAAATTTGTTGGCAGCTTGGCACTGCACCAGAGTTTGACAAGGTCTGTTCAAGGAGTACAGAGATTGGGGAAGGAGAGTTTTGACTTGAGAATTCAGAGGGTAGCAAACTAAAAGCATATTGAGCCCAAACAATGACACAGGGGTGACAGGCACCCATCAGTTTATTTTTGAAAGAGAAATAGAAAGAGGCTGTTTAAAAAGCCAGGAAGGCCAGAGGTAAGCAAGAGGAAATAAAATGAGCTTGCACAGCAAGTCAGTCACTGGCAAATATAAAACAAACCATGCAGAGGCTTAATAGCATGTTTAGCATTTTGAGTAATGGACGTAAAATTTGCTTTTCTCAACTTGACCTTTGTTAACAACCTTAGGCACTACAGGGCTCTTATCCTGCAGCATTCCCTTTACTTAATTCATCATGTCTCTGAGTGCTAGAGACCATTTCCTAATGTAATCAGAAGAGAGATCAGGAGTAATAATTATATAAATAAATATATAATGCCTATGTATCTATGCATTCACATGCACACGTGCACACACACATGCTCCTTATAACAACTCTCCAGCGGAAACATTACAGTGACATTTAGACAGAAAAACATCCAGCAGAGATCTTACACCATCCCTGATGCTGCTGCACAGAAAATGGCAACAGGAGTACAAGCGAGGAAAAAAATTAAAATCAGTAAAGCTAAACAACTCTCTAATACCCCACCAAAAGGTTTATTTTAATTGCAGAAGAACACTGGCATGCTTCTAGAGTCAGCCACGTGCTTTGCTAAATAATCTTCTTTAAAATATAAATATGCAGAACTTTGAGAAGTAGGTCAGTGGCTCAACATGTTGTAGCAAATAGCTCGGATAAATACTAGTCATTACCCCATGGTCTGCAGTCAGTAGGAGATCTGACACACTCTGCAGTGAGTTGAATGGCAATTTACTGCATTAGAGGACCATTCCCCAAGTGATACCACAGCTGAGTACCTGGTCACAGCTAACAACGCACCTCTCAGACAGCTGAGAAATCAAGTTCTCCCTCTCATCATTTAAGTTGTGTCAAAATCAGCAAGGGCAAAAGCAGGTGAAAGCAGGAGGTTCTGAGAATTCAGGACATTGATATAATGAACAAAATTAAAAACTGCAGCTCAGAATAAACCCTGAACACAAGTGCCAGCTCTGCCGGAAAGGTGACTTCAGAATCCTGCCTTGAGCGTTGGTCCAGATGCACTAAAACCCACGGTGGGAGAAATGCCTCCAGACAAGCCCTAGATAGATGAGCCCTTTGCAAAGTTCCCTGGGACCTGTAAAAGCCAAGCAGCAGCTCACACAAAATCCTCCCGTGGATTTGGAGCCCTGAATCCATGCGGTGCAGTTCCCCTCTCCCAGCCCCCCTTCCCAAATGGATTTCAGCAAGCACTTACCATCAGCAGGCTCAGAGCAGATTCGGGAGCACGCTGCACAGCCATCTCCTCTCTTCCTACATACAAATCCTCCCCGCGACTCGGTCAGCCCTCGGCCCTCCGTCACAGCAAAGCATCCACAGAGTCCACAGCTAACTGCAGGGAGAGAAACCCCAAATCAGGGTCGGAGAGCATTTGCAAGAGGAGGAGAGGATGGATGAGGGGGTGGAGAGGAGAGGAGGGAAGGAAATAACCTTCGCAGCCAGGGAAAGAAGCTTAAGCTAGGCCAAATTTTACACTAGAGAGAAGAGGAAAATGAAACAGAGAGACGGCTGGAGAAACAAGATACCGGGAACTGCAAGATATTTAAAGCTCAGGCGCACGCCACCACAGAAAGCAGCAGCAGCACAGGACACGTATCAAACACCTACATGACAGGTTAGGTCTGAGCCATCCTCCCCCTGCCCCGGCACACGGACTGTCATTAATTGCTCTTAATTGCCACTCTCCTTCCTCCACCTAAATAAATCCTAGGTAGCACAGAACTGCCGTGCCCCTGACTCTGCATCTTCCTCCCTTCCCTGGTGATGCTAGCGCAGAAACAACGTCAAACATCACAACGTACCGCTTCCAACAGGGTCAAACCTCTTCTCTCTTCTCGCAAAGCCCTGCTGCGCCTGGTTTGGAGAGCAGACGCCTGCATAACACAGACATGAGCAATGAGTGAGAGCAGCCAGAGCCAGGAAGCACCCGGTGCTCACTTGAGAGCAACAATTACCTTTATCATATTCGAGAGAGTGCTGAGTTACTCACTGACCCTTTTCACCTTACCCACACCCCCGCTAAAGAAAGTCTCTTCCTCCTCCTCCCCTCCAAATGGACTCAGCTCCCCATGGAGCTAGCACAGTTCCCAGAAACATGTAATTACACAGGCTGTTGTGTTAAGCGCTCTGATCACGCTGCCTGTACCGCATGGAAACGGCAGCCAAGGCAGCCCCCCCTCCCCTTCCTTCGCAGGGAGAGTGCTGCAATCCCCCGCCGGGCTCCCGCCGCTCGGGGGGACACACACGGCTAATGCTGAAAATGTGCCCGGTTAAGACGGAGAGACAAATTAGCCTTGAAAATAAGCCCCCTGTTTAAGTGTTGGGTGTAAATGGAAGATGGCTTTTGGAAGCCTTTAAAAATAAACGGAGCATCCTGGTAAGGAAGGCCGGTACTCTAATGCAGGTGTGCCCTGACAGACCTGTCAGACCCCTCTTTTGGGCGGCTCAGAAGCCTCCTGGATTTCAGTGTCTCATATCACCCCTCTGAACAACCGGAATTTTGGCTTCATTTCCTAAAATGTTAGGCTTCATCTAATGACAATGCCTGTTCATCTTACAACTCCCACGTGCACGTTTCCCCCACCCCCATGATTTTGGAACCCAATTAAAAGTTTCAGACAAATTCAACCAGAGTTGAAGTCTCTGACACATGTCATTCCTGCAACTTTTATAGAAATTGGCACCAGGATAGAAAAGAGAATCAAATTACTGTCTCCATGAAAGCAGCAGCAGTACTTCCTTGTGTTCTGGAAGTTACATCTGGCAGGTCAGCTCTGGCATATACAACACTGCAGTACTTGTTTTTCCAAACTCTCTTGCTCAGCTATTGCCATGTTTTAGCAAAAGGGACACAATGACATGGGATAGCACAGACATTGTCCCAGGAAGATCAACACTCGGGGAGAATCCCTTATCCTACACCTAAGGGTGGCGTTTCCTGCATTGTTTGAGAGCCCTCACTTTTTTCACTGCGGTGAGTGTAGCTCCTGTGAATGCACACGTGCCAGCAGTCATGCTTGTGTCCACCCTTGGATATAAGTAACCTTCACTGACAGAGAACGGGGGCCCAGCTTCCTTAAGTGCACTAAGGTACCTGAGCACCAAAGAGCTCTGGGCTTCAGTGATCTTCTTCAACCAGAGCAGAGAGCTGAAGCAAAGATTCATGGTGCTTTCTAATCACAGGGCCCATCTTGGCTGTCCACAGTGGGTCATCCTTTGCTTCACAGCCATCTGAAGCAATGAACTTCATACAATGTGATCTGCTCCCATCCCTCCAAAGAGGTTTGTCTTCGTCCCTGAAGATGAGCAGGTTGTTGGCTGTTACAAGGAGCAGAGAAGCAGGCTACTTAAATGTCTCTTGAAAGGGGAAAATAAGCATAATAAAAGTATAAGATAAATTTTAAAATACATTTCATGGCATCAAATTATAAAATATGCAACCAAATCTATTTCAACAGCACCATGACAAATATCCCAAGGCTATTACATTTTTCCCTACACTAACCCAATCTGAAGTACTGTAAGGAGGAGACTTCAGAAACAATATATTCAGTAGCTCTCAAGTCTGACAAGCACAGTTTTTCCTTTGCCAAGTGATTTTAAGGAACTAGCCTATTCCTACATTTTTGGATGAGGCTAAAATGAAGAATCTGGAAGTGTGGATGTTTCTTCCATCTCTAGCTCCTGAATTCACTCTGCAGTTGAGCAGGGTAAAATCCGTCAAACACCGGGAGCTAGTTATGATTTGTAGTGTCCTTGAGAAAATTCTAGGTTTTTCCTGAGCTCTGCAAGTCTCAGAGTAATGATCATCTGTAGGGAGCCATCTGTGTACAAGTATATGATCTATGGCTTCAAGGTATATTTGCAAACTTACCCACAGGTTAGCTGTTTTCTGCTATTTAGGTGAATAAATTTTGTAGCACAAGAGGAAAAACATAGACCATTTTTCCCTGCATATTGTCAAGAGATAAGAAGAAAATTTTTTAGAAGGAACTTGGATAGATGGTTAAAACTACAGACCTGTTGTTTTGTTTCAAGACCTAAAGCTATTAGCAAAAGAGTTGATTAGATATCTTGTTGTTTGGGTTTTCTCTGTAAGATAAATAGGTGCCACATTTGGTTAATAGAGTAACTGCTTGCAATCACTCAAATAAAAACTGTTATGGCAATCTCTGGATTAATAGAAAATTTGATACCAGTAAGAAGACATAAAACACTGCAGACTGGTGTATATATAGATGGATCCTCCAATTCCAGTGTTATCACTGGTAGTACTTCATCAGGGACAATAGAAGCAATGGTATGCCATGCCATGGTGACTCACCAGTGTTAGAGCTGGTGGTTGCTGGGGCTGTAATTTGAGGTTCTGGTAATGTAAGATGGTAGGAAAACCCTCTGCTAAAAGCACAGTATGTTGTCTATTCATAGACATGGGAACCTGATAGGCACCTCCTCAATAGGAGGCTGAGAAGAAGGTGTTATTAAAGGTATGAACACAGGCTATGTAGAGCTCAGGGTTAATTGCAAGACTTGATTTCAGCTGGTACAGAGCTTATATTTCTTATTTTTTCTCTGTTTTTTTTCTTCAATGAGCAAACAGGAGCTCTAGTTTTCAGTGAAAGTAAATTTTTGATGTATTACTACTATATATGTTGAACCACTAAAAGTCAAAGTCCTCCCTCCAGTCATCTGTGACATTTGTGAGAGATCAAAATCCTGATGTGAATTGTGATTTGCCTTCCATCACAGGTGTGGGTTAGAGTGAAATGCTGTCTAGTGATATGAAAGTGCTAGGAGCCCTTGTTTCAGCGGAGGTGTATGCAAACAAAATCATTTTATCAAGAAGAGTTGAAGTCTTTACCTCAATTTACATGGAGTTAATAAAGCCAGTCCTGCTATTGTTTTGGCAGGAAAATAGTACATTAAAGTTGATGATACTACCATAAGTAATGACATGACCTGATTCACACCCATTTACAAAACAATCACACATCCAAGAAACCAATGGATAGCCCAACAAGAATCTCTGGACCTTGAGATACATGAACGTTCATTACATGCTTGTAAATATTTAACCTTAAATTTAAAGGATAATGAGTGTTGTGAAAAGAATTTATGATGTGAAAGTATGAAAAGCTGTCTGAGTTTATTGAATTTCCTTTAGCCGTTCATGTGTTCCACATGCATCTCAACTGTTTGCTGGAACTTTGATGATTATTTTAAAGTATGTGTTCATCACAGAAATTGAATTTGCATTATGAATGGCCATGGCAGAAGTGCTTCTGCTTTAATCCACCAAGGAGGAACCACTTCATACAACAAACTGCAACAAAGCAACATAGCTGGGAAGCCTAGGATGCTTAACCAAGCTGTAGAAAATTACACACAAAAATTTTTCACATAATTCAAACAGACAAATTTGAGGACCTACATTTTGCTTGTAGCATATACCCAAAGAAGATAAAAGCCTGATGCCAACAAGTAAATTATTCATTGTGAATTATTCACGCAGCTTTAAAAAAGATCTGGAAGAAGAAACTTACTGAATTTGCTTTTCTCCTTACCTTCCTATGCTCTCATCTATCAACCCAATTGCTCTAAAAGTCACTTGTCATTCCCCACAAACAGATCCCAGCAGGGCTGGGACTGTTGCTTTTGAAAACTCTCTTAGAAGATTTTGATAGCTATAAATGCAGTGATAAGGGTGATTCTCCAAGCTTATAAAAAAATACTATGTAGGAAGAGAAATGTCATTCCTGGAGCTATCAGACTACCAAATGAAGCCACCACATGTAGATACATGAAGGGAAGGGTCTCTGGTCAGCCTCTTCCTCACTGCCACTCTCTCTGGAGGGTGAAGTTAGTGAAGGATTCCCTACAGAATGTTTGAGAAAATATTTTCTTTCCTTCCTCAATGAGGAGATATTACAGAAAATATTGCTAGAAATCTATCCAGGTTAGGTGGATACCTAGAATGTGGCACAGGCTGGGAGGACGATTGATTTCAAACTCATCTCTAATTTGCTGATTGGCACATTTCCCTTGCCTTGCTTTTTTTTTCTTTCTGGCAATTGTTCACTAACAAAATAGTGCTGTTCATGAGTGATATAAACCAGAGGCTCTGGCTCCATCTGAGTGTTGAAAGCTTCCCTGATTGAACCTCTCTGAATCATTTGTCTGTAGATCTGTGCAAGCAACCCACAGGCTGCTCATTGCTAAGCAGTCTCACTCCCCAGATGACTTATGTCTGAACACTAATTAGCTCTGTCAGATGCTGCTTTGGAATAAGAAGAGTCTTAGAAATATCTTCTGTTGTAAGGACAAGGGCAAGATGCAACAGAGCTGTCCTGATATACCACCGTAGCTAGAGGCAGAGATATTTTTTGGACCCTCTGAAAACACTTCCTTCTGATGGTGACTATCACTGGAGTACAGAGATCCCTGCAAAAAAATTGCACACCTCTTCCACAAGTGTGAGGGTGAGACCTTGCAAAGCAAGAAGACTAGTCCAGAGTCCCCCAGCAGACAGCTGCCTGGGCTGGGAAGAGAACCGAGGCTGCCTGCAGTCTCTGTGCCAACCAAGAGGCAATGTTCAGCATTAGACCACTTTCAAGACACCTCAGCAGGCCAGAAAAAAAGCTCTTCTATGTAAGTCTGAGAACTGGAGTGCCAAGAGAGTTATGCCAATAGTAAGAATTCTGGTTTACAGCAGCATATCATACTCACATACAAGAAATACAAGTGGCATGTGGGGTGGCTTCCCATTCAGCAGCAGTAGATGTACTCTGACCTGTGAGTGGACCTATACTGTCTTTGCACAAGACCAGCTGTCACAGGTGCTGCTACCTCTCTCAATTTTGAGATGAGGTTTGTCTCCTTTCTTCTGCCTCTCAGCATGAGAAAGACTCCTGTCTTCCAGGTCCCCTTTCAGCTTGTGCAAGATTTCAGGAATCCTGGTAGTTTCCACCTGGTGTCTTAGAGGCAAAGCATCTCCAGCTGGTCAGTGGGAGCTGACACTCAGTTGCACCTCCTGCATCTCCCATCCATCAGCACCACTTTCCTGTTCTGAGCTCAGCAGAGACTGGGCAGCCTTGGACATGAGCTGTTGCTGTCCTGAACAGGACAGGTTCAACCAGACATGGCATCTCCATCACTCGTGAGTGGCTGTTCCAGCTGACCTCTGTAACGTTTGGCACTCATACAGAATTTTGCCTGAGCTCCCATTCCCCAGTACAACCTCACCCAGTTATCACACCCCACATCAAGCAAGCCAAGAGAGGACTTCAGTTCTTCCTCTACTTCATGAAACAGCCTGTGGCATTTAAACCTCTTGCAAGAAAAAATGTAGATTAAAGGAAAAACCCAACATAAAAGCATTGTGAAAGCTGACCTCCAATGCTCTTCTCGTTTATATTCTATTTAATTTAACATGCGAGATCTTAACACTAATGGTGCACTGGGACAGCCATAATTTAAAAAAACCCTGAAGGTTAATAACTAGAAAATAAACATGTCGTAACTCAGAGTATGACTTAATAGTGCCATAGTAATTAACATTCAATAACCATCTTACTCAATTTGAAAGCCCTTGGTTTCATATTATGATTGTTTAATATTAATTTGACATTTATAAGATTATGGCCTCAGCAGTCTCAGGTATCATGAGTCCAGCTGAACACACAGTCCCAGTACAGGATGTGGAGCCTGCAAAATGTGCATCACTGCTGCAGTTATATTTGTCGTATGGAAATGCATTCCCCAGTGCTGTTGCATGATCTGTTGGGCTCTACTTGACCTAATTTGCACCTAAATCCAGTTAATTTAAGCAGAACTTTTCCAACAATTCAAGGAGGTTTTTTTATTATTTTTTTTTTTATTACAGTGTTCACTTAGAGCCTGGAAGGAGTGATCTCTCATCAACAAGGCTAGTTTCTCTTCTACAGTCAAGCTTTGCATACTTGTGCTGAAAAACTTTTCAGGGTGTGTTTTGCTGTGTGTTTTTAATTTCCAATCTACATTTATTGAAAACTAATACATAATCTTTGTGCTGACACTGTATTTTAATGAAGTAGCTCTAGCTTCTAATGATTTATCTCTTGATGCATTCGAGATACCCACATTTCTTCTGAGCTTTTGTTTTGCCTTCTATGGATTTTCCAGCAGTCTGCTGAGGAAAAGACTATCTCTTTCCATTAGAAACCCTTTGCTATCCACATCAGTTAGGATTTATCTTCCCTGAAGAGCATTGACCAACACCACTTACATTATTTCAGATGAGACCTTTGCTACACTGTGCCTCATATTTCTATGTATCATGTAATTGTCTTTTCCTTTGGGAAAAACTTGAGCATTCAAACACTTTTCTTCTCAATGCATCTCATTATGCACTCATTTATTAAACAGGTTTTTAGGCTAATCCATTGCACCCATCTTTAGAACCATATCCATTAAAAAAAATCAATCATAACACAAACAGGGATGAGTATATATGTATAAAACTATATGTAAGAGGCTAGGGATTATGGAGTGTCTGGAACTTCCAATCTTTGTCACACACACTGTTCTTGGGTCTGAAAGGTGTATTTAACCTTTGGAAATTTCTTCAATAGAAACTTCAGCACATCAATTTGACCAGTTTTAAATGCCTGAATAGTGAGGGTTTGAAGGTTCTACACTTTGAACTCAAGCCCCATGGGTCCTTTTAGGGGAGTACTATAAGAGTTGCCTATATTCTCAGAGACAGTCTGTAATGCAACCAGGAGCTGGTTGTCCATTTCTTCAGTCCCACCCTGTGAACCTCCTTTCTCCTCACAGAGTTTCTGCCTGTCAGCCTCAGAAGAGCTTCTTCACAGTGTGGACTTCCTTCAGATTTTGTTTGGCTGGATAGTAAATAAAGTGACTTCTGCTACATAATGCTTTAGGGCAGAAAGTCAGAGAAGTTAAATCAAATAATATGTACCTGAATGCAAGAGTCACTGAGAGCAGTCTATTTTCAGCTTCTGTCCTTAGACCACGAGTCTCCTAACATAGTAAAAACAATTTATGAGCAAGATGCTTAGCCAAAGATAACTCATTAGAGCTTCCTTACCACTCAATGGACTAATACATGGAGCTCCAGAGAGTAGCTTACACACCCCATTAATCTTCAAATGGAATGAGTGCTCTCTGGAGAGCCTGGACTCTCTCCATTGGCTACTACAGAATCCTAAATGACTATTTTAGCATTGTCAGCAAATCTCAACTTGAGCATCAGCACTGGGAGCTGCCCTCGGCTGCTGGTGTTGCTGGTTGCACATGCTGCAAGCATCTCAGATCAGGCCATCCAGCCTTTGCCAGGAAGCACCACTGCAGTGCTGGGTGTGCCTTTGGGGATGCATACAAGCCACAGTCTCAGGTCCTGGAAGCTGCTGACCACTCCACTTGCTTCCATTTGTTTACCATTTCCTTCCGCTACAACTTGAGACAAACCCAGAAAGAGACAAAAGTGATTCTTAGGAAAGTTCCCTTAGAAAAACCATACCAAGAGCTGTGTCAGGGATGGGATGTGCAAAGACGTAGGTCTTCCCTGCTGGGTTGAGGAATAAAAATAGCACAGGCTGAAAATAGAGCTTCTACTCTTGATCGCTCTGTCAAAATTATTTGTTTGTACCACAGCTGCATTTTGGATATCCATGAGATTTGACTGACCCTGTGGTGTTCAGCATTGTACATATACCTTACTAGACCAGGGATGTTGCTATCAAGTGTTTCTTACCACTCACAGTTCAGGTCAGATCATGAGTGCCCTGCACTTCAGAGCCATGTGTGGGCTTAAAGAGGAGGAAAGAAATGAATCCTTTCACAACCTATTCACCTGGCTTCCAGCACAGTACTGTAACCTCTCAAACTACCACAGCTATTGCGGCAGTGATTGCTGAGGCATGACCTAAGTAAGATGCATTGCTCACACTGAGGAGTTGAAAATCCACAGTGAGATGGAGGGAGTAACAATGGTTTTAAAAGGAAAAAAAATTGCACTCACAGCAGTAAGATGCAAAGGTTTTCTGCACTCAGAATATTTACAGCAATCCATATATTGGTACTTGCCAGAGCAAGTTATCAAAGCATTAAGTTTATCATTCAGTTCCTGTTTCATAATGCAGTCGGGGTAACAGTGTCATATTTAACAGAAGTCAATTTTAAAATAAAAAGGAAAATTAGTTTTATTCATTTATGAAATACTGCTACAAGTAACTAATTTATAGGACCAGTAATAAAAGCAGAAGTGTGTTCACTAGGTAACATCTACAATTTCAGAGGAGTATGGCCATTAATAAACAGAAGTGAGTGCAGAAGTTTAAGTACCCTTCCTTAGTCCAGAAATATGTTCTGTGAAAACCTCACATAAGGGAGCGAGCAATTCAGCTCAGCCCATTAATTGCCTTAAATATCATGGCTGGTAATCTGCAAATTAGATTATAAAACTTCATTGCATATAAACAAATGCCAGGATAGATTGCCTCTGCTTTCTCGGCAATTAGTTTGCAGAATAGTTACTGTATTTTATGTTTAACAGTATTAAAGAGCCAACAGTGATTTCACAGTAAAGCACCTTCATAATGAATATTGGTTTTATGAATCCTAAGTCCAGTCATTTATGGTTTCCCATCAAACTCAATTTTGAGAGATACTTCTGGTCTCCTCTTTATCTAATCAGATTCTCCCTACAACATCTTGGGCACCCAGGAGCTGGGTCTCCAGGCCCATGTGATATTGTATATCCAGTTTTCTGCAGATGTCAGTTGGGGTTTTTGTTGTTGTTTGTTTTGGGGGTTTTTTCCCTCCCTTGCCAGCAACATAAACTGGTGGGAAATTGAGAAGTTACCACATCAGCCAGGGATTTCTGGGCATCTGGTGTCTCTGATGAGTGATGTAGACAGGTAAGGCTCTGTCTGGGATGTTTTACACCTAGAAATCAGAGGTGACCATAGAGCACATTATGCACAGTAACATTCATATTCTGGGGAAAGGAAGAGCAAAATGTATTTAAATTCTGTTCTAGACCCCAGCAATTAACAATAAGTCCACAGAGTGACCACCCCTTCAGGTCTGCTGTGGGTGTGAAGGCAGTGACACAGGTCTGCATACAAACCTGTTCCTCACCACTTCTCTTTTGTTGGTCATGAGTGTGGCACCTGACACACATGTGAAGAAATGAATCTTTTTTTTAGGAGAACAAGTTAAATAGCTCAAGTTTAAACCATTGGAGGAGCTCTCACTTGTGTAATCAGTGTACCAGTCTGCAACTGGGAAGGTTGCTTCCCAGCTCTCCTGCAGCTGTAGCTTATTGCGAGAGAAACACTGACTTCTCCCCATGTCTGTGTTGGGCTTTGCCATTAAAGCAGCTTATCAAGGTCTTTCTCACCATCTCCCAACCATTAGTTACTAGCTCCTACCTCAGGTGTGTGCCAGAGAGGTGACAGCTATTTAACGTTAGTGTAGCACAGGGAGGACACTGGAGGGCTCAACATCTCAAGTCACATCAGCACAAGAGACATGAGGATGTGTTTAAGCTGCCTTCAAGAACCTGGGACGCTGCCAAATGCAGGGCCAGCATGTTCCATGGTTCTGAGCAGTGAGGAAAGCTCTTCCATCTCATTGTCTTCAGAGATTTTGGCATCCAACCAAGCTGGTGTGGTATCAGAGGAGCCTGCAACCCCAAAGCCCCTTCTGGGCTCAGGCATCCCAGCTGGTCTTTTGGAAACCTGAAACACCTCTCTTTTCAGTGGAGGAAGGTACAGATGAGAGATACTCAAAAGGCAACTGCCTCAGTCAAGCACCAGTGGGCTGGAACACCCGAAACAGTGTGAGACACCAGGGACTGATGTCCACAGTGCACCAGTGAAATTCAAACTCTTGTGATTCAGTAGTAATCCAGCTTAGTTGTCTGCAGGACTTCTTGGCAATGCTTAGACACCCACAGCTACCTCATGCTGCCTTGAAGAGCATGGATGCATCATCTTGGAGATGAAATTTCAGGGGGCTCTTCCAGATTTCAACAGCTGTGGAATAGCAAGGAGTTTATCTCCAGTCTTCCTCACTCCAAAGAAGCTCAAACCAAACATCTTGTCTCCGAGGTACCACAGAGGCTTTTCTTTACAAGATATCCTCTTGTACATTATTACAGTGTGTTCTGGTTGGTGTCTCCCACTGAGCTTCCATAAAACATTTAACAGTGACAACGGGGTGAAGATGGGAGCTGCACTTCACCCTCCTAAAGCAAAAACTTGAGGGACACTGCTGGCACACTGGGCTCCACATGCACATAAAACTCTGATGCTTTATAGAGTAATTCTGTTGCGTTTTTGTTTCCTTAATTTTCCAGATTCAAATGTGGTGTTAATACATGGAATTCTCCCCACCCCGCTCAGACACAGCTGTTTAAGTACTGTCAGCCTTGCACCAGCAGTTTAAACATGCCAAGTCTCTTCCACAGGCAGCTGAAACAACATGCTTACCTCCTTCCAAAGCAAATACATGTGAAATAATATTTTACTCTGCATTTTAAGCTACACTGGCTGTCTAAATTAGAGTCTGCTGAGCTCAATGGATTTTCCTACTGAAATTAAGGAGGATTTAGGTCAACTTCTCACTGAAAAAATATATTTCAGCTCTTCTACATACACACAAAGAGCCGGTAGCTCAGAGATGTGCATTTTACTTTGAGTGCCTTGCCTTGGATAAGCAAACGCCTGTTAATTTCCGCAAGATGTTGCCACTTGCTGAAGTACGTGCTTGAGCTGAGGGCAATGTTATCTCTGTGACATTGCAGAGTCCCACTGCTGCAACGTCTGAGTGCTCAGATATGCAAAGGCCATGCTGAGATGCAATATTCAGACCATGAATTTTGCACCATTACCGCAACTTGACAGCTCTCATTTCCCCAATGTCCTCAGCACAGTGTGGAGTGGCACAGGTAGGAGTGTGGAACAGCAGTGTCTTTAGAGTGGTCATTAGCAAAACACAGAGTCAAAGCTTAAAAAAATGTGGTGTAACCCTGGATCTGTACCACTAGGGAATGACACTCCATTTGCATGACTAATACATGAGATTTTTAGAAGAGCCTGGGAATATTTGTCATTGCATTTCCTTGAGATTCTAAGAAGTAGTTCTTCACCACAGTCTCTCCAAGGATCTCAGCTGTGGCTCAGGACTCCATGCTCAGAAATGTGAGTGCTCTTCCTTCTCAGAGGATGCCTACACCACTGCTCTTGTGTTCTACATGCCCTGAGGGCTCCACTCCCTTCGTGGTCCACATGATGCATGAGACCATCAGGTCAAATCCAGGGTCATGGTCAACAGCCCAATCCACCCAACACTCTTCTGAGCAGAACATGTCTCCAGCCCTCAGGGTAGGATTACCCTACTTGGGTTTAGTGACAGAGTTACTCTCTTGGCCATTATTGCTTATTAATCTGAGCAGACAGTGCACAAGTCATGGATGGCTGCATTTGGTTTTTCTCTATTTGAACTCTTTATAGCTCCATGCAGGAGCCACTACAGAGACAAGACATCCTGGGAGTCCCATTTAGGTGTAACAGAGAGCTTTTCACAACCTCTTTAAACACCAAGCAAATAAACAACCAAAATCCACACACCAAGTTCAGTTGGCTCAACTACACTTTCGTTGGCCAGTGAGTTTGACAAATTCGGTGTCCTTAGGAAGAAAAACCCAAGCACAGCATCTGGAAATTAGGAATCAAGCAGCTGAAGTTTAGCCATGAAACCAACATCTCCTCTCTCCTGGCCAGGGAAGTGCTAATATTCTGCAGCCCATTTAAATTCTTCCTTCAGGGTGTTAGATTTTCCATACAAACATAATATTGGGAATTTATACCAAAACAAAGCTGCTTCCAAAGACAATGAGTTGATAGAAATCCCACTGGTATCTCTGATAATGACTCTTCCTTCTTTCCCAGAAACCACCCCAATTACCTCTCTCCACACCCCCTTATTCCTCTGTTTAAAACCTTCAAAGGATTTTTTAATCTGTGCATTAGTCTCACCTGGGAGACACCTGAACAAGAACAGTGCAGCAATGTCCAAACACCACTGAGGCAGCAGACATCTCCTGAGAGTGAGAAAGACCTGGGAAGGTGCTTTTCCCCTTGTGTACACAGATGGGTGCAGGAGGTCTTATCCTCTGGGATGGCAACACATAATTAGAGCAACCCCAGCCTGCTGAGTGGGCACAGCAATGGTGCAGGGCTGCAGCATCCACCTATTTATTAATAGATGGCCTTGTCCTCGATTGAGGGCCGGTATGTGAGCAGATAGCACCACACAGAGATGAAATAGCCCCTTTTCCTTCTTTCACAGAGTTTAGCAAGGGACAGGTAAAGTAAATGAAGTGTGAGGAATTTCTCTGCTTTCCATCATCAAACAAATGGTACCAGAAAGGGATGGTGCTTCAAAGCTAAGAACAAGTGAATTCCCACTGTACCCTGGTGGAATCCTCACCACTGGGAGACCACTGAAATCTGTGTCCTGCAAAACCTCGTCTAACCTCTCGTCATTAAGGATGGCACTGAGCCTGTGAGTGTCACTAGTCTCCTTCCCCCCATGGTGAGAGCATCTCAATAGCTGAAGAACATTTTTTTTTGATGCAAGAAAACTCCTGTGTCTCTGCTAGTGAGTTTAAAACAAGGGAGAAGTCTGAAAGTGTTTAGATGTGTGGCCACATCAGCAAAAGACACCAAAACCCCCACAGTACCAGACTGACTAGAGCTGCTCAGAAACTGCAGACACATTTGGCACACAGTGTCCAGAAGAAAATCAATGGGAAGAAAACAAAATGGGAACAAAATGTTTTATTTCAGTAAATGTTATACTTTATAACAAGGTTTAATGTAGAGATGTGGCTAAAGTTATACCCCCACAGTAAAGATGTATGTGCTTTGGAAAAAAACAATGTCGAATTTGATTTGAAATATATATATAATTAAAATTAAGCAGATTACTTTTGTTTTAGGTTGGCCTAAAATGTTCTTTCTACTTTTGGATTTAATCAAACAGAAAATCAAAAAAGTCAATTATGTGCTAAGCCTTGTGAGTGATGCACACAGGAACAGATGACTGAACTTCAGCTTCTCAGATTTACCTTTTCATCCTCCCTTTCTTCAGAGACAAAGAATATTTTCATTAAGATACAGTTAAATACACTAATTCTACTAATGCAAACCTCTCCAAGTGTTTTTTGTAAGTTAGGGAGGTCAGCTTAGAAATATTTGACCTTTTACAGTGCCGGATCTAAGCAAAATGAAAACAGTTTTCTTTACAGTCATTCTGAACAGCTCCTTGTGAATTAGATAATGACAATTTCCTTTAAAATGTCAGATTAACTTACAGTCAATTTAGTGCTCCCAGCTTGCATTATGACTCAAGTGTTCTTTGGAAAGTTCTTATCCAGACAACATATTTAATGCTATGTTTACTGCACATGGCATAAATAAAAACCTGTATAGCTCAGATTGGGTAGTGGTGTTTGTTAAAAAATGTAATGTATTTGTTTTATGTTCTGGGAATTCATCTAGGAAGCAATTTCTAGCCTCGATATTACCAAGGGCTGAGTGATTGCTGCATGAGTGTAAGTGCTGTGTGCCTTTTCACAAATAATGAGCCAGAATGTCTTTATTGCTTTGCTAATTAATACAAAGTTTGGTTTAGCGCTTTGTCTTAGCATGAGATGTCATGTATTTCCTTAGCACAAGAGCGCCTGAGTTTTCCTTATTGAGTTGTAAAGAGAGGAATATAATTTCTAAAGCATTTCTCAGGATACTCTGAGGAAAAAAATAGCTTGGGTAAAATTTTCTGTTTTGTTTTATCAGAGACTGTAAAATACTAAAAGTGAAATGGGGGGTCGTGTCATTGCTATTGCAACTAGAGCTGTGTAATAAGGGCAACAAAACCCCCCCCCAAGAACAATATAAAGCCAAGAAATCAGAAAGGAAAAGACGAAGAAAAATCAGATAGAAACAGAAAAAGGAAAAATTGACAACACTTTTTCAAAAGAATGAAAAAAATCCTTTGAAAGAACAAAGGCTGAAGAAAGATTTTAGGGGAAAAAATAGATTTTGGCCATTTTTTCATCCAGAAGCTCCCTTTGAAATCAGAAGCAGCAGCAGTAAGTCACTCTAAGCTCAGCTGACACTATTCAGCATTGTTTGAAGGAATTATAACAATGTATGTGTTTGTGTGTGCCAGAGATGTAATAAGAGTGACATGAAGAAAAATAAAATGAACTCTACAATAAAGTGTAACTCTTTGACCCTGAAGAGGATCACTGTCCATTTTTCAGTTGGGTGATAAGATCAGTACAGTATAAGGTTTTAATCTGGCCATTACTGCTATCTTGCATCTGTGAACTTGTGCATTCATTTGCCACACAGATCTATTTTTAAAGGTAGATACAGTGACTCTAGAGAAGAAACCAAATTCCCAATTGGTATTAAAACTGGCTTCAGTAAGATTAACATTTGTACTCAAACTGTTACAGTTCTCAAAGCTTATCTCAGGAAAAGAGAGGGCTCTGTCTTTTCTGCTACTAGAAAAAAAAATAAAAAAGAAAAGAAAAAAGAAGAAGCAAGATAACAAGGAATGGAGCAGATGGAGTAAATTTTGAGAGCTGTGTGTAGGAGTCAAGCATTCAGATCCCATAAACTAATATTGCAGTTGGAGGATCAGACTCCTACTCACCAGGCTTCAAAAACAACAGGTTCACATTTCTCCAGTTTCACTTGTTTCTTATGTGTCCCTGATGCCATTCTGGCTCCTCTCTACCAGACTGACATTTACACAACAGCACAAGGCCAAATGTGTCTTTATACTTGGGGCAGAACTCCTCATCCAGCAAAAAGAAATTGGAATACGTGAAGAACAGATCTGAGTTTATGTATAGACCACATGTACTTATGGATGTGATATGAAGGAGGACCAAAAATGTGCAGTGCCTTCATCCCACAACCACAAACAGCCATCCGTCATTAGTAGTTGGGTGAAGGCATCCCTGTCATTCATACTTTTCTCCTTTGGAACACATGAAGGGTGAAAAGCAGGTAGATACAGTCAGTTCAGGTGTTCAGTGAAGTTCCAAGGCCTCTTAAATAATGTTGGCTGCATATATCAACCTTGCAACCCCGTAGCCATGAGAAATGCACTGTTCAGGTCTCTGCCATGCCCTCTGTGAATAAGTATGTCTCTCACCAACCTCCTGCACAGGAGGAGCTGATGGGCACAGTTTTTCCCATTTGCATCCATCTCCTACGTGCTGAAGATGTGCAACAGCCCCCACACATTGAGCTGGGATGGGCACGAGTTGTTCGGGACTTGTCTCATCCCCTGGGTCATCTCCATCCACAGTTTTCTATTATGTGAAAAAACATTCTCTTCTGAAGAGTCTGGTTCTCTGTCCTTGATAGCTAATGGGAAGCAACCATCTTCAGCTCCACTGTGTTTTATCACGGTAGCTTTATTTTTAACTGACTTTAATCACCTAATTATTAAGAGTGACACAGCACTTACACTCTATCATTGCAATCTAATTAATTTCTGATCCCATAAATCATTCTTGTAGATCAAGAATTCAGTATCTCTGGGCTGAATCTCTTATTTGCTCCACAGGGACACTCGGCAGCATCAGTTACAAGCAAAGTGCAGCAGAAATGGAGAACAAAGCAGTTCCTTAAGAGGACATAAAGGGACTCTCTTTCTTGCCTCCTGCTAAGCTTAAAATACCTGCAGATGGGAAGCAAAGTTTCAATTGCCTGGCTGCTATTCAGGGCATCTCAAGACACTGCACCTCTCCCAGACAGCTGGAAGAAAACAGGAGGATGCCTGGGATTGCTACTTATTTCCCCATTTCTCTGCATGGAGAGAATTCAGCAGAGGTGACACAGACTTAGATTTTGGTGGCTTGCAGCATGGGGCGGTGGGATGTGGCTTCTTGATGTGTGTGTGATGGAGGCAGATGCCTCACCCTGGTCCTCTTCAGTCTGAACTAAGAGGCATCCTGGGGTCACTCTGTCAAAATACACACTTTTTACAGCACCCTCAGAAGTGTCTTTGAGTAACAGCATCCTAGAAGTCCTGCAAAGCTTCTACCAGCAGGCTTGACAGCACATTTGTTTGTGAAAATACAGACCAGCACACAATTCTAGGAAGTCTGTTATAGGAGACATCCTGAGGACACTCTGGGTTCAGTCTCCTTCCTCACCCCAAAAGCTCTTCTGAACAGCTCTGGTTATCAGAAGACACTTCCTCTTTCTCACCCTGAAGGAGCCATATACAAGCAATGTCTTACCACTTCACATGCAAACCAGCAATCTCCTTTAACTTGCATTAAGGCAAAGTGAAAATAAATATATAAAAAACCAAAAACACCCCCATGAAACAAACAAACAAACAAAAACCCCGAAACTCCAACAACTAACCTAAAAAACTAAACCTAATTGTAATTATCCATACTTATAAAATATATAGCTTGAAGAAATGAAAGAACAGAAAGAATATACTTGAACAGTCTAGTCTAGTTAATTCTGCCCGGGTTCTCTGTCTGTATCTCTCACAGCATCTCAACTGCACAAACCCTCCTGACACATCCTTTGTCAGGGGTCCAGTCTGAGCTCCATCCTTCAGATAACCTGTTCATGGTAGATGACACCAGATTTTATAGATAATTTCCCTTTTGGAGCCCTCGGGAGTGTCTGGCCAGATTTACTCTTTTCTGTTTAAAGATATTTATGTCTAATGTCTTGAGGAGAAAAAAACCTGATGTGTCTTTAATAACAGCAAGCACTGCTCCACTTGTTTGGAGATGCCAGCACAGCCTTGCTAGTGCAGATGTCACATCCTTAACAGTCCTGGAGTCACTGAGAGGGAAAATTTCCCCTCTCTCCTCTCTGTATGAAGTCTACCTATAGCCTGAGTCTTAGTTTTTGTATTTATCTGCACAATAGCAAACTAGTTATCAATATTTAAATGCAGTGACAAAGGTGACTGACTACAAACATCCTTCTTGGACTGTGGGAGTGGTCAATAATCCCTGCAGTAAAACATGGGAAGGAGGGGGTTTTGACTCAGCCTGGCAAGACAAGCAAATGCCATGGGGATCAACAGAAGCCATGCTTCCAGGATGAGACTCTCAGCCCAGAAGGACATGGACTCTGATCTCAAACCTAAAGGAAGGTGTTCACCTGAAGTTGCAAGCAAAGCAATAAAGAGCAGGCAGGAAATCCACCCGAGGAGCAAGGCTGAAATACTGCTCCATGCAACCACACCCCCGCACCCTCAGCCCGAAATTCTACAGATGTTGGGGTGCAAGAACGTCCATCTGTCACTGCACCACACTGTCATGCAACTCAGGGTCTCCCTTGCCAGCCCATGGTGGCTGTGCTGCTGCAAACTTGCTCACTCCAGTCACATCCAATGAAATATGATGGCCTCAGTGAAATTTATTTTGCTTCCCTTGACTAGATGATCAGTGCTCCCAGCAAATCTGACAGCTTCAACCATCATCAATTACTGCTTTCACTATGCAGTGACTCTTTCTGTGTCACACTTTCTATTACAGAGACCTTTGAAATCTGCTTTATTTTAAATGGGCTGAACCAAACCAGAAAAGTTCAAAGTAATTCCCCTTTTCAAATCAGTCTTCTACCAAAATTATTGCACCTTAATAACAGGAACCCAAAAGGAGTCTCACCTGATGTGGGCATTCCTCCTCACAAAACTGGCAGGCTGCCTGTTTCAAAGCTATTCTCAGGAATGCAAGGCCATTACCCATGTCATTTTGTTCTTTATAGCTATGCCTTTACTGCAGTGCAGAGCAGAGCCACCAAAGCAAGTTCCTTGCCTGCAGCAATACCCAAGTCTGGTGGTGTTCATGGAGAATTATTGTTCCCCTATTCTGAGTCCCTTCACAGCAGGTTCTGGTGCTGCTCATCACAAAGGCAGATGTTTGGTGAGAAGACTCAGTATGAACAGCCTGCCAGGCACAATATCAGTGAGAATGGAGTGCTACAGCTCTCTCCCACATAGCTAGAAGGAAGGGCTTGCCATGTTCCACCTCCCCACCATGTAGGGTCCCTTTTCCCAGGAGGTCAAATGAAACCTTTGCCAGGAGCATTGCACTGAGGTGATAGAGAGTTGAAGGGCTGATTTCTCCCAGAACTTGCCTGAGGGACCTGATGTTTCTTGCTTCTCCACATCTCCATTCCAGGAACAATCACTGCAGTTAATGGTGATGGCCAGTAAATGTACCAAGGATGGAGCAGACCAGAAGACCAAAAAAATCACCCTAAGAGGATGCTGTACTCTCAGGCAGCAGTATGGTAGGATTATCTGCCATCACAATTGCTATGTGGGAAGCAAAAGAGCTTCACTCTTGGGAAATAAACATTTACTCACTTCCAACAAAAAAACCCCTAAAAGATCAATGAAAACACTAAGTTGAAGTATACAAAGATCAGGAGTCTCAGCTGAGCTGAATTATGCTTTAGAAAACCTGGGCTTCATTTCTGGCAGAGCCACTGGTCTCTGAGTGACAGAGGAACAGGTGTTTTTTTCCTGCTCTGTGCCTCAATTTCTCCTCCTGTGAATGATACAAATTTGTATCCACTGTTGAAAAATCTTATATAAGTACTATTGTTATTTTTCCCCACCCAAACACAAGCTGTGATGCTTTTTTCAAATGTCCTTAGCAATAAAGAAAATATGATCTTGTTCCTGAGTGTAGGTCTGTATTGGAAGCATTTCACAACAGCTTTTCCTCACTAAAAGCACCGGGGTCTTTTTGAGGAATGTGGTTTTCCATTGTATTAATTTCCCGCTTAAGGATTCCTCACAATGGTAATAAGTGTTATGCTTTCCTGTAGGCAATACTGAGCTTCCAGCAACCTCAGTCAGAGGGACCTTTCATTTCCTCATAAGAAGATCAGAATGAAAGCCAGTGAGGAGCCTCCACCACAAGAATGGTGTGTGTCACAGCTCTCAGCAGCTGAGCAAAACTGGCAGCTGCCTCCAGCTCACCAGCTGCCTCCCAGCAACAGAAAAGGAAGCCCCAACACCCCTCATGCAAGGCAAGAAAAGGAGGAGGGACACAAAAAGTTATTTCACAGGGTCTCATTCAGATCATGAAAGTTGCAGATGAGAAAATTCTTGAAGCTGCAACACTCACTGGAAATGTCTTTTAAAAGCATTGTCTGCAGCTCACACCTAGATCCATACCTGCCATCTCCAGGGAGATTGAATACTATGGTTAAGGTCGGTTAAGTTTTGCACATTGGAACATCTTCCAAACATTGCAAACTCGGTAATTAGGCAATCTCAAACTTTGGAATACTCAAGTCTAAGTTCAAGCAAGTTACCTCTTTCTGTCATAGGAGGTTAGAGGAAAAACACCCAGATGCCTCCTTTGCCCACTGCATGCAGAGCAGAAATCCCTGCATGACTTCCAGGGCTTCAGCTTGTCCACAAGTCTTCATATAAACTAATCACAGTGCAGTATTACTCCACTTGTCAACAGATTGGGAGGAATTGACAGATCCTGGTTTAACTATTTAACTCTGCCAGGGGTAATAAGTTCCCTCATGCATTAAATTAAAAATGACACTTGAAAATAAGTACATTATGGACCAAATACAGCACACAAATGGGGGACAAAGATTTAAACTGCTGCCTGGTGGAGGATTGACAGTGAAGCAATAAGGATCTCATTATCCAGACTTCCTCCGAGCATATCCACTAAAATGGCCCTTTGCATACAGATGCATTTGCTGTGGGCAAATGCCTGCTATCAGTCTGGACAAACACAACTGTTTATTTTCCATTGTAACAATGTTTGAGTTAGAAAACCTGCCAAGGGCTCCTTATGGTGGGCAAACTCTGGATGAGGCCATTCATGCTCAGACTCAGCCCCATCATTCTTGCCTTGTGGCCCACGATCTGTTGGCAAAACGCTCCTTCCCTTCCTCTTCCCTCTGATAACTGTGGGAAAACACTGAACTCCTAAGACACACTTACTTCATAGGATAGGATAGGAGAAGCAATAACATTAATAAAGACAATTTTCCTTGTAAGTGGAGTTCCTTTCAGAGAGAAGGAAATTTCTTTACAAGGTTTTGGTTTGATGGTCTTGAGTTATGCCACCTTCTTCCACTGTTCAAGGTTTCTCTTTCCCTTGCAGCAGTATCCCCTGTGCAATTTCGTAGACAGATACACACTTCTATTCACTCCTGGTGCTGGAGCATCTTTCTAATCCACTGATAGGGGTGGGGTGTGTGACTCTTAATTCAAAAATGTAGTCACCTCTGTGAGGTTGGCCCCCTTGACAGTCAATGCGGAGTTACAGCATTTTGAAAGGAGGAATTCACTCAGTCTTTCTGAAGGAAATTAATTACTCAGCCAAGGAGTAGGTCTTGTGAGCTGAATCACTCCACATTTTTCCAGATCGTCTAACAGCAGTAGGAAGGGGAGACTGGTATAGATAGATAGATAGATAGATAGACAGACAGACAGACAGAAAGAAAAGAGTGCTGACAGCCAAGCCAGTTGGCTCAGGTTTAGCCATTGTTTCTGCAGACATTTGAAGTCAGGCCATAGGAGTCCCTGATGTGAGTTATAATTTTAAAGTGAGAAGACTGCTCCAAAAGGAAATGTTGGGTGAAGAACATGTGAAATGCTCAGGGCCACTAACATGAACTGAAAAGCAAGAGGCAAATGGAGATATGATGTGATGACTCAAGCCTGCCAAATGCTGAGAGCCATGGGCTGGAGATAGGACCACGTAAGGACCAGCTTTCATAGTCAGGTTGGCAGCTGTGACAACTAACATAGATATTTACACACCTTCTATGACAGGATATAGATGTACTGAATTGCTTAGGCACTGTGGGCAGAAAGCAAACTCCTGCAGGCAGGTATGTGACTGTATCCAAACAGCCCCAGTTAAATGCTGGCACTGTGCTGTGCCCATCTGTTCCAGGAGGAGAAGAAAATAAACACCAACAAGTTATTCTTTCAATTGCTACTGGTTTTGAATCTTGAGTGCCCTCCCATAACAGCTTCACATCTTGTGTGTCCTTTGAGAAACAGTCACAATTGTTAAAAGGTTGCAAGCTGATTATACAAATTCTATTGAAAATCTATGCCCTGGGAGAGGATATTGAATATTTTTACTGAAAATGTGTTCTTTACTAAGTGGTGGAGATTTGTAGAATAAAATTGTTACTGATTGGACATCCTTTCAATTCTACGGGGAATATAAAAGGAATTATCTTAATGAAAGCAATTCTAATCAAAGCTCCCATTACACTGAGGTTGCAAGGAGATATTGGGACATTTCCTTTGACCAAATGCTCACTGAAAGTAGGAGAGAGACATATAGGACTGTTTTTGGAGTAAGACTTTGCACACTATGTCAGGTGTGTGAAGATGCACATCTTTAGAAGAAATAAAGGCGTTTGTTAGCAGCCACTGAAGAATAAAACTAAAAATAATTGGGAGTTTAATCAGAGTCCACAGTCTGGGTTTGGAAGTGTCCCTGCTGAGACTTCCTCTAAAAACAAAACATAATAGAACATGGGAAAGAGGAAAAGCAACAAAAGTAAAGTTCCCACCCATACTTAAATGTCAAACCAAGCAAGCCCTCCCTGAGGCTTGTTTTCATCTCATTCCCCAAGTCCTGCTACCAGGGCAGTGGATGCTTAAGAGAAGGCAGTGAGTGGTTCCACTTATTTTGCCAAAGCACACTGAAAACTAAGTTCTCTTGTTCTAGTAACTGAGGGGGTCACCCAACCACTCAGAACTGTATCATTACTTTACATTTGCTAAGCTGGTTCACACTCCTGACAGAGCATCCCTGGTGACTTGTTCCTACAGGCTGTCATGGCTTCATCCCATGGGTTGAGCCAGAGAGACCCACTGGCAGCATTGAGGGTCTGGTGGAACATCGCTGTGCAAGAACTCCCTGAGAGGGACACTCACATCGTGTGGCTGAAGGGGAGAAATCAAAATCAATCTCTTCTCAGCAGTCCCTGCGTGTCGTATCTCAGCTCAGCACTGCTGTGCCGGGCTCCCTCCAACAGTGCCTCAGGTGCAAACAAAATTCTCAGAAATCCTTTCCTGGATTACTCAGAGACATTCATATTCATTAGGAGTTATCAGCACACAAGCAAGGCTCACATTAATTAAATATCTTTGGCATTTGGGAATTGAAGAGTTTGGTCTTGTTTTGTTTAAGTTTGATTATTTATTAGAAGTATTAACTTATTCTGACCTAACTTTCTTTGAAATCTTTCCCAGTTACAGGAGCATAGGCTTATAAACCCGGGAGTTGAAAATGCATCCACAAAGATGCAGACAGTGTAGAAGAAACACTGTAAATGAAAATTCTGACCTCCGTTTTTTAAAGCTCATTTTAAGACATCAAATGAGAAGAACATGGAGGAAGTTCTTCCCCCCCTCCTTGACTCTTTCTCACAAAATCTTTGTACCAAGAGTGCCAAGCACCTTTGAACCTGCAGCTAAATGAATTACTTCCACTACCAAAATAACTTATATAAATATAACTAATCCCCTTTCATTAGAAATCTGGTCACAGTGTTAACACTGATGGATGCACTGAAGCCCCTTAACCAAACAAACAGTTTGTTACAGTCTCCAAAGGTGGTGAAGGCCTGAGCACTTCCAGGGACATGGTGTGGTTCTTGGGGTGTCCAGCACAGGGCCAGGAGTTGGACTCCTCACCATGATCCTGATGGATCCCTTCTAACTCAGCATATTCTGTGATTCTATGAGGCATAACCAGGTCAAGAATTCCTCCAGGAAACCCACAAAGGGAAAGAGTGACCCAGTGGGATCAGTGCACATAAGCTTGGGACACCGGTCATGAATAGCAAGTGATTTTTCCAAGGCTCATTTCTCAGGGAACAAGGAAAGTTGTGGGCACAAGAAGCCTCGTGCATACCCTTCCCATAATATGCAGTTTGACTCTGAGTCAACCACTTTATCCCATAAATACGAAAGCCTGAGTGAGCCATCTTTGAGATCTCCCTGCTAGCCAGTGTGGATGCATGGTGGTGATCTCCCCTTGAGCTGGGACACCCCTCAATATTTCTCCTTGATGCAGAGTCCTTTTATCAATGACATATCTTTGGATAAATCCAGGTCAAGCTCTTTCTCATGTACAATTGGACTGCATGATGATGACTCTCTGCTTGAGCTGGGAGGTTTGAGATTCTTTACCTGAGACTGAGATCCTTCCTTTCCCAAGATGAAGAGATCCCTTATTCTTAACAGATCCTCAGTAAGTTGCTGATAGCACAGCAAATCAATGCTAATCCATGTAGTTCATTCATTTAGACACTGTAACTAAACCATTGTCCAAGTCTGAGACTAAAATTGGACCTAGCGAGACCTAAGCTCCATCAGAAGTTTAGAAAGGAAGGGAATGTACTCTGAACCTCATTACTCCAGGGAGGATTTAATTACTCTTTGTATTTCTCTCATTAGTTATAAATCATGGTCCCAGTCTGAGTCTGAAATTGGACCTGGCTGCATCTAAGATCCATCAGGAGTTTAGAAAGGAAAGGGAGGGGGGGGGGAGCATCTCCCTGACCATTTTGCATCTCTGGTCTCTATGTAAATCATTCTAAATTGATTCTACCTCAATTTTCCTTTGTATGTTTCATCCATGTAATAAGTAACAGTGTGAACCTTGGTGTCGGACTCTGTTAAGTCACACTTTGATAAATTCATATAAAAAACATTTTGCCAATATGGCTGATGGTGATTCTTGGAGCGATCCTAAATCACTCATTCATGACAAACACACCTGGCAGTTTAACAGCACTGCAGTCAGAGATGTGAATCTCCTTACAAATCTGCTGTAAAAAGGTAAATACCCCCTGTTCAAAACCATATTTTTCACTAAGTTTCATTGCCTGTTTTTATTTTATTTAAAAACATTGGCCTTTGTTGCTTAACACAATACCATTACCCAGACAGCCTGCAGGGTCCTATTTCAGCAATAATCCTGCAGTGGCTGCACGTTGGCATTGATTTATGCTTGCATTTTTGTAAGATAGAGAACATTTCTGTTATAAGAGTTTCCTTGTTTACTGAAGGGCACAAAGACCAGCTAAATTATTTCAAAAGCATGAAGTAATTTGTAACAGGTGCTATTTTACTGATAGGAAACAACTGCTCTAATGCAAAAATATTAACCATTGTGCAACTTTGCATCACAAAGAAACCACTGCAGAAATTTTTTCTGCAGAAAAATGCTCAAACCTTCCTCATCTGTGAAGTCACCCCCCTGTCATTATAATCCCTCACCTCATGCAGCCTGAGCTCCTGGAAGGCCTGAGGTTTTGAGACAAGGGCCGAGACTTACAATTAAAGGTGACAAAATTATATAGAAAAAGCTACTTAATGCTGCTGAATGAGACTTCCACAGCAGATGAAGGGAGATGAGTGGGAAAGAATAAAACATGTCTCGGTCCCAAAAGGAATAGCAGAAGATTTGGACTATGGAAAATCACTGCTTTTTCCCTACTCTTTTTTTTTTTCCCACTTGTACCTATTTCTGCTGTTCCTATACTAATAGTACATGACACTTTCCTCTGAGCCACAAGAGGTACAGATGTTTTATACATATATTCATAATGAAGCAAAATTTTTATTAAACTTATCTGTGGAAGCTATTGTGGAGTCTGAATTTTATTTACTACTATATAATAAATTCTTGAAGCAGTGGTGACACCATGGTAACAATATTGCAAATGTAATTATTCCTGCCTCTAAAATAGTCAAGTCTTTGTCACATGTAGAACAGCTACACAATAATTGAATACAGTTAGGTTTCCTTTCTTCTAAGCAGGAGGTGAGGAACTGAAAATACATTTCTCCATGGTAATTTGAATCCCTACTTATTTGCAGAAGTCAATGGGAGGAATTACCCATTCACACCCATAGTCTTCTGTTTGGTTGTTTTCCCTAAAACAACTAAAATGGAGAGATTTTTAACTGGGCATCCTAGCAATTCAGGAGCGAGATGGCTTGTTGAAGTGTGTGCACACACACACAAGGAATTGTAGCTTCTGTGAATACAAATTTTTGCAGAGTTAATCAAATAAATTCTCTTTCACAGTTTACATTTTAACACTGTGTGGCAAATTTCTGGAATATGACCTAGAAAGACAATCTTATTCACATACTATGATGAAGTGTAATTCCTTAGCTGCACTACCAAATTTAACTTTCACATGGAAATACTTAATAGAATTTTATAAGGTTTCTTATCAGTACTGGGAGAAATGTCTGAATGGGGAGGAGTCATGAAATATAATCCAAAAATGTTCATCTGTAAAATAGCCAATATTGATACAACATTTAGAAGTGAATGGTACTTTTTTTACTATCCTCATTATATCAGTATAACAGTAATCACATATTTCTGCTCTCATGACATAAAAAAGGCATGAAAAAATGGGCACATGAGCCCCTCAAGAAACATTAGGTTCATAAGCATGTATTTGCATATGCAGCTACCAAATGAAGGCTGGAACTACTGTGCTGGAATATACATTGATGTGGCTCAGCTGAAGCCAGATAAACTCCACTACAATCTGCAGGAGAAGATGCATCTCTCTCATGCATTTTGCTAATGAGGAGAGGGAAGTCTTTCTGAAATTATCCATGTTAAAATTCAGTTTCCTCATTTAGTTTCTCTCATAGAGAGAGAAGGTATTCGATGGAGTGGAATGGAAAACTCATGGAAAAGGGGCCACCCGTGGATTTCAGAATGTTCTGTGAACATTTGCTGAACTTAGACCTTAGCCTCAGAAAGAGTAGGAAAACAAGAATGTTATAAGGACTGTGATTAGGGGAAAAAGCTGAATTGCATGTGGAAGCATGTTAGTGCCTTGAGTGTGAGAAGGGAATTGGGTGCATTTTAGGAGTTGTATTCATTTGTCATCTTTGTCTGTGCCCTTCACAAAGACTGCTGAGCATTTGTCACACCCCTGGAAATACAGTCAGGGAACACCTGAAAGGAGGCAATAAAGGGACCTCTGTCAAAGGAGGCTTTTTTTTTCCAAATGCCCATTGCAGTCAACAGCATTACTTGCAAGTTAATGTTAAATGTGTGCTAAAGTGCTTTGCTGGACAGAGGCCAGATGGCCCAATGCTTCACAAAAGTGAGCTCTAACCAAGGCTTCTCTGGGGTCTGGCTGTCCTTCAGCATGGTCCTCCTTGGCCTTGTCACAGCACAGGTCTCTAGAAAACAAATGCAGACCTGTTTCTCAGTTATGTTGGTTTAGGAATGGTCCAACTTCTTTGTTGTGATCATGGGTCCTCTAGAAATTCCTACGATAAATTGATGCAAGTAATGTGTTTGTTAAGAGAATATTAATTTGGGGCTATTTGGGCTTCTAATTGTGTAGTTAGACATTGTAGAGGCTGCATTGCAGATGGAGGGGCACTGCAATTCCCTCTGCCACGTGTTGGGTGGGTTGGGGTCCTATTTCAAAAGGAGATGGAAACTGGAGCAAAAAGCTTCCTATTGGGGAGACAATGCAAATGGTGAGCATGGGATTCCTTCTAGGCCTGCCAACAAAAATGTCCTTTTTCGGACCCAGATGAGCACCATTTCTTGAGCCTAGGATGTCTGTATTTCTCACAGAAATTGGGCACATTCTTGTTTTCTCTTTTTAAAACACATCTTATGATGTAATAGTCCATCCTTCTGTCTTTCCCTCTGCAGTCAGGCTGTGCTGTAGGAGGCTTCCAGTAAATGTATGTGCCAGAGAAAACCCATGTCTTTCATGAAATGACCCCAAAGACAGAGTCAGGGCAATGTGTGCTCCATCCTCCTGCAGAGTCAGCAAAGGGCATCAGTCTCTGGGGCAGAGAGAAGAACTGAAGGCCAACAAGGAGCAAGCAAGACTCAGCAGCAGGACATTGGCCTGGGACTGACAAGTCAGGGGTATTCCTGTGTTTTGTTTCATGTGAAATATCTAAAAGGTACTAAGCACTGACAGTCATCCAGAACTTTCCTTTTTCAGACATATATGCTAATTGCCAAGCTCAGTTTTTGTGAACACTTTTTGTTCCTTTGCTTTTTCAGAGCCTAAGCAAATAGAGACGCTGAATTGCTTTCATTTGGAATACAGCTGGTGAACTACAGCCAGGCTGTGATCGAGGTGATGTTGATATGATTTCCTGTACCCAGCCCAAAGTTAAAATTTCAGGAGTTCAAGTGCAGGTGAAGGGAAATGAGTTCCTTGCACAACACTTTGTACTGAGAAAAAAAAGAATGGGTAAATAAAAACTTGTTTTCAACTGAAATTAAAAAAAAAAAAAGAAAGCTATTTTTTTCCTACCTTAAAACCCTGTCCTTTAATTTCTAACCCTCTTGCTAGGGTGATTCAGACAGGGGCTGTCTGACTATGAAGATAAGGATAGATGTGATGACTAGTCTGTACAGTGATATATACTTTATTGTCAAGCCAGTTGCTGTGTGAAGTCAATAAACCTCATAGCTATTGATCATGCTGGAAAAGGAAATTAATGCAGTCGTGGCTTGCTTTTGCAATATGATAGGTATGTCTGCACATCATCACCTGCCAGCCTCAAGCTGTTTGTCCTTGTTTGAGTTGGATGGGAGACAGCTATCCAAAAATCTCAATAAATAATAAAAATCAGTGGTGACCTTTGTGAAACTTCAGAGTTGTAATCAGCATGTTGAGAGAGGCAGTTGGGAAGTGACTTCAGGGATCTTTTTTGTTCAACATGGCATATTAATTGGAGTTGGAATAAGCACAGTGAGAAGTGCACCAGACAACATCCTGCCCTCTCTGTCCATATGAGTTCTGCTTCAAACTATCTACAGAGACCCAGGTCCACATGATTTGCAGGTCTCATCCCCTTCTTTTCAGGTCTTCATCATTTCTTTGACAGTCAGTAGGAGCAAACTGCTCCCTGTTATGGTCCATTCCATGGCACTCTTAAGTCACCCAGATGGGCACCGGCCTCAGGTCTCGCACTGCCAAGAAGCAGTGTGTGGAAAAGCAAGTGAAGCACCACCAGCTTGTTTGCCAAGGGCTTTTCTTTCCCAAGCCTCAGCCCAACTCCTCTGACCTGCTGTGAATCTGCAGGTCCCCCCTTGCAGTCAAGATATTTTAACAGAATGGAAGGAAAACTCTTCTTCTTTGACCGCTTATATCAACCACACTGCAAGAGACATGATTTCCATGAGTTTGAAAGGTCAGCCCATGTGGTTTTATTTCTGTAGGCTTAATAAGTGGCTCTCAAGTTCTGTTTGGAAAAAAGTGGTATTTAAACTGGTCATTTCCAGCACACAAACCAGACAGCTCAAAGGAGTTTAAAACTATCTGAAACTATGCTGCACTGGGGCTAAATAAACGGAGAGTGCCCTAAGTTCATTAATTCATATTTGTACTGCTCATAATTATAAATCATAGTACTGCCCTACCCCTACCAAGTTTCATATAGATTAGTGTTTGTATTCACAAGCAGATCTACAGATACCAAAGTCTGCTGGGGGGGACATGAAGTTTGCAAGGCACTTCCTTTACTTTGCTCAGGGTGCTTTTATTAAGAATATTACAGCTATTATAATAAAGTTCCTTGCTGTTTTTACACTTTTGTACATTTCTCCAGTAATCCATCACTAGCTATGTCGGAAAAACCCACAGAACTTAATCAGGTGGAAGTAGTTTGTTTTTCAAAGGATGAAATTTCCTCTGAACCACAGTGCATTATGAATTTTCCAGCCCTACTAGACCAACAGAATGATATTTGAGTCACAGTGAGAAATGGAGTTACATGGTTGGATGAAAGCAGTAAAAACTATCAAGTGCCTTGCTGAGCACGTGATGCTGCTACTCTGTTTGCTCCAGATCTCCAGGAATTACCATCAGTTTTGCTGCATCAGTTGAAGGAAGACACTTTGGAAAACCACTGAGCAGAGAGGTCTAAACTCTGCATAGATTTCTGAACTTCTTTGGTAGGTAATTTAGATGCAAAAAAATTCTTCTTCCAATCTTTCAGTCTACTAGCTCACAATTTCTGGCTGGTATCACACAATCTGTACAGATTCAGCATATACACACCCAAAGCAAAACAAAGAGTCACAGAGTTGTACCAGTGCTCGGTGTTTCTCTTGCCAATGATTACAGCAGTGGAGAAGGGATTAGTAATAAAGGACACAGTCTTGCTGCTGCCACAAGGCAGGAACCACGATCCCTTTTATCTGCTTTCACCGCCCTGATAAGTCTCAGGCCTGCAGTGGTTCTCTGCAGATGTATACTTGTCCCATAGCCTGTCTTGCCCGTGGGTGACCAGACACTTGTCAGAGACAGGAAATATGAGCCATCAGGATTTGCCTTTTTTGGAGCAGGGAACCTGCTTTCCAGTGCAGTCAGTGGCTTCATGATGT
Organism: Acropternis orthonyx; assembly: GCA_035583155.1. Classification (NCBI taxonomy): domain Eukaryota; kingdom Metazoa; phylum Chordata; class Aves; order Passeriformes; family Rhinocryptidae; genus Acropternis; species Acropternis orthonyx. The sequence continues at coordinate 6,299,425 of JAWWEU010000040.1, forward strand.
GCTGCAGACCGGGGAGTTGGGCTGGAGTCATCACTTGCCGATAATTCTCATTTACAGCCTTTGTAGCAAGCTTTAATCTTTTCTAAACATCTCTCTATGGCTCCAAAGGGACGCATCTGAATAGCCCTAATAGGTTGTCATCATTTCACTAATGGGGGTTTATTGTCTGACTTATGGACAGACCTAATTCCACCTCTCATCCCTGCCCTGCCAAAAGTGTGGTCCTGCTTCACTTTACCCCCTGCCCACGTTCTTCTGCCAATGAGTAGGATTATGCTGACATTAGGAAGGACTTCAGGTGAAAAGCCCAATTTCCTTCCACAGTTTTAGTAAGCAGAGGACTTTGACTTCTGAAGCTTTTAGTAGACATAGGTGGGAGGAGAACAAAACCTTTCCATGACCAGATCCATGCAGTATTTATATTATTTACTATGGTACTACTACAGAATACTATGGACACCATCTACAATGTGATGTCCAGCATCTCATTATAGCAGATATGCAACATCAGGAGGTGCAGTGAGAGGATAAAGCTCTATTTTTAAAGCTTTCTGGGTGGCTGCTGTAGACAGAGACTCCAGAGTGAACTGGGCTCTTGGGTAGGTCTGCCTTGAAAATTTCCTCCCTATTCCCTACAGGTCATGATGAATAGGTGGAAATCTTTCACTGGCATCATATTTAGCTACTGTCATACCTGTGGCTATTTTCTGTAACTTTTTAAGAGCCTTCCATTGGAAGAGACACCAACATTTTCTGGCATTGAGGAACAGAAATATTTTCAGGCTCCAGTTGCCAAAATGTACACCAGGGCTCCAGGAGAGTACATCTGCTGCAGGATGTCCCAGGCATGTGTGGCTAACACTGGACCAGTGAAGAGACTCCTTTGTCTCAGAACTCTTTGTTGCTAACTCTCCAACTACTGGCAAAAGAGTTTGTGTCCCATTCCTCCATAGATGCTTAGAGGAAGGTGTTGGGTGGTTGGGGATCAGAGTTCTTCTTTCTAATGGTAAGGATATAGATGAGACAGAGACAGTCTTTTCTCAGGGTTGTACAATGAAAGGTGGACAAAAGTTACTGAACAAAATCTGAAACAAAGAAAGATAGAACTGGTCACAAGAAAAAGATTCTTCTCCTTAGAAGTGGTTAAGCACAGGAGGAGGGTGCCCAAAGAGGCTGTGTAATCTCCAGGGATGGAGAGTTTCAGAATTCAGTTGCACTAAAAGCCCCAAGCAACCTGACCTAATTTGAAGTGAGACCTGATTTGCTCAAGACTTTGGACTTCCTGAGGTGCCTTCAACGTTTATTAATCAATGAGCTGCATGGGTGGTTCAGAAACTGGGTTACCAAGATTAACACATTCAGAATTATGGAACATCTTCATGTTAGCCTAGTCTTTTAAAATCACCTTAAACTTCAGAGAGATGAAGCTTAATCATAAATCTAAATCTCAAAATGAACAAAGAAGACCAAACTATCTGTGCATTCAAAGATCAAATTAAGTCATTCCTTCCTTCTCCATGTCCATCTGGGAAGATGAAGATCTACCTCAGGCAGAGTATGGTACCCCAGCCTTCATGCATACACTGTATCAGGGCGCAGTTACAGGTGAGGAATCATTTGTTGGCAGTAGATCTTCATATTCAGTAATTTTCCTGGAGTCTCCTAGAGCTTCAGTTCAGACTTTTCCTTCTTGGTCCATAGCCTCCTCAGCAGACAGATTCATCACTCCCCACTCCAAACTTGGGGTGGTCCTCACTTAGGCGATGCCTGTGCTCTTTTGAGCAGGTTAAATCCTACAGCCTTCACAAAATCCTGATAAAAGGACTCACCCCCATTCTCTAAGGAAGTGATGTAAATATCTCTATGCATGATAGTTCACACCAAGATGTGATCCCCAAACCTAATTTTGATTACTCTTTATTTTAGAGGATGTAACTTACCCCTCAAGCAAACGCTGGACCTACATTGCATTTCTAGCCAAGCCAAGAGAAAAGGTGGGGACGCTGCAAATGTTAGTAAATGAAAAGGCTGTGGGTGTTTGTCTCTGTTTAACGGCAGCACACTGCTCAGCATGCACTAATTGACCTAGTTTTTCAGCATCATGTGACAGGCTAAATCACTCTGAAAAGACTGCCCTGACCTCACACCTTCTGCTGGAAGCGAAGTCCTACGTCAAACCCACATCCTGGTCTGAATTCACCAGGGGCTCTTATAAAAGCGCGAAATGTATTAATGTTAAACAATGCTAATGCACATATGTTAACCCAACAGCAGGGATCAGCTGTTGAAAAGTGAATCCAGAGCAAAAGCCATAGTTACCAAGTCCTGCCTATGCCTCTGATTATGCCGGCTCAAGTCATTCCCTAAGCTTCTACCTGTAATTTTCCCTCAGGTTTCCCAGCTATGTCTTTTGCAGCAAAAATGTGAGAGGCTTCTACCCTGTGGGAGAGGCAGGGAAGCTGTAGTTACTCTGCATCCACCCTATGCACTGAAATTGGTTTTTCTCCCAGTTCCACAACCCTGTAGTTTTAGTTCACTGATGTCATGTTTTTCAACTCTGCGTGCTGTGGAGTGTTGCGCTTGATTGCTGGAAAAGTGCATCTATTTTCTTTAATACCCCATCCACATAACACATGTATCAATAAAGAATGCAATTTCACCATAAAATATATGTGTTTCATTACGTGCTCCATATGATCTATATATGCCATCATGAAATGTTGCCCTCTGTTTGCTACTTTATGTTACATTTCTCCTGAGGTTATCTTGACTTTCATGTGGCTTCTATACTAGATTTTTTATTTTTTTATGTCCACATAACCTTTTAAGATATACATGTTTTTTGTTACAGGTACAAAAAGAGTTAGGTTCACATATTGCAGCTTTTATTAGTGCTCACAGAGAGGTCTCATTACCCTGAAAGAAACAATAATACCTGCTTTAAGGCAAGAGTTTATCTTTTCAATGGCCATAGAGGTTCCTATTGTCTGCAGAGTAATTTTTTTCTTTCTTTTCGTACTAAACCAGGAAATGTGCAGTGAAAAAAATGGCCTGTTCTTTATTGACTTCACACAGCCTTTTCCAAATCATTTCAAGGGAGGTAAACCATTGCAAAGGCAGACTTCACATCGATAGTGGGAGCAGCATGTCAGACAGACAGCAGTCCTGAGACTTTGCCACTGAAAAATCAATTCTGGTCCATTGGAGTCAAGAGCCTACAATGGCACAAATGAGAGAAGCAACTGACCTATATTCTTAGCTCAACTTTTCTGACATGACTAATTAATTGGCTCGTGGACACCCTTTGAAATCGCAGCCCTTTGTTTTCCTTCATCTTGTCCTGGTTTCAGACTGTTACACCACCACCACCAAAGCCACACCAGTCAAAATGGGAGCAATGGAATGCCATTGTCACCAAGTCCGCAACACAAGCATGGATGTGATGGCCAAGGAGAGACACAATTTCCTTGGCATTGTGTAAATGTATGACCAAACCTGATTTCTTCAGCAGGCTGCTCTGTGCATTGAGTAACATCATGCACTGGGTAATGAAAGGTGACTCCCACGCATAATGTGTGTGATAGTGGACAGATCCTTATTACAATGAGCTCATAAGTGATCTTTCCATCTGACAGGTGATTTCATGGAGCAAACACATTCTGGCCAGAGTGGGATTGCAATGTGGGAAGCTGGCAAGGTGTTTGAACCCGTGTTGTGTAAACATTGTGTATATTATTCCAGTACTGATAGGTTTTAGTTTCTCTTCTTATCTGAGATGAGAGACCCACAGTGATCCTAAATCAGCCATTTTTCTCACTTTGTACTCACTGGACAGAGAGACGTGTCCAGGGGGCAATCCAGATCTCAGGGAAGATTAATTTCCTCCTGGAACTGCCTCAAGAGGGAGCAGACCTCAACGGCTTAAATTATTTTTGTTAATCAAGTGAGATGATTCTGATCCACTTTCCTCAAAGTCAAACATGGAGCATGGGGTGGAAATAATGACCCAGAACAGAAGTTTTCAGTGTATGTCCTGTCAGCAAAGGGTGGAATCTGGACATAGCAGCTGGATTTTAGGTACCAGTGAAGCTGTTTTTTTAATTTAGTTGCCCATACACAGTTGACAAAGGGAAACCAAGACCTTTAGAGTTATACAAAAGAAATCTGTTTGGCTCTTTGATCCCTCTCTCTCCACTTTCCTAGGATTCCTAGTCCATGCTAGGAACAGGGTCCAGCTGTGTGATGAGTAATCTGTGCTCTGTTGTACAATGTCTAATGAATAAAGCCACATTCAAGAGGAAGTCAAAGCATGTTTGATCCTTATCTGTCCAACACATTTATCATGTGACTTGCAGCAAGTTTTTTTATTTCTTCCATATCCCAGTCCCCTGCTAGTATAGTGGAAATTATATTTCTCAAAATTGGAGGATTGTTTTAAGGCAGAAGAACCAATATTTGTGAGATGTTCAAGCATCATACTGAGAAGCTTCACAAAGGTTGTATGGAAAGTTCCCTATTTTCAGTGAAAGGGAATTGTTGATTTAATTTTTAATTGGGGCATAAATAAACTGAATTTCATACAGTGAATGAGGAAGATGTGAAGAAATTCAAAACTGCTATGCTGCACACTGAGAGCACATTTTTTAAAAAGATAGCAAGAGTGCATATGTGAAAAGGGGAAGAATTGGGATTAACCAAGTTATTCTCATTTTGCCATTTATTAACTCCTGAGCTCAGGGTTAAGCTTGCCTGCCCTGGTGAGTGGAAGAGCTTTTCCAGGAATGTTAATAAGAAACACCACTTATTTTCTCTTTATTTATGTGCAACTCCTACCAATATTAACGGGATTCATTAAAACAAATACAGGAAGGAAATGAGGAATAGGAATAGGAAGGGGAAGGGGCAAAGACAAGAGAAGGAAAAAGAGAAGGAGAAGGAATTTTGGTATTCCGATGATATTTCAGTAATGGAATTTAAAACTGAACTGTATTTGTAGTTCTCTTAGCACAAACAAAGCCTGGCACCCCTGATTTTTCCCTTTTCTTTCAGCTGGTACGTTCCCTGCACAGTCCTGGATACACTACCTTTTCCCAAGATGTTTCATGCTCATTCACAGCAGTCATCATCCAGAGAAGATGGGCAAATAGAACAAAGCTCTTAGGATTAAGAACAGAATGCACATATCCAGGATGATTCTTCCCCCCAAGAAGAGTTCAGCCCTGAAAAATATTCATAACCAAAATACTGCAAGGAGTTGAAAGTTCATATTCATGAAAATGCCTTTTGTATGAAATTCCTATCATGTATTTACAAAACCTCTGCCCCTGCTAGATAATAACAGATTACGAATTACAAATGAATGCAGCTGTATTTCATTATTAATTGTTACATGTTCCCAAGCTGTTCGGTCTCATGGTCTGCTGATCATGCCTGACCCACAAATGGAACTCTGCAGCACAATAAAATTTCACACACTCTCGGTGTCCTTTCTAATTAGTGGATGAGTCATGCCCTATATCTGCAGAGTGGAACTGCACTTCCTTTTCTAAGTGCATCTATAGATCAGCGTGCAGATGTCAATTCAGGCTGCACTGCACGACACAATTTTGGGAAAGATCAGCAGATTGTGAGCTAAGTTTTATGCTGAAGCTGCTGGCAGCTCCATGTGTCTACTTTTTTTGGAGCTGAATCCTTCAAAATCTGGTTTGGGATTTTATTTTTTTTTTATGCCTGGTACACTTAGGAGGTTTGGGTGAAACTGAACTTGTCCTTTTGCTTGTGTGTGACAGTAAAACATCCTTCATCTGGAAGGGGGTGCAGGGAGGCTGTTTCCGAGGGTGTTTTCTGGGCAGCACCACACAATTAGTTGTGATGTACACATGCTACCCCAGCTAAAGGGCTCTCTGCTGACAGCCAGCCTTGATCTGCAACTCAAAGGCTCACTGCCAAACAGTTCCACTGTTCAGGAAAAAGAAGAGGCTAGTTTAAATGAGGTCATTAAGTCACTTGGCCAAATTCCTACCCCAGGCATTTATCCTATATGTCTCCTCCAATTCCACAGCACAATTGTTAATTGAAAGCTGGCTTTCGCCCGAGAGTAATGTAGATCTCACCCTTCCCAGCTCTCTGAACCACCAGGGGAACTGGTAATCCTCAAACGCCAATGGAAGCCAAAGTGACCCTTTTCCCATACCCTGGGGCATTGCCTCAATGCTCACGGCATAGACTTTTCTCCCTGGAAAATATAACGCACAGGCCAGGCAGCCAGAAATCTCCCATTAAATTATTCCAGAAAAAGTCAAACTGCCTTCTCTGGCAAAACATTCCAGATGGATTTCACCTGATAACTGGTCAGAAGGGCTGATGTGTTTCTGACCAGCTGGCTGTCCTTCCTTCCTCTGCAGCTGCTGAATTGCCCTCTTAGCCCACCTATGGCTCAGAGGAGAGTGGCAAGGGCACAGCAGAAAGGAAAAATAGCTCCAGGTGATGGATTTACTCCAGCCTCATCTGATGTGCTGGACAACAGGAGCTAAATTTTCCAAGTTTTCTCAAGAAAGGGACAAGTCTTCAGACTAAAATCAGCTGAATACAAACACCATCAGTCCCCTGGGCAACTGGGTATTGCTGTTGGTCACTCCCCAACACCCCAACTCTGTGAAAGCACATGAGCTACCTTCTTCTGAGAGCGGTTAGGACCACAAAACAAATTCATTTTTTGGCCAAATGGATGGATTGCCAGTTCAAAGAGCTCAGCTGTTTTGCTCTGAAGTTACTTGGTTCTGTCATCCCAGGTCACCCCATAGACATAATTACCACAGAAATACACACACTGGCATACTGAGGGTAAGCAAAATAAAATGGAAATTAGGCTGCCTAGGATTTTTTTAATGGCACCAGCATAAATTAAAATGTTATTTTTCTATCTGTCTTTTCTCTCTCCATTATTTTTTTTCTATTAGATTTCTTATAAAATTACATCCTAATCTAGTTGTGTTTCTTTCAGTTCAGTAAATTTTCCTTGTGCAATTACTATTCTCATTATTATCAGCAAATGCAGGCTGAAAGAATGAGAATGAAAGGAAAACACACACGATGAATGCATGAGACTGAAGTGAGCTCTCACACAAGGTTACCAAGTCCTGCCCTCACAGCAATGGGCCATAAATAGAACCACAAAATGGCTCGGGATGGAAGGGACCATTAAAAGTCATGGAGTTCCAACCCCCTGCCATGGGCAGGGACACCTTCGACCAGACCAGGTTGCTCCAAGCCCCGTCCAGCCTGGCCTTGAACACAAATAGAGCACAAACCACAAAGTTTTTTGTAGCCTGTGCAGTTTCTATGTACTTGCTCTTAGCTCAGAACATCCTGAGAATGGTCTTATTCATATAAATATATATAAAATGCCTTTGAAAGTAATTTCTACATGACTTACTTAGAGCTACATACCAGGAGTGATCCATATCAGTGTCTTCCCCGCACTGTTCACTTCTCCTGTTAGTGAGAGAATCCACAGGGATTCTTTTTAATGTCATCGGGAAATAAACAAAAAATGAAAATCCACAAATGTTTTCATAGTTTCCCATGACCTGGACTAAAATGTTTTACCAAGACACACACATAGGATGACTAACCATTTTCTTGTTCTCACGCAATTACAATTGACAGTGGCACAGGGGAAACAGCTGGTTCCCAGAATGAAGAGGGATAGACACAGCACAAGTAGAGTTAATTACACTGTGGTAGATCTAGGGCTGCACTGATTTAGGTCTGCCAAATTTAAAAAGACAGTTCTCAAAATGTGTACCTGGAAGTTATCATCTCTTGGTGCTTCTGACAGGTAGAAAAAACCCCACCAATGCTAAGACCCTCACTCATAAACTGGGGGCACAAGGTTCAGCACATAGGAGCTCTGAAGCATGGATAATTCCACGGTGGCTAGTACCAGTGTCAATGTTTTAATATCATGATAATTTTAACAAGAGTGGTAAAATATGCAGAATTTGGTATAAACTTAGAAGATCCTTTCATAAGTACCTCAATAAAATAAGTTGGAATTCACTCCCCAGGGCCACAGGACAGAAGCAGTTAGCTGCAGCCTTCTTCTGGTAATTGGTAGCAGTTAATGAGACAACTCCATTATTTCGCACTTTAACATTTTTGTCCAGCATCAAATGAATGGAAAGATAGCTCAGGTACCTCTCCCAGCCCTAAAGGGCCTTCTAATCTCAGTCCTGGTTGAAGGGGTGACTTTGTGCAGGGAAGGCTTGTGTGGAGTCACTGCTGAAGCTGCAAATCAATCAGACTCCTAACTAAAGGCTAAAGGGGATTGAAATTAATTCCCCTTTTTGAGAAGAGGTTGGCACAAGTCCCTCATTTTTCTAATGAAATAATAACTCTGCCACATCCCGTGAGGAGCTGTGAGGCATAATAAGCATTTTAAGGTACTTAGTTATTCTGGGAACCAAAACCATCTATATACAAGAAATAAGCATCGTATGGACCCCTTCAGAAATAGAAAGAGGAACCTCATATCACAACAGCCCAGACCTACAGACAATTTAAGCTGAGGGCCTTTAAGTTCCTAGGTTCCCTGTACAATGGTGGGAATAACTCCCTAATTAGATCACGTTGCTCAGGGCTGTGGCCGGTTGAGTTTTGGAAGTCTCCAAGACCTTTCTTCCATCCAGCATGGGACCATTGCATCTCTGAGAAGAGTCTGGTTTTGTCTTTCATATCAGCCCCTCCAAATATCAGAAAGTTACACCCTTGCTTATCTTTTCCAAGTTAACCAAGAGCAGTTTCCTTTGCCTCTCTCTACCATGTGTTCCAGCCCTCTAACCATCTTTTAGCCCTCTCTTTGGCTCTCTCCAGTTTAGTGATAAATACTTTCCTTGGTACAGAAATACAATTGTGTGCTTGAGAGGTAGTTTTAGTGATTTCATCAGCTTTTGAATGTATTAGTTATATATGTCTCTATTTTAATGTTCTCAAGGCATGTAATTTGGACACCTGGCTTTACAGATGGTCAGACAGTAAAAATATAAAAATATTCCTGGTACATCTGTTTAAACATTTGCCAAAGAGCATCGCCTTAAAACTTACTGCATCTGCAGCCTATTGCTAATATCCCAATTGTATAATACTTTCCAAGGGCCCCACACAGTCGGGGGTGCTGATTTCTGGGTGCTGCAGGAGAAGAACAGTTTATCTCAAATTCCTCAGCCCAAGGAGTTTGCAAAGTGGGCTACACAAACGGCAGGAGAAGACACAAAAGAGAGAAATTGAGTATGTTGGTCACAGAGAGTGCCAGCTGAAGACTCAACAATAAGACTCACAGACTTCAAGAGTTTACTGGGTCATCTGGAATGACACTTAGAGAAGGCCTCTGAAGTCTTCAGCTTTTGCAAGAACTCTGAAACATGAAGTGGCCAATTTCTGACTTAGTTAATTAAACCCCTTATTGTCATTCTCTCCCTCATATATGTTTCTGCTGTGGATTCCTTTCCAGTACTGCATTTGTGCAAGGGCCAATGCTGAACACCATAGTGCTACACTAAATTCCTGTATTTTCAAGTGGATAGGGAAGCTACATTCTTGGATTTATTTTATACACCTAAATAAAGGCAATATTGCTGACCTTCAAAATGAAATTTTCCTCTCGGCACAGCAGACCATGAGGCTGAAAGGGATTTCAGAATTCAGCAGGAAAGTATTAGCACCAAAAGCCATCAAGGATATGTTCGACACTGTAGGAACACAGGACAGAGGGATCCCTTGACTCATGATCTGAAGACAGAGATTGTTCTGATGGACAATGGTGCCATATAACCTCACTCAAATGTTTGAAATTGTTCTTCCTCTTCCTTTATCAGCTCTGTATTTGGCAACCAGCTTAGGTGGAAGAAGACTGCAAAAGCCAGAGCCGCATGCAGGATCACCATGTATGAACAGCAGGACTCTGTGCACCTTTCTCCTGTGCCTAACAATATGATAAACCAGTTAGTTGTCCCTTGACATATTCAAGGAGCCTGCTATTTATAGCACAGTAGTGCCCCCCCATCCCATCTTCACATAATCTCTTCATGCCCTGAGAAAGTCTGACATAATTAATCTAAATACACGCTGTTCCATACAGAGGAGGGTTCAAATGCAGGTGGCTGCTCGGATGTTTATGATCTGCTGGTGTTTCCAGTATGTGAGTTAATAATTTTCCTTCCTCTCCTGATAGTCATTCTCCTTACACAGGTCCCACCCACTGCAGTCTCTGGAGCACCCTGGTGGCAAACTTTCCTGTCCCCTCATACGAGGAGCCCAGCAGTAATTAGAGAAACTGTTTTAAACAGTGACAGCTCTTAAAAACAAGTGGCAGGATGGGAGAGAACCCCTCACTCTGGTGGATTTTAATAACACTCTCTCCTACCCATGACACCTGCTACTTAAATGCAACCAGTTTAATGGAAAAGCAAACCACAGGCAGAATAAGCAGGGACCAAAGAAACAAATCTCTTCAATATATAAAATAAAGCTTTTGATATTGTGATGCCAAATGGATTATCCAGGAGAGTGTGCTGAAAGGAAACAAGCATCTCCCCATTCAATATTTATATATCCCTAGATAACAGCCTTCATTGAGATGGATTTGTCAGAGTTACAGTGCTGAGCATCCTTTTATGGTTACTTTCTCAATTTTATGCCTAACAATAAATGGCAGTGATGCTTTCTATTAGAAATGCACAACAGCTGGATTTGGCATGGAGTTCAAAACCTGACTCCAAAAATGGCAGCAATTTATGAAGCTTTGACAAAAATACATAAATGCAATAAGAAAATATTGATTCTTCTGACTTCCGCTTCACAGATTTGACACGTGCACTTATGGCCCAATATAAATGAATAATAACAACAGTAAGAATGATTCATTTCCTTAAGTCCTTTCAGATTTCACCTTTGAAACTCTGCATGGCTTTTTCTTACCTCCATTACTGTTCAAAATCCCTCACGTTAATCTTCCTTTTAATACTGTTGTTACATTGCAATACCTCCAGAAGCTGCAGCATTTTAAAGGCTTCTTTGTAAAAAAATGGGACCTATTTTTTCTGTTGTCAACAGATACAGTCCCCAACTGAAGAGTTAATGACCTAATAACAGGTGAGACAGAAGCGGTCAAACATATACAACATGAGACTATCTCCTGTTGTCTGTTGTAATCTGCCTTAATTCCTCATTTCTCTCTTTTATTCATCTTGTCATTCCATGGATGGATGGGATGTCTTCCCATTCTTGGTGTACAAGATCTGTATCAGCTCAATTCAGACCTTGTCTTAAAGCATAACTCTTTGGAAAGCTCCTCATTGCCACCTCATCAGAGAAAGTCTTCATGCTGACAGAATCATCATGACCAGGATCTTAAATTTGGATCTACACTGAGCATCAACCCAGGAACAGTTCATGGTGGCTGGTATCAGTCTTGGCATCACAGCTTACCTGGGCGAGAATCTCTTTGCTCCACAAATAAGATGTGAGATAATATTGACCAGAAATGCTGATAAGAATCATTGCTTCTTGTACCAAGAGTTTGCTTTGAATTAAAATGTTGAAGGCCTGGGAATCTTCACTATTTTTCTACTGAGGTTGAAAACAGTTTACCCTGAGTGAGTCTGGCCACTTAGGAAGAGTTGCCGTAGTTCTCCAGGTCAAAGAGGGAAGCTCAGTGGTGAGTTAATGCACAGAAGCAACATCCAGGAGATACACTATAAACTCCTTGTCTTCTTATTTATGAATTTTTTTAAAAAATATCCTCATAATTCTTGGGCATCTTTTATATTTTTCTAAGGGCATAGATCTTACAGAGAGTTCAGATTCTTGGTCTGGAAATCTAAAAGAATTTAGAAAATCTGGGATTTGTCATGGCTTGTGTTGAGTTGGAGACTGCATGGAAACAATGGTACACTGCATGTTCTTGGTCAGTGCTGAAACTGGGCAAGTCCGTAGACATTCCCAGGAGAATTAATTAAAAAGAGGCCAAGGAACTCTTCTCCAACCACAACTGAAGAGTTTAGATTAAAGTCTTGTCTTTTTTAGCTAGAAATTATACTCTTAAAATTGCATTTTATTAAAAAGGCTTTCAAATACTGGAAAATTGGCATAAAAGAACAAGTAAATGAAAGGCCTAAGAGAAGAGATGATTTTTAGTTTGTTTTTTTTTTTAAACTACTGAAATCTAATATACTGAACACAAATATTGCCATGAGGCTCAGGATTTCTATCTTATTTTTCTGTGTGATTCTATTAATTGTCTTTCATACACCTGGAGGGGAAAATTGCTCAGAGAAAGCCTCTGATCTAATGACATTATATCCCCACTTTTTTAATAAGTGTTGGGAAAAAATTGATAATATGCACCAGAGGTGGCTGAGTCACTCTCCAATATCAAAGCACTTTCTTAACATATTAAAATGCCAAAATAAAGGCATCTCTTTGAGGACAAGCAAGACAAAAGTACTTCCAGATTTCTTTTGATGCATGGGGAGAAGTGAACCACAGGGGAAAACCCTGGTTACTTTCTTCCTTTGTGAATTACCTTTAACTACTGCAGAATGTCACCGCTGAGCCAGAGGTGACAACTGCATCAAGTCTTGTCAGCTTTGCTGATGCCAGTGTTTTCTTACTGCTCCCTGTTCACAGGGAAGGGAGGAAAAAACAGGAGCCCAGCAGTCCACAGCTTTGCAGGAAATTGCTGGGTGTCTTTGGACTTCAATCTTAAGTTGTCCTCATCCATTTCTCAGAGTAAGTCTATCAATTTCATGCAGTGTCTGGGTATAATTTGTAAGGTGTTTTGAGCTCCTCTGACTGGAACTACTTTTGGAGGGCGTAATATTGCATTGACTGTTGAGGGCAGATGACTGTGAAAAATCCATGTTTTAAACTAAGATTTCAGAGAGAGGGAGAAAGACAAGCATCTGACAGCTATGTTAATCATATAACTTGCAGCAACAGGGGATCTTTTTAATGCATCAGGTCTTGGTGGATATTTCTGATGGATCAGTCTACTCATTGGTATTCTGGAGGGGCTCTGCAGGAATTCAACTTGTATTTCTTCTGTCAACACATTTTTTCAGCAACTTCTTAGCATGTCTGACATATTATGAATATATGGTTGTGGAATCAAAAATATTTCAGGAGTGAGACACACACTTCTGACACTTGCCATATAGACTGAAGGTATTTTACTCTCATAGGAATCCCAGCATCCTTTTGACAAATGTCACTCATAAGAGAAGAGAACTCCACACCTTCCCTAGCAAGCCTTTTAAATACCAAATATAGCACTTAAATGTGTATTTAATTTCCTCTCAATTCCAGAAGCTCATATAATGCTTCTTTTGATTAGAAAAATATATTATTTTACTATAGTAATGAGGTCTGTGGTGCTGCAAATATGGAAACAATAAAATCTTCTGTTTCCATTCAGTTGCCTTTCCATATCACCGCTTTCTACAGAGCTGAACCCCAGGCAGACCACGGGCTTTTCCCCCAACTATTTTTATATGGAAGTAAAGGTTTCAAAGCAAATTTGCTATGCGCTTTTCATGGGAAAAAAAGGACTTATAACTCAGTGAATCGAAGATTTCCTACTGAAAAGCCTATATGTTATCAACACCCCCTCACAGATTAGGGAGCTGCAGGGATGGAAGCTGGAGTTAAATGTGGTTGCCTGGGTAAAATCTCTTTAGAGAAATGCTGAATATACTGACTTTATAATACAGTAACATCTTCAAAATGCCAAGATATTTTTTAAATCGCCTACCTTTGCTACAAGATCTGTTTTAGATCTTGCTGACTAGTGATTACAGATTTTTGTGCAGCTCGAAGAAATGCCTTTGGTTTGCTCAAAAAAAATCTGTTGTCAGTGTTTCAGGCTCAGTTTGAGTAAAATTTCCTTTGTGGTGTGGTCCTTCCTTCCTAGAGAAGGCTGTGCACTGAGTAAATGCACAAAGACAAGCTGGATGGAGGAGGCTGGACCTGTATCAGCTAAAGAGATGACAGTTCAGCAGTTCAGCTTGAACTGAAGGCTCAGGCTTCCATTTACACACGGCTTACACTGTTCAGGGAGCCAATAATCACTAGATAGTTGTACCTCTGCCAGTGCATCGTTTCCCCACCTGCATATTTGGGCTGGAGTCGTTTCTCTGCCTGATAAAAGCTTGGAGCTGATAAGAGCCTGTTTTCCAGGGATGGCCATCACAGCAAGTATCTTCATTGGCCCCTGCAGCAATGAAGGCTAAGATAACATTCTTTAATGTGGTCTGCTGAAATGGACGTTGTATTTTTTTACAACAGCTAATATTGGGTATTAAGAGAGGAGATAAGAAACTGTGTGATGCTTACCCTTGGCATCTCCCCAGAGCTTCTAACCACCAGTGGCACAGTCACTTCCAAGTCTCACCCTGCCTCTGGGCCATCATATTTACAGGACGGATGTATTTTCCATGGATTTGTCCAGCTTTTTTTCAAATCCAGTTTAATTTTGGATTCCCTGATAACTTTTTATGACTGCCAAGGTTTTGATGAAGTTTTGAGAAAATACATTTCCAGTTTTCTTTTAAAATATACTACTCAGTCACTTTGAAGATGACCCCTGAGCACTGTGCAATGAAAGTATAAGGATGGATACATGGGTGAAGACCAAAGGAGAGTCCATCCAGTGACCATAAGTTTTTCATGGAAGAGGAAAAAGGTAGGACACTGAGAGGGTTGTGAGCCATCCCTAAATATTTTCCCCAGACCCAGGAATTCATGATTTAAAGGCTTCCTGACTCTGGCCCAGTGTCATTTTATTACACAGTGCTTAAGAAATTTTTCTTCCATCGACTTGTCTCATTTCTCTTTGAACTCTCACAAATTTTCAGGATCATCCCACAGCAAGGAGTCCAATAATTTGTCTATGCTTTGTGAAAAAACAGTTTAGTCCCTACAGTGCACCCTTGCTGTTTCACACTCTTATTGCAATGGCTGTTTGTGTGTCCTTTAGCTTGCTTTCAAAGGCCTGGCACTTTCAGGTCTCTTTGGGTGCAATTCTTGACACTGAAAGAGAAACCAGCTGTTCCTCAGGCACTTTCTGCTTTCCACTGAGACACTACAGCTTTGCTCAGCCCCTTGACCCCCCAGACACCTCTTTTCCAGCTAAGAACACTCAGTTATTCTGTACCATAAACACATCCTCTCTGAGACCCCCAAAGAGCTCTGGCTTGTCTGTAATGCATGATTTCTCTCTACAAAGTCATGCCTGATATATTTATTCTTGTGTCCGCTGATTATTTTATATGACAGTTTCAGCTGATTTTCCTGGTGTGGAAGTCAAATACACTCATCAGATACACTAGTAAACAAACATACTTGCACAGTTATAGTAAATAGTTATTCCAGTCCAAGTAATAGTTCTCTGGACTCCCCAGGGTCCTTTTTAATGCAGAACTGATTTTAAACAGAATTTCTCTGCTAGTGCAATTGATTGCAGTGATAGGTTACACACCGCTGCAGGTAGCTTAGCAATTTGCTATTGGAATTCCTTTGAACTGAAAACCTCCTTTGGCTCACTTCCATACACATATCCTTCAGAGGGACTGTAAGCCAAGAATTTGGAACTCACTGAAGAGTAATCAGCTCGTGCTAATCGCAGGATCCTCTCTGGTTCTGGGCAGCTGATGATCAGTACAGAAAAGTGTAATCAGAAAACACCTATGTTACCTTATTGCAAGCAATTCAGGCATTTAGGTCCTAATTTCTATCCTTTTTCACTTAAGCCTTCACCTTTACAGTCAAGTATTTTGGTATGGCGGGGTATCAGGAGATGGAAGCTGTCAGTGATGAAACCCCTGCAACTCTGCTGTGGGCAGTTCAGGGGGACTCAGTTTAGCCCAGTGCCTTACACTGAATAATCCCAAACACAAGTGTTTCCAAGGTATCTGAAGGCCTCACCAGACCTGTATGTCCCATAAGAAATGGGGAGCACTGGCGGTGGTAGCAGAGCTTGTGTGTCCTCCGGAAGGAATCCAACCCATGTACACCAAACCCAGTATGAAAACCAAAAGAAATTCTAGGGACTACTGCCGGGGAAATTAATTTCCAAATCTCACCAGGGCTCTGAAGCAAATGACTAATGAGAATGCAGCTTTAGACTCTGTGTTTTCAGAAGAAGAGTTTGCATCCTACCCAAGAAAACCTTTCAACCCCGCTGAGGTCTCTGCATGCTACTTTGATATACATTACCATCTTGAAAATGCCACTCTGGGAGCAATGCACACACACAGTTTTGATACTCTGAAATAGGAGTATCTATCAGAAATACTCTGAAACTGAAATAGGAACAGCTCCATTTTCAGGGCCCAGAAAGGGCTATCGGATCCCCATCTGTGTGGCTGGAAGTTTAGGGCATTTCTAAGCTGTGTAGAAACATTCCCAAAACTCCTGCCCTTATTCAACAAGCCATTGCACATCTCTTTTATCTTACCCACAGCACTGTGGATCCACAGGGTGTCTGTGTCCCTCTGTGTACCCCCATCTGAAAACTGGTCCTGGTGTGTGGCTACTCCTTGGTTGGTTGGGGAAGGCAATGGTCACCGCCCTGCTAAAAGGCTTTGGAAAGGAAGCTGGAGAGACAACAGGGCACAGCCCTGTCTCCCTGACCAGCAGCAGAGCCTGGTCAACAGCACTGGGAGGAGTCAGAAGACCCAGCTCTCTTCTCAGCTTTGTTCTTCACCACAGCCTGTGTTCCTGCAGCCAGCTGTCCCCATCCTGGGTGGCCCTGAACTCCCTACGCTGTGAAGGGAGAGGTGGGCTCACCCCATGGGGCTGTCTGAGTCCTCATGGGTGGTAGGTGTCAGAAGTTTCCTGTTCCTCTGAGTTGACCAAGCAGGAGGCCTGGGGCAACAGAGCAGCTTTCAGACTCCAGAAACCCAAACAGGAATCTGGATTGAAATGGGCTTTTTTTTCTTTTTCCCCCCCCTTCTTTTCTTTTTTTTTTTTTTTTATCTTTTTCATCCCTTCAGATGGAGACGTTTAGAGACAGACAAAATAGAGCTGTGGGGAACCATTTCCTAAGGGGGCATTCTGGGAATGAGAGACATGTGTGCCACTGTCCATCCTTAAACCCTTCATGCAGGGAGCTGTCCTAGGGGCACCCGGGATACAGCTCAAAAGGGCTGTATTTGGCTCCTTTAGCTAAAGGATTTAATCTCCATTTGCTACCTTTGCAATCATCCGTGGTGCATGCAGCAAGGCAGGGTACCATGAGCTACCAATGCAGCCTCACTCATTTCTCTGCATGAAAATGAGAAATAATTACATCAGCACATGTATAGGGATCAGATTGGGTTATAACACTGACCCTGCCCTCTCCTAATATGAAGTGCCCAATTTCTTCCAAATTAGTGTTCCAAATCTGTGTTTTGCATGCTGTGTGCAGGAGCCAGGTATCTACACACCCATCTTTGTGTCTCTCCACCTCAAGAAAATGCAGTCTCTGTGTGTATCAGATACTTGGACTAATACCTGGGATCACAAAGTTACCACAGACTGACCCCTTCCTCTCCTTCTGGAGAAATCGCCGAGTCAGGGGACGAGTCCTGCCCATCACCCAAGGACAAAGCAGCTCTGCTGCCTCCTTCAGACCTTACACCATACCAGAGTCCTCATAAGAGCAAGACGTTTGCAGATGACAAATAGGAGAGGGAAAAAGGGAGTGTAATGAGGGAAGGAGGTGTGGGGAAAAAAAGAAAGCAGCAGTGCTCATTAGAGATACATGGAAATGATGCCTTTCATACCTGCTTCCCTCCCTTTTGCTCCTTCCATTCTTCAGACAAATGAGATACCCACGGCACATGCAGTGCACAGGCCTGCTTCCTCAATTATTAATGGAGGATGCTTTGTTTTATTTAATGCCATGGTTTTGATTAGTTTATTCTCCTGGGATATGCTTTTTTCCCCCCTACCTTGTCTCCTCCTTTCTCTGATCTACCTCTAATCCATTTTTTTTCCCTTGCAGAAATTATGCTGCCACTTCTGCCACCAAGTGCTTTGGTAACCCAGGCTCAGGTGAGTCAGGCAGGCATGATGTTTCTCCAACAGGCCATACTGTCAGAGCCCCTTCTTGGGAGAGAGGGAGCCTTGCTAGAAAATAATGAGAACTGGCAGGTCTGATGATCCAAAGCCGAGAAACATATGCCTGGGCTGCCTCTTTCATCTCTGTAATTGGGTTTTTCTACTCCTGTCAATTAGGGCTTTTTAACTCTTCCTCCTGCCCTGGTGTGTCTCCTTTCTCAGAGCACAGTGTGAGTGTCTGAATGGCTGATCACAAGGGTGGCCCTGGGGTAACTGGCACTGGGGTAATGCACAGAGAGGTAGGTTTGTACAGGAACATGGAATCCCACTGGAAAATTGTAGTTACTTTGATGGGAGAGGGAGAACTATTTCTGCCAGACACAGATTGACACCTTTGGGCTCAAGGAAGGGAAGGTCTTATTTTCTCTTGTCTCCAGAAGAGCCTGAATGCTACAAAGACAGGGCAAGGTTTTTTCCTACTTTCAGTCCAACCGTGAAGTTTATTCCCAGTGGTGTATTTATGGAGGATTACTCTTAGCTCCTGCACTGATGGTCTGAGGGTCACTTAAAATAGGCAGCATCTCTTTTGGGAGAGCAGTGTCTGCAGATTTGACCTTGCACCTTTTCTCAAGCCCTGCCCACAGCTCTTGACACCTGGGACCATGAGGCTGCAGACAGCAGTCGAGGCTGCTGCCAGGGCCAGGGAAGCCTGCTGTAATTCACCCTGGACAACCTGTCTCATAGTGGGAAAATGTCAAACTCAACAGCTTGAGAATTGGTGAAAAAGGTGAGGTCTACTGATTTCAATTCTGCCCAGTAATGTGAATAGCTCAAACCATCCTTAAGCAGGACAAAAGTTAATGGCTTTCATCTCCATCACAAACAGCAGCTCTTTTCAAAGGGGAATTCAGGGCTGGGAACCTCAGCTGCCAGGCTGGAGGCAGTGACTCTGTGTCAGCTGCACCAGTCACCCCTGCCGTCACCAGTCTGCGTGCTCTGGTACAACTGGAAAACAATGAGGATTCTTTCCATGAAGTGGATTTGAAGATATATTTGTCCCATAAAAGAAAAACAGGCAAAAGCTATTAACTTTGAAACGTATTTTGAGTTCCACATTGCTTAAGACCTTTTTTCGCCTCCTTTTTTTAATTGGAAAGGTAATGTTTAAAAAAAATAGTATTTTTAGTTTTTCTTCGCAACTGCAAAACAAGATTCAAAAAGGTCTACTTAAATATCATTGTATGCAAAAATTCCAGTTATAAATGCAGCTGCAGAAAGTTGACAAAACTCTTCCTTCCTCTTGCTCTCTCCTTGTGATTTTTGATCTGGTATGCAGAATTCTGCTGAAAGTGTCTGATATTTTGTGATTCGGCACAGATGTGAGCAGATGGAGAGCAGCTGCTCCAGGACTCTGGACTCTGCATCTGATACTTGGGCATTTGCAGTTATGGATCCAGCAGCGTCCAAACCCTCCGCAACCTCCCAAAGGGAATTATACTGATTTTCCAGAGAATTGGGCTATATTACAGATGTAGCTAAAGCTCTCCTCTCCTAACCAAATGCAGTGGAGTCACAAATTAGACTTAAAAGATTGCTTTATATGTTATATAAAAAATCTGCATGAATTTTACTGCCAGGTTGTGCCCAAAAGGGACACACAGTGTGGGTGGCTGTGCATGTCTGTGCATGCAGGAACAGAGACAGCCACATGCCCTTTATATTTCACCAGCTTTTCACCTGAAAAATACTACAAAGACCAACTACTATTGCATTCCATATAATACTCATCTTTGCACAACCAAAAATGTTTATCTGAGTACCTGTCAGCGTCAGACATGTGGGGATAGTTATTTATCAGCCTTGCTGCTGAAAAAAAATGGGGTCAGATTCAGAGAAGACAAATTATTTCACAAGCCTCAACACCAATTAAATATGTATTTCATTTTCAGATTTCTGCAAAAAGAATGAAGGGCATATTGCTGGCTGTCTCCTTGTCTGTGTGCATGATTCCCCCTGGTCTGCTCCTTGGCAGAAGCAGGAAGGGGGATGCAGCAGCAGAACACGGGTCCCTCCTCAGACCCTCGCTCTGAGCACACATGCAAAGATGTCCTGGTTTTCCAGCCATCCATGGGCATTGTGAAGAGGAAGCACAGTTTGGAGGACATGAGAAAGGGGCTTTCCACAGTCAAGCTCTGAAGTAATTAATGTTCCTGAAGAATGAACTCCAAGGAGTATGTGACTGAGAATAGAGATGCACTGATGTGTCTCTTTAATCAGGGCAGAGTAATGAACAGATCCACTGAGTCTGTATAGATCAAATTCCACTTGGATGCTGTGATTGAAATTACACCAGACTCTGTTGAATATTGAGGAATTATTCTAAATTAAGAAAAAGTGCCCTACCCTGCAGGGGACTGACAGCTCTCCAAATCTCATGGGAGCAGGTGAAAACAAGAGAAGAAAACTTAATCCCCCATCTGAGGTCTTCTGGTGACACAACAGTACTGTTAAGCTAAAATCTTTATATCAAGGTAAATGAGCTGCTGTTCTTCCTGGCCACTCTACCCAACCTTCAGGAACCCAAAGAGTGAGCCACAAAATCAGGTTTTAACCTGAACCTCTATATCTATCAGAGGACAGTGGCTTGAACAATAAGCTCAGCCTTAAAGCTCTAGCTGGTGTCATGCTGCCAACCCATTCTTCGTAAAGTGATGATCTGCTTAATTTTTTAAAAAAAATTGGCAACAAAATAGACTATATCAGTTTAAAATCTAGCCCTGAATTCTCTTTAAGAATAAATGAAGGCATAATTTTAAGTATTGGGCCTTTAAATAGTTTACACCTTTTAAAGTGCATATTATATTTGTATAATGCCTTACATTTGCTGCACCTCCAAAGCTTTCTCGTTTATTTCCCCTTCTTCCATCATCTCAATTATCATGGAAAGTGGATAAATGCCAGCAAAGACAGACACAGCTTATGACATCTCTAAATGCCCAAGGGGTAGGTACATCTCTGGGGAGGCAGGAGCCTGAGTTAAATGCAAATTTCGAGCAAAGCAGAGGAGGGATCAGCACCTGGCTCTTTCACACTCCAGAGAATGATCTAATTGCTGGCCATTAGTCCTCTATATGACTCAGAAATCTCTCTGTGCCCAGTGCCTGTTACCAAATCTAAACCCAGGACCTAATCACCGGGGATTGGAATTTTATGCTGAAACAGGGCAGTAGATCTGGCAATAAGCAAGAAATCAGGGAAGAAAATCTGACTCTGTCCTTTACTTAGTCTATTACTTGCCTAAAGGAGGCACCAAGTTTGTTTGGGCACAACAGCCTTAGTATGAGAAATAAATGGGCGGTTTTATTACAAGCAAATGAATTAAACAAAGAACACTAACCCAGGGGTATACTTTTTG
>JAWWEU010000040.1:6321041-6359332 GCA_035583155.1 Acropternis orthonyx
GTAAGTAAATTTTTCCTACTTGTTATTTTTCTTTGCTCCACGGACTCTGTCATTTTCCTAAATTTAATAAAAGAGAAATTTTTCTCACATTAGGATTTTCTGTCCCAGTTTTCAGGCACATCAAATTCTGCTTTGGCAAGTAGACCTGTTACACAGAAGAGGCGTCACTGCTGCTCCAGAAATGCAAACATCAGTTTCAGAGTTAGACTCCTGCTTCTCAAAGCTGTGATGCCTTTCGAAGCAGTGCCCCCAGATGCTCAGGTCACACTCCCTTCTTATCTAGCCAGTCTCAAGTAGCTTCCTCTATCTCACTTGTCTGAGTGCTGACCCCAAAGAAATTCTGACCCCTAGGAACGAACTTTGGCAAGACAAGGGAAATCAAAACCACAGAACAAACAGCTTTTGTACAAATTAAGGTCTCTGCCATCTCCTTCACCCTTTACCAACTCTTGCTGAATAAGACTCCATGTGCAATAACCATAAAAAACAGCAGAGAGATTGATTTGCCACTATAGCTCTGATTTTATTTTCTTTCCAGCTGGTCTGCAATCCTCTGATCTGCTTCACTACGTCTTGACAGCTCCAGCATCTCATGGCAAGAGAAGGAGGCCCACTGAGAAAGGGCTGGTACCTCCCAGGTCTCTGCTGCCTCCTGGTGAGTCCCATCTGTGGTGGATGGTGAACCTGTGCTTGGAAGGGGCAGCAGGATGTCTGAGAAGAGCCAAGTGCTGGGCGCTGCCTGGGCCAGGAGTGTGTGTCACAAACCCACAGCCTAGCTGGGACTCCTCAGCCTCCTCCCCCGCAGCTGCAGTGCCCGTCGTGCTCCCTTGGGACGTGGTTTCTTCTTTCCATCCAGAATAAACACGGGAAGGTCATGCTGTGCTGGGGGCAGCAAGTCAAATGGAACACTGGAGTTCCACAGCTGAGGAACGTGCAGTCACAGGAGGCGGCGGGGAAGGAATGGCTTTGAAGTTTCACGAGTCAACACGTCCCTCTGGGTTGGGTTGGGTTTTTTTTTTATTTCCTTACACTCATTTTTCGCTTTTTAAATATATGTATTTTAAATGGCTGTGTAAATAAATGAGGATCTGTGAGAGGATCTGCCAGAGCACAGAAAGGAAAGAAATTTTTATGCGCCAGACAAAGAAATAAAACATGAGAGGACGTGGTACAGCCCTTTTCCTTGGTAGCAGTCATTAATAATACCAGGCTGGAGCAGTGGTGTTTGGATGTTCACACCTTTCCGTGGTGCACTTCACTGCACCCTCATGTATTCACTATTTGCAGCTCATAATGAAACTT
Organism: Acropternis orthonyx; assembly: GCA_035583155.1. NCBI lineage: Eukaryota > Metazoa > Chordata > Aves > Passeriformes > Rhinocryptidae > Acropternis > Acropternis orthonyx. Next base: position 6,322,344 of record JAWWEU010000040.1, read on the forward strand.
TTGTCATGCTCAAAAGCCCAGGGAGGAAGCATCAAGAAAGGAAAACTCTCCTACTTGCTAATAATCCAAAGCTGAGGGGGAAGACACCCAAACCCCTTCCAATCCTTCCTACAAGCCTTAGGGTGAACCATAAAGGGCTCCTGCAGGATCTGGAACTGCACTAGTTCATAGATATTCTCCAATAATTTGGGATAAAAGAAAAAGAAGCAGTAGGAGGAAAGAGATTTTTGCTCTATTCCATAAGATTTTGTTTTCTTACTAATTGAATTAAAAATCAAAGCTTCAAGTGAAAGCAAATTTTAAAATTTTCTTTCCAAATTTGTTGGCATTTTAAAAAATCAAAACAAGGCAAAAAGAAAGTGTTAAATCAATTAAAACAAACTAAGCAATGTGTGGCTGAGATCATTCAGTGCTGTGATAGGCACAGTACTTATTCTTTTATACCTTCTCCTTTCAGACTGGAGACCAGAGAGGGGAAAAAAATGCTCATTAGATGATGAAGAGTAAATCAGAATTGCTTCAGCACTGGAGCTCAACACATTCTGAGATATTTTAAGGTCATCTTGCTAGACAGAAAAGGAAATGATTACAGGAAATATTACGCTTCATGCTTCTGAAGCTGGATTAAGTGTTTTATTACTTACCACTGAGGACACTTCTGTTTGACACAAATATATTTGTTAGAGTATTTTATTAAATTACAGCAAACATCTGAATTCAGAGTGGGGCTATTGAGAAGCTAAATGTAAGAAGAATTGACATTACAGTGTCTCAGCAGCAGTAGAGCTGTAATCAATGTTGACAGATCTTACTCATGTGCTTTAGGCTCAACAAGAAGCTGTTCAGATACCACCATGGAGTAGGAGAAAAGAATGAATTATCAGGAGTTCCCTAGGAACATGGCACCATGGAGAAAGGCTCTCCAGAGACTTTTCCACCATGACTGTTTTTCACCAACAGCATTACAAAACTGAGAGCTATATGTAAATAACTTGCAAGTCCTTTGGTATTTAGAAAGATTTGTGATATTTGTTAATAATTCTGCCTCCTGACCATACATGATTGCATAGACCTCGTATCCATCACTTTAAAACACAAACTTCTGGCCCCTGAAGCTGTAGACAAATTGTAGGCAGAAAATGAAATTATCCCGTTGAGTGCTTTTCAAGGTTTTATGGTTGGTTGTTGGTGTGTTTTTTGGTGGTTTTTTTTTTTGTTTGTTTGTGGGGGTTTTTTAAAGGCTTGTTGCATGAATTTTTTAATTCCTATTTGAGTTTTTGAATGCTTGGGACCACTAATTTTAGTTCCTTGATTTTGCTCCTTCTGGCAGGAGAATTAGGAGGAGCTGGTTGCTGGTGCCTGCTCTTCTCGAAGAAACCCTGCAACAGCCTGGCAGGACTGAATCCCAGGTCAGGGCAGCTGAGGGGCAGCAGCCCATTCTTTCCTTCTCCGTGGGACATGGGATGCAGGAAGAGAGGGATACAACAGTATCAACAGTGAGGGATCCCCAGTGGGATCCTCTGATTTAAGTAATTTTTAATTCCAGACCAGAAGGAAATTCTATTCAGCAACAATTACGCCAGTGTTCTCTAACAATGTGGGTGCAGTATGACCCCATTTTTTGTTAGCATTCATATGAGAACTGTGCAGGGAACATTTTTCACATCTCCACTCTGTTAGAGGCTTTTTCCAAGGGTTAAAGGCCTCTTGCTCATCGCAGGACAATGAATTTCCCAGAGGAACATTGTCAGGCTCACTCCTTATTCCTTTCACTATGCTTTGTAATCCTGGGAGTCATTAGTGCACAGGTACATCTCAAGACATTTTTGCAATACCTTAGGAAATGCCCAACCGAGATTGCTTCCTCCCTCCAGCATGCAAACCTTCCCTAAAAGGGTTTTCTTGGAAAACAATTCCTTACATTTTTTCCCAAGGTATGTGCTCTTTTATTTGTCAGGGATCAAAATGCTTATGTGGCGATGCATAAGGAGCTATTTAAAGCCAGAGTACTTTGAGGCAGCAGCAGCTTTTTCTCCACTTCATTTTTCCTCATTCATCAGCTGAGCCAGAAGCTCAGAAAAAAAAATTTAGATGGATGTTCAATGTCTTAGTGTGCTGAAAGCAGCCAGTTTCTCTGCAAAGTTCACTTCAGCACCTGTAACTTCTTGTTGTGGACAGGTTTTTTTCCTTTATAGACTCCTTGCACTTTTATTTTCCTTACTGAAAGTTTGCATGTTTGCAAGAGTATCTCTTGCAGAGAGCTCTGTCCATCTGGGTTCAGTGGTGCAGGATTATCCTCAGATGTCTGCTACATTTCTGCTGAAGTCTCTTGACCACAAGCTTGTCCTTTAAGTCTCCATCCTCTAATGAGCAACAGGTGCCACATATGAAATAAGGTACTTACATATTTGCTTCTAATGAAAAATCCTCTTAAAGTACCCTAATCCCTTGTGTATCCAGCGGAAAGGTAAAGGTGTTTTGGAGGATTTCTAGGGATCAAGCCTAACTGAGGACCCCTACTTGATTGCATCTCTCTGAAGACAGACACAGGTGGTCTTTTCCAAGGGTAAATGTCCTAGATGGTGATGTTAGATGCAGGATCATGTTCCAGTGATTTTGTTAGGAATCAAAACCCAAGACCCAAGTCACTGATAAATTGCAATTTGGCCATTCACAACAGGACCGAGAGACTTACATAACTAATCAAGAGGCAAGAGCTTTGGTGTCCAATGAACAGAGTGTTTCAAATTCTCCAGTAGTGTATGAGTTCAGACAGACCAGCAGCCCCTTGGGCTGGGTGTCCTGTGCGCTGCCAAATGTGCAGGCTGTGCTAGAGCAGAGGGAGCTGCTCCACTGACTAACTCCGAGCGAGTCCTTCCTCCACACTTTGTTTTGCTGCTTCACAAAAGTAAAACAGTTACAGCTTAGGCGGGATTTCTAGTTCCTGGAAGCCTCCCTCAAAACAAAGCCGACGGATAAAGTTGTGCATTGTTTTTTCCTGGTGTCAGCGACCCCAAGTCAAAGCCAATGGAAATGATAGCAACATGCAGGGGAGTTCAAGGGTCTAATGCAACAAAGGACCTGTGTGTTCAGCTCTTTTTCTCCCTCACAGGAGCAAAGTCTTATTCTTTTTTAGTTTCCTCTCTGGAGAGAGCTTTATTTAAAATTCTGTTTGTACATTTTTTTTTTTTCTTTAGTGCCTTCGGGCCCTGAGAAGTCTGGAAGCTCAAGAATTCAAACTTCAAGGAGGTTGTTTAGAAAAAAACTTCAGTATGCTGCAGCATTTTGTAAACCCCAGATGCATGCTGGTGCCTTTGATTATTCATACATGCCATTCAGGCTCTGCCTCTGTCAAACATTTTTTATTTCCACACTATTGGATGAAAAATTCCCCATCCAGTAGTTGCCTTGTGAAGCAGAAAATGCTAATGTTTGTGTCTGTTGCAGTGCACCTCTGGCAGGGAAAACAGAGGCTCTGTGTAAGGAAGGCTTAGTGTTGTCAACCCCTCCTTTTCAGGTAGAGTATGCACCTATGTCAGATTTTTATATAATCACTGTAGGTTGGTCTCAGCAGAGAACAAAGAGCTGAAATTTATGGCTTGCCTGACTGTGGTTGTCCCCTGCAGCTCATTTGACTATTCATCATGCTCCACACCATCAGCCCTCCGTACAGCTGAGGATGTCACCCATCAGAGGATAAACCCTTTGGTCATGTCATAAATTTTACATTATACATTAAATATCTGTATTATTATAATACTGACATAAGATGTTTTATATGTATTAAATCTTTAGAACTCCTTCCAAAGAGATTTTGACTGTCATGTCCTGCTCAGGTTGTAGCTCCAGTAATTAACATGATATTCTTGTCATAATGGCTCAGAGCTCCAACTGGCTGAAAAGCCAAAATCAGTGCAACAAAATCAGCAGCTCAGCCAATTCACATCATTGACTGGCAGCACCTTCCTCCGCCCCTCATCCCTTACTCCAGCTTTCCAGGGACTGAACCCAAGCTCAGCATTACCTGTGTGCCTCTGGCAGCATAGCTTATCAGCCAGGGAAAAGAAGGTTATCCTTAGCTAAATAAGCCCCAAAGGAGAACCCAGAAAAACAAGAGGTGAGGAATGTGATAGGGCACTGGAGCAGGCTTCTCTGAGAGGTGGAGAAATCTCCACCCTTGGAGATCATGGAATTATAGAATATCCTGAGTTGGAAGAGACCCACAACGATCACTGAGTCCATTGAGATACCAAAAACTCAGCTGGATGATGCCATAAATGACCTCCTCTAAGCTGACCCTGATTTTAGGGTGCATCAGAGACATCCAGAGGTCCTTTGCAAGCTGAATTATGCTACAAACCCATGTTCACACAGGATCAGTCAAGAGGAGGTGTGCAGGACAGATCATGATTTGGGGTTGCCAACAAAAGGTCTTCTTTGGACCCTCCAAAAGACAGGGAGGGAAAGATATGCATCTCACCCAGTGTCATGGTATGGTTTGATTTGCCAGAGAGAAAACACAGCCTGAGAACAAGTGTATTTATTTGCTTTTCATTAACTAGGCACAGAAGTAAGCCATGCCAGTTACACTCTCCTCATGCTTTTCATTTTTACAGATTTTTCTCAGAAAGTTTCCAAAACTTAGAAATATTCCCAGGCAACCTTCCAAAACTCAGAAAGCAGAGAATATTGAACATCTTTTTCCTTCCTCTAGACTTTCTCATTAATTTTAATCAGCAGGGAATCTATTTCCAAAGTGGCACTTAGAGGCAGACAAATCCCGTTAAAAAGTGAGGGGGTTTCCATCCCTAAATCACCATGACCAGCTTTAAATCACACCTGAAGGGAGCTCATTTTTCTATCCAGGCAAAGAGGAAGGCAGAGGGAAAATCTCTGGTTGTAGGAACAAGTCTGAATCTTTCTTGCTTGAGGAACCCACATTCTTTTCATATATCTAGGAAGGATCCCAGGAGCAGTGGGGACCTGTGTCCCACAGGACCTCTGTGTAACCAGTATTTTGCTGCTCACTCCCTGGAGCACACACACACTCCACACCGTGACAGAGTGCCTGTTTTTTAATGCAGGGTGAAAGAACAGATGCCAACTCTGCAGGCCCCACACCTATATGAACAATTCATCAGCCAAAACGGCATCTATCTCCTCACTGCTGCAGACAAGATGTCAGGTTAATTGGTGTTCTGGACTTGCATTCTCACACTGCATTTTTCCTTTAATTACTTCTCATTAATTTTTGCCTTTTAAGCTTACAAATGGCAGTGAGAAACCCAGATGTAAGTACACTCACCTCCATTTTTCATGCACCTTCATTTTTTTTCCGTTCTGGGGACACGACACACACAACATATTGACACCAGAACACCTGGTACCAGAAAATTAAGACTCAAACACAAAAGCATTTATTCTGTTGACTTCCCACTGAGCTCAGTGGGCTGTTCAGAGTCTCAACAGGAGCAAAGAGCTGTGATGGTTGGCTGAATTGGAGTCTCAAGGAGGAGGCCAGGACCGCACAGTGAGCTAGAAAGTGTGCCAAGAATAAAACCCAGGAGCTTCCTGGTTCTTTGTTCTCCATTCAGGACAAAGGATCAGGCTTCCTCTCTCCATTGATTTCATGTAAGAGCAATAAGGGATGACATAGGAACCTACATGCATGATTTAGGGCTGGCCTGTGCATCTTTGCAATCACAGTCACTGATGCTCCAGATAACCAACAGAGAAAATATTTCCGGAGAGGGATGTAAAAAATCTGAACACATGCAATTGAAAGAAAATAAAACTGCACAAAGAACTATGTTGAAAGCTAAGTTCTAAAAATAATAAAATACACAGGTCACAATATTATCTAACACAGTAATATGTGATGAAAACAATGGACTTCAGGGACTGTGCCATTTGTAGGTTTTTAGGAGTACTAATAACTTTGAATGAGGCTCAGTGTCATGTTTGCTCAACCTCCCTTACAAAATAAGAATGTTAAAACACAAAAAAGAACACTAAATTTTTAACAGAAGAAACTGTTCAGGTGGCCATTCATGACACAATGCCACTCTTTAAAGCACTTTTTTAGCTCAAAGGAAAAGAACAAACTACATATATAAGATGATCCAAACAGCAGCCCCTACTTTGTTTTTCTTAGTGAATTATCCTGAGGCAGTTTTCCCCTGGCACATACAGAAAACCCACGCTGCAGGAGCTCTGCTTGTACTGCTGTGGGCTCCAGCCACGTTTAAAAGCAATGAAGAGTGCTGGAGCTACGTGTGTGCAGAGCATCATCTGCAAACATCTCCAGAACCACTCCCAGCAACTCCTGGGAAACACTGGCATTCACAATGCCTGCAATGCAAGTATCTCTGAACTTAAATATCAGCTGAGATATTTCTGAACTGTATTCAGTGCTCTTTCCATGAGATAACCCTCTTCTTAAAGGAAGTGAAACAGTAAGCAGTCAGTCATGGCTGGAAGAAGGATCAAGAATGTCCTCTAGTTCCATTCTTCCTACATTTGAGATAATGAAGACATTTTGAAGAAAATGGGTGATTTTTGAAACTTCCTTGGCTTGAATGCTTCCCTTTATGAAGACGGCTGCTTTGAAGGAGCTGTACATGCAAAGTGCCTTCACTGAATACCATGACTTAATTATGCAGGTATTTTCTTAATGGCTTCCTCTTATTTTGGAAGCTTAGATATTCCAAATATCTTCAATTTTATATGAGCTTAAGTTTAGGGATTTCATCATTGCTGCATATTAACTCCCTGATAACAAAATCTAATTACAAACTCAGCCTAGAATCCAGAATGAAATGCAGTAGATAGTGCTAAAATCTTTAGGAATTAAAATAACTGCTGATTAAAAAAAAAAAAGCCATTATCTTTTCCTGAATGCTTGATTGCACAAATCCAACTCAAGGTGAGAACAAACAAATTTGGGACAACTTTTGACAGATACTTCTTGATAAGGGCTTGTAAAACAGATTCTCAGAAGCCCTGGTCAGGTCTGAAAATTTGCAGCAAGAGGATGAAAAAGCCATAGAAACTACTGAGCCTTAACCCCCCTCTCACACTCCTATTAACAACCCTACATGTCAGGATGACTTAAAAACTGGGACTGGAAAATATACATGGACTAAGAAAGCCACAACTTAATGTAGGCTGACAGGGTTGAAATGACCTTTAAGTGGAAGGTGGAAAGCCAGGATCCATCATACATACCCAGTTGGATGGGCTCAGTGAAAGAATGATGCTTTCCCCAGAGAAAATAGGTGATGCAGGATCACTGGTGTCAAGGTGATCTGCTCCTGGGATTTCTTCCATTTCACTGGATAAGTCAGCTTGGGTGAAGGCTTATCTTCTGTGTTGCAGATCATACCAATACTCGTGCTCTTGTCCCTGCCTCTGGGGCATCCCAACACTGGAAAGAGAGGCCAGTATCACTGCAGATTTGACTGGGAAGCAGCAGGTTGGTTGATCAACCAAGGTGAGGACAAGAGCATCTGGGCCTGTTTGCTGCTGTTGGGATGGCACAGCTTGGACCTGCCATGGATTTCAGCTGAGCCTGCTTAGAGGCACAGAGTGCATCTCTGAGCCTGGAGCAAAAAAAAAGGCAGCTGACTGTCTCCACTTATGGGAGCAAACCTCTCTAGGGTAAGAGAACCCATGACATTTACCAGGTCCATTGAAGATATCCTCACTGCTTCCTTGGAGGATGGAAAACTCAGCACAAAGCGGCACCATCCCCTGTGGTCACAGGAAGAACATATGTCTCCTCCTGATGGAAGAGTGGCAGTAGCAGCTCAAATTTGTCTAGAGCCTCTTCCCAATTATCAGAACCAGGTTGTGTGAAAAGTCCATCTGTACACTGAGCATTTTGCACCCAAAAGTCATTTTAAAAAAGAGATCGGTAGCTTTGGAACAAGGAAGCTCTTGAAACCAGAAATCCAAGATGAACTGAAGAACAGCTCTTTAACCCATATATAAAGAAGTAAATTTATATTGCGGTTGAGGCCACAAAAGGCCCCAAAATTATCAGTAGCTGATACGTAGTTCCAGCTGCAGCCAAGACTGCAAAAACAGTTCATGGCTACAAGGGGCAGAAATTGCAGTAAGTATTCTAGAGCACTTTTCAATTTTCTGGTTTTGAAGTAATTTCACTTCACTTAGTGAGGGTGAGATACAAATGCCAAGGGGCTGGAAAAGTTAAAAATGGGCACAAAGGTGCTTTTAGGGAACAAACTCTCAGAAGGTCTCTTTCACTGTGGAGGAGAGCAACTCCTCAGCCTGGACAGCCCACTTATTAGAGGAAGCTACACTAATTAATATTGGTTTTGTGAAATCCCCAGATTCCCCCTGACCTACAGCCTGGCATGGAAAATGCTACAGGTAAAACAACAGCTGGAGTGCTTTGATATGCTGAGGTGATGAGATGGCACAAGACATAGAATTATTCAGGTTGGAAAATACTTTTAAGATCATTGAGTCCAATCATTAACCTGGCACTGCCAAGTCCACCACTAAACCATGTCCCTGAGCACCACGTCTACACATCTTTTAAATACCTCCAGGAATGGTGACCCCAACAATTCTCTGGGCATACTGTTCCAATGCTGGGCAATCCTTCTAGTGAAGAAATTCTTCCTAATATCTAATCTAAACTTCCTCTGGTGCAACTTGAGGCCATTTCCTCTTGTTCTGTACCTGATAGAAGGAACCGACCCCCACCTTGCTACACCCTCCTTTCAGGGACTCGTAGAGAGGGAGAAAGTTGTTCCCATGCCTCCTTTTCTCTAGGCTAAACAACTCCAGCTCCCTCAGCTGCTCCTCACAAGACTTGTGCTCCAGACGCTTTCCCAGCTCCATGGCCCTTCTCTGGACACACACCAGCTCCTCAATCTGTGTCTTGTAGTGAGGGGCCCAAAACTGAACTCAAGATTCAAGGTACAGTTCTTGATGTCTGTCCAGTCTGACATTAGTCCCGGAGGTTGTCCCAGGTCTTTTTCAGCACAGTGACCAGAAGTCCTGTGCAGTTTGCCCAAGGAAGGGGCAGCAGAGATGCAGCTTGGGACAAGGAGCCTCATGCCACACTTTCTCTGCCAGAAAGGAGCTCTCCCTTTCTCACTTGCGTCTTCCAGTCTGCTGCTGTCAGCCCTCAGAAAGGCTTGGAGAATGAAGTTTTTAACTGGAGCTCATGATACAGGGTGGAAAAGCCACCATGAATGTCTGCTAGCAGGGCCCTCAGGAGCTCAAGAGTGGCAGGGCTGGTTTTCCTGCTCTCTGCAGGGCCAGCAAGCTCTGCCCACAGCACGCTACATGAAGCTTGCAGTGACAGAGAGGATTTTACCCAGCACCACAGAGACTCCCTGGGCTGGACAGGAGGCTCAAGCCACAGACAAGGGACATCCAGTGACTCTGCTTTAGAATTATTTTATTTCCCTGCAATTTTGTGCTAGACATACCTTCCAGCTTTCAGACCAGTGCAGGATACAGCCCTGGACACATCTTCTTCACCATATTTCGAGGAATCCTCCTCATTTTCATGTGGTTGTAACTTAGTCTACATGGGCTTTACAGGCCATAATAGCGGTGTTTTGGCTTGGAAGGTGTGTGGAACAGCCAGTTTGGTCCATGCCACATGTGTGGATCAGGCTGGAGGGCTGCAAAGTATGAACAGAGGGGAAAGGAGGCACATGAGGGTTGCAGAGGGCCAGCAGCCCCCCAAATGGAGCAATCTCCCCCTTGCAGGCAGATGGCAAAGACTTGAGGAAGAAGAGAGTGTGTTCACACATAGGGAGATAATTTGGATGCAGGCAGGGAAATGTGGCAGGGTCTGGCCGATTTGGCTGGGCTGCTGCTCGTTGTTATAGCAACAGGGGGAGTCTGCTGTCAGCCGAGAGGAGGGAGCCTAGCACGGGGAATGAGGACATTTTTAGAAAGCAAAGGAGGGAGTTTAAATGAGTAAAGAAAGGGAGAAGTTGTAGGTCTGGAAACCAGGACGGAAAACGCAGAGGGATGAGTAGGATATGCAGGAATGGAGGAGTCTCCCCATCTGAATTCAGATGATATCCCATTGTGCCCCTTCCTCAGGACACAGTGAGGGGCTGGCCAGGGTTCCTCTCATCCCGAGAAGGGTGGCCTGGCCACAAAGGGCACATCATTAGGGTGACAGCAGAGTGAACTGGTGGTGTGGGCAGTGGAAAGGTGGCAGAGGGGACATCACACAGAGATGTGCTCGCTGCTGTAATTGCAGCAGGAGGTAAATCCTCTGCAACGACCCCGGAGTACATCAGTGGCTGTTGCCATGTAGGGTAAAGGACCAGCTCCTGGAGAAGGCTGTCCCAAACACAGCCTTGGCACGTTCGGGCTAATCACACCTCCAGATCATCCCAAGAACGCCCGGGATCTCTGCAGCGCAAAATAGCCTCGGAGATTCCACGACAGCCATCACAGACCTCTCCATGGCAAACCAGACCGAGCGTTTTAACACAAGAGACATCAAACATCCCTTTGTGAATCCAGCTTTTACGAGATCTTGAAACACACTCAAGGCTTTTTAACACGAATGTCTCAGCGACGTCTCAGCGCAGCGGAAGTGCTAATGGCATTTGCATAAGAAAAATCGCGAAATATTAATGCGCTCCCCCAAGAAAGCACCAGATTACAACACAGGCAGTCACGAGAGCTCAGCGCTGTGGTGCTTTTGGAGGAAACCTCTGGAGGGGGAAGGAAAGGTAACCCTTCCATGCCGCTCCGCTCCGCTTTGCCCAGGAGAGGGCAGCAGCAGGTGGGAGTTCAGCGAGGGGATGCGGGACAATCGCAGTAGCATCCCCCACCCGCCTGTGGCACCCTCCGGGGGAGGGCTGGGGAGGGGAGGCAAATACCTCCACAGAAAATTCCTCAAAGAGGCTTTTAATGGCTTTGAGCAGAACAATTTGGCTTCGCCCAGGGATTGCTTCTAAGTATTTCAGGCTTCTTGCTAATCGAAATAGTCTGGGTGGGAAGGGAACTTGACGACCATCTAGTTCCAAACCCCTGCCATGGGCTTTGATGCCACCCACTAGACCTGGTTGCTCAGGGCCCCATCCAGCTTGGCCTTGAACGCTTCCAGGAATGGGGCATTCACAACTTACCTGGGCCTCACCACCCTCTGAGTAAAGAACTTCTTCCTAACATCTAACCTAAATCTCTCCTCCTTTAGCTTACCATTCCCCCTTGTCCTATGACTCTCTGCCCCTGTAAAAAGTCACTCTCCCTCATTTGTATAAACCCCCTTTAAGTACTGGAAGGACATAATGAGGTTTATTTGAAGCCTTCTCTTCTTCCAACTCTCTCAGCCTGTTTTCATAGGAGAGGTGCTCCAGTCCCTGCTTGTCTTTGTGGCATCCTCCTCACTCCCTCCAATAGATCTATGTCTTTCTTATTCTGTGGACCCCAGAGCTAGATGCAGTTCTCCAGGTCGGGTTTTTCAAGGGCAGAGAAAGTAAAGGAGGAATCATGCAACAAACTTCTTCTATCCTCCATTTCACCCCTATAGGGTTTTTCTCATCATGACCCTCCTATTTAATTAGGGCTCCAAGATAAAAACTTTGAGACATCCATACTGGTTGCTCATTTATGCTCTGTCAAACATCCACTCTGAATTTTTATTCCCATCTGCTCCTCCCCCTGCATACCCAGTATTTCTCATCTCCACAGACCAAGGCTTCGAGCTGGGTTTCCATTCACTCTGCAGTCCTCAGCCTCAAATGCCCATTTTAGGATCCATCCCAAGGATTCCTCCCTAATTAAGTGCCTTTCATTACAAACCAGCCCTGGGAAATAATCCAAGGGCAGGGAGGCCTGAATAGGCAGGAAGAGCTTGGGGTGAAAGGAAACAATAGAAGAGGAATCAAAAGCACAATGAGGCTTCAGGAGGGGAAAAAAGGCACACGGTACACTAGATGAGAACACAGATTCAGGCTGAGTGCATCATCCCCACAGTTGCTGTTTAACCTTGGGTATCAGGTGAAAACTTTCATCAGTCAGGCACTTGCCTTCCCACTGTCTGTTCCTCCTTTTTAGCACCTCCTTTTCCCTCCCCAGACAGCAATTCCTGCTCTCCAGCATCTGGACTGAGTGGGTCTACCCACAGAGGGGCCTGTAGGTAGTTTGCAGTTCAGCTCTAGTCTGGTTATCAACAGCACAATTTCCTAATACACAGGGAATAGAGTTCTTGGTATAAACCAGAAGCAACATCCTTGCATCAAGAAAATGATAAAAAATGCAAGATCTATGTTTAAAGAGAATTTGCTCCTTGGTATTTAAAGTTAATTTGGCTTCTGTTAGAAATGAGAGGAAAATTAACCTAAAAACCAGAAGCTGTGAGGTAAGCAGCTCACTGTGCTTAGCAAATTCCCAAAAGCCACTTTGTTGCTGAGCTCAGCTCATGAAGGTGGTTTCCTGAAATTGTACAGAGGAGGATTGACCTGAACGATTAGAACAAAAACAAAGCTGGATGAAGACAAGTGCTGAAACTGCACCTTGGGAAAAAAATCACCCCTTATAGTTCATGACCACAGTGATGAAGGACTTTCCAGGTTTGACAGTGTAAGTTCAAAGGGTCTCTGCCTTTTCCTGCTGCTACTGATGAAAGCAGATTCCTGATTAGCTTTTCATGGGAGAACCTTTTAGGCTTTATTTACCAAAGAAAGAGTTAAAGGACAGATAACCTGTTGAACACAACCACTCCTTCAGGGAGACCATTTCCAATGGGCTGGGCTGCCATGTCCTGACTCCAGACCAGGTGGGATTCAGGTCCCTTTGCCTTTCTATACTGAGTGATACATCCCTCACTCCACTAAGGGCCTTCGGCTTGCTGAGTGCTCTTTACTTTAAGTTTTGAGCACAATGAAGCAGACTTGGCATTTCAATTTCATTATGAAAGATTTGTTTCCAAATAGCTGAAGAGAGGGAAAGAAGCACGTTTCTCCTTCCCACCTAATCAAGCTGAAGTTTCCAGGTGCCAGCCTCAATCTCTGTTAAATTGCTCATGCCATCCACCCGGGGAGATTAGACTTGGGTGCATAATAGAAATTAATTCTAAAAATGATTACTCAGGTAATTAAGTACTACAGGTGTAGTGGGTGATTCTGGCTCTTGGAGCTCTCAGGTGCTTTACTCCTCTCCTCACACCACTGAGGGGATGCCACCTCCCCTCCCACTGGCTGATGTTTTACATGGGGCAGGTCCCTTCTCCCCAGCCCCCTGCAGAGGCCACGTGTCCCTCCAACACCTGGGCTGAGGATTCCATGGCACCAAGCACCAGAGTTGGTGAGCACAGTGGAGAGATGAGCTCTCTATCAACTTAGGAATCGCAGAGAGGTAAAGCACCAAATTTACTAGAGGTACCCAGATGCCTCATCTATCCCAGGAAGCAAAACTCCATGAAAATGAGCTGGTGCTTTTGAGATGGCTTTTGAATTGCTCAGCTTCAGAATCCCTGCAATATAGACAACATTCCTTCTGATTGAGGCATGGTGGGTTCCAGCTCCACAGGGCTGATTTCTCTGCACGGATAAAAATGAAAAGCAGATGATTATCTCAAATGCACATACCTGAGCTTCAGCAAAATGGACCCCTGGGTGACCGAAGAAGAGAATTAGTCCCCACTAACCTCAGAGAGGCACCGCAGGCAGTGGGATGGACCTGATGCAGCCCTTACCTTGGTCGGGAGCAGTGCCAAAGCACAGGCTGTGGAACACAAGCACTGGAGTGGCAGTCAGGAGGTCTGTGATCTGTTACCACCACCAGATACCTCCTCTGGCTGTGGTTTCTGCCACCTCCACCGAAAATATCCATCCTTAATATTGACAAGAGCACCACAAACATGTGACAGCCACAAGATTCCAACCAGAACACAAACAGTTTAAAGTGGCAGGGGGAGGGGAAGGATATCTTGTATTTTCACTCCTCCAGATCTCATGAAGTGTTTGTGCTTTTTCTGTTGCAATGCCTTGAGAACACAACTTGCCCTCCCCTTCTTCACCCTAAAGATATCAGTTCTGACCCTATGGAAACTGCACCATGGAAGGTCTTTGGTCTCCAGTTATTTTCTTAAGTGCAACTGGCCACCACAAGTGCCACCAGCCATTTTAGGTTATCCATTGACCCTGTAACAGCAGCTAAGGACCTCAGGGTACTTCTTTCCACATAGCTATGGCATAACACAGCCCATCTGCATTTGGCCACAGGAGCACAAGCAAAGCCCCCCAGCTGGCCAGTACTTGCAAAGCCACATGACAAAACCTATTAGCTCAGTGCAATCCAAAAAGGCACACAAAAGGGGGATCATCTTTTCCGCTGGACATGCTACAAAAGCAGATCACATGCCCTCACCGTTCTCTTTCTGGAGCTGGAGTGAATATCAAAGGATAATTCAAAACACATTTAGATACGCTTGACGTAGGAAAGCACAGGACAGTATCTCCAATGGGCCATAGAAATTCACCCCTTATTAACTCTGTTCTTTCTTACCTCCCCCATATTTGACAGCTCCTGGAGCGGGTCCAGCATCATTGCATCAGCAGTACTGCCAGGACCCATTCCACATGCTGAGCAGTTTCTGAAGGAAAAAGCATTTCCTGACATCTGTTCTGAATTCACTGCTCTTCTCCTCCCCCACTTTGTTTCATCCCGTGCTCCTCTCCAGCTCCTCCTCCATTGCCACCTGTCCCCAGCTGACCAGGGTTCACCAGTATGAGTGAGGACCTGATGACCCACACTTCCTCCAGCCGTGTTGCTTCCCCTGCTGCCTTCCATGTCAGCTGCTGATACAGGATTTTGCTCTTAACAATGGCATTGAACAATCTGACCCTAACTCAGCAAATAATTTGTGCCTGCACTTTCTGTCACATGCCCAAGTCTTTCCCTCTACAACCACAGGTTTGAGCATTGGCTAAATTAAAATGACCTTTGTAGGACTTGAAGCCAGGACCAGGCTCATTGCTCCCTTCTCACTGCCTTTTGGAATAGAGCTGTTGCAATGCTAACAATTCCAAGGGTAAGGAATGATTTCCACAATTATTTGACTCCCATCTGAAGTTTTCCCTCATGCTCTGCCTCACCTTGTGCTACCAGAAAGGCCACCCAGTCCTGTTAAAAACTTCCTGCATCAAAAATATTCAAAAAAGATAATACTGTAAGAGACACAACAAGATCTTCCTGCCAACTAATTTGCCAATAATTTTGCATATACAAACAAGGATGCAGTTTCAAGGAACCAAGAGTCATCATGGTCTTGATACTTCCCCCTACATTGCAGAATTTTAAATAAGTTGAACATCTCAGCACAGCCCCCAACATTTTGGTTTTGGCAGGATATGACAGACACCACCACATACACCAAGCATGTAGTAGATTTTATTAAGCATAACTTTGGTTCTAAGTATTCCACCCTCATTCTCGTAATACCTTTAGTTAAAAACAATTATACAAGAGCAAATACAAAAAATATTAAATTATGAAAACAAATCCATTAAGGCTCCCTTTTTATATTTATATATATTTATATATGTACACTCAAACAAGTGCAGATATTAACAGAAGGTTAAAGCCACAAAAAAGCTAAAAAATTTACTACTATACTATCAAAAGCAAGAGTTTTAAAAAAGTACAAAGTAGTAAGTGAGCGATTTTCAAATCACTGAAGTATTTGCTGGATTGCTTCAAAACCCACACAGCTAAAGGGCAGAGCAGGAATTGCTTACGCTCACTGGCAAGAAGTTGCTTACTTGAGTAGCCGTACAGGACACTTGTGGTGTGACTAGCTGGCCACCCATTTAAGGGTTGCCCAATCCTGACTTCATAGACAAGCTTTTGCCTGTCAAATCGACATGAAAGTGGTTGGGGTTCCTAGACTAAAGGATTAGCAGGATTCAAAGATGTTTTAACACACACGTTGATGTTCTGATCACACAGAGAATTAATTCCAATGAAAAACAAAAAGCAACTTCATGCTGTATGTACAAGGGAGATTTCTGGCCTCCTGTGTTTCAGAAAGAGAAACTCTACCCTGAATCACAAGCTAACCTGGGGAGAAAGCAGAATGCCTTCAGCCTTGAGGGGTCCAATCCAACACACCCACTGAAGCCAAAAAGAGGTCCCCGTCTCCCACTGACTCTGGTACCACCAACTTCATTTCCCCTTGCACATATGGTAGGAGTGCCATGTTCACCAAGGGGAAGTGTCTGACCAGGAATGGTCTGCTCCAACCAGAGGAGGATTTCCTCACTGACTTCCAGACATTTCCATACTGAGCAGAGGGTTAATGTGGAGATGAAGCCAATAGCCGTATGTTTGTTAGGCTGGGAGAGGCTAAGATAAAGCATGAGCGTGGCGTGGAAGGCTCCTAAATAGTGCTGTCTCAACAATGTGAAACAAACTCAGTCAGTACAAGTGTTCGAGTAACGTGCTGCCAGAAGAGAAGATCCTCTCCTGCCAGGATAAATGAAGGAGAGAGGGAAGAACCTGCAGCATTCCAGGTGTTCCTTTGTTGAGAAAATACATGGAAGAGTCCTATGTTTGGCCTTTGTCTTTCTTATGTCCATAATCTGAACAGTCTGTTAGACCATCTTCACCTTTAATCTTCTAGACGTGACTCACACTGCAAGTCTAAATCAATGGCAATATGCTTATCACAATTCAATTTACTCTCAACCTGATTCTGTCCTCATAAAAAAAAAAGCCTGTACCTGGACAAATTAAAGTCTGTATCTAGGAAGCATTTCTAATTGTGAGCATTTTGTCCCAAGTTCTAGGCTGAAACTGCATTTTAAATGTCCAATTGCTTACAGGAAAAGCAAAAGGAACTCAAGAAACAAACAAACAAACCCTCCCCCACCACCTTTACAATACAAACATGCCACTGTTGATATTAATAAAAAGTGTTCTCAAACAGTTATGTCTGATGTAATTACAAAGTAGAAATTATTGTGTTTAACATCCTAAGGCAAAGGCTAGGGATTAGATCCTCAGCTGATATGGATGAACACAGCTTCAGTGAAAGCTAGGACTGTGCCCGAACAAGGAAAGTGAGGATTTCTCCCCAGATATCTGCACCCAATCACACCAGGTAAGAATTCACTTCTATAATCCTACATGAGTAATCTGTTCCCCAATCCTCCTCCCAGGCTTTCCTGGATAACTAGTAGTCATAAGCATGAAGGATCAGATTCTGTCATCCCTGTGCAAGCTGAGCAGTATTTTATTTAATGGCAAGTCATAGGGGCAACTTGTGGAAAGGCAGAAGATTACAGAATTGGACCTGAAGACTCAATGGTAACACACTTCCCTTCCTTCCTGAGGCTAAAGGAAAGATGGGATAAAATGAATTTCATTTTATGCCTCATTTTGGGGAAAAAGATTCCATTTCAGTATATTCCAATGATCAGCTTGCTCTGGCTCAGACAATGCTCTACTACAGAAACTGCAACAAGTTCCTGCAAGCAAAGATCAGGAACTGATGGCAGATCAGATTCCTGATTTCTGTTCAACCAATGAGTTGAAACACTACCAAGTAACGTGTTAACACTGTACTCAAGTTCAGCATGTCCTTGGAGGAGAAAGGCCACAACAGCAAGGTAAGCAGGATTTCAAAACACAAAAAGCAGAAGACAGGTCATGTTGCTTTGAGAGGTAAATTCACAGGTAGCACTGCACAGGCCTTTTCACAACAGTGTAAGTTACAGACAGAGATAAATCAGCTTCTGGAGTCTCCCTGGGGAAAGGATAATCAGATTTTTGCTTTTTCATAGCCCAAATTCTACACGGCAAACAGCAAGAAATGGGCTTTAAGGCTGCTTAACTTTTCACTGCTGGTGAATTTTAAGCATTCTCATCTTGCCCACACCTGCCCATCCTAGTGGGGATGGGCAGCAGTGATCAACATACCTTGTATCCTCCTAGATTTGATAAAAATTCCAACTAAAGACAAATTATTGTGGGGCTATACACAGGCTGTAGGTCTAGATGGAGGAAATCAACCTGCACAGCAAAGCTTAATAAGATACCACAGGAGGATTTTTGTTCTGTTTTAAAGCAAAATATAATCTGTGTATCTCCACTAAACTAGGATCACAAGAGTTAAAGCAGTGCAACACTGAAGGAGTTTCTCTAGTATCCCTGGTTAAAATCTCTGAGTAAGCACATCAGCCTGGTCCGTGACACTGAACTGACAAAGACCCTCCTTATCCATTGATCTCAGGACTGTATTTGGCAAGTCGATCTGTTTACGATACTGTCTTTTTAATTCACACGTCCCAGGAATTAAAAATCTCATCTTCAGTAAGTGTCAGCTGGATGCCCTTATTTTCCCTCTTGAGGGGCAAATGTGAGACAACTTGCAAAAGCCTCTCTCTGCAGGAAAGCTGGAAGTCTTAGCAGGCGCTGGCTCTAGGAGTCTGGTGCTTCTGTTGCTTCCTGGACCGTCCTCCTCAAGTTGCCCTTGACTTTGACAAATTCAGGAGCATTTTCCTGCTCTTCCTGTATCTTCTGTTTCTCCAGTTCAAGCTTAAAAGGGAATCACATGTAAGAAAGAAAAGTATAGAAAACAGATAATTGAAACACTAGACAAAACACTAAAGGTTTCAATAACTGGTGATGCCAAACTCTTTAAACTGCTTCCTTTCTTTGTCTCATGGAAAAGATAAACTTGCATTTCTTTGGGAGCATCTGTTCTCATAAACAATAAATCTTTTCAAATCCTTGGCTCTAGGATGTTGCAGATGTCCACCTTTGCCAGATGGACAAAAAGTGCAAGCCCAGTACAAGAACAAGATGAAGCATCTTTTGAAGAAATTCTTGGACATCTTCATTAAAGAAACAACAATAATTCCTTTCTCTGGCTTTTACAACAGAACAAGGAATAATGTGCCTTGTGGGAGAACATATGAACAGCTACTGCAAGCACACTCACGGAACTGATTTCTGATGTTTAGGTATGGAGTTCTGTATCTACTTTGACCCTCTTTAGGTCATTCTAGTTGTCTATCACAAAAAGCCATAAGAAATAAAAATCCTCCTTGGCCCTTAGTTGTTCATTTTTGAAAGCCCATACACTGACTTTTTTAACCCAGCTGGAGCTTCTGTCCTTGCACACACTTGGAATTTCCACATGAGGGTAGACACAGATGTACAGTGCCCATAGAGCACAGGCTCACACATGGCAAGGAAAACGGATTGCTCTGCAATCCTCAGGGAAGGCAGGCAGGTTGGCAGAATGGAAGAAAAAACCCTTTGGAAAACTAACAGAAGTGCCTGAAAGGATCTTTCTTGCTTTTTCTTTTTCCCCTTCTTTCTTTAAACAGACCAAGGTCTCCTTCATTAATGGGGACCACGTACAGCTCACCTAAATAATCTCTCCTTTGTCTTGGGTTCACTGGCAAAGGGACATGCCTTGTTTCAATAAATCACAGCAATGTTCCCCCATGAATCATGTTGTCAGTTACTGCCATTCCTATGATGTTTCCAAAGTCACGGCACTGTTTGCAATGGGCAGGTTTTTCCTCTTCTAACAGAATTTTCTAATCTACATAATCTACATTGGACAGCTCAGTTTCAAATCAAATCTTCGCACAAGCTAAACCATTCAAAGCCGAGCCCTTAAGAGCAGATAAGGAAAATGACAGGATGATACACTTAAAAATATAATACCTTTCTCCAAAAATATTTCTAAGCCTCATTAAAACAAAAAAACCCCATCAACCTATAATAAAACCCTAAACCCTAAATAATTATTGCATTATATGTCATTTTTAATACAGTAATTATTTGGCTTAATTGATTTCCACTGAGAAAAACAGGAGATACTGTTTTAAAGCACTCATTTATAGCATTCATTTGTTTAAAAATAAATGCAGTGCTTGATGCACAGTGACTTCTCTGATGAGATATTTCACTGTAGAGATATTTCCTTGCAGGCACACAAAGTGCTTTCAGAGGCACAGACACATTTGGCTGGCCCTGTGCTTAAGAAAAAGCTTCACCACAATCAGCTCCAGCTCCACATCATCCCCATGTTCAGGGTCTGAGGATCTCTTCCTTCATTTGAAAACACCAATGGGCTCACATGTTTTAAGACTACAAAAAAAATCTTTGTAAAGTGATCTGGTTTCTTACCTAATTCAGGAGAATCAATTGATTTTTTTAATTCATTCAGTGTAGTTTTGATGCCCTAACAGCCTAACAACCATTCTTAGTAGGTCACAGTTAGACTACAAAAATTGACTAACTCACTACCATTTTAGTGGTTAAGTAATGTCAGTGCTTCACTAACATTCCTGCTGCTGGCTGGTGCAGGATTCATTTGACCAAAGACAGACCCCATATGCAGTTCCTATACAGCATGTAACAACAAATAGGTAATTAGAGACTGTGATTTGACTTATCCTAAAAAAGATACCTGCTTTGATCAGAGAAAATAAGCAAAAAATTGGCTGCTGCTTCTTTCCTGTCTATAAAGGGAGCCTCAAGCGAGTAGCTCGGAAGCAGATGTGTACAGGTAATGTTAATCCCCATCTTACCTGCTCCAGTTTCTGCTGTCGTTTCAGTAGCTCTATTTCCAGGTCTGATTTCTTCTTTTGTGCTTCCTCTTCTTTTTGTTGTTTAATAACTTGATCTCGTTTCCTTTTCTCCATCACCTTCTGTAGCTCTGGTTTGTTCTGAGGTGCAAGACCCCTTGAAAATAAATGGTGGGGAGGAAGAGAAGAAAGATCAGTTTTAATCAGCAGAAATTCACACAGAATTGCAGACAGGTTTTCTAAACTCAAGTAGTTGCCTATTTAAATACATTGCAAGAGAAATAATTAATTAAAAAAAAAAAAAAAAAGGCAGAATTTTGCCTGGTTTCTAACCAAAACCCTAAGGTAGAATTTGAGCCATATAACCCTCTATGCATATTTCCCCTTAGCATGCATGCCAGTATTTCTCCTGTATAATTCATTATTTTAACTTTCATCTTTAGTCTTCACTCTATTCTCACATTCCAAAAGAACGGATTAAAAACAAAATCACAAATCAAGACACTAGCAGAGCTAGAAACAAATTTTGGACAAGAGGAATTTTCTTGCTGGCTGATATCTCAGAATTATTGTGTTCAGACTGCCCTGTGCAGGGTATTCTACCCACAGAATTTTGCATGGACAAAACTAAAAAGTGGTCTGTCACACTGCTCCTGGAAATCCTGAATTCTCTGCTTTCCTTGAAAATGTGACAGTTTTACCCATGCCTGGCTGTAAAGCTATTTCCAGTGAGAGCTCCAAGGCTACCCTCAACATCACAAAGCGCCTAAGACAACAAAAATCCAGGATAAAAAAGTTGCCGTCACCTTGGAGACCAGACAAAGCCTGGAGGATTCTCCCTCTCACAAGCCTTTGGGTACTACATCAACGGAATGTTTCAAGTCTGTTCAGCATAAATTGCTTTCCAAGCCAACTACTCCGAAATGAGAAAGCTCCCTCTTAGGGAAGATGCATGACATTATTTATACAGGCATACACGTGGATACTCACTCCTTCTTATTTCTGTGACTTCAGCTATTTCTTTTATCTCTGTTATGCTATGATGGTTTCAAAATTTGTTATGATAAGATTCAAATCTCCCCTGCTATTCAGGTATTAGCATCATTTACGGCAGAGCAGAGAAATCCAAAATTTGTCTTTGTTATTGTCATCTTCTGTGTGAAGACGATTATGTGAAAGTGTCCAGCATTACCATCAGCCATTTTTCATTTCAACTTGAAGAAATTCAATAATCTGAATAAGCTTTCAGAAAGTGTATTTTTACCCTTTCCTACTTCCTATACAACTGTGGTTGCCTAATTATTCCTTAATATGCATATCTGACAGCATGTCCAATAAAACATTAAAATGCCATTTTATGGAGGCATCTAGGAATGACTTCATCTATTATGCAACACACTATCCCTGTACATACTCTGACAGAAAAATCAAATATTTAGCAACACCAAATGCTGTTCCCTATTTCTCATAATAGATCTCATGGCCTGAATGCAACAGAAGCTACAAGACCACGTTCATATTTTATGTTTCATGCTATTTTAATTACATTTTAGCACATAAAACCAAAGTCAGGCAGGAAAAGCTGGAGTGATTTTTTTTATTTATTTTTTTTTAACTACTACTACCACTGGATTGGAGAGAGCAGAATCAGAGGAAGATTCTGTGCTGGCAATCAGCAATCAAGACAGCCACAAACCACAGTCCAGCTGCTAAGTAACTTTACTTGTTCCTGCTTTTTTCAGTCAGGTTGCACCATAACAAAGCAGAGGCACGATGCTGATTTAGATGTGCTGCAGCTGTAACAGAGGGGACCTGCACAAGGTGCAAGTAACTGCAACCTCTCAGTCAAGTCAGGTGGGGTTGCCAGTCAGATCCGTAACAGAACTGTAACAGAAATCCTATTTCCACTCTCTCATGCAAGAAGGAAAAGCACAAACTGGCGGATACTGGATCAACATGGGTCTTGTATCACCTCCTAGGGATTGTTCTGGTTAACAAAGTGTGCTACAACACAAGTTAGAGCTGAGAGGATTAAAAACTCTGGAAGGGACTGAACCAATACTCTGCTGAGGCTGACTCCTAATAAATAAAAATAGTTTAAGGTAAGTGACCAGTGCCTTGAGGCAGCACTACCTGGATCTCTGCCCAAAACAGCCACCATTTCTGCAAGAAAATATAACTGCACCAGTTTAAGACCCAACAGACACTGCTCACAGTGGGCATGATGAATGATTGGACTGGTGCTGGCTAATACCTTCCAACATCCATTTCTGGCTGTTTGGAGCTGACTGGTCAAAAGAAGTGAAGCTGCTGGTGTCTACACTGAGTCTTCACAATCAAATAAGCAGCATGTTAAGCAGACTTCTATAAGAGCACTATGTACTATCATACATATGACAGTTTGCTGTAACAAAGCTGAACAAAAGCCTAATGCTTACATTACCAAAAAGCCTCCTAACAGAGCTAGTGCAGTGGCACAAAGCACTGAGGACTAACCACCCTCTTCTAAAAAATACCACTTTTTCTGTTGGTGAAAACCCTCAAAGTATTTCATTTCTGCACCAATAAATAAGTCTCTAAAATTAACAGCTGCAGCTAATCAAAATCACAATAAGAGAAGAGCGGGTACTGAGCGCTGCACAACTTCTCTCTGTAATAGGATATTCTCCTTGAAGAAAAGAACTCCATACAATTTAAAAGTGCTTTACGCTTTCATAAACTTAAAAGAAAAAAAATAGTCTTAATTTATTGCAGTCTCCACATCCTTTAGATTAAGATCATAAGTCGGGAAACTTCAGCTATTTTTCTTTCAACAACTATAAACTTCTTGGTTCTGGGAACTGACTTTGATGTTTAATCCCATTAACGAAAAATAGGACAAACACCTATTTAGGCCAGTTCCTTCCAATTCAATTGGCATTCTGTAAAACATCTCTACTTCTTCATCATTAAAGAAATGCTATATTGTGCATGCAATTCATTTAGAATTAAGTCTCTAAGCCTAGCATTTGTGAGGATTTTGCTATTACACATAAAGAGACCCCTTCTCCCCTCAAAATACTATACTGCCAAAGGATTAAAAAAAGAAAAAAAAAGGGTGGGGGAGAGAGAAACTTCCATAATGTGACTCTTCTGCCAAACAGACAAATACAGTTGTGCTGGAATAGCTAAAACCACAGCTTTCTACTCTCTTTTGCCAAGGTCCTGAGTCTCAAAAAGCCTGAATGGCTGCTACCACCAACTTTATTCTCAAATGCATTCTGAAATACTGTTTTCCACTTCTGTTTTATAGACCCCTACATCTTGCCTTTGGAAAGTCCATTTTGTGTATATTACACGCAGCAAATCCTTAATTTATATCATAGTTTCTGTTGGTTTAAATGAAAGAACATCAAGAGGCTTGGTGGCTTTTCCTCCACCATGTGGTCTGGTGACTATTTTCTTAATGTGCTTTCTAAATGAGTTCTCTGTTGCTGAAGAGCTTTATTAACAGACCTTCAGCTATTTCTGGGTCAGGTGCTTGTGTGTCTGAAATTGATGAAATGAAGTCACTGTTATTTACATCTTTAAAAGCAATATATAAGGCAACAGCTGTGCATCCCACCCCAGAATGGAGGAGGCAGCATTTGTGTAACATACAAAGAAACACTTGTGCAGCAGCAGAGCAGGCACCAGATTATCACACTACATTGTGAGACAGATCAAGGAAGTAGAGAACAGTTTCATGTGAAATAAACTATATGATTTCTTTGATTTAAAAGTGCTCTCATAAACTCAGCGCGCTAGGAATGGTGAAAACCCACAGATTTTATCATCCTGCTGTTAATAGCATAGTTTTGTCAAATACTTGATAAAGGTAAAGGTACAAGAGCCAAATTACAGTGCCCAGGTAACTACACGAAATGTGACAGGGGAAACTGAACCTCCTTCTCTCAAAACTGAACTTGTGAGTATTCACAAACACAAAATGAGAAGATTTCTAGGGCAAGCTTTTGCAGAGAAACTGAAATTCAAACAGAAATAAATGCCACATTAAGAATCAGAGTATTTTAATTCATAGGATCTGAATCAACAAAAAGTGTCTGCTGCGTTTTGGGTATGTCATTTTGGTGAAACTAAAACTCAAGATGTGTCTTTGGGGTTGGGAGGGTGGCACAAGTGATTTTTAGACTCTTACCTTTTCTGATTCATAAGAAGCTCTCTATGGAGATCTTGATGATTCCGAGATGACTTCACAGGATTAATTAATTTCTGAGGTCTAATTAATTCAGGATTGTCATCATCTATGTAGTCTGGTTCAGCCATAATCTTTCTTGGAATGGGATATGGATCTTTGGGTTCAGTGTCCTTGTTCACAGTATCTGTAAAACAGGAGAAAAACTATAGTTAATCTACACTGAAAGGCCTTTTAAAGATACACTAAAACATAAAGGCAGCATATTCCTTTGTCAAGTTATTTTTTTCCTGGATTTATTGTATTTGTAGTAAGTAAAGGCTCTCAGGGCAAACATCAGCAGCATCTTTTTAAATAGACAGCAATTTCATAACAGTGGCATCTTCAACAGCCTTCATCCAATGACTTGGAGACACAGCTTCCCCCCATTTTATGAGGAACTAGACAAATAATTCAGGTTAACTATGAGAAGACCCCTATTGATTTTAATGAGCCTATTCAGATGAAGCATTTTTAGATCAGCAGTACTGAGACCCTAAAGACATCTTAAATACTATGTTAAATACTATGAATGTATATAATTTTCTGCTGTCAGTATCATATCAGTTACGGGGAAAACTGCTGTGGATAAACCCTGAACTGTAATGAGCAAATGCTTCTGTGTGGAATTACCAGATCTGCAACTAGTGTGATGGAGGATTGATTTCTGTGTGGAAAGGCACAGGAGAAAAAACTAGGTGAGGTTGTTTCTCAAAGCTCACATTTCACCCAGTGAAAATCCACATAAATCCACTGATCTGTAGGTAATTGATGATTTATATAATTTGGAAATTTGGCATTTTCCTATCCTGCTATAAAAAACTTACCTGTAGAACACTTATCTACACATCAAATCACAACACTTTGAATCAACAACTGACAAGTAAACTACAGTTTTCAAATAAATTATATGTGACCATTCATACCTCTTTCCATTAAAAAGCCTCAATCACAAGAAGTTCAGCATCCAAAACAAAGCACATTCAGTGCAATTCTGCCTCTGCTTCCCATGGTGAAAACCTGCATCCCAAATCTGCAATAGTCAGTTTGATGAAACACTGGCCCTCAAATAGAAACCCAATAAAGCAATCTCACAGCATGTAGGTTTGCAGAGGTGCATCAATGGGACATGAAAGAAAAGGGGAGAGACTTCCACTCGCCTGACTGGCAGAACAGCTGAATGGTGCACACTGCACACATGGGGCTATGAAACAAATCAGAGAAGCACTGGGATTTGCTGCGCATTTTCCAGTAAAAGCTGAAT
Organism: Acropternis orthonyx; assembly: GCA_035583155.1. Taxonomy (NCBI): domain Eukaryota; kingdom Metazoa; phylum Chordata; class Aves; order Passeriformes; family Rhinocryptidae; genus Acropternis; species Acropternis orthonyx. The sequence goes on from JAWWEU010000040.1 coordinate 6,348,382, forward strand.
ATGTGCTTTAATTTAGATCCTGCAGTTACCAGCCCTTCCCTCCCTCTATCACTCCATGGGCTATAAAACCTCTGTTCAGTTGCAGTTTAATCCCTGAACTATTTTCTTTCAGTAAGAATCTCATATTGTTGCTTGGGTCTGATCAAAATCCACTTGATATAGATGAAAGATTTCCATTAATGCTTCAGTACATTAAAACTGAACAGTACCACTATCACCCAGCTTAGGCTGCTTACAGGTGAAGAAGCAAAACAACATTAAGTTTTCAGCAGATGCAGGGAGGACACTCTGGATTTGAGTGTGTCCAACGGACCCAGTACAGAACTTTCAGCTCCTTTGTTTGAATGGATGATGGGGACTGTGTTTTCTTACTGTTACATCTCACACACCAAGTTTCTATGGAGCAACTTCAATGAGAAACAGCTGCTCAGGGTGGCTCCACGAGTTTTTCAAGGCAAGTTCATATGCAGCATTGTTGAACACGGTGGGGGTGTCAGGTCTCACAGGGACCTCTGAAGCTAATATAAAAATTGCCCACAGTTCCAAACCATGCAAGTGCACTGCTATATGTGACATAAACCTCTTACTGACACTGATTATTCAAGAAAAATTCTTCTCCCATCACCCCTTCAGAGTCCTCCCTGCTATCATCAAGTAGCCATCTATCACCATATGTGCCAGATATACAGGATCATTGGAAAACTGAGGTCAGAAGAAACTTGGAAGACTTCTAATCCAACCTCATGCGGAGAGCAGGAACTGCTGTAAGATCAGACCAGGCTGCTCAATACTTACCCAGTAAGGTGCTGAAGTCCTCCAAGGCTGCATAGCCTCTGTGGGCAACCCTCTCACCTGTCTTCATGGTGGTTTTTCCTTACACTCACATGAACCTCTAGTTTCAACTTATGGCTGTGCCTCAACCATGCACCCTGGTGAAGAGTCTGGCTTTGTCTTCTTGGCAAGCATCTCCCAGACACAGGGTCCTGCTGTCTGGTCCCACCAAGCCTTTGCTCAGGGATGAGCCAGTCCAGGTCCCTCAGCTTCCACCACAGAACCTGTGCTCCAGCCCACAGCCCGTCTTGGCCCTTTGCTGAACTCATAACTCAAATCCCTCAACTGTTCAATAGCATGCTATACAATAAAAAACAATCCCCCAAAACCCCAAACCATAGCAAACTTCTCAACACACACCATGTGGCACCATGCTGTTAATAAAACGTTTGTAGAGGTCTGTTCTCTTTACCACAGATGGAATAAACGAGCTACAGTTCTTTTCTTTTCTTATAGAAGGACATAACATTTCGTACTTCCTCAGTGTTCACCTCAGGCTTATCACAACTAAAACAACTCAAATATTGCATATCCAACCTCCACCCAAAATAAACCTCCTCTGTAAATATTTGTTTTGCTGTACTCCTCTATCAGTTCTGTTGCACTGATGGGGCTGTGAGTCTTCTAGAAGCCATTTATCATGAACAGCTCTCTGTTAAAGTAAATCTGAAAATAACTTGCTGCTGCTTCAAGATAAGTCTTGTTTGCTTAGGCAAAGATGAAAAATGCAGAATTACCTACAACTGTCTGTCATTTAAAAAAAAAAATCTACTATTTTTTTTAACACAAGACCCTGAAAAACAATTTGATTCAATCATTTTTCAAAGTTTGATGCAATATTTTGCAGCACATAGATTTGGTTTGAGCAAGCCTTTAGGGTGAAGTCTATTTATTCTTCTTTCTGCTGTTCCACTTCTATATTTAAAACATGTATTCAACTCAGAGGTCAGGAATCATGGTTCCCGACTGTAATATGTACCCTACTAGCAGCAAACATGAATGAATAAAACTCCCTTGGGAAACTAAAGACTCTTTCCATGTGTGATTAAGCTGCAAATTATTTCAGCTAGGACTTCCAAACAGAGCCAGCACCACAGGGCACCCAGTTCCCACTCAGTGAATCCTCTCACACCCTTTGCAAACCTCAGTCTGGCTGGAGGCCACTGGCCAGGTGCTGCACAGTCACTGTGTAGTATTATATGCAAACAATACAGTCAAGATAGGGTCATCTCTACCCACACCCTTTCAAAACAAACATTTACAAAAGCACAGGCAAGTTTCAGATAAAAAGGAAACTGAGGCACAAAGGATTCACCACACCAAGGGCAGACAGGAACAGGGTAGTTTAGCCCCAGAGTTTCATCCTGAGATTCGGCTCACACCAACAAACCAGTCAAGCTCGACGACAGAATCCCTTAAAAATCCTTAAACAAAGTTTAATCAATGTTCAAGCAATAACAATTAAAACATTATTAATTCTGTAAGTCTCTAGTGCTCATCACTGCAGAAGTCACAGCCCATAAAGCTGCTTTCAGATCATCACTAGGTGCTACAGTGGGACATTAATAATCCAAATAATCACTTAACAGGAATATGCTGCCTTAAGAGCATCCGAGAGGCTCCTTTTAACCATCTGCTGTAACATGATCAACTGAGAATGCACAATCCATTTCTGTGTTTCCCCATTACCTTGCTCCAAAACAAAGGAGATTTGGATGCAGGGGATGTTTTCACTCAGCTTCACTCAAGTTTAATACAACCATTAATTTGGCAGGTGCTTCCCCAGTGCATTTGCTGAATTAGCTGTGGCTGCACAAGCAGCACAAAAGCATTTATCTGCCTTATCTGGTTGTGCCTGAGTAAGTCTCACAGTCTTTGTCCATGACTTCTTAGGCACATGTGGATTTTCATCAAGAAAGAATAAATGGAGGATCTTGTTTATGGGAGAGGAATTTTAACTCCTCAAACAGAAATGTGAAGCAATTTCAATATCCCACCAGACAAAGAAAATGTCTCTGTAGAAAAAATACTTCAGATATCCTCCCAGACATAAGCTTAATGTTTCCAGACAAAAAGATGCTCCTAAAGCAATTAAGTACTAGCATACAGGTACCTCAGCCTTGAAGATCCAAGACCACATGGTCACATACTCACAATTCTCTCATTTAATTTTCTTGGAGGGCAAGTAAATTCAGTGAGAACAGAAGACACCCTTCAAAAGTTGATCATACTGAAGAGAAACAATCAAACTGGAGCGTGTCAGAAGTGTGTGAGTCACTTGTCCAACCAGATACATTTTCTTCTAATGTTATTTATTTTTCATTCTATCTACCGAGGGGTTTTTTTAGAAAAAGTCCCTTAACGGTAGTAACACTGGAAAAGTGTACAAAGAGAGCTATAGACAGCCACTAGTGTTTTTAACAGATTCAAAGTAGATCTTAACAACACCAGGTTGATTCAGCAGCTGCCAGAGCTTTTGCTACCACAGGGCTCCCACGGCTTCCAGAGGAGAGAAAAGTTCATTTTTAAAAAAAAAAAAAAAAAAAAAAAAACAACACCAAAGGAAAAAACCACCACACAAACAAAAAACCCCCAAACCCTTGTGTTTATATGGCATTCAGGGAATTGCATTTATTTTCTATCTGATATTCCTCATACCAGAAATCACCCTCTACATATGGAATGTGAACATAAAAATTCCTGTGAGACACCATATATTTATATTATTACACATATATATATATATTGCATTTTCACCCTTCAGATGATTCCCACAATTATTTCCAGCTGTGAAAGCAGACAGAGTTGAGGCCCCTTAAAAAGCAGGTAAATAAATGCCTAAAAATACCAATGGACATGAAAATAATAGATCAGATCCAAAAGTTACATTAACACTAAATTCACGTGATTTTCTTTTTGCCTTAATAAATTCTTGAACTAATATCTTCCACAGAAGTGTTAGCTCAAACACTGAATACCTCCTGAAAAAGATTTTATTCCCAAAAAAGCTCTAACATCTGTTCTGAGCTGTACCATAAACCATGAAATGCTACTTTTTAAGACTTATATTTTTAGCTCTTTAAACTACCCCGTAGACTTGCGGTTTGCTACAAGTAACACAAAGGCATTCTTGGAGAAAAAAAAATATAATATTGTTTTACTCTGCCCCTTCCAATTTCAGGAGGAATTGAAATAAAAATTCTTCAGCATGTCTCTGCTCGGGTGTTACACGATCAGCACGACCTCGCATCAGCCAGCTCGGGTAGAAAGCAAAAGAGCTACTTAAATGCAGAGTGTGCTTTCCAGGCACCACCTCAGCACTTGTTTGCACATGAAGGCTCACACCGCTATCGTCTTCATCTAGCTGCTCTCAGTGCAGTAAAGAGGCACTTGACTGCGGAGATTTACTTGATTAATCCTTGATTATAGATATCATTAATAACTTCCCCACAGTTCACCCTTTAATTCAAAGTATTCTGAAAACAGAATACAAAATACTCTTCCCAGTCAAGATGCTCAAGCCAGACACCGTCTAAGAAATTTGGCTCTTATTCGCTCCGTCTTCCGTGGCTGAAAGGCATGATGGGGTTTGGATCATGGTAAAACACAGCCAGAGACTGCCTGTGGAGGGAAAGGGGAGGACCAGAGGGGTCCTGGTGTCTGCAGTTCCTCCCAGCCCCTCATGCCTTGTTCAAACAAGCTGCCACTTCCCAGAGACAAGAGTTTTGCTACTAGATCAGAAGAGTAGTGTCTTCACCCGTCTCAAAATCGAACATGTTTAGGGCAGTGTGTCCCTACTGTGCCACAGGGATCGCTCACTGAATAATATCCTGTTACCAGGTTACTTACTATGTTACTATTTTTCAAACAAAATTAAGTTTATTGACCTTTTAAACCCTTTGGCAGGCATCTGGCTTCTGTTTATGGCTCCAGCCTTGCCTTACAGCTCTTAGGCAGGTTACTTCATCCCTGTGTGCCCCAGCTCACACACATACAAGAGAAGAGCATTTTACAAATTACCATGAGCTCCTGCAACACCAATCTTGCTGCTTCCTGTCATGCTCTTCTGTATCTTCAGATCTCAGCAGGCAAAATGAAGTAGCAAGACTGAAACTTGTGTCCATACTATGCAAGGACAGTTTCACTCACAGCATTTCCCTGACACTGGGTATCATCAGTTACCAGCTTCATCAGTTGCATGGCTGCCCGAAGACTGACAGGCCACATAGACTTGTCCTGGGAACAAAGGTGCTGCTCATCTGATCAGAACAGGGCAGCCCACAGCAATCTCAGTGAATTCAAGGATATGGAAAGAAGCAGAGCTTGCTGGCTACTGAAGCTCTTCCTGTTGTCACTTTGGAGGACCATTAAAATGAACAAAAGTACTAAAAATCTCAAAGAAATCCAGTTAACACTTATTTTCTTCCCTTAAGTACTGCTGAGAGTAATGTCAATAAAGCACAGATAGAACATCTACTAGATGAGAAACCAGAAGAAAGGGGGTCATTTTAAAGATGTTTGCATTAGCACCGACACCTACAGGGAGGCAGAGTGCACGATCTGGGGCAGTGCTCCACACTGTTAGAATTCTCTCAAGTGCAAAGAGAGGCTCATGGCTCCCATTCAATTTATACACCACCCACCAGGCAGTCTCTGTTCCCGTGCTTTGAAGTTCAGTCAAGTCTTGGGTGCGAAGGGAGCAGCCTAGACCCCCTGAGATGCTGACGGCTAAAAGAGCAATGCTGGTGAGCACAGAACGGCTGCTTCCTCTTGGTCTCCACTTGGAAAAGAGATGCAGGAAGACGCAGATGGCTTTAAGAATGGAATGGCCTCACACCTTCGACTAAAAACTCAAGCCTAATAAATAGGAATTTTTATTAAACCAAAGGAAATTTCCCTCAGGCTGCAAAATCTGCAAGGAAATTCTCTGCCACTGGCTTTGAAACCAGCTGAGAGTATCAGCTCTAAATAGTTGAATTTCTTTGTTCTCTTGCTGGGTTAAAATACTGAAGAGGTGTCAATGCAGCTGTGTGATGAGAGAAAGAAAGTGTCTCTCCCCACTACTACAGTGGGAGCTCTGCTTCCAAGGTGCTGTAAGAGCACTGGGAGAGAAGGCCTTCCAAAAGATGCCCTTTTTGTTAGACACAGGTGAAACTCAAATATAGACTTTCCCTTCAACAAGCTACATAGCATCCAATTTTAAATACAAGCAGTGGAAAAGGTAGAAAGATGCAGGATGAAGACCAGCACACTGTGAACAGCCCCCATGTCTGTGATCACACACCTTAACACTGTGGGTCCAATGTGGGACTATCAGCAGATAAAGCAGACTATGCATCTTATATCATTTGTCTTTCCAAAATTCCCTGCGTGTTTATTAAGGACTTTATATTCCTCATACTCATTTTGCTCAGGACCTAGTGATTACTGAAACTCCTAGACAGGGTTAGGGAGGCAGAAAGCCATTCTGACAGAAAGGAGAATACCCTCTCAACAAAAAGACCTTTAGTAACTATAGTGTTTTTATCCTGCAGAACAGCAGCATCTCATCTATGCCATTCCTTTGAAAGGAATAAATCATGACTAGCAAAGGCGTGCAACTGAATATACAAATAACTTTCACCCATACACTGCACAGGTAATTATTACACTGCAATAAAATGACTTTCGGGAGATGATAATTGAAATTATGCCTCTTAGGAAAGGCACTCAACAGCGCAGTTTGCAACTAGATTAATCCCTAAAGGTAATAAGCAATTTATTTGTACATGGGTCAACAGTGACTCATACCCAATTCTGAAATGACGCATTTTTAAAAGAGATTTTGAGATTAGAAAAGCAAATAAGATCAGTTTATACTCCCCGCAGCTACAGCGCACCATCACTGCTGTAGCCCATCCAGTGTGGGCCACTAAATCAAAAATCAGGGCAAATTAGGTTGAATCAAATTTAACTACATTAAAATATGGGATTCCACATGAAAACCAAGCCTTGATTCGAAATCAGAAGTCCAGAGAGTGAGCGGGCAGTTTCTTCAGGGCTTCACTGTTGCAAATGTTAAGAACTATCAAACAGTGGCACCCAGTGGTAAAGGACTTCCTGCAAACAGACACAGAATAGAAAAATTCAGGGGGGTGAAAGGGGAAGACTGATCCAAATCCATGTTTACACATAAAAACAGTAAACTGAAAGAACAAACAGACTAAATCCCCACACCATTTTACCAGAAAACCTCACTTCTAAGTCACTCTATTCCTGCAAACATCAGCATCAGAGGACAGTGATTCTTCAAATACAAGAGATTTAGCACCAAACAGGTGTATTTCTGAGGAAGAGGCGGAAATCCGGAGCAGCCAATAGCCCCTTACTAACTGGGTGAGCGGAAACATTTCAAACATCTGACTTGAGATACCTAAAAGTAGACCGGGGAGTCTTGAATTCTCTTAAAATCTTAGTTCATAAGACTCCAACAAGATTTTTCCAGGGAAGAGAGAAACATATTTATGGTGGTTGTTTTTCAACTTGTTCTGTATTTTCTTCATAAGTGCTAGAGTGTAACACATGTCCCAGCGAGGGCAAGCAATGTTCAGGATCAAAAGGGAAACGGAAATCCTCTTCTGGATGCTGTGGTGATAACAAGGATGACAGCGATGGAGGGTCCCAGCAAATATTCAGCAAGGCAGAAGTTTATGTCAGATATAAATGAAAAAGGGTAAAAATACCTTTTAGATACATGAAAAAAATATTCTGGAAAAAAAATATTCTGGAGCAAGAGAAGAGGCAGGTTACTTGGCACTCATGTAAATGTGACAAATAGCAAACAAACAGCACAGAAAACAGTTTTCTTGGCTATAAAGAAAACAGGAAGTTGAAAAGCAAATGAAAGAGCAACATCTATGAACTGAATATGTCCTTTATTGAGGCAGTTCTAAGAGCTCTGCTTATTTGATTTTTAGTAAGTGAAGATTAATAGCAGCCTGATAATCGGATAAACAACAAGCCTGACAACAGTTTAAGAAATTTTGATGACTGTCTAGAAAACAAATCGCTTTCAAAGTGAGGGGAATAAACCCCTAGATTTAGTGAAAGATTTGTGTTCAATTGCATGGAGAGACCAAATTACAGGATCATAATTATCCCTTCCAGTTCTACAAATTTAAAATCTATGAGTGCAATTAATAAGTGTTTGCAAGGGGGGTCAGAAGATTAAAATCTCTGCATTAATCGGGTAGTTATGCATTCAGTACCTCAAGCAGCAGAAATGAGACCAAGCAAAGTATTTCACATGCTCCCTCGGTTACTCCAGCGCTGTAAATCCCCCAAGTCTTGCCAAGGGAGCACAGCGGGGCTGCGGAACCAGTTTTTGCTTGGTGCCACGTGCTGTTCCTTAGGGCACAGCAGCATCCTGCCTGGAGTTCGGGCACAGCACGATCTGCTGAGCTGTCACAGCTCTCCTCCCCTCTGGGGCTTTCTGAATGACAACTTAAAAGGAATTCCAACCACCCATAAAAGAAGCCCATTTTCAACAAGTTTAAAAACACCGACATAATGAAAAACACACAGTCCAATGAAGCTTGCCAGCTTCCTAAACACACTCACGGGTAGTTATGTAAAAGTTAAGTACTTCTTCAGATTGAGCAGATACATATCAATTACCTGCCAACTCAACAACTCAAGTTCCTTTCATTTTCTAGGAATTTTCTTTTCCTAGGATGAAGAAAAAAAATCGTCACTGGTAAAGATTGCTTTTTTTCTTCTTTTTGGTGACAAACAGCTCAGAGCAAGGATCCAGCCTGTTTTGAGTTCTTGAAACAAGGTAATTTCTTAGAAATAGAGAAAAGGAAACAAAAAGGAATAATTCCCTTAAACCTATTGCTACTCCAAACCAACACACTCCCAGCTTAATCACAGGAAAGAAATAAAACATTCACCTCAAAAAATTAGTCTTGGCTCAGGCGACTACATCCACATTCCAGCCTGCGCTGTGTCCACAAAGAGACACCTTTCCTTGCCCAGACCTGTTTTATCCACTCTCAGCTGGCAGAGATACATTTTAGGCATGTGGCTCCTCACTGCAACTCAGCTGAAAAAGAAACCACTACAAAGGAAGGAAAGACAGACCTGAAGGAAAAGGCAAAAGGAGGAGACAAGTAAAACTGATGACCGATCTTCCAAAAGTGAGGTAGAGTAAGAAATTAAAGAAAAGGCAGTTCCACACCCTACTCATGACCTTAACCAAAGGCACGATGCTCTAATGGTTTAAAAGAAGTGAGTGGGTGTAACAATGTGTGGCAGACAGAACAAGCCTCCTGGAAGTGTGTGCAGGGCATATTCCACATGGGCCAAGGGCAGCCAAGCCTGCTATATGTGGTTTTATTAAACTGCAACAGTGAGCAACAGGAGTTCTGCAAAGAAGCTGACATGCCACAGGGCATTTGGTAGCATATCTTGTGCTCAGTGTTTGCTGGAAGAAATGAGTGTTCTGAAAAAAAAACAAAAAAAAGAATTTATAGAAAATGAAAAAGCAAAAAAATGTTGACACTGGATTACATCTAGCAAAACTCGTGACTTTTTATCGGTGCTCTTGATGAGCAGCTACAATCAGCAACTTCTACTGCAACCTCATAACTCAGGAAGCTGTGACACCAGGGCAGGGCTGAGTATCAGCCAGTGTGTTGCACTTGAAAGGGTAGCAGAGCCTGCCTCGCTTCTCAGACGGAAGGGCGTTGTTCTCTAAGGAAACATGCCTCCATCTGAACAGTATATTGATGTGTTGCTCACACAACTGAGTTGCCTTTGGCTTTTCAGCCTCCCTGAAATAAAGAACCCAGAATGTCAACACCTAAAACAAAAGCAGTCACACAAGCTTAGCATGTACACAAGGGTGATTTTAGCTTGTATTCTGGCAGAAGAAATTAAGTTGTGTATGGTGACATGGGACTGTTTCTAGGATGTTTTCTGCATCATCTTTTTCTTTAGCCTTCTTAGAAAGGCTTGAAGAGGTTCAGGAAGGGAGAAACAGACCACCCCTCCCTCATCCCTCCAGAAAGGAACTGTTCAACAAATTCCAAGTTAACAAAGAAGAATAAGAAACTAGAGGGATGACCCCAGTGTCTTCACAAAGGAATTGTTTGTTGAGCTTGTGAGCTGGTGGCAGGAGAGGAATTTCCTACAATTGTTACCTTTCTGCTGGAGAGACCACCTGGAGGAAAGTCTCAGGCTGTCCTTCCTCAGCAGCACTTGTGAAGAGGGCGAGCTGTGCCACTGGAACTAGTGGGACCCCCCTCAGCTCTGCTCCTCACATCCTTCTCCAGGGCTTGTGACAGGATGGGCTACTTGCTTTATGTGCTACAGAAGTGTAATTGATTTGGACTTAAACCTGAACTGCAAGAACTCTTAAATACATAAGTTGAACAACCAAAAGCCCCTCAGTGGTCCTAAGAGGCACTACAGGGATCTCCATCAAACTGTTAAAACAAACCAGCTGCATCCCAAGAAGTCACACACTAGTTTCAAACGGTGGAAATGAGGAAAATAAAATGTGCATATTCTTGTCTCTTCATGCCCAAATAAATGAAATAAAAAAAAAACTTAAAGAAGCAAAAAACTAAAGGACTACAAAACAAGACCTGAGTAGAGCCAAGAAAGGGGCTGAAAGGCTTTATCATAAAGCGGAGGCTGTATCATAAGCTGAGGAACAAAAGCAGTGTGAGGTCACAGCTTGGCTCTCACTAGCCAAGGTTCACAAAAGCAGCATACAGAGCTTCCAGAGGAGTGAATGCCATTTGTCATCGGCAGATAGCCTGGCAGCCACGTCTCTGAAAGAGGGTGTTGCCTGCCCGAAGAGAAGAGGTTTTTAAAAAAGCCTCCTCACAAGCCTTGGAGCCCTCTTATTAACATCATTTCACAGGTGACTCAGCTTCCAACACAACAGGCAGGCTGCAGAGCTGTCCTCTAGCTCCGGTTTGAACAGCAACAGCTTAATTAATAGGATGAATACCTATTGATGTGCAATCATGACCTGCATTGCCAGCTGCACCTCTTCATGCCTAAAGCCAGCTCTGCTCTTTGTTCTGCTGCTGAACACAACTCGGGGGGGGGGGGGGGCGCTGAGCACCTG
>JAWWEU010000040.1:6359342-6529553 GCA_035583155.1 Acropternis orthonyx
CCCCCCCCCCCCCCCCCCCCCCCCCCCCCCCCCCCCCCCCCCCCCCCCCCCCCCCCCCCCCCCCCTCTGAGCACCTGCTGGGCCTGCGGCTAAAGAGGGAAACTTTCAGGCCAACAAACTTTCTATGCTGGCTCTAAACTGCATGTTAAGGACCCCTCAAAAATGTTACCATGCGGAGTCCTCTGCAGGACACCATCTCACTGTCTCAGATGCTTGTAGAAGGAAGAAAGAAATGGTAAGAGGTGTTTTTGCCATCCTCTTCCATAGCTAAATGGGTATTTAAGTAACAACAACAACAAAAAAAAATAAATTATCATTAAAATTCCAACGAGCCCATATGAACCCCCAACCCTTTAAAAAAAGCTGCTATGTTGCATCCCAGCAAGCACTGCTTTTCATGTTTCCTATCACTAAATTAATTAGTAGTTTTCTCCATGACTGCATAACCTACAAACACATTACGGACTTATCAGAAAGAAAAGAACTGTCTTTATGATCAAGGGTGAAAGGTGAATTGGTATGTATGTAGGCATGTCATGCATTGGTGATTCCTGGGGTTGTACCTCTCTGCAGGAAGGGTGGTCTGCAAATGTGAGCGCTGTTTCTAAAAAAATAAAAGGAGGTGGAAGCCCCTTTCCTTTACTGTAAATTCTTGACCTGTTACTAGTCCCATCAATCTTAGTAAAACAAACCAACCTGCCACAACACTTTCAAACATTTTGACCTAAGCTGCTCAAGTTCCTACACACACCACAACTTGTCCATCTTCTTGCAACACAATCACTTTCTCAACTTCCTTGCTTAACAAGCAGTGGAGAATTCCAGATTGCAAAGTAGAATATTAACATCTGCTTAATTTTTTTTTTCATTAGACAATCACATATTTGACATGATTGACTGAGAAATCATGTTTTAAAGCTTAAAAAAAATTACAGAGCGTAGGGAATTAATCAAATTATGAAGTGGGACTATTCATTATAATGGCCTTGGTCACATCAGAGGCTCAGTAGGAAAGCTGTCCTGCAATTACAGTGAGGAACTGAGTCACAACAGAAGAGAGAGGCTCTATTCTCAGCTCTACCAAAAACTGGATTTGTGGTGCTGAGCAAGTCACTGAGGCTTAAATTACTCTGGAACAAGCTGTGGTTGTCAGCAGAAGACAACATCTTGCATACCAAGTGCAGAGAAAGCAAGGCAGGCTTTTTTGGATGAGCAAATCAGAAAAAACATCATAAATTACAACAACACTATGCTTTGTTCTATTATAGGCAATGTTTTGTCAGAAGTTTTGGAGCTGTTTCATGTTAAGCACGCTCTTTCTTTTAGGATTGAACAAATTCTTGTTTTAGAATCAAGAGGCAAAATCCAAATAGATAATTTGCAGAATGAAGTTTAGAAAATTAAATAGATGATGTTTAAAATAAGGCACAAAGTTAACAGATTAACAGATACACAGAAGAAAATGTAGAAAGATGTTAGAGTTAATAACACAGAGGTTGTGAACTTGGTGCTGCAAAAGTAATGCCAGGGATCTGCAAGTCTTATGCCTGAAGGACCGACACAATTTTCACCCCAAGCCTACTTTTATGAATTTCTTCCTTCCCAAGTTATTATCAAAGTCCCCAGTGTTTTCTCTTTTTTTGTTATTTGTCTGTGGGTTTATCATCTCAACAACAAAAAGAGACATATTAAACACATGCTTTTTTAAGCTGCACTAGTAAATATGTTCTCAGAAATGACACCAAGATGAAAATCCACATTGAAAAGCCGGAATGAGAGCTGGAAGCCTGAGGGCTTTTCTGTCCCACTGCTGAATGCAGCATGTTCTTCTCGAGAATGTTAGTAGTAAGACAGAGACCCATTTATCAAAATCTGTCCCTTTTAAAACAGCATGTATTCCACAACAGCCTTGGTGCTCAGCAGGGTGTAAATACTGCACCTTCAGCCACTACCGCAATGTGAGTTTATATAATGTTATATACATTAGTGTTTATGATTACAGCAAATGTTTGCTACAGTTAAGTCCCATTTCATCAAGAGAATGTTAATAGCCATCCTTTAATGTGAATGTTTACAAGTCAGCCATAACTTTTTTCATGTCATCAAAGATAATATGATGCTAAACATAATATTTCAACCTGCTAAACTGAACACAGCAGCCTGCCTGCACAGAGGATGTTGTCCCACCTGCTAAACATTGATCCCCAAAAAAGATCAGAAAAGCTGCTCAGAAACACAACAAAGGCAGCAACAGCATACATTTCCAGTTCAGAAATGCATTTGGTTATGAAAGCAAACAGGCTGGCAGAACTAATCCAGGAGCCTTCCCCTGCACAGATTTGTCTTTAATACTTTGTGTTCTCTCACCTGCACCTTTCCAGCACTGCTGAGAGCAGCAACACCACAGGTACCAATGACACCACTCTGCAACTGGTAAATGTTTGAACATGGTGACTATGGTTTGAACACAGTGTTTGCTTAACCAGATACACATCTTAAGGATCTTTTCAGAAGACAATGGTTTTCTCCCAGATCCCCATACTGGAGAAACTCTAGAGCTACTTGTGCTGTACCCACACGAGCAAACAGGCCCTGCAAGGAAGCCAAACCCTCAGAAGAGACAGACACAGTCAGCTGGGATTGTGCAGCTTCTGCCTGTGCAATGTACTAGTGAAAATCAGCACATGGGTCTACCCATATCAGTATCCCATGAGGTTACTCCGAAGTGGGAACAGCTGTGCCGGCATAAACACAATCAGCTAGTGCAGAGAATCCCACCACTTCAACCCTACAGACAAAGGAGAACAACTTGTAGGAAAAGGTTAGAATCCCAGTAACACTGAAATGACAAGATTTCAGTCATATTCAAGTTTCATTAGAACTCATTTGATACATTTATTTTACAAACGGCAATTGGAACTAAAATTAGAACAACCTCACTGTTCACATACACTTGAGGGAGTCACTATGCTCCATCCATCTACACAGAGGACTGAATCATTATCCCTACTTTATATTCTGTATCTTCCTGGAAACCAAAGGCCTCTGGGATATACAACTAGGAGAACTTTTGTAGATTTTACTGACTGCTCTCAATGTTGCATCCCTCCAGAGACACACAGCTGTCAGCTCCTTTCACACAAAGGCAACATCCTGCTCACATTTTAGGTAACTGTTTAGTTCAGATTTTAGAGATAAAACACGATGTTGGTTGCCACCTTCATCGCCAAACCTCACCTTGTTTGCTGCAAACTGGGCTGCAGGAGATGCAATATTACATGCCTTTGAGCCAGGTGACAGTCAGCCCCATGAAAGTCCACCAGCACTGCACCATCCGTCATGTAGCTAAGCTAACAACCCTACAGTTTTGAGTTAAACACCCTCTGTCAAGAGCCATTTCCCTCTCACCAACACACCTAATTACACGTACACCTCAGGGCCTGGTGGAACAAACAGTCTTTGTGGTTGGACAGGCGTGCAGGTTTTGACTCAGGAAGTGTATGTCTGCAAATTAATTTTGATCTGCACCCTACTGTGCTCAGTACTTTTCTGTGGCTTCTATTCAACATAAACATGTACTACCATTGAAAACCCAGTGTTTCTAGGAAAACAGTGTTTAGTTAAATTCACACAGTGATAAAAAAATTACAATAAGACCATTAAAAGTCTGAAATCAATGGATGGACTTTGCCAGATAGCAACAGCAGGTTTACTAAAGTGCATGCCAGCAAATGTGCCTTTTCACCCTCAGAAGTACGACTATCACTAGCAGGGAGATTAACAAATTTGTTAGTTGTTTCTAGTAGAGCCAAAATGGGTAAGTTTGTAAAGGCTAGAACACAGACACTTATCAGGAAAAAGAGATCTTTGCACAATTTCAGAGTTCTTTAATCTCATACAGAGGGTATTTCTATTGCCAAAGGGTGCTGACATCTATTTAACATAAGACCTTTAAACATGTCTTTTAAATATCCCTTCCCAAAAACCTCCCATGGGACAGCTGCATTACTTCAACAAGGGACTCAAGAGGCAGGAGGAGACAGTATGTTAAATGAGTAAGGCAGACACACAGAAGGCCACAGAAACAAGAATTTTATCCAATTTCTCACATCTCATCCTACCCTTCTTTACATCAGATAAATTCACATAGCTCAGCTGTAAATGCCTTTTCTTAATCTTACCCAATACCTCAGTTAAAAACTAAAGACATCAACCACTTGTCTCTGTTTCTCTTAAGACCTTTTGTATATCTCACTCTAACCCTTATTTATACCATTATTATTATTATCTAATTATAAACAATGGCTTGATTAAAACATACACATTTATAGAAGCTTTCATGTCACCTACCTTTAGGCCTTTAACTGCTGCAGCTAAAATGGGAAATCAAGCAAGCTCCTTATAGCATTAGCATGGTTATCCAGAGGGCAAATCAAAGCAGTGCTAAAGTCAAATATCATCACTCTCAAGCAGCTTCCAGACACCTCTGCCTTCCTCCTCTGGGGTTATGAGAAGTCCAGGGAACCTAGACTCCCAAACTGCTTTTTCATAGCAGCAGGCAAGGTACCTTCAAAAATCAAAATAGTTAGATATTCCAACCCAAATTTCATAAATTACAGTAATACTGAACAAATAAAACCTGTCACTGCTTCCTACAATATCTCCAGTATGCCAGCTACTTCCAGCTTCACAAACTGCATCATGCAAAACCATGGAAAATACTCAGTTTAATCACTTCCTGTATTATTCACCACATTGTGTGCAATACCTTGTGGATTAATTATCTAGATAACAAAATGACTGCAAGTGCCATTAATGTTGTTGGTCTGAAGTAGTCATCTAAAGAATGAGAGCAATGCAGTCCTGCCATCCACGGCATGAGGGAAGCTGAACTGAAGAAAAACCTCTTCTTACCTGCCTACATAAGGGTGAAAAAAACCCCCACCTTCCTCCCTGTGCAGGAAAGTGACTAAACCATTATGCAGCTGTGGAAGGTCCCACTGATTGGGAAAATTGAAGAGAGGAAAGCACTTTTACACCTGGAAGCCAAACTGTTTAAAAGAACAGAGAGAAGAGTCACCAAGTCTAACACATCTGAGTTTCCTTCTTTTGAAATCCAGAGAGGAGCCAGAACTTGTGAAGTAAATGCTATATGGTGAAAATGATTTTTTACTTCTCTATGTAGAATGCCAAAGAGTGGTGCAATACCACCAGCGGCTGAACTCACTATGGAGCCCCATGGATCCCCAATACTGACTGGTGAAAAGGGGGCAAACACACTCCCCCACTTCTCCCCAGGCACCCAAGCTTGGCCAGAAATGCGCATCTCCTGGCATGGAAGTGGTTAGCTAAACATCAGGCACGGGGCAACGGTGGAACAATCCACTTCCTCTAACAGTGATATCTAAAAGATACATGCCCAGGCTAAGCTGGCTCTTTTGGTTGGTCTAAGCCAATCTAGACTTTTTAAGCAGAGGGAAAAAAGAAAGAACAGTACCTCTCCTATGAATAAATGCTAAAGAGAGTTGAGGCTGTTCAGCCTGGAGAAGAGAAGGCTCAAAGAAGACTTTATTGTAACCTTGCAGTATATAGGAGGGATTTATAAGAAATATGGAGAAAGACTTTTTAGCAGGGTCTGTAATAACAGGACAATGGTTTTAAACTGAAAAAGGGTAGGTTTAGATTGGACACAAAGAAGAAATTTTTAACAATTAAGGCAGTGAGACACTGACACAAGTTGCCTATAGAAGCTGTAGATGCCCTGCTGCTGGAAGTGTTCAAAGTCAGGCTGCATGGGGCTTTGAGCAATGCGTTCTAGTGAAAGATGCCTCTACACACTGAAGGGGGGTTGGACTTGATAAATTTTAAAGATCTCTTCCAATTCAAACCCCTCCATGACTCTATAACTGATCCCATTTATATTAGGATAGGATAAGCATCTTTTGGGGGTGCTTGTACTGGTGAACAAAAGCAGTCCAACACTGAGCAGGTACCACACTCAAGGTGATGGAGCTCCTCTCTGGACCCGGGACACCCACACAAGCAAAGGAAGCCCTTGAGCCGAGTTACTGCTCTCCCTAACCACAGATGTGGCCACATACCGCCACCAGGAACACAGCTAGAAACATCTCATTTTCTGTGTGTCCTGGTTAGGCAAGAGGCACGGATTTCTGTTTGAAGGCAATCTAAGCTGCAATGTTGGAAATACCAGTGGAAATATTTATGTTATTTCTGGGCCACCAAACACAAGTGGCACTTGCTAGTTTACTACTCTGGTTTCCAATTTGAGAAATGCCTTTAATGGAAGTGCTTTCTTGAACATATACTGAATGCCACTGAACAAAAATATGCCTAAACTACATATCCAAGAGAGCTCTGTTTTTAAATTAACTATGAGCATGTTCTAACCTAAAAGGGGAGGAGATGAGGGAACTAAAAAAACAATAAGGAAAAGAGGAAGAAAGTCTCTCTTGTGGCATTTTTCTTTCTGTGAACACAGGAAGAAACAGGTGTTGGTACAAGCAGAGAGGAAGACAGATTTACATCCCCCAGTTTCAAAACAAAGTGCTATAGGCAAAAATATTACGTTATTGAGGCAGAGAGAGAGGAAGTTGCAAAACTGCTTAACATTTCAAGAAGCTGTGGGGCTTTTCACTCGCTCCTGTAGCTACAGAAAATAAACATACCTTTTAAATACCAAAGAATGCTTTAGGTTGGAAGAGAACTTAAAAAACACTCAGTTCTAACACCCCTGACATGGGCAGGGACACCTTTCACTAGGCCAGGTTGCTCAAAACTGTTGTCCTAGTCACAGAGGCTGGAACCAGTTTATCACTATGTGAGTATAATCAAAACTGTGTAATCTACACCTTCTGTGTAATTTCTGATGAACTCTTAATAATGGATCATTTGCAGCAGCTGCCCAGGGCACATCTGACACCTCAGGCTACAAGCTGGGTGTTAAAGAACCCTGTGAGACAGGGGAGTGTTTCTATCTTTACACCAATGACTCAGCTGTGATAACTCCCCTCCAGGGAGGCATCAGCACCTTCACACCCAGCCTGAGGGGTCATGTCTGCTAATGGGCCATTAGAGACTGGCATAATAGGCAGCTGCAATGACCTAGACCATCAAAGATTCCAAAAATATCCCATAACTCACAGAGTTAAATCACCCAGTGTGAAACTCCTCACCCTGGGAGAGGTACTGGGTATTCTCACCTGAACCTGAGCATATATAATCTTCGGGTTTGGGAACTTCTGGTACCACTCATTGGATCCAAGGGAGGACCAGAACCTCAACAGGGCTATGACTGCCACTCTCAACAAGACTGTGACCACCATCCTCACTAACAGCTTTTCCTTTCCTTTCCCACTCAGGGGGACCACGTGGCACTCAGCACAGCGGCTAACACCACACATCTGGTTTTTTGTGGGTTAAAACCAGTTTTTCCTCTGTATCATTGTATTTCTTGTAATCTTTTTAGTACATTGTAACTCTGACTTGTAATCTCTCTAGTTAAGTTCATTTCTCCCACCAGTTTGCCTTTAAACCAGCTCACCTGTTCAGTCTGACCTTGAACACTTCCAAGGATGGGGAAGCCACCACTTCTCTGAGCAACTTGTGCTGCAATTCACCACTCTCTTCCCCATATCTAATCTAAAACTGCCCTGCATCAGTCTAAAGCCATTCCCCCTAGTCCTACCATCACATGGCCTCTGTCCAAAGTCCCTCTCCAGCTCTCCTGTGGCCCCTTTAAGTACTGGAAGGTGTTCTAAGATTTCTCCGGAGTCTTCTCCAGGCTCAACAACCCCAAGTCTCTCAGCCTGTCTTCAGAGCAGAGGTGTTCCAGCCTTCTGATCATCTTTGTGGCCTCCTCTGGGCTCACTCCAGCAGGTCCCTGTCCTTCCCATGTAGGGGGCCCTAGAGCTGGGGTAGAGTAGGAATTAGCAACTCAGTAACAACAGTCAAATTAAATGCTGCATCTGTTGTTACAATTAAATTAAAAACTGATAGAACCATACACGTTTTCCCCTTGTGTACCGTACCCTGGGCAAAGATGTTCTGTAGCTGTACATATTTCCTGTGTTATAAATTAAACACTAGCCAAATTCACCCTTCTTGCAATGCTATTAAAAAAATCAAGGGAAATTACTCCAGGGATAAATCTGGCCCAGTGATGTTTTTCAACAAAAATGAGTTTCAGAATAAATTCTCCTAAAACAGGGCTGTGTGGAAATACTTGAAACATTTTCACTTGTGTTCCCAGAGCACTTGTTTAAAAATATATTGGAACAGATAGTTCCCAGTATTAAATAGATGGAAAATTTGAAGACACTACTTAAGAATACTCTATTTTCAGGTGATTAGCCTGATATTCCTAGTGTCTGGTTTTGTGGTGGATGGTTTTATTGTTGTTGATAGTTCAATTTTTTTATTTAGTGTGTGTGTGTGTTTTTTCTGGGTTTTTTTTGTGGTGGTGGGGAGGGATTGGGTGGTGTTTTTTTATTGGTTTGGGATTTTGTTTCTTTTGGATTTTTTTAATACTTATGTATTTGCAGTCTTAAACAAAGGCCACCCTCTATACAGCCCAGGCTGTGCACGCCAAATTGAGGAGATCAGAAATTACAGGTGTATGTGGGAAATCAGACCCACATATTCAAGATTTCAAATGTTTACACTGAGATTACATAATCTAACAAAATACTACTACAAATAGCATCAGGTTAGACTGTCAGCTGGCATGAGCTGGAGCCAGTCTACTAAAATCAATTAAATCTTCCTCAGCTTATCCAACTCACTCAGGGAATGTGGACAATAGTCATCCACAAAGTCACACATGCAGAAGTGCTGGCAAGAGCAGTGGCCTCAGGTAACCTCTACACACAACAGCACGATGCTGCAGACGTGCACGGATGCATCCTGAATGCTGCTCCCATGAAAGAGGGCACCAACTAGAATGATGAAGACAGTCATAAAATACAAGTTGCTGAAAGAAATTTATCTACAGCAATTTGCACAGCCAGCAACCACTGTAATCAAATTTTTGTAGAAACACAGAAAATAGGGCTGGAAGGAACTTCAAGAGGCCACTCCTTCCTTCTCTGCTCCAGGGCAAGCTGTCGCACACCTACACACCCCTGGTGTCTCCTCCTGTGAAGTGCTTGAGCCAAAATTTTTCATTCTTGATCTTAATCCAAAGATATGATTTAAACCCAGTCATTCATCTCATTTTAAGCCTCAGGCGTTGACATTTAATGCTAATAAATACATAGAACGTCAAACTGGCTGCTTAGTTCCGATGTGAACACAGAGCTGCGCTTTTGCTAACCTGGGGCCAGCGGAATATATAAACAGGTAGGATTAATGACTTCTCTAAAGCAGGTGTCAAATGTAGCAGAAATTAAAAAAAAAAATATATCTGTTCACCAGACTTTTTTTTATCTCCATTGCAGGAGATATTTTTAGCGCATCTGGAGGAGATCACAGAGGTCATGAGAAAACCTGCAATGCTCTCATGGAGGCCACCCCTCTCCTCCACAGGCACCGAGAGGCAGCGGGTGTTCCCATTGCCATACAGAAGAGGCCACTGTTCCCAGAGAGAGCTCTTCTCTCCAGCCTTGCTCTGACCAAGCCTGGTTTTGACCCCCCAGCTTTTACAAGCTTGTCACAAAGTCCCCTTGCAATGGCAGAGGGGCCTGTGCTTCTCCTGCCCTCTGTTTTCCCACCAGAAAGTCACAGGCTCAGCAGAGACTCACAGGGAGCAGACAGCTCCCAGCTCCCCAGCCTCCCAAACTTCCCAGGGCACATATCCAGAAATAAGAGTCTGTGGAGGGAAGAAAGGGGGGGGGCTGGCAAGGAAAGCCATTAAATGTACCATTTTGCAAAAATAGTACTTGGATGGCACTTAGCATCACAGAAGGATTCAGGACTAACTGGCTGATGGCTCTTCTGTGGTAACGTAAAGGGAAGAGGGTCTGGACATCAGATCCTAGTCTTAAAAAAAAAAAAGCATTAAATTATTAAAGCAAGGCCTGAATTCTTGCAACAAGGCACTGCAGCTTATTTAAAGACAATATCACACTAATAAGAACATTTATTTCCTTCCACAGCTTCCAGACATAGAATCACTAGGATCTGTTTAGAAGTGTTTCCATTGCTACTGCCACAGTCCTGAAAACAACCTTGTGCCCGTGAAGAGATACAACCCAGTCTCCTCATTGAAATTCTAAGCCAGAATGTTTATTTCTTCTACTTTTTCCCTTATATATTTCTTTGCATGCAATTATTCAGACAAATCATACTGCTTAATCTCCCGGGACTCAGTTTATTGCAATAATTGAGAGGGCTTTTTTCTTCTCTGATGTTCTGTTTTTCAGGGCAAGATTCCTTTTTGTGTGTATGATCCTTTTTCAATTATGCAAAACCCAAGGCAAGAGTGTAATAAAAAATGCAACAACTCTGTTGCTTATTTTTGTGGCCTGACATTTTCATTTCATGTCATAATGAGTCTAATCAATCTCTCCTGCATTACACACATATCATATTCCTAACCAGTAGCAATTAGAAATAGATAGCCATTTCCTTTCTTCCAGAATTGTAGAAAATTAATGTCACTTCTCACAAAAAGAGTTCAGACTACAAAGAGCAATACACAAAACACTAAGTATTTTAATTTAACACCATTCTTCATGCAGTTGTCAAATCAAAAGCAACAGTGTTAAATTCTATTATTAGTCATCCTGCTTGGATCATCACTTTGAATAAAGGCATTAATGAGATGGAGACCTTCAAAGCATTTTCTTAGAAGCCATACAATCGTAAAATTAAACAAATTTAGTCCTTAGCATCAAAAGTCCTCAGTAAATCACATAATCACCAAGAAAAGGCAAAAATACTGTAATGGCTCTGTTGCTTTCTGTGCAAGTGACAGACAGGGTATCTCTCGGGTGACAAATGTGTGAGGCTTCCTGTGACCCATGTCAGAGACATTGTGCCTGCTGTGATCAGGAGCTGCACTGGCAGGTTTCCATCCTGAGCTCAAATTCTCACAGCTGCCCACACACAGGACTTTCCTGCTCTCCTCCAACATGCTTCCCCTTGTTTTTGGAAAGGCAACAAGCACAGTTGTCCTGGTTAAGCTAGTGGTGTCCTGCACTAGTTCACGTCCTCCTGAAGACCCAACTGGTCTTACATTGGCAGCTGCAATAAAAGCAACTGTTCTACATCCACAAGCAGCATCCAGTTGCTGTAACACCCAGCTCTGTCCCTCCTGACAGAAAGGAGAAATGGCAGCGTTGTCTTCATTTTGTTTACAGAAGTCTTGCCTTTAACTTTGCATGGAAGCTTGTCACTGCCTATTGGCTTCGCTCACTTTGTCCACTGGCCTCTTATTCCTTAAAAAGTTCAAACACTGGGAAAAAAAGGATGTAAAAGTTGGAGTAACACCAAGCCGTTCCATGTCTCTGTCTCTAGAAGTGGCTGTATCACACCCAAAGTCTGTCAACCTACCACCTCAGAGGTCAGAAGGTCACCCCACACTTTCAGTTCCCATTGCTCTCTGTCAGTTTCCATTCCCATGCTGTGAAATACAGACTGTGACTGCTGCAAAGATGGACACAGAGCACCAAACAATCAATGATTTAGACTCAGCCCTCAACCATCTACTCAGATGAGACATCCATTGCATAAAAACATCCACCTGTTCCACGTCTGTGTTAATGGGGAGAGAAAAAAGCTGAGTCTTACAGACCTGCAAAGCTCAGACAACAAAAACCACATCACTGACGAGAGAAGCTCTCCAGGTGTATTCACTGCAAAAGATGGCATGAATTTTGCTCCCCCGCAAGGTAACCAGTCAGAGAGCAATGCCTATTGCAGAATTGTCTCACAAAAAGTGACTCAAGGAGGGATCCAGGACTTTTGCAAACCAACCCATTTAAGGTGAATCCCATGTAGCACAAACAGGAGTGGGGGTGCAAGAATTGAACAACAGTTAGCTGGAATATTATCTGAATCTTGGACAAAATGTCCATGGCCAGATATCCCAGGGATTTCCAGGGCTGACTTAGAAAGTCTAACAGCTCACCAGCTGCTACTAAAAATCTGTGCTCCACAAGAGGCTAAAAAAAATATAAAATAATACCAAGTGATCTCTTCTTATTAGATCCCAACTTGCCATTGAACAAAGTAACAAGACAGGCAGGATCCAAGGAGTCTGCTTTATTCCAGAGATCCCTTGAGACCTGGTCTTTGCAAAAGGGACAGCAATTATAAAGCTTTCAGTAGCAAACCATTAACCTCACCATCACAACACCCTAAAATTTCCTTTAGCACATGAAATTTGTTGAACCCTTCTAAATCCTTTATACAATCTGTACATCAGCAAGTGCAGGTTACAGGTTTTGCTTCCATAAACTAAACATGAACCCAGCAGTCAAGATCAAAATGAACAATTGCAGATTTTGGATATGGATGGCTATTCCTCACCCACAGCTGTACATATCTTCCAAGTGCTGAGTAAATCAAAACCCAGGGAGAAATACACACTGTAGGCCAAATCTTTCAGCAGGTATATGATCTGAACAACTCTTCATATATAATTACGCTGCCAAAAACTCGATGAAAAGGATTGAGTGGATGTCAGCACATGCTTCTTGTAAAGCAGACAAGAGGACCTCTGTCAGACAAGAATTAAATTAAGAATTAGGAACTGTATCATACAGTTTAAAAGAAAACCACATTATGAACACATGTGCAGGCCTGAAAATGGGGGTGAAAAGCTTGAGGAGAAATGTTAGCTGAGGTCTGCTGCTTACAGGGAAGGAGATTCAACAGCAAGGGACACTATTACTCATTGCATCCAGAGAACTGTCAGGCTTGCTGCTCTGAAGCAGCTGCTTAAGTATTTAGCTTGGAAGGCAGACTATTCCTTGCATTTTTCCCTGGTGTGGCTCTGAGCTGCACTGCTAAACCCTCTGCTGACAGAGCAGTGCCAAACAGCAACATGCTTCATGCAGGACTGGAGTGTCTTTAGGCTGAATGAGGGCCTGGTACAAAGTGGACGTGGTTTATAGGACACCCTGAAGTGGAGATCCCAGCACTGTGCTGATGCCAGAGGTGCCTGGGAAGCTGTCATGGAATTTTTGATCATATGGCTCAGTATATTCACACCAGCAAGTTCACATGAGCCATTCTCAGTGCTGGCTATTTTGTTGGAGAGAAAGGCAAAGAAGGAAGCAGCCAGAGGAAGAGACAGACCTGTGCTATCAGCAAAGCAGCAAATGATTCATACACTGTAGAGATGTACACAAGACTAGTCCATGCTAGTCAGAGCTGCGTATTACAGATAATAATTCAAATAGCCTGCATCAAATAGATACCAGGTTTGCAGCTTACACATCTGCCACTTTTCTTGCTTGATACTGAAAAGCAGTATCTATCTAATCACTCAGCAGCAATAATTTTCTTTGCTGCTTCCATCTTCTGTTACACAGTGTCATCTGGTCCCAGAGACTTAAAATATAGGAATTAATAATGTCTGTGTTTTTTTGATGGAACAGTGGAACAAATAACTGACATATTGAAACTTAAAATAAAAAAGGCAACAAATTGAAGTTCACCAACTGAAAATATTTTGCAAAGCAATGATTCAGCTTAGTGTGCAATTTTACACACACACAGAGACACAGGTTTCCCACATATTAAAATAACACCACTAATTAAATGCTACTAATGAACAAAAGATGTGCTCAGCTCTCCTTTGAAAAACCTATCATGCAAGTAGGCACCTAATAAATAGTGAGACAACTGTAGTCAGATACAATAGGGTAATGTCATTCTAACACAAATCTTGCTGGCACTGAGGCTGAAGACACATATTTTCAAGGAAAGGTTCCAGACTTTTCCTGGTGTGAGTATTTAATATCTTAAGAGAAGCAAGAGGATTTTGTATCTAGAAGTTACTCCGTCAGAAGCACGTGCTGTTCTCTTTAATGTTTGGCTTTAAATTAGCATA
This sequence comes from Acropternis orthonyx, assembly GCA_035583155.1. NCBI lineage: Eukaryota > Metazoa > Chordata > Aves > Passeriformes > Rhinocryptidae > Acropternis > Acropternis orthonyx. Next base: position 6,373,360 of record JAWWEU010000040.1, read on the forward strand.
AACAACTTGTAAGATTGCTCAAAAAAATCTTCAACCCCTGAAGAAGCAAAGCAAGAAGTCAATCAGAAGAGCTGTGGGTAAACGGGATTACCAGTCTGGCTTGCAAGTGAGAATTGTCTGTTAAAAAAAAGGCAGAATCACATTTCCACATGGAACATTTTAAAATTATTATTACTAAATATAACATTTCAGATTTTCCTCCTCTATTTCCAATAATACACACACTCATCTCTGCTTGTTCCATTAGATAACAAACAGGTAGCAGAGCCAGTCACGTTCTTATTCAAAATCACGTAGGATTTGAGCCCTCCCAGGTTCCCCCAGAAGGGAGCAGCAATGCCAGGACCACAAGGAAACAGGCAGTGTGAGAGGAATAGGAAATACCTACATGGGGCTTTCAGACCCAGCTTCATCACAGGCCTCAAAATATCCACAAAGCAGCCAAAGTTCCCACACAAATCTGAACTGGAGAGGCAGGAGGGAAAGACTCAAGTATCAACATGTTCCAATTTGGAAATGTCATTAAAAATTATAATTCTGAGCTAATTATATGGATTGGGCAGTTCAAAAATCAAACAAAGAGGATCCATGTAATATGGCACCTAAATGGCAAGAGAGAAGCACTTATTCTGCCACACTGAGTTATTTTATATTCACAGTCGTCGCCGCAGTGTTGAATGACGCGAAGGAAAGTGTCGCTGCTTCGTCCTTGTACCATTCTCTGCTACAGCACCCTCTGCCATCCAAATTCCCACTCCCTCTCACACCTTTACAAAATGTCACTGCAGTGACTTTCTAGGAATTTGGGCCAAGTTCAAGAATCCCCATCTGCTCCCGTTGGAGAGGGATGAGATCAGACTGTAAATGTGTGGCAGACTCCTCACAAGGAGACATGCGAATACAATTTGGACATGTATAAAAGTCAATCCCAGCTTTCGTAATTTAAATTAAAAACCTTAGACTCTCCTCTGTCTCTCTGTAATGAAACATTCATATAATCAGTTATTCATCCATTTAGGTTGAGTGCATGTATAGGCAAGCACTCTCAAGACATTTCATTAATCTACATTTATCTTAAAGCTGTTCAGAATTGCAGACGTGCATGTACAAGATGAGGTTTTTCAAGGCTTAAAAGCAATTAGGTCTTGAGAAAAGTGGCTTTGGTAGCACATGTTCTCACAGTTATTTAAATAAATTCAATTTAAATATATGTTTAAAATCAGCACGAGACTTCTCATTAGACAGCAGTGCTTTTTCCAGTTTCAAGAGCTTTTTGGCATTGCCTTGCACTGCAAATGTAGAAGCAGGCACCTGTGCAGATACTCAACTTGCAGGATGGCTCTCCTTGCCAACCTACACACACAAAATGTGGGCTCAAAAATTGAATTTATAATACTTTTTTTTTATAGTTGGTAGCAATATGGGAATGTATATATATATACACACACACAAAAGGTATCATTTTCTGGAGGGTTTTTTCCCCACACCTGACTGGTTATCATGAGTGCCCAGCGCTAAAGCCAGAAGCAGAAGGATTGTGTTCATCCACTGACTCTTCCCAATTTACCTTCATGGCACTCATAGAGCCAAGATCAAGCTTCTGTATTTTATAAGAAGGTGAATGTTAAAAAAAAAAAATTGAAAATCCAAAACAAAAATGAAGTTACTTGAGGAACTGGAAACTTAAGTTGGATCATGTAAATCTCAACAGAGCCCTGTGAGATAAGCCCTTCTGCACTTAACCAATTTCTACACTTCTACATGTGCAGTAATTTCAAATCCTGCCTACTTAAACTCTAACTGAAGACTCATGACTTTTCCACTATTGAAAGAAAATTACCCTAACTCTGGCAAAGAATACTAGACTTCTTTATAATACCAAGTGTCTTCTCTTGCTTGCATCTATTTATTTTCCTTTTAAGTCCACTAATGGAATTAAAAGGAGAATAAATAGTTCATTTCTTGCCCACAAATGTGGCCAAGAAAACACAACGTGATTACATTTTGTGTTTGTGGCTAAGGACTGAAGCCTGCTGTTTTAAAGCATACACATAAACACACAGATACATATGTACATACATACTCACATATACAGCCTTCGTTAATAATCCGAACAGATCTTGATGAATCATCTCTATTTGATATTTTTACAGTGTTTCTTGTAAAAAGCATTCCCCAAATGTGCAAACTACTAGGAAAATATGTGAAAAACAAAGTCTGATTGGCAGACTAAAGTTGTAGGCTGAATAACACATAAGCCTGTTCAGCATTAATGCCAGAAGAACCCTTCTCACTCTAAAAATCTGACATATCATTTGCTTTATTAGCTCTGAATCAAGTATTCATTTAATTTACATTAAAAGTAGCAAATTATAAATTAATACAGATTATTTAGAACTGAAGTCATGCAAAGATAGCAGTTCTCCTTTAACAGACTTTCTGTTTGGAAATGAATATTACTGCACGCTGCTGAATTGCTACAACAGTCCACAAGGCTGGAAGTCTGTCGATATAACCATTAAGCCTTCATTTACTAAGAGTTGATTAACTCTTGGCTTCCTTTTCCACTAATTAAAACCACAAACTGCCTCCAACTATTATGAGTTTAGATCTGAGTGTATGAGCAAGGAATGACTACCTTACATACCACCTAGAATTGCAATTTCACAGATCCAGGAAATTAAACCTTTTTAAATTGGGGGGAAAAAAAAAAAAAGGCAAGACAGTGCTAGTCAAAAAGTCACTGCAACTCAGAATAACTTAGAATTCATGAAACTCTAGTCCAGAAAGTAAAAATGAAAATCTGACCCTTAAAAAGTAAGGCCAGATGTTCCAGTAACTTCCTCTTACATTTTTGTGAACCACGGTGGTTCACAGTCAGAGAAAAGTCTATTACAAGTCACAAATATGTCCAGAAGAGATCCAAGAGTTTCTCTTCCAAGCTAGAGACAATTCCCAACAAAACGGAAGACACCATTCCAGCACCAAACCGAATAAAGTTAGCCAGAGGTCACCAGCAATCATGTCTAATGGAAACGAGGATACAGAGAAACAGCTCTGCAGGCAGAGCCTGTGGCTGGCACAGCTCCCAGGGCATCGGGGCGGGGATTAACTCCAGCAGGAGAACATGACAGTCACTCAGGCCCCTGCTCACTGCAGGAATCTTGCTAACATTTGCATTTACTACTCCAGGTCATTGCCAATAACTTCACAGTCCTTACCCACTCAGAAGTGCTACCCTGCTCTTCCTTTAACCCTCCCCTCTGTGTTCCCACACTACTACAGACATGCTTTTACTTCAAGCACCTAAAAATTTCATCTAAGACCATTTTAATCACACACGATATTTTTAGTGAATGTAACATTAGAAGAGGCTGAAAATCTTTCCTTTCCTAATCTTGACAAAACCTTTTTCCACTAAGTCCTCTGGAACACCAGGCTGCTGCACAGCACCAATGCTGGAAACAAGGGGTTTATAATGGAAATGGTGAGGTGGCTTTAGACACAGCACCAAGCTGTATGGAAACCCTGTCATGGTACTGGAAAGAAAATACATTTAAAGCCTAAGAGGCTCTGTCATCACCATAAAATACACGCACTGCTGCATGCTCTCAAGCTTTATTAAATGGGCCTGGGCACAGTGGTAAAGTACAGCCTCCCTTGACTTTGTAAAGTATGTGGGCCCATTACCACCACCAGCTGTGACCACCTCCACACTAACAACGAAGGGGAAGAGAAAAAAATCTGCACTAAATTAGAATCTACTTTCGTGATCATGAAAAGAATAAGGGAACAAAATTGGCCTGAACAGAAGTCAGTGCTGGAGGGTTACTCTCACTACATGGACATTATGTTCTCTTCTTTGCTCAGCATTAACACCAGCCCACCATTTCTCTAACCCCGTGGACTCTCGTTCTCATTCCTTTGTTGTTACCAAACCAGTCTTCCTGTGGGGAAGGTCTGTCAGCTGCAACGAATGCTGGCCACTGTATTTAGCACAAAATTTGGAAATTTTGAAATTAAGACAGTAAGTCACCACTATCCTCTGCACATAAAAGTCCAGATGAGACAAAGATATAATGCCGCTCTTTCATTAAATTGGTAAAAGAAAACTGAAGACAGGTGAATGAGACTTGGCCTTAGTGATCATCTGAAAGTTAATAACCTTGATGAGAGTTATTGTTATAGAGATATCCAGGAATTTAACACAGGATAAGTTTTATTAAAACTATACTTTCCACCTAAAGTGCTCTGGATTATCTAAGATTTTTCTAAGTGAGAGCAAGGAGACCACATCTAATCATCTAATGTAACAGCTTCTGATTTGAAGCCACCTATTTACTTTGTGTTCAGAGACTATGTGTGAGATACCATAAAACGAATAATAAAAAGCAGTAAAAGGACAGAGCTTGTATGGCAAAAGACCGAAGCACTAGCAAAGGGGAGGGGGGGAAAGGATGTTTTAAAGACAAACTACCTGCCTGTACAGTTCTGAAATTATAGCTCCCAACTTCCCTATCTCATTACTGTGTGAGCTGCAAATGAAACAAAACAATGAAGAATAAAAGGGCCATGGTGCCTCTTTTGAAAACAAAAATCCACTACCACGGAAAGCTAATAAAGAAACTAAAAGCAACAGGCAAGGTTAAGAAAGCAGAGAATGAAAAGTAATAGTATTGATTTAAGTGGTTCATTTTTTATTCATGGATATTCTTTCCAGGGGATATCATAGAAGCATTTTATGCTTAATAGGTGCCATCACTGTGCAAATGTTTTCTAAAAAAAAAAAAAACCCCAAACCCACTCTTTACCAAGGCAATAAATGTCTTCATAGCAGACAACCATATGCAGAATTCAAGATCCAAAATAGAGCGTGGACGATGCAATACAAAAGAAAAGTTATCCTCAGTGAAAACCCTTCTGGACTTAAACAATTTAATAGAAGGTGGGTGCTATAGATGGGTGCTTATAATATTGACATGGCACAATACTTAAAATTGCACACTAAAACTTTGACAGGTAAAAGATGGTGCTTTCCTTAAAAGAAAAGTCAAGGTACAATAATCAACATGACCAGAAAAAAAAACCCAACCAAAACCAATGAAGCAAAACAAACCCCCCCCCATTGAATACACAAGTCCTGATCTCAGAGCCTTCTGGAGAGCCCAGTTGATTCTACTTCTACCCCTTTATCTTCCCACTTCTAGTTTAAATTCCTGCAATACTTATGTTTTGAATATTTATCCCCAATTCAGTCTATTCCACAAGCTTTAACTGTAAACCCCTAATTCAGCTAACAGATTAAACCTCACTGTTTAAACTACCAATTTTAATCCATAATTAATATGTAAACCAAGGTCTCTATTTATTTTGCATAAATTGTTGTCCTCCTTTCCCAGTCTCCCCAAGACAGAACATCGTGTGCCAATACTTTACTTCATAAATTTCATTAGCAGTCTCTTCTTCCCTCTCCCATCAGTCAGGTTTTGTATTTAGAGAGAAATGCCTACAGACACTGCCTGGCAGCATCCTGGAAGCAATCCCATCCAGTTGGAATTGAAAATGCTGTTTAGTCTACTGTGATTTTGCTAATATCAAATATTCAGATGAACAGTAAAGATGGTGGTAGGGAAATTGTAACAGCTTTAGAAGGATGTAGCATACCGGGTACGCATTTCCTTCATTTACTGAGCAAACATGCTGCCCTTGGGCATATGAGTATCAGATGGCTAACAGTCTCTGTGCCGAAGGGAGCCAGGCAGCAGACTGTTAATGAAGCCCAAAGAGTACTGGAAAGAGGCACTGGGATAGGACTGGCAATCTTCTTTTATAAACCAGAGCCTCACTGGTGCTGCTGACCTACATTCTCCAACTCAGGGTGAAGGCCTAGTCAAAACATGCATAAATTAAATAATGGGTCCATTTCAGCTGGATCACCGAGCATCCTGTGCTGGTGAGAACAAGCCGTCTCTTCTCATGTACTCCTCCAGCACAAGTCACAGATGGTAAATATGATCCCAAACCACTCTGTTTTAACTTGCATAAGGCCCTTTACAGACCAGGCTGTACTTTGCCAGAGCCTCCTGTTAAATTGCTATTTATTGACTCCAGCAGTGGTGAGAAATCCAAGGTTTTAAATGACCAACATAACCCTTGCCTTTGAAATCTAATTCAAACCAGTTTTAAGACTTCCTTCTTATGAGTAAATCCCTTTATCCAGGCATCTATTAGATTTGAGAAAGAAATCATAGCAAGCTTCAATTTTCAAACTCATTTTTACCCAATATAATCTTTCCTTAAAAGACCACAAATTTTCTTCATGATCTGCACATCTAAATATCTTCTTGCACAGCCAGGGGCAACGTCTGCCTATTGAAAGCTTGCAGTCTGTGGGTTTCGCTGTTTTACATCAAGAGGAAAGCACATGAAGGCTCAAAACAATCCCATGCCTCCACTTTTCACTTCAGCTAAAAAGGATTCAACAAGACACATCAGAAGAGAATACACTGGTGTTGATTTGTATTCCAGAAATGAACAGATGCTAAAAAATGAAAATTGTTTAAGCAGAAATCTTGATCGCTATCCTTCGCAGAAGGATTGCTGTAACATGAGCCTTTTGTTTGCTGAAGGGGCAGATAAATTGCACCACTAATTTGTCCCATATAGCACACACTTATTCAAATCTTTATTACACATGGAAAATGACTCAGTTCTACTGTTCTAAGTGAACACACTTTCGGCTGTTATTCCTATCAACGTTTCATTAAAAGAAGTAAGTGAAGGCAGAATAGGTCTGCAAAACCATCAAAGCGAAACTGATTTTATTTACTTAGATAAAACCCCTGAGTTAGGATGGGCACAAAATGGAACTGACATTTTGTTTATAGATCAAATTTATGAAAGTAATTATTATCTCAAGTTCACAGTTTGATTATTATTGGTCCTGATTCCAGATTTTAGAACTACTGGAGTTATCTTTTTCTGTCTTAATTACACTCCAGACTTTTCATCACCTTCTTAGTTTTGGAATAACTATTTATTGAAGTGAAATAACTAGTTGCCGAATCCATTGAATGAAATAAAAATCAAGAAAATATATCTAAATTTGACAGAAAGAGTACTGAAAAATTTCGCTTGTTTCTCAAAAAACCCTGTTCACCGGCAGATTTCAACAGGTCACAAAGAGAGAAGCCTTAAAGTGCTTAGATCAGGCAGGAAGGAAAGTTAAGTTAGACTCAATATTTCTTTATGGTTAGACTACACATTTATTTAAAACTTATTTAAAAACAAGAGTTTTTGCCATTACTTTTATGTATTTCTAATCCAGTTAAAATTAATGTTTTGATCTACACAATCCTAAATACCTACCCCCATTTATACACTCAACAAAATACTTAAAAATTATCTCAAAGCAGAAAAACCAAGGCATTCTATCCTAAAACAGCTCTTTGCCAATCTTGCATTCACAGTTCTCATTTCAGTCTTATCACACCAACTGAAAATGTAAAACAGACTCTCCTGACCTCATCCTGGACAGAGCTCACACCTGTATCACAGCAATGGCAGGGTGCTTGTACAGACAAAGGCACAAACACTGTGGATACTTCCACACCTCATGGAGCCACCAGTTAAACAGCAGAGCAGTGAAGACCTCAGTTGTAGAGCTTTACAACTCACCAGAGCAGGATCAGATTCACATCAGCCTTTGCAGAAAGCCTGCAGGGACTGCTCACCTAGAGAAGCAGAAAACTATTCTTGGAGGCACAAAGCCCCAAGAGCTAAAGTTTTCCTCCTCTTCTTGCTACAGCCCAGCTACCTACACTTAGCCAATGGATGCAGGTATAGGATGGCCCCTCTTTCCTGCCTACCTTTTATCCTCACCTTTATTGGCACCAACAGAAACCACCTGGCTCCCTATATCAGATAGCAGAAGCCATCCTAATCACCCTGCAGCAGCTGCCACCTGCTCTCCCATTCCCCTCATTTCTCCCATCTCCCTGCACCAGCCCCCTGCTCTGGAGTCAGTAGTTCCATCCGGGATGAGAGGGGAACACAGGTCCGGCTTTGGAAGGTTTTGGTGCCAAGAGCAGTCCTGGACAGAGAGGCGGAACCACCTTGTAATCTTGGCCTGTGTTGGCTAAAAAATACCAAGCAAACATTGGATTGCGTGCTTCAGGATACACATCAGGATAAAAGGAGGCAAAGATGGTCAAAAAGATATTGGCCTCATAAGTGACTGCAGGAGCACAAATTCAGGTGTGCCAGGGAGACATGCCAGAGGCTTGGGCAGCACAGCAGATGGACAGCCAAGACAGGCATGTTACAATGAGAGCAAAGATTAGAGCACTGTAACGGAGAAACCTGAACTGGTTTAACTGGGTCCTTCTCCTTATAAAATAGTTATAAAAAGAAATGTGAGATTACAGGACCAGCTGAAACTGCTGTGCCAATAAAACACAGGAAACCATTGATCTCAATAAGAGTTGTTATTTGGTGAATGTTTACGGGAAACAAATCTGCAGGGCTAAAATATCTTGTTAGTTCTCATTAATTTTTTTTACAACCTGTCCAGATCCTTGTGAAAGTCAAACACAGCAACTGGAGAGAACCCACGCCCAAATGATTCTGCAGTTATAGTGTGTTTGTTGAAATTCTGAAGGCAGAAGATACCAAAGTTTTTCCTGCATGAATGCAAGGCTGACCATTTTAAAAAGCTTTCTAAAACCTGCCAAAATAACTTGGAAAATATCACACCATCTCAAAAAAAAAAAAAAAAAAAAAAAGGTAAGAAGATGTCTGGAGAAAACACTAGAAGTAAATACAATTTATTTTTTTCTTCACATGAATGACTGTGCAATGACTGTGAGGTCCCTTTAAAATTAAGCATCTCTAACAGACTAGCCAGTAGCACAGAAAGCCAAAAAGCAGAACTAGAATAAAAAGGGGGAGATGGAATTTACTTAATAAGGCTACAATAGATCCTGGCACATCTCTGCCTCCGGAAAAAATAAAAAAAAAAAAAATAAAAAAAAAAAAAAGAAAAGGAAAAGACACTTACCATAGAATCTTGTAAATAAGGACTGATGCTCACATACCACTCAGCATAAAATGCAAAAATTCCCTCTGTCTCAGGAGCTCAGATGCACACACATACACCCAAAGGTATATATGTATGCCACCTTTTGTCAGAACCAGTCAGATGTTTCCCTTAATGTCCACACGTGCTGAAGTAGTATTGCATCCGTACCCTATCTGTCCAAATTCTCCTGGCTTTTGAAATGATCCATGTTTCCTATTTAAAGCTTTGAGCTGGAATGGGTGGTTAACTCATTGCACAAACAGTTTGGTTATATATCTCCCTTGATGAAAAATTTAAATTGTTTGGCTAAGAAGCAGTGTCTTTTTACCCCAAGATGCTCCTCCAGCAGCAGTTCAGCAAATAATGCTAAACAAAACCAAGGAAAGGAACCAAAGTGTTTTGTAACTAACACAGAAAGGGGTTTGGTTTGTTTTCATAAAGTTCAAACAGAAGAAGTTTTATGACTTAAGTAAAAGGAGTGCAAAAGGGTTTGGAGAAGGAAGGTTTCCATTAACAGATCAGAACTGGTTCAACAGTAATTTGAGCTCCCTATGAGCTCACTTTTTGCTGTGCCACAATCAGAGGCAAAGCAAAAACTTCAGGAAACACAGGAGGGAGCTGATGACAGATGAGAGGGCAAGAGGAAGCGGAGGGACCAGCTCTGAAATAGTTACTTGCACTATATGACAGCCTGCCACAAGAGAACCTTTCCCACATTTTTAAAGCTGCAAACATAAACTGCACTTAAAAGGGAATTTAACTTGAGTGGTGAACCAGGAAATAAAAAAAAAAATGGGCTGGAAGAAAATGCTGGATTTTCCTGTGCCCCAAGGAGCACCCCGGGAAGTTCCGGCTCTCCACAGAAAATCCCATTTGTGGTTGCCAGGGATCTCTGTCTGTAGGGAGTGGGATTTCAGGATGGTGTTTCCTTTCCCCCACCCCGTGCAGGCTGTCACGAGAGGCTGCTATCAGCTGTGGCAAACCCCCTGCTGGGACATGGAGATGATGTAAGGCAGCTCATGTGCTGTAAGCTCAGCGCTGCTGTGGGGGTCTGGCCGAGACGCTCCAGCTTAGGGAGTCATCTTTCACCTGCATCTAAGTCAGCACTGATTCATGGCAGAATAATAATTTGGATGGTGAAAAGCAGCTATTAAAAATGCTTTCTTGCAACAACACTGCCAAGACAATGCCGAGCCGGGATAGTCTCTGGTGGCATCTGCAATTCATGGGAAATGGGTGATCAAGGAGCCCTCTCGGGTCAGGCTCAGTGGTGTGTTGTGCTGCCCAGAGTTCCTCCCTGGCAGCCAGCACCACACTGCACAAGGGCAACCTGAGCACAGTCCCACCAGTTCCTGCAGCAGGTGATGCAGGTGAACCTTTGGAAAGAGGGCACCACAATCCCATGGCATCAGCCCACAGGAGCGTGACTGGGGGACAGTCGCGCCAAAGCTGCAGCTGACAGGAGTCCCAGCTCACGCCAGGTGTCAGATGATGTCCCTGTGCTCTCCCCTCCTGTGGCACACACAGGATGGCACCCAGGGGCAACTGGGCTCTGGAAGGACATGGTAACACTTGGTTTTGTAGGATGGGGATCTAAGAAGATCTGACTTCATCTCAAGCAGCACAGCAAGTCTCCCTTCTGACAGCTTAACATCTGACCTGCGTAATCAGCTCAGTGTTAGAATCTGCAGTTAAATCTCATTCATTGTCTGAGCCCAAAGATTAGAGACAAAAAACAGGAGAGGTGGGAACAAAAAGTAAAGAAAGGCAGTCAGAGTTGTTTCCCTCCTCATTACTCATAAGAGTAACTGCAGCCAAAGGACATCCACTTGCAGTCAGCACTGATGCTACTTCAATCCCTTCTGGAGAGGTGGGCAGCTTTTACTGGTCTCTGGTAGAAAAAGCTGAGAATTACCAAAAACCTCACAGAGGTTTGGAGCAGGGAGGTTCACTCCTGCTGGGAGAGGCAAGATGAGTCGCCATCTGCACTGGAAGCCCAGCTGCCCTGGAAGCCCAGCTGACCAATTCCTGCTCAGACAGTTTAAATCCTGAGCTATGGGTCGAGCAGCACTTGCAAAAAGACATTGCATCAACAGGAACCAGGTTAATGGTACAGGAGGAGGTAAGGCACAGGTTTTACTCAACAGGAGTTTTCCTCTCCCAGGAATTCTTCAGGTTTTTACTGAGTACTGCAGTAAATTGAGACAACCCTGGAAGTGCTAAAGGCCCAGGTTGGATGGGGCTCTGAGCAACCTGGTCTAGCGGAAGGTGTCCCTCCCCATGGCAGGGGGGTTGGAATGAGATGATATTTAAGGTCCCTTCCAACCCAAACCATTCTCTCGTTCTACAAACCCTGGGCAGACCTTACAAGAATTTCATCAGGAATCCTGCTGTGGAACCCATACATTTTTCATATACAAAGGCAATTTTAAACATGGATTGGACTTGACAAAGGCAACTTTTTAGTATACCAGTGCAGACTTTAAATGTAGGGAAATGCATAACCTGAATAACCAAGATTTGTTTGCATACTGGGACTTGCTAGCCAATTCTCCTTCAGCTTCACTGTGGGATGGAAATGTAAATGGAAACATAAGTATTTTTGATAACCAGTAATAACGACTTAGGATAGTCTCTCTGATTTTTATATATTGCATGGGCAAGAGGCCAGGCCGAGCATTTAGTTAATTAAAGTTTTATTGATAGTAGTAAATGGTACATTTCTGACATCCTTCTACCTTTCCCCCCCTTGTACAATGTGATTCTTAGCCCTCCTTTATGTACCAAAAAAAGAAAAATTAACTATGTAACATCCTGCAAGAGACAAGTAAAAAGGGCTACCATAAAAATAAATAAATAACCACAAAATTCAACATAGCCATAGCCATAGAAAGACTAACTTGCATATGAAATGGGAAAGAACCTTGTCTAGGCTGCTAGAGCTGAAATACTGTATTTAAATAGATAAATTTAAAATAAAAAAACAAAGTCAGGAAGTAGGAAAAAATAATGAGATCCTTATACACTGCAAGCTTGCCAAATGTATCAACCCTTGTTATATTTGGTTTTCATGTGTTACTCACTAGACATGTTCATGCACTGGGAAAAATACCAGATAAAACATGTGGTTATTGGCCCGCAGAGATAACAGCCCTAGAATGCAAGCTCAGGTCTGCAACAGTTTTCCTTAACAAGTATTCCCTATTTAAGCAAAGATTGATCCTACATGATGTGACAGGCCACTGATAAAACTAAATTGCTTTATGATGTGATCTATAATTGTAAAAAAAAAAAAAGAAAGAAAAAGAAAGGAAAAAAAAAAGAAAAAGCCAATGTATATTCACTGTGGGCTTACTGAGTTCCACACTAGTGTGTCTAAGTTTCCACTTCATGTAAAATCAACTTTTATCTCTCTGTGATACAACCCAGCAGTATGTTGAAATCAAAGTTCAGTCTTTCAACTTAAAGGCCTGAAGCCAGTTTGCAACTACATTACAATTTGAAATAACAGGAGTTTCCAATCCATTCCAGTTTTCAAGCCTTTGTGATGCACATGCCATTGAATTACTGGAATAGCTCATGCAGTTACAGAAAGCTTCTAGAAGGAAGTGATAAATGAACATTACCCTTATTTTTGTAACCAAATGAGGGGACTGAAAGATTTTGGGGTTTTTCCTCACCTTCAGCTTTAAAAAATTTAATGCGGTTCATTTGTCAGAAAATCAGCAAGAGCGGAAGCGCCTCTGCTGTTCCCCATCTCGGCTACCCACAGGCTGGCAGTTAAATAATGCTGAAGGAAATCCGTCCGGTTGGCTTGCACAACAGCCTTTCCAGAAAGGTAACAACCCTGTTGTAAAGCATCCACACAAGAAGTAGGACAAGTCTAGGACACTATTCAGATGCCCACACCTTAGTGAAATCAGTATGGCTCTAGCAAAACCAGACCGTGAGAGGCACCACAGGGAGTTCCCTTGGTACAAAGTTAGGCTGCAAAAACACATCCAGAGAAACTGTTCCATAACAGATGGAAGCAAATATAGGGCCAGGTCAAAAATTTAACTTTTGGCTGGTTTTAGCCAAATTTTAAAGGCTTTGAAGCCTCCTTGAAGCTCCCCTAAAATTTCATGTAAACTGGTGGCTGAGCAATGAAGGACTTCATCCAGGAGTCCAAGCTCTGACAGGCTTTGTTGCAGTGTTGCCAGACAACACTCACAAGTAATTGCCTTTGGAAGAATGTTAAAAACAACAACAAACAAACAAACAAACAAACAAATTCTAAGAATTTGAATCAACAGGAAATGAATTATCAGAAAAACAAAACCAAGGTTTATGGAAAGCAAAACTGGAAGATCCCCACACTAACCACGTGTCAACTGGATGACAACAGGGATGTAGGTATGCAACACAGAAGAGGTCCAGTTTGTGATGATGAAGTGACAGATTCCTGCAAGCTTATCGGCAAGAAAATTTAGAGCCTCAGGCTATAGCAGAAATACATATGGTACAAACGGATATACCACCTTTGTTTGTTGTTTTTGTTAAAGTTATCTCATACTTCATTTTCTCTCTAGTCTAGTATTACAGTCTGATCCACTTTCTGTCAAAATTTTTTAAACGTGAAGATGATGAAACGATCAGCTCTAATTTACTTACCTGCTTGCATTCCTTCTGAAAGTAGGTGTCTTGTAGGACAGTTTTGGCTTCTGTGGCACACTGAAGCCAAAAACCAACCAAACAACACCCCACCCACCCTCACCCCCCCAAAAAACAACAACAAAACAAACAAACAAAAAACAAACAAAAAGAGCCCTAGAAGCCAAAACCATTCCAGTTTAAAATACAAAGACCTCTTCTATTAGGAAAACACACCATCAATATGATGAAAGAATCTGAAATATTATGTTCAAGAACCACTTTGAATCATTCTACAACTTTCCTGTTGTTTGCTACTTACAAAATTGGCATCTACAATCTAAAGCATCTTTCACTTTAGGGGAAAAAAGAAATAAACTACTAACCTTTAACAAATTGTCCTATACAGGATAACGTAACAAGGTCTGACTCTGCTGCAATGAGAATAAACCCAGTTTAATCCTCCAAACCCTAGGTTAAATTATAAAGGTAAAGATAGCCCCTTTAAAAATGTTCTTATACTCCCCCTTGCAAGGACTTCAAAGTAATAGCACTTAAATCTAGTCTAGAGTTTCAATGTCCCAAACTTGAATGATTCAAGCTTTTCAACTTCCATTCAGGCACTCTTCATTCAACAGTTTGCTTACAGAAAGATATTTAAATTGTTCTAAAGAGCACCACGGCTCACTGTCGGGCCTTTTGATTCTCTAGCATGCACTATCACTTATTTACTTTAGGTTTTCCATTATTCAAGTGCTGGCTAGTTCACATTCAAATGAATCACAAACACCAGAGCAAACAAGACAGTTAAGGCAAAGGAACCCAATTCAAACAACATCCAGTTCAGAAGACATTTAGGAGCCTAGAAAACTAAGAGAAGTTTTCTTTGTTTTTTAACTTGGCAAGCTTAGAAACAAAAAATGATCATTATGAAAGTCTGAAGTTGATTAAAGTTATACAGAAATGCCACTGAAAACTTGCTATGTCTCAATTTTCATCAGTGACACAAAGGCATTAACTTAAAATGCTAGATACTGCAATTAAATAAATTATTTCCAAGATTATTTCCAAATGAATTTCCAGAGAAGGGTGTGAGGAGGGGAGAAAACCCAAACTGTTACAGGACTGCACTGTTCTCACTAAATGCACAAACACTGAAGTGGTGCAGTAACAGTGTGAGTGCTACCCCCCCAACAAAATGCAATTTTAGAGAAGCAAGTGAGAACTGTGCTTTGAGATCCATTGTCCTTTACATTAAAAAAATAAAGGTGATGGCCCTTGTGATCCACAGAATAAATAAATAAATAAATAAAAATTAAATAAAATTATGCTTTACTGGGCCAAAATTGCAATAAAAATTAACATTTGACCAGGACAGAGGGAAAACTGCCATTTAATGATGCTGCTACTGCTGACATCACATAAAACGATGCCAATCACTTGTCTTTGAGTCAGCTCCATTCCCACATTTCCTACAAGTGCTCTGAGTGACTCACACCAGTAATCTATCTGGGACATAAGTAAAGGAAATGTCTAACATGATTTTGCTGCAGCTTTTCAAGATGAAGTGTAATTTGCCTTGCTCTCTTCATTTGAACTTCAATTATTTGAAAATTTAATTTAATTCCAATTTGTCTTTAGGAATTTTCTCAGAAGCGACAAGCTTAATGGGGGTAATGCAGGACACACAAAACTGGCAAGTAAAGTAATGATCTGGTCTAACCAGACCCTGTTTTCAGTAAGAAGCAGCTTTTTTATGCTGCCTTCTTGCCTAAGGGCATTTCCATGAAGATATTTTCTATATGAGGGTAGTGAGATTATGCTTGAAATATAAAATTTATATTATCTTTTCATTATGTTTCCATTTGCAGCATTTCATCTGTTTATTTTTCTCTTGGTTCAAAGTCCCAAGTTCAATTCTATCCTTGCATTAATTAGTTATAGCTGTAGGCAAGTCAATTCAGCCTTTGTTTCTCAATCTGTAAAAGAAGGACAAGAATAAATATTTATGTACTTTAAATAGATATTGGAAGGATTTGTTTACCCTGACACAGTTTTTCAAATACACCACTCTAAAATTCTATGCCAAAAGTTACCTATTTTAACCACATTAACTGAAATTATTGTAATTTTTGTAAATGGCTTGTTGAACTCTCATATCCTTTCCTTCCTCAGGGAGACCATTCCCCACAGTACACTTCTAAAGCCCCCCCTTTAGCAAACCATGATATCCTGAGCTGAGTCCATGGCATCCTGACAAACAAAAAACCCACCACACCTATCCATTGATTACAAAGACACTTAAGATTTATTAGAGTGCAGAATATTTTTGCAGTCTGCTTCCTGGAGGAAAATACCCAGAGGAATAAGAGCTCCTTATGTCACTGTTTTTACAGCAATAAGTTATCTGTGATATTCAGTGGGTTTTTGACCAGTATGTGTAATCTGGTTCTTTCTAAATCCAATCCTTGCCCGATTTCCTCACACTCTAGACGTGTGCACTTAGAGATTAAATTAACTATATCTCTGGCTATTTTAGCAGTCAATTCATCAGCTTCCTATTAGGAAGAAGAAATACCCTAAATGCAACTGAGATTCTGGAGATAAAATAAAGGTGAATCTCAAGCTTTGTGAAGCATCAAACCTGAATGGGAAATCAGATAATACTTCTTTATGATTAGAGATAAAACAGGAATAAATGAACTCAACACAGTCTCAAACTTTAGTTCTTAATTCTACCAGTGCTGATGTTACTTGCAATAAAGAAATTAAGATCCAATACTGAAATGGGAGGAAGGGGTTGGAATGATCCCCTAGAGCAGTTATTTAGCAAAGCACCATTTTATCATTTTAAGCCAAATTTTATGGGATTCTTCATTAATTCAATTTCCATGTTGAAAGGAATAAAACCTTTGAAAACACACACTCCTCTACTTTAGAGTTCATTCTAACCTCTTGCCTTTCAGTGCACAGAACAGGCATTACACATGCAGCCCTCCCTCTGTATGCTACCAGATGCTGGCAGTCAAAAGAATGAAGTATTAAAAAAACCCCTCCCATCAATACCCCCCCCCAAAAAAAAAAAAAAAAAAAAAAAAAAAAATCCACAGGAAAGTAAAACAGGTGACTGTATTGTGCTTCAGCAACCAGAGTTTCCTTTTTCTTGCATAATTCTGAGGCAGAGGAATAAAAAAAATGCTTCAAAAAACAACTTTGCTGAAAGCTGATATGAGGATGCTTCAGCAATTAAAAGTTATGTACAGCAGACACCCAGACCTTAATTAGCATAGCACTATAAACCTGGGCATCCTTCTGGGGCAAAGCTGTGCCCATCACACACTAAGCTGAGCCGCCCAACACCTCAGCAGCACAGAAATAAGAGCCTCTCCCTGGCAGATGCTGCCTGCAGTCATCCTCTGCTACCAACACTGTGACAGCTTTGAGGGAAGGAAGAACTACTCAGCCATAGGAAATTGTGGCAGCAGATTAGGAAGAGACTAGACAGACACAGAAATTAGTTTGAGCAGAAAATTTAGGTACTTAGGTATCCATATGGCCCACTGCAGCATACAAGAAGTCCCTCATGATTTAAATACCTTCCCCCCTTTAGAAGTTCTCCCAGTTCCTTTAAAACACCATCCCAGCATCACTGACCCCACTGACCTCTGACTCTGCATTTCAAACTAGAGTTGTCTGCTGTAAAATTTCACAAAGTGACATCAGTTGTGGAAGTTTTCTAGGGGGGAAAAAAAAAAAAGCACTGGTCTAACTTTTATTAAGCCCTGCTTTTGAAAATAAGATTTACTATATAAACCTGTGCTTCCCCCTGCAATATTTTTGGCTGAAGCTGGCAAATGGATTACATTTAGCTAAAGGAACACGTCGTCTTGGATCTGCTAATCCTATTAGTTACCTGGAAATAGGTAACAAGGTTCAGGAGATGCCTTTTTAGTGCTTCTGCAGAGAAATAGTAAGCCCTAACTAGCTGGAAATTATATAGATCTCTGTGGGGCAGCTTACAGCGTTAAAATGTTCTCCTGTGTTGCAATGAACATAAGCAATGAAGAACCTTTATATAGATACATAGAGATACATTGGAAGTTTCAGTAAAAAACTGGCTCTCCAGCAAAGCAGCTGCATTCAGTGCAAAACTGATCTCTGATTACTGCTTTAACTCTTAAAACTGCTGAGGGGGTGTCACAAAAAAAACCAAAACAAAACCAAAACACACCAACATGCTTCACCTTTTTATGTCTCTAATATCCATTCACACACTCTTCCTTACTTAAACTGTAAATTCCTCAGGGCAGAGACAGTCTTTTTACAACAGTGCTATGCAGGAAGCATCTCTAGGCCACTGGGAAAAAAACCCAATACTTGGCACAATTATTTTTTAACTTCATGTGCTAACCTGTCCCCACAATCTTGAGCAAGGAAATTTATTTTATTCTGCTTACGTACTACATTAAAAAAAATAAAATATATATATATAATCAGTCATTGCTCTTTGAAGGTTCAGCACTTTTGCATTACTGGGAAAAGGATGCAGCATGTAACACATCCAGCTGATGCCTCCAATCTCTCCCTGGTTTTGTTCAGTTTCATGATTCAGTAACTACAGAGAAAGCAAGAGAGACCCATGAACTCAGATTTGAACTTCTCCAAAAGAGGGTTTTGATATAATGGCATCTGTAACATGTGCTTCAGCCTTTTAAACTAAATCCTTCACCTGAGACTGACTAGCACAGACATTCACAAATTCCAGTCTTCATAACAAGCTTCAAGGCTGGCTTTCTAGATGCTAAACTTCAGAAAAATATTTTTTTAATCTTTTCAATGGGATGCAGCTTTACACCAAGAGATAAATGCTTTCTGCTCCTCAGAGACATTTGATTTTTTGAATTATAGTTAGCTTTTAAGGTATTTTCTGAAAAAGGAAGTCTGTGTTTGCTCATATTTTGTGTAACAAGTTTATGACCTGTTTAGCCTTCTTGTACTTGAAAGAACAAACAGATCAATGAAGAATAACAGGCACACCAAGACTGCCTTTGGAGAGCCACTGTGCTCTCTCATTTGCCATGCGTGATAACAAACAGCTCACACAGGACAACCCTTGCACAGCCAGGGCTTCCTTCCAGAGCACACCAGACTGCCTGTGCCTGAGCACTTCTGATCAGGTAGTGTTTCACTGCACTGCTCGCTATGACAAAGGACACGGGAGGGTGGTGGGACAGTGGAAGGGAAGCCGAGCTCACCTTCAAAAGGTCACCTCTTCACCTGGCAAAGCCCACTGCCCACACACCCGACACGTCAGGTACCCCCAGTGCTCTGGTTTGTTTCTGCGTGTTAGAGGAGGGTGGCCTCAAACCTCTTCTTTGGAAGAAAAAGTTGGTTTACTTTTAGAAATACCAAAATACCATTCCCCAACCAATGAAAATCCCAGAATTACCATGACTCTTGCCCTATCCTTTCTTCCATTCTCACCTAAACCTGGATATAGATTTCTGATAGACTGTTTTTAGAGACCAATAGTGATGTTTAACGGGAGTTAAACATGTGTATGTCATAGTTCATCTTCAAGGACGAGTAACTTCAAAAAGTTCTAGGATGAAAAAAAAAATAATTACAGTAATGTAAAAGAAATCATAAACCAATCAAAGTCCTCACTATTCTCTCTTAACACCCCAAATCCCAGTGGTTTCAGATGGAAATTGGCTTTCTTCCCCTACCAGCAGCCAAGCCCAAATCTGCACCTCAGGGTGAACCCAGGCACCTACTCTTCCTTGAAGAGCACCGAGGAGCTCATCCACCACAACGATGCAGTGCAGTGCTCAGCAAGTCATCTTTGTCCCCAGTGACACTTCAGAGGAAACTGAGGTAGCAGAGACATATTTCAGTGGAAACAGAAGAGCAGCGCACATATTTGAAAGGCTCCTCAGTAAATTGTCCTGTCAGAAAAAAGAAAATTTTCTTTGACTCAGACTAAACTTCCAGCTCCTCAGAGATACTAAACAGTAAAGCTGTACCTCTGTGGTGCTCCTAACACGCAAAGCTACTACAGACCATCCATTCTGATCCCTGTCCTTAAGTGCTCTGCTCAGCTAGAGGTGCACTTTACCCAGCTGACAGCATAAACTCCAGGCTTCCCTGAAATCTTTTCAGCTTGTTTAGAAGCATCCAGCACAGGCAGTGGCCTAGATTAGGAGTGTAGTTATGCACACACGAATGGTCTTGACCCACTTCTTGTCACATCGTCCTGACTACTCAGAGCTGTGAACTCTGTTTATTATTAGCACCAGAACAAAAGCCTGTGTATGTACATGAGGCCTGACAAATACCCACTTGCTGTACAGGCAAGGAATGAAAAGAATTGTTCTATTATTTCCCATCATCATCCTCCTCTCTCCAACCCACTGAGTGCCACTGCTACTGAAATACCTTTGACTGGCAGTGTTTGCCTCCCATTCAGAGCAGATGCCACAGGGCCTGGTGAGTGAGTTAGCACTAGTGGGCACTGGTGAACTGAATGCCCTTCAAGATGGGCAGGAGAAGTCTTAATATTCAAGTAAGCAAAAGCACCTTAATGTGGGCTTCCCTCTACACAATGACAAAGTTTTCGCTCCATAAAATATACTATACTGCAAAGCAGAGCTTCAATTGAAGTCAATCATGAGGGCAGTTTCTGCTTCAGAAACATTTGTGGGTTTCAGCTCTACAGCTTACAAGAGAGGTAAGCAATTCCCAGGGACAATATGAAAAATAAGACCCATCCCACCACAACAAGTAGCAAGGTTGCTCTCCAGTACATTAAAGCACCCCTGATAGCAGAAGCATATTTCATGCTTTGTCATCACAAGCTCTCTACAGGACTCTAATGCAGCTCATCCTGAGGGGCATTAAATGTAAAAGCCTGGTATTTGCTAAAGGGCAGAACAGGGGGTTTACAGTTCATCCTGAAGACACGTACACTGCCCAAAATTGCAGTGTAAACATAAAAAAAATAAACTGAGCTTGTATAAAAGAAAGGGACTTTTCCCACTGTTCCTAAATGACTGTGCTATTCCTCTCTCTGATAGGAACATGTATGTGCACAAAAGGCAACCTTCTGCCTTCATGTTGTCAGAGAAATTTTAAAAATGTAGAGCAGATACAAGAGTTTTTCTTCTAGAATAAATAAAAGTTAAATAAGGTAAAGGTTATTGCATTTGTGCTCCCTGCTGACATCATGAAACTAGGATCCTTGTCCCACCTAAGCAAACTGATAACCTGCTAAAAAAAAAAAATCAATAAACTCCATGCCAGACTAGATCTATGCTATGAGCAAACTGCACCAAGCCACCACAAAACCTGCCCTTTCAGCTGTAGACCCAGGTTTAAGCATTAGAGTAACTACTGATTTCAAAAGTTATTTTAATATATGTCACTGACCAGTAGACAGAGCACTTCACACAACTGCTTCAAAGTCTTTGTGGCTTATTCTTTTATAGACACAACTTGGAAACACTGTTCTACCACCTGTGTTTCATACCCTTCAGTACACAAAACTTACAGCACTGGCCTAAACGTCAGAAACAGGCTGTCAGCTCAAGACATGTTTTGAAACAACTATGACAAATTTTGCAATGATAACCCTCAAGCACTGAGCACAGCACTGTAAAGAAAAGCATTACTTCAAACTTTCCTGTGAGTGACTATACATGGAGGTAGCAGGTATCCTTCAGTGCTTTGAGTTATAGAGTAAGAGGAAGAAAAGACCACCTCCTTTTCTTGCAGACACCAGTGCCCCCTGCTCATATAACCCCTGTAAGATTCCCGCCACAGACAAATTTCCACACGCAGCTCCCCATAGTCGTGCAACACTCACAGCTCTTCACACCAACACCCTGAAGGAGAACAGCCATGTGAGAACAGCTCTGTGAGTGTCTGTGCACAGCACAAGAACAGCACCCACCCCTTTAGAGACCACTTCTAAAAAGAAGCACAAGCCTGATCTCTCAGGGCTGTGATCTGCACTCACACCACCTCGCCCAGCTGCTGCAGTCACAGAAAGGCAGTCCTGGTCTTGCCATGACCCTCCTGGCTCTGCAAAACCTTCTCTGCCCTTCTACTGGCACCTGTTCCCACACAACTGTACAAAGAGACTGATGAAGGACATCCCCAAAGATCCAGACAGAGACCCATCTGTAAAAATAGCACCCACTATGTGAAGATAGGTGGGAAAAGGAGAAAAATGTCCCCTTCTTTTTTTTCTCTCTCCTGTGTATGCTGAATGCTGAAGAATTTATCATTACAAAACCCCCCTATTTTTCAGTCTGAAAAAGATTGACATGCATGTGGGTGGTGGAATTGCATCACAGCCAGGTAACACAACTGATTTTCATACCATGCCTTTTGGACCATGCCTCTTCTCTTCTCCTACTCCTTGCAGAGGGAAGAACTTTCATTTCAACACTACCCAGTGGCTCAGGAGACACGAGTTCAAGTTCTTGCACCACTACACAGTTCCTGTGTGGTCATGGATGACCCATTTGCTTGCTTCTGCTTTTGTTCCCCATCTGCAAAGGGAAGGTGTCTTCCCCACAGTGGGAAGAGGGGGCACCTTTCCACTTCAGCACGGTTTTACAAGATCAGTATAAATGAAGCATGCACAGAGATAAGCCTGGTGAGAACACGCAAAATGTGGGAAGAGGAAGCATCACCGAGAAATGTAGTTGTAGCTACATAATTTATATTTCTCCTAAAAATATGAGATGTTTTCCCTATCAAATTTGCAGCTTTATGTTCAGGTTAACATGTGACCAATTCCCTTTCCACTGTCCTATGTCAAAACAAAACATCAAGTCCCCAACTTACAAGCTTTTCAGGTTAACACAGAAGAACTGCAGGCTCTTGGCAACATTGTGTTAAGCTGCAAACCATACTTCCACTGATGCTCAAAAACACACCAGGTCTGGCCAAACAGAACATACTTTAGAGACTCAGTGAACTGAAGAAGCATTAAGCACATTTTCTTCCCCTCCACAGTGAGACAGTGCATGTATCTCATTCTTTGATACTGTGTCAGAACTGCATCAGCCATGAGTTGTGTCTGACATGCTCTTTTTGTGTCCTTATGAGATGCAAATAGATACAAAGTTGTACAGCGCAGAGATGTCAGATACAAAACTGCTCAGCACAAACTGAGCATCGAAACTTGGTCTGTTTACGACTACCACAGTCCCAGAACAGATTAAGAGCTGGCCGCATGTATTTAATACTGTTAACCACGTACAAAGATAACATAGTTTTATTCAATAAAATATTTTTTTAGAAACTTTGATGGAGCCAAAGTTCTGTTAGAGCCAATTACTGGTTAAACAGTTCCACACTTCTTCCCACAGCTAGTAAACATGAATGTTTCCTTTTATCTTCTCCCATTTTCCCTTCTGCTCCAATTTTTAGGTGATTTCCCTGTCCTTACTGATGTTATGAAGGAGCATTCTCAAAACCAGCTGTTTCTCAACGTCCTGAGTATTGGCTTTATGTAAAAACTGAGTGACTCCCCCGCCCCCAGCCTGGTCTATCAGTCTCTCTCAAGCCAGGCTGTTCCACTGTGTGACTCTGACAAACAATCTGCCACTTCAGCAAAGGCACTGGCCAGAGCCACCACACAAATCAGCTTGTAAAGGAGAGCATGTGCGAGGAGGATCTCCCAACTGCAGCTGCCACACAGCTCCTCACTTACCCAGTCGTGCAGGGGCGGTGCAGGGTTCAACGCAGTCAGTCTCAAAACCTCTAAATGCTCGAGGGTGAACTGGAGTTCAGAGAAACTTCTTAATTTTGAAGAGAGAAAAAAGATGCTAAGACTGAAAAGGAAGGAAGAGAGTAAATTAAGGGATATGAGATCTGCAGCAGAAAGGAGAAAACAAGTGGAAAATTATTATGACGACCTGATGACTCTCCTGCCTCTAACTTTTAGGAAGCACCAGCATACCATTTTAATTGACAATACTCAAGTGCTGAAGACAATAGAGCAACATTACTCTTGAGTATTATGGACACAGAAGTGACACTTCACCTGCCAAAATCATCCCTGGCAAAAGTCCACCAACATCAGTGGAACTACACCTAGCATAAAATTGGCCCACAGTTACATTAAGACAATAAAGGCTTTGTTTCAGGAGATACAGGGCATTTGTGGTTCTTTATTATAAAGCCCAGCAAACAACTGTTTATTGTCCCTGAGCAAATATCACTGACAACAAGCAAGCAGCCATCACATTCATAGCACACACTCTCTGTCCATATATTGCTAGAAAAACAGCCATCAATAAAGCAACAGATTCTCAACATCCTGTTCATATCACAGGAAAATTAAAAACAATTTAAATGCCTTTCAAATTGCCTACCAGATCCACAAGCAAACATTCTCATTTTCAGCAATGTTCTTCCACATTCCTACTTCTCTCCTAAGTCAATGAAAGTTAAATATCCTGACTGGTGCCACAGGACTTTGCACACACACAGACATACCACAACGAAGGGCAGCGCTGCTGCCAGAGTTATTCAACAATACTCCCACCACAAACTATACACAGTGACCACACTGTGCTCACACAGAAGCATCTTTTCCTCCTTTTGTTGCATTTTTGTTCAACTATGTGAATTCCCAACGAAACCCAAAAAATTCACATGTTCCTGCCTCTCTCTTGAGTTTGCCACAAGCATGCTCTGGACTTACAGGGCCAAACTCTGCTCCGACGCCAGCCACAGCCATACACTGCACTCGCACAGTATTGATTTATGTCAGAACTCATTAAGCTATGAAAAAGAATCCAATGGCTGAAGCAAACAAGTAGTTGAGGCACACAGAGCTCCTGCACTGCACCCTTTCCCCTTGGGCACCCACAAAACACATTTATTCCTGCAGTTACCCTGGCCAGCTGCGCAATCTTTCAACCCAATGCATAGGAAAAACTGGATATTTGGACTCTCATGGTCCTTGAGGGAAACTTTGGCAGACCCATATTATTGGAGCGGCGGGAGCACAGGAGGCAGCAGCTACTCGGGGCTTGCCCTGCTCCAAGCTTCTACTTATTTTAAAGATTTTTAAGGAAACATCCACTGCCCACACAAGAGGTTCAGCTGTTCCGAATGCTCATTTCACAGGGCAGCACACATAGGAAATAAAATACTTATCATTTTTCTCCGCCTTAGCTTTTCTTCCCATCCACCACCACACTCCCCCTGCCCCACCAGCCCGCACACACGGACCCGGCCGGGCTGTGGGGCTGCTCCCACCGCTGCAAGAGCCACCAGAGAATCAAAGCTGCCCCACGCATCAGTCGAAACACGCCACGGACAAGACGAAACACCCATCGGCTCCACGGCCCCGGCTCGCCCGGGACACCAGCGGGGGGCTGCGGGGCCGGCGGCACCCCCGATGCCCCCCACACCCTTCTGCTTGCTTCCCCTTTTTTTTTGTGGAGAGCCGCGATGAACTCCCCATGTTTGCCCCTCACGACGGAAAGCGCAAAGCCGGGGCTCTGCCGCGGGAGCCCCCCGAGAGACGGGCAGGGGGCGCAGCGCCGGGACCCCCCCGCTCCCCGCTCCACTCCCGTCCCGCAGCCCGCCCGGGGTGGGCTGTCCCGTCCCTCCGCGCCAGCGCCTTTGTGTGCGGGGGACACAGCACCTACCTCGGCGGGGCGGCTCTGCCCGGCCGGCAGCGCGGGGGGCGAGGGCAGGGGGCGCCGAGGAGGGGAGGACGAAGGGAAGCGATCGGTGCCAGTGGGTGCCCGCCGGAATGTCCGCCCGGCCCCGCCACACGCGCGGAGCCGGCCCGGCCGCGCCTGGAGGGGAGCGGCGGGGCGGGCCGGGGGCGGGACCGGCGCTGAGTCACCGCGGCCGCCCCGCCGCCTCCTTTGTTGTCAGGCGTGGAGAAACCCGGGGTGGCGGGGATGGCTGCGGGGAGACCCCGAGGGAGACGGGGGAGAGGCGGTGTGTGCGGGGCGGCGGTGATGCCGTGGAGCGCCCTCCCCGGGAGGGACAACACGCGTGGGGCTCCCACCCTCCAGCCGAGATCGTGGTTCCGCAGAGCGGCCCCGCTCGTCTGCAGGAGCCCCCCGTCTCTTCATGGAAGAGAATCCCCCAGCTGTACCAACCTTTAACTTTCCCCGAGTGGTTCTTTCCCCCTTCCCGTGTCTCGGAGTCCTCTCCTTGTGGATATTCCCACCACTCATTCTGTAGGAACCAAGACCCCCATCCAAGTAAGAGGCCAAGAGGTCCCGGCCAACCAGCCAAAACGTGCTTCATTGTACCCAAAATCTGTCTCCTAAGGGGTAGTACACGATGGGGACATGAGAGAGAGCCTGGGATGCAGCATAGCGTGCACAGACTTTGGGAATGAACCCAAACAAAGAAAGAGTTTTGGGGATGAAATGTGTTTTCATACACTGGCGTACATGTGGGGATTAAATAGATTTCTTTTGTATATTTATCGCTAGGATTATTTTGCGTTTCTTCAAAGCAGAGAACTGGAATCACAGCATAGCAATTGGAGAGATCTCTGGGATGGAAACTTCAGTCTGATCTCAGGAGCTCAGTGGCTTGAGGAGCTGAGCGTTCAGCATCCCTTGGGCTGCGGAGACAGACCCTTCCCCTCAAAAAACCTCCAGCCCCAGAAGTCCCAGCAGGAAGGCTGTTGGGTGCTCAGTAGATGGTGCTGTTTCCACCGAATTTATCCTAAATAACAAACTGCCCCAGCACGGTGAGGGCAGCAAGTGGGTAGGGAGCGATACGTTTTCTGTGAGGCAGGGCTGAAGTCCGGAGTGCTGGTGTGTACTAAGAGACTGCTCAGGTCTTTGTTTGCAGCTGTTCTTTCACTAGGAAGAAAAGAGGCAGCCTGGTGAAACCCAGGAAATGGATGAAATCCAGAGCACGGTTGGCCACTGTCAGCTCTGGGTCAATTCAAATCTGCTGCCAGGCACCAACATACGCAACCAGAGCTATGCTGTGAACAGATGAAATGTTAAAAAATTCTATGCTCCTCCACAAGTGTCTTGTGATGTGCCAAGTTGGAAACCCGTTTGTGTTGTCCATGTTCATAGTGTCAGACCTGACAACAGGCAGGCTTATCCCCTATTGTCCTTTCCTTCACAGGAGTGTCGTGAGATATAGTTGCTCCGTATGTGGTGCTCATGGATACTGTATGGAGAGAAACCTCATAAAAATTGATTTTTTTTTAATAAATATGGTAAACTGATGTGCCTAGATGAATAAGGCAGTATAAATATTGATTAGTTCCCTGTTCTGTGAATGGCCCTCAACCTGAGGCATGGGAGGGGGAAATGGTGTATGACCAGGGAACTGCAAACAACAATGAAATAAAATGAACTGCAAGGCCAGCAAAATGCTGGATTTCGCTATCTTTTGCATTCTTGACCTTACAGACCTCTCCATATAATTTCTGTATGCAAGCATTAACCATTTGTATTCTAAAGATACTTTGCAGCCCTGATCAAGTTTTTATCTCCCTTACTTAGACACTGCACAGGCAGTTGTCCCTGCTCTGAAATCTGACACTTTACATCAGTATTTCTCAACCCTTCCTCAGATCAGACAGTTATTTTGTTGTGATATGTACGGTCTTCCCTGCAGATCCTGCACATCCACACCTTTAAATGGAATGTAACACTCTGCTGAAGCAAAATCACACAAAAAATTCTGGGTATCTTGCCATGGTTTTTCAAAGGAGCACAAGCATTTTTCATGGTGGTAGCTACTTTGTTGCAGTTACAATCAGTTCAGGTGTGTGGTTTTGTGGCATCCTTGGCAGGTGCAGTTTTAGCAAAGTCCCTCCCCATGCACACAATTATCTTGTGCTCCATGAAATGACTGTAATGCTGTGCAATCCCTAAGATACCATGGCTGTATCCAAACTTGAAAAGTGTTGCTGGACATAACTGAGAAAGGAAAATATTTGGGAGGGGCAGAAAATAGAAGGGCTCACCAAGAACACACCTGAGGGCCAGCAATGGCTGATATCAGCCTGCTCTCCTGGGGTCTCCATTCCTCACCCAATGACTCACACAAGACACAGTGGTCAAATGATACCTCTGAGTCAAACATCTCACAAGCAATTGAAGGGGTATTTTGAGTCATCATGTTGCCTGATTTTGGTGCAAGAGCTGCCTGGTAGCCCAAACCCCTGCAGGAGAAGGAGTCAGTCCAGCTTAGCTCCAGCTCATGAGGAACAGGGACATATGAGGAGTCAGTATTGTCTCCCATCTGTGAGCCACTCCAATTTCTGGCTTTCCTATTCCTTCTGTAAGGCACATTATATGTGTGTCTTGCCTTTTGACCACATGAAAATTACAGTGTGTGCCTCATGTGATGAAGAAATTTGGCCACAACTGCATTTCACTCGTGACAAACCTTCTCTCCCCCAGCACTGTGGGTACGGAAACTCCAGAAAGTGCTTGAGAAGGCCTCAGGGATCTTTCTAGATGAAAAGCAATATATAAATATAAGATATTACCAGTTTATTTTAAATGAAAAGCAGTGTACTGGAATTCAAAACAAAAAAAAAAGTTAATAAACTGACTGCACTTTAGAACCACTCTGAGACAGAATGATGCACTGGAAATACTTAACATTGTAAATCCCCTTTTTATTAACATTATAGCCAAAAGTGCACAGTCATTCTATTGTATCAGTGTCACGGGACATATGTGGTATGTAGTTTGGTATTTTGGTATCTTATGAATCAAGTATTATGTACTTTAATTGCTTGTTGCTGTTTGCATTTCTTTTTAGTCAAACTGCAGAATTAAAAGCTAAAGCATCCTTTAATTATTTGAGTTGTCCTCTTTGTGAGGCAGGGAATTGCATTTTACTCCACGCCTCCACCATACCTGGCCTTTGAGTGTTACTACATTACAACCTTAAATAATAGTAATAACAACTTTACTGTGGCAGAAACAAAGTGGAGTCAGATGCTGTGGGATTCCCCTTGCTTAAATTCAGAGCTGTCTGAAAGGAGACATCTTGCCTAAGCCGGTCATGGAGGCTGGGGAAGAGGTAGGTACCTCCAGAGGGAGATTCGTGCCTCCTGCCTTAGGTGTCTGCATTAGAATTGGATTAATTGCTTCTGCAAGTGCTTCTGCTGGTTAAACAAGGCAGCACCTGATCAGCTTCAGGTAGATGCCTTCCTCAGAATTTCCCCAGCTTTGTGCAATTCCTTTACCCAAAGTGGCAACATAACTCCTTGTTGCCTGCTCTCATTTGTAAACAGGAGTTGAGCACTGCCTGTACACTGGGATTTTTATTCCATATGATATAGTGAAGCACTGACATAAATCACAGGAAAATGTGGTTTTCTTTATTCCCCTGTAACCACTTTAAATGTTATTTTTAAAAGATTTTTAATTTAATAGAAGTAAATCAACTGGAATGCAGCTTGCTATGAAGGTTTTTCCATATCATAATTCTGCAGAAACATCAGTTAAGTATCTGAAGAAACATCTGCTATGCACATAGATGTATGAATATATATATATATATATATATATATATACATATATATCTATATATATATATATATATATGAGCTGAACAATATGACTTTTCTTTAGACAAAGCCAGGGGCATAAAAGGGATTTCCTCCAAGTTTTCCTGTGTATTAATAATGAAGATCAGGATGCCACCTTTGTTTCCTCCCCTTCTGAGCATACAGTGAAAGGAAATGGTTCTGGATCGAATCACAAAGAGCAGTGGAAAAAAACAGACTACACTCCACGCTGGCACTCAGAAGTTTAATTATCCAGCATGCTGCATCTTTATGGAAGAAGGAGACAGATAAATCCCATATGTTAATAGTCGGCCCCCTGCAGCTGACCTTTGGCTCAAATATTCCATATTGTGATTAATGTCACACAGTTGGATCCAAAACATGCTCATTCCCCAGGCTGCAGGAAAAAAAAGGGATTTAATTTACCTTCCAACAGCAGAGTTTCATTTGATCGCTCTTTTGGAGACTGATTTTGTCCCTGCCCGTAGTCTGGCCTCTAAAGAGCGTTCTGTGCTTCCTCTGCTAGGACTCTTAAGACCCAGCTTCTCATATTGCCTCCACTACTGGCTCACTGGACAACCTGAAATAAGTCTTTTTGTCTCAGGTTCTGCTCTAGTAGAACAGAGAAAGCAACTGTGACTTCCTTGCTGACACAGTTTGAAATTTGCAGATAGAAGACACTAAGCAAGGTCCATCTTCAGACAAAATTACATACTGACCTCTAGAATCTAGAGGGCTCACAACACTACTCAGAAAATCATAGATATGCTTGGATCATGGTTTTCTGGCCACCTTCTGCCCTAGTCTTGCAGGTTTTATGTGTTTGTGTTTGGCCTCTCCTGTCATTATAGTACTTTTACACCATGATAATAACAGAAACTGTACCCCTGGCCCTGGCACAGGTAAGCAGGCACCAAGATCTCTGAGCCTATGTGTCACTCTGATCCTGAAGGACACAGATCTGTGGACAGGATACACATGCCATGTATTACAATTACACAGTGCCTAGCACTTCATGGCACTTTTCTGAGGAAACCGGGTCCTCAAACATACAGTTATAAATGGGCTCAAAGTGGTAATGAAGAACATTTTAACAGACTCAACAACATACCACTGACATCTACTGTAGGGTCAAAGCCTTGAGGTGCTGCAATTAATAATACCAGAATCCTCCCCATGTGACTTCTCTAGAGTCAGGTCTGACACAGAAAGTCTCTTCCATGGCTAATTAAAGCTATTGCTAAAATTGCCAAAGCTCTCAAGTGTGTTTAGACTGAGCCCTCATTTCTGCCTGCCTCCTAGATGAGATGAAGCAGCAAAGCCTGAGGAAGGCTTGGAAACTGCTCCCATGGAGATCATAAGGAATTTTGCCCAGACTGGGCCTATAAAGCCATGCCCAGCTGTCTTCCCATGGATGACACGGAAAAGTCTGTGAAAATAGAGCTGTAATAGCTAGAGACACAAGAAAACGTGAGACAAAGCCTCTGAGGAGGTCTGTCTCTGCTTCCAGCCAGGAGACATCTGGACTGTTGTGTAGGCTGGGCAAATTTTTCCATTTCCAACCTAGTTTATTTACCAAAGATGACAGGCTGTACTTGGGCTGGCCCTACAGCAATTGGAGCAGACAATCTCATATAATTTCCCACTCCAGCAAATAATCAAGGGCTCTTTCTCCCATGAAAGGGAAGATGGACAGATTTCTCTGTGCTCTAAACCACAAAGTACATGCAAATTGCAAGGAACAGGTGGTTTTATTTCTGACTTTTGTGTAGTAATGATTTGCATTCCAAAGACTTTCCATGGGCCATGTACATAATTGCAGAGGACCATTGTACATGGATCAAGACTCCACAGCATCTTCCATCACAGCATATCAAAGTGCTGGTTAAACATAACAACTTGTCCTGGTTTTGGCCGGGATAGAGTTAATTTTCTTCCTAGTAGCTGGTACTGTAAGATACCCATAACCATGCTGTTTGCAGCATGTCCATCACCAGAATATATAAGCATGTCTAATTTAAAGATGAAAAACTACAGATTTTCATTTTTTGAGAACTGCCAACCCTAGATGAAGACTAAGAGATCATCACAACTAAAAATAAAGTGGAAAAAAAGAAGGAAAAAAAACCCCAAAACCCAAAACCAAACACCTGCCAACCTTTGATATCTAAAATCAGGATGTTTTATCTCTCTCTTGAGCTTCCTATATTTCTGTGTGGGTTTTTCTGTGCAGAAATCCATGAATATGTGTTACCCTGTGCCAAGCAGAATCTTGAGCAAGCTCAACATCTCAGATCTCTTGTGCAAGCTCTGCAGAATTGGTCAGTACATGCCCAAGAAGTTTTGAGTGTGTCCAAATCCCCTTGCATGGACAGGTTAGACCAGCTTATCATACCACAACAGTTGCTGAGCACCTAGAAATCCTTAGTATCAGCCAAACTGCTCTGGTTTTCCATAATTTCCTAGAAAAACAGAAAAAGCCACAGGATGGCAGATAGTTTAGAGAAGTGGTAGGGCTGACAGAGGCTGGGATAGTAGCAGTTGCTGGGATCAGGAGTCAGAGCTCTGGGTTCTCACTCTCCCAGTAACAGGCAGGTTGCACTCTGGAGTGTGTCTCCACCCCAGAATTGGTTCAGGTCTGTGACCTGCATGTGGCATCTCTGGCTGACTCAGGCCCAACTTAGGCAGTTAGACCGTGAAGTTGTGCCTGGATTATCTCTGACCCTGCATGCTACTGGGACTTCTCGGGTCATTCTTCCTGGGGAAGTTGTGCTAAAACAATTTTAAAGTCACCCTGATTCTTTCTCAGTGAGTCATTCATCAAGGGAGTGGTGGTCGTCATCCTCCAGACACATGGGGAAAAGAGTGGGAAGAAACTGAAGAGACTAAGTAAATGTATTAGAATCTCAGGGGAAAGCAGAGCCATAGCCTGAACTTTGAACTATGACTGCAAAGCCAGTGACAGTGTATTGTGTATGATCAAGAAAGAAAATGTGGGAAACACTCTATCTGAGCCTTCAGCAGTTGGTAGTGAGAAAACACGATGAGCACAATAGGTCCATTTCAGCTTAATCAGTTTACAATCTCAAGTGAGCCTCTAGTCACCAGTTCTACTACAAATAATAACAAAGAGCAATGACAGCAACATGAGGAAGTAACAGAAGTAGGTTTCAAACTTTTTTCCTGTTTTCCCACTTGAAATGAATCATTATTCTGTCCTTAACTCTTCATTTTTATTGTCTAGCCCCTGTGGTTTAGTAACCAGCTGGCATTCCTTATAAAGAAATCAGCAGGTTGATTGACGCTGTGGCTACCCTGAAGTCCTCTGAGGTTTTCTTATTGACTGACCATATCTTAGATAAGGTTGCCAGTAAATTATAGCTCTGCTTAAGAGCATCTGCCGCAGGGCTGCTCTCCCCTCATTATGAATCCTGATCTAATCCTGCATGTCTCTTCAATTATTAGAGTACAATTCAAGAAGTGGCTTCCCCAGTGAATGTGAAATGAGATAAACTATTCCTAAGTAGGGTAAACATGAATACTCAAGAGTGAAGCTAAACATTTCCGGGCCAGTCTCTCAATTTTCATGTGGTTTCCAGAGGAATAACATGTCACCACTCCTGTTAAGGTTGACTGTTCTTTCATGACAATCAATTTGAAAAATCAGCTTAAAAGTTTTAGCTTCCAGTAGAACTTCTTATAAGTATTTCTGTATGCAAGAACCACAAGTATGACCACTCAGGTGACAACCTTAGGAGAGGTATTGGGTAAGTCATTTGCTTTAGAGTTCTCAGTCTGCCACAGAAAGTCTTGGGAGATGCTTCATCACCATGCCAAGATACAGGAAAGACATTTAATTTATAAGATCAGTGAATCTGAGAGAGCAACTGGAAAAGGAACAAGCTTATCTTAACATTTTTGCACATTAGGCAGATAAATTATGTCCTGGATTGCTGGATGAATTCAACACATCAGCGCTGATGGAGATGAGTTAGTCCATCTTACAGATCTGTGAACAAAAATACCTCATTTGTGGAATCATCCTACCATAGTGAATAAAGGATGAATAAAGGAGGCTGTTACTGCTCCTGTTGGATCAGTACCTGCTCCAGCTTCCAGTAACTGAGACAACTGCCATCACTCGCTGTGGTCTTCCACACACATCACAGCACCAATGCCCAGCTTTGCAGGTCCTGCCTGAGCTCTGGCCTTTCTTGAACCTCACCTTCCCTGAGCACCCTTTCACTGCAGAAAGCATTATGTCACATGCTGCCTTTCCGCAAATCTAAAAATTGTGTTTGAGCACTAGTAGATAGGTGACTTTTATTTACAGCTTTGTATTTTCATCTGGATAGATAGGAAGAAGCAGAAGGATTTTTTCATCCAGGGGCAAATATGCAGCTAGCAATGAAATTAATGGAGTCTGTGAACCCACGCCAAGGTTATATGGCAGTTTGACTCAATGTAACATTAATGACTTATTCTAATTGTGCATTAAAGCCCCAGATTACGATTATTCCACAGCATTTCTTTCTGTCTAAGGGATGTTTATTGTTCACCCGGCTCCAAATACAAGGTGAATTTTGACATCTCTGGTGGAAAATCAACGTGTCTCATTGCTGATGTCATCTATCCGAGCTGTTTGTCAGATCATTAATTTGTGCCAATGTAGGCAGGCTGGATTGGGATGTCAGATAGAAAGAGGAGCACTCATCTGAGGGAATGGTAGGACTACACACAGATCACCCCTTCTCAACCTCAACCTACATTGCCAACCCAAGGAGGCACTGCCTGTCAAATGGTCAGGCCTCATCGGATCCTCTTGGGAGCCTCTTTTCTTGCACTTCCTCCTGATCCATCGCAGTGTAAAGACACAAGAAGACTTCAACAGTGGCTGCAGTATTCAAATTACAAATCTATCTGGACCCATTTCTGGCAACGAACAAAAGTAAATTCCCAAGGAATACTACAAGAGAAGAGCAAACATACATGATGCCCCAATCACAGCCTCTAGAAACCCACAGCTTGCTGAGCTGGCTGTAGATTTCTACTCATTTCTAGAAATAGATGAAGATTTCTAGATGTATCGACTGATAGACCTTTTTTCTCCTGAACCAGTCCAGCCTCCCCTGAAGTTCATGCAAGATTTTGGCAGTATCTTTCGGCAAGAAATTGCAAAGCTCAATGATCTCTTTTCATTCTAGAGGATACTATGCTACACCAATTAAAATTATTTTTTTGTAAATGCTAATCACTATCACTTAGTACAATTTTTCTTATAGAAAACATGATCCTACAATCAATGGAGGCAAACTTCTATAGACTTCTCTGGTGCTGGATCTCAGCAATATTTTTCATCTCAAGCCCCCTCAAAATCAGCAAGACATTTTTAATTTTAGTTGGGTCCACAATTCCTGGGTGAAAGGAAAAAACAGATGAAATTATAACTTAGTCAAAGTGAGTTTTGATCTCTCCTAAGTACCCAATAGCCTTTGTTTGTTCTGGTTTTGTAATCCTGCTTTAGTTTCTAGCAGGATTCATCAAAACATTAATTTCACTTCAAAAAAAGCTACAGAGTGTTTCTTAAGGAAAGATGAAAGGCTGAATGGTGAATGGGGCTGCTTCACTACAAACAATTACTGAAACAAATAGGTCCAATAAAAAGCTCTGCTCTCATTTACATG
Source organism: Acropternis orthonyx (assembly GCA_035583155.1). NCBI lineage: Eukaryota > Metazoa > Chordata > Aves > Passeriformes > Rhinocryptidae > Acropternis > Acropternis orthonyx. The sequence goes on from JAWWEU010000040.1 coordinate 6,408,302, forward strand.
GCTACAGCACTCATATAGCTAAATTGTGGGCCCTTTTATCAAAGGTTCTAATCTGGATGATCTTGTAATTCCCTCAAATTTATACCATTTGTATTCTGGTTTTGATTAGTTGTTTCTTCTGTGCTGTTAACTAAGGCAGAGGCACCCTGTAAATACAGTATGCTTCAGTGGACTCCCTCATTTGGGTACTTAGAGATAACTTCAATATTTCCCCAAACAAGCCGTGCCACCGTGACCCACAGAGTCAATACATATTTCATTTGCATTCTTTTATAATGCAAGGCAGTTGTAGAATTACGTACAAATAGACCTGCAGGGGCCTGACCTCCCAGCTGTATTAAATAAATCCCCTTAGCACAAAAGAGGAAGAAAAGGAAACAAAGGGCTTCCTGCTGTCTTTTCCTGGAACCATGGAAGTGAAATAATTCACTTCAGTGTCCTGTGGAAATAAAGGGTGGTTGGAAGACATCAGAAATGAACCTTTACAAAAGTACAGTCCTAGAAGGGAGGGAGTAAACATCTTGCCTGTGGAGAGGAGTTTTCCCAGTGCATTTGCTCACCATCACAGCCCTGCAAAAAGCATTTAGTCTTTACTCAGAAAAAATGTCCTTGTGCTGTAGAAATCATAAGGGGAAAGTGCACCACTTGGATGGACGTAGTTACAGGGTGGGTTTTGGCAGTAGATTTTATAAACTCCTCGGAGAGGATTTATACTGAGCTGCAAATTTGTGTCTTATTGGTACATATACAAATACTCAAGCTGACTCTGATCTGATAAAAGGAGCTGTTTAGACATAATTTCTAGTTTTCTTGCAAATATTTAAATAAAAGTTTCAAAACAATTCTGTATCAGTTTAAAATCAAACATTTTTTCAGAGTTTGTTCATGTATTAACCAAAACCCACATACCTTCCTAAAACTTTTAACAAATATTTCCATTTAGGCCTCTTTCCAGAAAAGTCTTCTTTTAGAAATACCAATTCTTCTAGAAAACATGATGTTAGACTTTTGGTGATCCCTGTAATGTGGCTGATTCTCAGTTTGTTCTTCCTTGTGGGCATCTTATGGGACTCTCCTTTGCAATAAACCTGGACAAATGACATTTCCACTGCCTTTAACACCAAGTTCTCCCCTGTGTGTATCTCACTGTCTGTATTCCCTGAATTTAATGGCAGTGGAGGAATATCTCATTCATGTCCTATGATGAGTGGGGGTTTTCCATATTTCCATTCCCCGAAAGAGACAGAATGGAAAATCAATGGGTTTTTCTGATTTATGTATGTGTTAACAGGATGGATTTTGGAGAGGAAAGCTCAGTAGTGCTGACTCATTGCCCTTTGGTTTTATCCACTGAAGCCATTGTCCTGGTCTCACAGCATCCAGATCAGAAACTCACATTTTTTTTAGCAATTAAGTGAATGGAAAAAGGCTGGCAAAAGTTTGCCCCATGGCACATTTCATTTCAGAGTCCATTGAGATCGAGGGATCCGAGGGAGGAAGCTGAAGCTTAGCGTGTCTTACCAGCCCTCCTAGAACCAGCCATGTCTTGCATACAAATGTTATTTTACCAATCCAGGCACTGAATCTGAAGCCTTGATTATATATGACAGCATATGCCAGATTTTTGTTTGCAAAATCCAAAGTGGGAATGACTGGGACATAATCAAAATCCCTGACAGGGAAGTGTTAGATAAATGGTTCTGGTTCTGGTTTCAATTCATCTCCTTTGTTAATCTTATTATTCAGTGACTGCTTAGAGCCATCTCATGCTCATTTAAACTAAATACATAACCCAATTAAAACAATCCTGAGCTATTTAGATCTACAGAATTAGACTAAATTTCAATGCTTCTGACATTTTAGATCGTTGAGAGCTCTAGAGCATGAGTATCTATATTGTCAGTTTATCATCTCTCATCTCAACCACCATTAATGAATTGTACATATGGGTTAGGAGATTGTCATCTTTCACATATGGCACAACAGTTCCAGCCAATTTCCTTGACAAACCAGCACCTAAATTACTGGATACTGTAATCACCTGGTATGGCTCTCTGTCTGACTGCAGGATACAGGACTTGGGCCTGCAAACCCACATGGGTGCCTGGGGTCATGGGAATGGGCTGAAGTGATGGCAAGAAGGGACAGAGGAAAAGGGTGGAGCTGGAAGCATTCAGTCCATCAGCACTACAGTTTTCCTAGCAGAGCTGGATCCTTACCAAAGGCCTGATGGCTTTTTTCTGCTGTAGGAAATCATCTGCTAACTAGAGAGTTCATAGTGGAAGGAAACAAGAAGGGGGTAGTTAGACTGAAACAATGAAATACTTTTCTCATCAACTGTACTTAAACCCATCTGCAAGTTGATCTGTTTTGCTAGGAACAGGCAAGCAAGGTATTTCCAGGGGATTCTCATAAGGTTGTGATTAAAAACCAGGAATATGCAAGAAATTAAAGTAAGAACTTAACTAAAACAAAGGCAAGAAACTCACGGCGAAAGAGAGATTAGCAAATAACCCCCAGCATAATTTTTTCCCTGGATTTTGTATCAGTTATGTCCACAAACTGTTCATGAACAGATTGTGAAATTAAAACAAGCAAACAAATGAGAAAATGTCTATTAATTATGGAATAATTAATATACAATATGTTATGAGTTAGAGATAATTCCTGGTCTCCAAAGTGTATGAGCCAAGACTGTGTGAGTCATAATTTGCACAGTGTCACTTTGTCACACAAGTCAGATGGCTCTGCAGAACTCAAAACCTGCACAATTCGTCTCAGCAGTGAAAGCAAAGCTTTGATGTATCAAAGACAGCAGGGACCTGGTGGAGCTGGAGAAGGTACAGGGGAAAACAACTGAAGTCAAGGGAGTGGAGCAGCTGCCTCACAGGCAGAGGTGGGAAAGGCTGAGACTCTTCAGTCTGGAGTAAAAGAAGCTGAGAAGGGATATGACTGAGGTCTGCCAGTTCACAGAGGTGGTGGGAAAGGTCAAAGGACAAAGTTAGACACACATCCCTCAATAGTGTAACAGGTACAGCAACTCAAGAGTACCAGCTGCTTCCTGAGGGGACCCATGAGCTGATGCACTGCTGCCAAGGGTGCTCTGTGTGGGGAAAGCAAACAAACCTCCTGGATAAACAGTGGTTATGGCCAAAAGGTGATGGAGAAAGACTTCCAACTGGACCCTTGATCTGAGCATTCAGGCCTTTCTTATGTAATTGACTCATATGGTGTGGGGTGCCCTTCAAAATGGATAACTAAGCTGTAAACAAAATGAGTCCCAGCTATACAAATTTTCAAAGGTGTGGAAGAGTATGTTTGTTCAACCTGAAGAAGAGAAGGCTTTGGGGTAACATAATTGCAGCTTCCCAGGACCTGAAGGGAGCCCACAGGAACAATGGAGAAATTCTATGCAGTGACAGAACAAGGGGTAAATGGTTTTAAACTAAAAGAGAGTAGGTTTAGATTAGATATTAGGAAAAAATTGTTTACTCTGAGGGTGGTGAGACACTGGCATGAGATGCCCTGAGAAATTGTGGATGCCCCATCCCAAGAAGTGTTCAAGACCAAGTTGGATGGAGCTCTGAGCAACTCAGTCTAGTGGAAGGTATTTGTATCCATGGCAGGGGGTTGGAAATAGATGATCTTTTAGGTCTATCATTCTATGACACCACCTTAATTTTGGTTTAAGCAGTTCAGGTCAGATCCCACCTCCCTGCTCATGTGCTTGGACTAATACATGGATTCTTTGCCAGTCAACACAGGAGTTGGGCTTCCAAAGCTATGAATTAAAAGGAGTGGAATGAGTAGAATTCTACTACTTTCATTAGTAGAATGAAAGAAACTCAAAAAGGCACCAAATCTGATTTAATTGCACAATGACCCAGCTATAGGACATTCCTGTGCCCATCTCTTTGGTCAGTAGAAGACACCAAGGGCAAAGAGTTTATTAATTATCCCTCAGCCCTCTGTTCTGTGTTTTACCTTCTCAGTTTGCTTTCCTGCTTTCCTGACACAGCTTTAAATTGCTTGAAGGTACTTCTCTTTTTCACCCATGCCTTCTCCTCTCACTCCCCCATGCTCTTTCACATTCTGAATGTGCATTTGAACCTGACAGACACAGGTCTCTGCTCTGTGATAGGGCCTTGACTTTTTTATTCCTTTTAAAAATATTTTCTTCTTTTGTACCTGGAAATTACCGTGGGTGTGATTTTCTGTCATCACTTACAGGGGAGGATAATTTGTGCCTCTAGCAGGGCTTAGCAAAACTACAGCCACTGATTCCTTTGTGTCCAGTCCTGGAAAATAAAAATGCATCTGCAATTATGCATCCATGGATGCAAATTATAAGGATAATGCTTAGACAGGATTGAGAATTTTCCAATGAGAGTGATTTTTGCTAAGAATCAAAGAAAAAGCTGATCCACCTGAACTGAGGAGGTTTTTCGCACGAGTTTCAACAACAGTGGCATTTCTGGGAAATAATCAGCTTGTCTCACTTCAGAATAGCAAGTATTCAGAATTTAGAGCATTTTCTTAAGATTAGGAAGTCACTGTCAAATCCTTCTGTGCCTAATTGCCTCTGAGGTCTCACATTTCCAATGCATGCCTTGCCTGCAAGGCTACCAGTGACTCCTCAGTGTGTTCATTTGAAGTTGTCTCACCTAAAATACTGAGTCAGCTTTAGAAAGTCCGGCTGAGAGCCTCAGAACTCACAGGACATATTAAGACTGAGGTTCACAGCTGGATTTTCATTTAGGGCAAAATCAGGTCTCCCTTTAGACTGAAAATGGTATAAAACTTTTCGAGTCCCAAACACATTATGCATCACCCTATCCATTCCCATCTTCTTGAGGGAGAACCAAACAAGATTTGCTGATGTTGTTTTCTTAAAGGGTCTGTTAATAACTATAAATAACTTTGAAATTCAGGCAAGGGTTAGTCCGGATGGAACTAGGCACTTCACAAGTATGCTGTGGGCTGTACCTGCCTCCTTTTTCCAGTAAGAGGGTACACACATACATTTTTCACCATGTGAGAAAACAGTCCACATATTTTACAACCCATTTCCCTCTTCTTAAAGACTGTAACCACATGAGAAGAAACCAGCTGGTCTATCCCCCAAGAAATAGTCCTGGCCAGCTGCAGTGGAAGAAAAGCTGGTAGTGAAACCATATGAAGAGGTGTCTGTGGCTGTACACTGGGCTCCTGCTCCCCTTTCCATGCTGCAACACAGCTGAGGCTAAGACAGAGAGTGAGATATGTCTCTCACAAAGTTGCTGATGTAATTCCTTTGTCATGGATCTCGTCTCTTAGATGCAAAAGTCTTAGTCCACATCCAGGACCAGGTGCCAGAATTCTTTCCACCACTGACACTGCAGACTAGCTCTGACCTATTTGTAAAAATGGTGATGAAAATCTTTGGTGAAAGGCATGAAGAGTTTGGAAGGACATTTTATTTCTTTTGGTCATAAGAGCCTCTTGCTTCTAAAGAACTGATCTGAACAGGAAGAATCCTGACTTGGCCACTGCTGAGTCCTCTGAGCTTCATTGCTCAGTGATAGATGACATTTCTCAGCCTTCTTGAAAAAGAACAGCACTAAGTTGAAGCTCTGTCTCTACCTGCTTCATTAGAACATAATGTGGCAAAATTACAGGGTTTACTGGCCCTGCTCAGCAATTCAGCACCAGGATGATCCTCAAAGCCAGCAAAGTAAGAGAGCTACCAGCCCCTCCTGCAGCAGCTGGCACAGACTTGGGTTCAGTGCAAAGATCCACTCTTTTAAGGCTTTTCTAAGGAGTCTACCATCATGAGAGCATCTGGCATACTAAAACAATCCTAAATAGCCCCAAAGGGACTGGGAGCAAAACAGAGCAGACGTGGCAGCTGAAAGACACTGGAGCAGAGCTGCTCTGGCATTGCTGTTCCTAAGGGCTGCAAGGGGCGTTAATGGGCCCCATGTGCTGCAGGAATGCAAAGCTCTGCGTGGGCCGGGAGATTTATGCTCTTGACATTGGGGGGACTTCCTGACTAAGAGCTAATTGCTTTGGACTTTGTCTCTGCTCTGAATTACCGAACTTTATTGAATAGTTAAACCTAAGGAAGCAGCAAAGCCAAAAAGGGACACTCATCCTGTGTAAGATGCTACTGGTTTAACCTCACACTTCTGAGGATGTGGAGCTTGCAGTGTTTTTGTTCAATGAAGTTTGTATTTAGTTGTCATCTAAGTTGTCATTAAAAGATGAGACTTGTTTCATTATGGTTGTTCTCTAGTTTATGCCTTCAACAAGGGCCAGCAGTGAAGGAAGAATGTAGGAATAGATAGTTCTTTCCCAGTCCTCAACAAGGTATGGCATGTTCTGAGACACAGATGGTGTCTTTGTGTTTTAGTAACCTTCAGTCATTTCAGTGATTTCTATGCATTTGTCCATTAGTGAACTCATTTAAACTACTGGCAGTTGAAACATTCCCTAGGTCAAACATTGAGTGATTAACTATCTATTTTCCTTGGTTTTGTACTTGCTGTTTGGCAATACTACGCCTCCTACATGGTATTTAGGTTGTTGTGTGGGTTGTAGTGTAATTTAATTGACAGAATTATTTACCTGAGACTGACAGAATAATGCACTTGAGACCAGACTCGGAGATCCAACTGTCCCATTTTTTGTTCTTCTTGATCTGCTGACCATCACACCTGCAGTTTTGCTCCCCAGGGAAAGAATTAATGTGTTTGAAGGATCTTCTTGAGGTGAAATCAACTGAAGACATGGACATTCAGTCACAAGTTTAATGGCCCAAGAACTTTGCTTTTATGTGTGTAACCCATTGAGGCATTCAACAAAGGTTTGGATGAGAGGAAACATGAAAGGAGGTAGAGGGACATACTGCAATAGGAGAGGAAAACTCTGAGAGGGAAAATGAGTGCTCCGAACAAAACTAGAGAAGACACATGCACAAAGGGACAGTAATAGATGGAGATGTCAGTGGGGTGGAGGGAGGAAAAAGAAACATAACTTTCAGTGATTTAGTTTGGTCTGTGCTTAGTTTGCAATAGTTTGTTTTGATAGTGTACGCAGAATTAAGAAAATCACAGACCATAAGAATGACAAAACCTGAGGAAAACAAGGTCACTTCTGAAAGGACTTCCCCTCTGGCCACCACATGTTTAACAGAATCTTTATTCCCCATCCCCTTATTAACACATAATTGCCAGGCTCTAATGTGAACCTTGAATACTTTTAATTCTTTCCTGTGGTTCCCTGAGCATTCAAACAAGACAGAAATCTAGTCAACTAACTTATTTAGGAAAGCCTTCTCTTTGCTGTGCTGCTCACATTGCAGTATATTGCTGGCATTGTTTGAAGTGTTACTGGCAAATAATATTGTTTTGTGCATTATAAATAGAAATCAGACAGCAAATGGAATTAAATGTGGACTGAAAGGCACAAATTCCTGAGCAGAACAGTCTGTGTGTCTGACAGGAAATAGACAAACTTTGTTAAGTTTGCCCAGGACCAGCCTAATTTGATCTTGGAATTTCGTTTTGTTTTTTTGGGTTTTTTTAAATGTGGTTTTACATGTCTACAAAATGTAACAGCTTCTTGAAACTGAAAACAAAGCCACCAATACAAGATCTCTCCAGGGCATTCCAAATTATTTAAACCTGAGCTTTCCCAGTGTTCATGCGCAACAGATAACAGTAAACAGCAGGTTAAAAATATACAGTGTTAAGGTTCAGACAGAAAGTAACAGAAGACATTTGTGAAGCACACATTAGCAACAAATCTCTGACCTGGATGGTGGGATCAATCGTACCCTGATAAAATTTGCCAATGTCACCAAACTGAATGGGGAAGTGGACACTTTGGAAGGGAGAACCACTCTGCAGGAAGGAGAGCTGGAAGGGTGTGCTAACATGAACCTTACGAAGTTCAACAAGGACAAGTGTCAGGTCTTAAACCTGTGAAAACACAGTCCAGGAGTCTGGCACAGGCTGGAACCTACCCAGCTGGGCAGAAACTCTGTGGAAAGGGCCCTGGTGGACAGCAAGCTCAATAGGAGTGAGCAGTTGCTGCTGTTACAAAGAAAGCCCATGGGCTGCTGGGCTGCACCAACAAAAACATCACCAGCAGAGAGAAAAAGGTCATCATCCCACTCTTCTCAGCACTTGTCAGGTGACACCTGGAACTCTGTGCTCTGTTTTGGTCCCCACTATGAAAAAGAGGTGTGGACAGGCTAGAGAGGGTTCAGAGAAGGTGCACAGAGATGATCCATGGACTGGGAAATCTGTCACATGAGGAAAGACTGAGAGACCTGGGTTTGTTCAGTCCTGAGAAAAGAAGGCTTAGGGGAGACTTTATGGCCATGTTCCAGTACTTAAAAGGTGGCTAAAAAGCAGATGGGACCTTCCATTTTACAAGGAGTAACATAGAAAAGATGAGGGATAATGAGTACAAGTTATTCCTGGGGAGATTCTGACTGGATACAAGATGAAAACTTTTTACAATGAAAACTGTCAGCCATTGATGTCATCTCTCCAGGGAAGTGGTGGATTCCTCAACAGTGGACATTTTAAAGATTTAACTGGACAGTGTCCTGGGCCATCTAGACTGTGCTTTTGCCAAGAGAGGATTGATGAGATAATCATTGAGATCCTTTCCAACTGGGTGTTCTATGATTCTATGACATTTTGATTCATTAAACTATGTAAAACATCAACTGTGCTGTTATCCAAGATGATCTGCATGCTCTGCTGGGGGGGGTTTGTACCCATTTTTCAAGATTTTACATCAGGTTCTGTACACTCAGGCATCTATCACATAAAATATGAAGCAAATGAGTAAATCCTCACCAAACTTCTCAGAGTCTTCAGCTGACTTTTGTGTGTCTCAATTAATTTTATTGATTTTTTTAGATTCTTTTTTTAGGTTTTTTGTTTGTTTTTGGTTTTTTGTTTTGTTTTGTTTTTTGTTTGTTTGTGGTGGGGTTTTTTTGTTGTTTTGTTTTGTTTTTATTTTTTTTTTTTTTTTGCTACCAGTTGTAACTTTCACAAGAACATTGTGGACATTTTTGGTTACAATTACAGCAAAGAATGACAAGCTTCCAACAGTCTTTATTATTTTCTGCTGGGGTAGCAAGGCCTTTTGGAAGATTAAGATTAATCTTTCCTGCTTCCTGGCTCCTAAAGATAGCATCCAAGCTCTCCCCTAAAGCTAAAAGTTCTCCTTATCAAAGGTCTGTTTGTAACCCTTCCTCTCTTCTTCCTCAGCTTGTTTCCTCTTCGGCATTTCAGAAACAGATTTAGCCACCCTGACAGTTTCCATACCAATGCTCAACATTGCTGAGTTGCAAAAATCCAGTCTGGTAATGGCTAACTGGAGACTTCCTCTACAGGCATCTTTGGCGCTTTTTGTAAACCCCTAAAATCAAAAAATGTTGGGTTAGAATCAGATGATTTTCAGTTTTGTATCACAAACCTTGAAACACTTTTTTTTTTTTCCATGAGAATTTTATCAAGTTTCTTATTAATGTATTTACTCTGAAAACACCTCTTGGTTTTGGAAAACCTCAGCTTTACTGTACAGTTCTGCTGGAAAAGCAGGAGGAACTGATGTCAACTTTGCTACACTGGAAAAACCTGTTTCAAACCCTGCTAGGGAAGGAAGGGCTGTGTGTACCCCCAGAGCACAAAGAGAGGTACGTACAGATCTGAGCTCTTCTTTAACTTGGCTCGACATGGACCTGTCCTGATCTGAAAGCCAAGTGGCCAAGCATTCCCAAACTTTGCAAGCCAATTGCTCCTGTTTTCCCACTTTGTGTAGCAAAGGAGGAGGCATCCGGTGCTGACACCCAGCACAGGCGCAGCACTGAGGCACCAAAATTACAAACAAGGACTGAATCATGCTTGGGACTGTGCTGAAGTCCAAGAGGGTCCTGTGCAGACCCAGACCCCTGGAGCTTATTCTGTGATCATGGCCCAGATTGGTGTACGTGATCCTACACTACGGCAAAGCTCCCGTTGGTCTTCATTATGTAGGATGAGGACATGAATGAGCTGGGACTGAGGGAACACTTAATGCTCAAGAGACCTTTATTTTAATTACAGTCCCTTGCTTTAAAATTGTAACCATGATCTACAGCCATAACTTGTGCTGCAGATTGATAGTAAAAGTACTGCATGGTCAGTGTGATATTCCAAATGGGAGTTTAATAATTGCTGATTACTTTAGAAATGTTTTCTGTAAAAAAGACATAGAAATAAGTGATAATCAAGGGCAAAGGGATTACTGCTGTTGATTTAAAAGCTTGATGAGGCACATTCAAAATCCCTAAGCCAGAGCATTTCTTTTAGCAAATAAAAACGCAAAGAACAGACTAGTGGAATCCTTGTTTGAACAACTGGCGGGCAAGTAGCAATAAATCATGAAGAAAACCCATTTCCTAAACTTTCCCTTTTAATAAATTAGGTGTTGTTTGTAAAATAGCTTGGCAGAACATGCTAATACAGAACTGCTAGCTGTGTAACAAGCCAAATCCATCTCTGCATTTCGGCCCAGTTACACCAGGGATGAATTTGGCTCTGCCTCTCTACAAACATGAATCAAGCTGTTTGCATTTTGTCATTACAATATCCATGACCCAAGAGGATGCATTTCCTTGGCAACAGCAATTAAGAGCCTGAAAAAAACCACCACGCATTATCTGCATAATTTTTTCTTCCTTAGCAAAATTGTATTTTCCCACTCCTGCCCTTTCCTAAGAAAGGAAGATTAAGGGGCCCATCCAGTTTCCTGCGAAATCAAAGATAAAAATTCCACTGGTTTTAACAGCAACAGCAGTGCTTTCTTCATTTAGTGGTTATTTATTTGATTGATGACTGAGTCTCAGCTCTGTTGGCTCTGCGCCTGTCTTACAAAACTTCTCTTGTCCATGTTCATGTCCCTTCTCTTCCAAAGAGAAGAGAAAGGTGGTTGCATAGTGATGTGCTGGGAACATTCTGGGTTCCCAGGTGTTTGGGGGAGATGGCAGCAACTAACAGGGGTTTCTATAGGAAATTCACCAAAAGTAAGAGCTGAACAGCTATTTTGAGATCACACACATGTATTTAACCAAGAGATTCACATTATCCCTCATGGGTTTATTCTCTACAGAATATTTTGAGGAATGAAAACCCTCTTCCAAACCCTTATCAGACATTCCTTCTTGATCCAATGCAAACCAAGACTAAATTAAGTGTATAGCTAATAATTGCAGGAATTTCCATCCTGGCTTTTCTCAGCTAGATAGTGCAGTTAAGATGAGAGAAACTGCATGTGCATCACTTATTTAAGATGATACTTAGTGAGCATCAGTAAACCTCTACTCAGAGTGGTGCAGAATGCAGCCCGTCTTTAAGGAATTTTCTATCCAAAATAGTTTAGTCCTGTAATATTCTGTTTTCGGAGGAAACCCCAATGACTGTTTCAGGGTTTATGCTCCCAGGCCTTGGGCAATCTGTAAGTGGTGTATTTATTCCCTTGCAGGGAGCTGAGCTGTTGACAATGCAAGCTAATGAACACTCACCTCTGTTGGAGACAAAACTCGCTTCTATTCACCTAAAATGCTTGAATCTGACTTGCAGCCTTTTAGCTGTCATTGCAAGGTGCTGGGAGATAACCAAGAGTAATCACAGCCAGCCACTGCAGTCAGTTTTACAAGAGAACAATATTTGCATTGGCTGCATCTGAGAAACCCACCAAGGTACCCTGTGAAGTTTTTACCTGACTGATGGTAAGAAAAAGAGTAAAAGACTAAAACAAAACCTGTTTTCTTCCTGCCTTGCATGTTTGCATGGCGACATGATAACCCCACTCTCGGAATCAGCAGCCCTTTTCCATTAGCAAAACTAAGCAGCCATTACCACCATACCGAGAAAGAGCCCAAATGTGCTTTTTGCTGCTTCTGAGCGACAGGCTGCAGGGGGGAGGTGGATTTTCCACATCTGCTTCCTCCATTCACCTCTCCTTTGCTGCTGCAGGGCAGGAAACACATTGCTCCCTGCACCAGCTGCTGACCCCTCCGGGAGTCAGCCTGCAAGCAGGGCTGGAAGTCCTTCACACTTCATCTAGTGGAACTTTGAAAACATGGATTGCTATTAAATCCAGCCCGACTTGCTGCGTCAGAACAGGAGTCTGAGCAGAGAGTGTGTTTACTTTGGGTATAAGGAAGAAAAAGGAAAAGGGGTGAGGGGAGAGGGGGAAAAGTCAGTGCAGGGAAGGAAAAACAATGAAACCCGGCCTCACAAGGCTATTTCAAGAGCTGTGCGTGTCAGTGTGAGGAGCTGGCTCCTGCATGGGCATGTCATGGCTATCTTTTCACACTGCACTGCAGGTCAGTGCTACCAAGTGTTCTCTTATCACCCTCTTTTCTCTGCTTCATAAATCTCCTCCAGTGTGTCCTCTCTGCAGGAGGAGCCATATTTGAGCCTTTCTTGATATTAACAGGTCCCTAAAATTCCATCTCCTGGATGAAATTACTCCAAAACTTCCCTTTCACAATCCAAAATCCCAGTCCCAAAGCAAGGTTGTCCCCTCTCTGCCCTCTCCCCCTGACTCCCCTGAAGTTCCCCTTCAACCTGTATGTTCTTTGGGGTACCACCACCCAGGGTTGCACTACAACATAATCTGTCAAGAAACTCTCCCACTTTCTCCATTGCTTCCTCACTGCGTGTGGCTGTCGGATCTTGCAAGGGTGTTTGCCATAGCAAGGATGTCTCTTTTTCTAAGGCTTCAAAGCATAGAAAAAGATGTTCTTGCCCAGCCATTCCCCTCTCACAAAGAATGCTTATGAGCAATTGAAGATAGATACTTGCCATAAAAACACTTGTCAACTCTTTTCCCAGTAACCTCTCAGCATCTGGCCCCTGTCTGTACTGCAAAGCCAGATAAGCTCCGTTCCTGATTTCATCCAGCTCATTTTCACACTTTCCAAAACTTGAAACTTGCAGGCTGACGAGCCCTTGAGACAGATTGCAAATAGTCTGCGTTAAGCAAAAACACCAGTCAGGTCTTCACTGTGCAACAGCCTTTCCCAGGATCTCACACAACACCTTATCTCTAGTTCAGTGGAGGCCAAGGTGTCACTTCAGAGGTCAGTTCTTCAGCTTGGGTCTCCCAGCATGACTTACGGAGGGCCCTACCCAAGGCTGACTCCCTCAACAGCAAGGGAGAGGAGACAAAAGGGGAAAGAAGCTGTAATTTTAAGAGGTTTCTAACTCCTACAGCAGGAAACAAGAAGGCAGCACTGAACTGCACCCATGAAGAATGCAATGGCTTCCTCTGCAAGGCAGACAGGGCATGCACAGAGACCATCAAGTTTTTCTGGCAGAGTTGTGCCCTTCTGCAGATGGTAGAACATGCAGAGATGTGGAGCATGCATAGATGTGGAGGGTGCACAGGTGCCCATGGGGGAAACCGTGCAAGGTAAAAAGGAGAGCAAGAAATGCAAAGAGCCGTAGAAGAGCAAGGACACAACAACGTGCTCTGACATAGCATCATGACTCCTTTCAACATTTGTTGCTTCACAAGCAGAAATCAGTCTGAGATTGTGTTGTTTATCTCACATTGTGAAGGACCTGCCTTCATCTTCACCTCACCCCGACCTTTTAATCCCCAGCGTTCTCCTTAATGAGACATGCTCCGAATGCTCAGCAGAGAGTAGTGCAAATGAATCCCTGGTGTGCACAGAGCTGCAGGGCTTAGCGTGGGGTGTTGATACAGCTCTAGGATTATATACAATTAGACTGTCTAGACCACATTCAGCCGGGATGTGAATGGGGTGGGGATTACCAGCTGGGAAATTAGATATTCAGTAAGAGGGTGGGCAGCTGGGTTGGGGCGGGAGAGGAAGCCAAGTGGAAATGTAAGAAAGCATCAGATAAATTGCCACTGCACCAGATTTATTGTATAACTTCATCTTCCTTGCACTGCCTATGTCCTGTGCTCCTTCTGCAACTGCTCAGCCCTTTTCAGTGTTGCATGTCTTTACTCCTCCACATTCCCACATGGAAAGTGGCATTGCCTTCCATTAACACTGGTCATTAAGACAAAAATTGGGTGGAGGTCATAGAATAGTTTAGGCTGGAAAAGACCCTTAAGATCATAATCTCCAACCACTAACCCAGCACTGCTAAGTCTACCATTAAACCATGTCCCCAAGTGTCTTTCAAATGCCTCCAGGAATGGTGACTCCACCACTTCCCTGGGCAGCCTGTTCTAATGCTTGACAATTCTTTTGGCAAGGAAATTTTTCCTAATATCCAATCTAAACCTCCCTGGGCACAACCTGAGATATTGAAGTATGCTGAGGTTCACCTTCCATCTGCCTTCTATATGTGTCCTGGTGCTTTGGAGACACCAAAGGTCTTTGGAGACATCAAGGAGAAACCTGAGGCTCATGGCACAGAGATGGGTTTTCCTGGGGCAAATCCCAACAGCCTTGTGTGTTATCCTTACTTGTACTCTGAGCTTTAATACCCTGAAGTTATCCAGGATTACGTGAGTCCTCTTCTGCTTCCCTGGGGTATTCTCCAGGGAAGTAGGTGTAGATGTGCTTCCTGGGCACTTTGCTTGGCTTTGTTGGGACAGGGTGGGTGCAGATCACCCTTGGTGGATCACTCCTGTTCTTGCTCCTTTGCTTTGGACTGTGCTTTGCCTGGTGCTGGTGTTTTGAAGCCAGATGGTCCTACAACTTGTTGATTCTTGCAGTTGGGCTCTGCCAACCTGAGCAGGTGGATTGGTGGGGCCTCAGTGAGAGCAGAAAACTGCATTTGCTGAAGCGTAGGAGCTGTTTCAAACACATCAGCAAAGTCTAGCGTGGAGAAGACCCTGTTGCCTCAGAAGCATATTTAGCCAGTCTGATACAGAAACTTGACATATTTTACGGTGCACATCATTTACTCTGCTCCAGGCAGGGCCCGGGACTAGGCTCCATGCAGTTCCAGCCATTAGGAAGGACAGCCTTTTCTCCAGCAACCAGGTGAGGAAGACCACATTTTTCACTGCATGATCAGTGGAAAACCAAGCACTTAAACTCATCTGCTTCTTTATTCTCTCCTCCCTCAGTGCTGTTGAAGGACCTTCAGGTACCTCTTGGCATCACTCTTGTATTCTCCCATTGTCCTCACAGAAATAGGGCAGAAGGTTGGGGGCAGGGTGAGGGGGGGCAATATGAATTTTTTGCAGTGTTGTTTAACCTGTTGACACTAACCCCTGTAGGCAGCAGCTATGTCTGCAAATGTCCTGCCTGCTCTAAGTCCAGAGCACTAGGAGTTTCATCCCTGCCGGGGCTAACTAACTGGTCCTATTCTCAGGACATGCCTTGGTGCTGGGGAGTGTGGGTGCTATTGTGCTGTTTATAGCAGAAAGAACAGAAGTTAATCAGCTCTCTGTAGTTTCCAGCAATACTCATGGGCTCTCTGTAATGCCTCAGTGGCTTTCCCTCTCTCCTCTTGGTCCTTAGAGTTGTGCTGCTGTTCACTGACATCCCACTTTCTGCAGGGTGGAGGCAGGAAATACTCTGCTAATCTTTTTGGCTCCAAGGATGCACTTTCCAGTCTGCACAAACCCCAAAAGGCCTGAGGTTTTATTCTTGCTGCATGACAGGCAGCATGCGCCATAGGTGTGAGATGTTTGGGATGTATCCCACAACACCACAGCTGGCAAAACAAATCTTTCCACAAAGTTTTCACCACCTGTCCAGCTTCCTCCCTGCAGGAAATCCAGCCTCCCCCACTCCCGGAGATGATAGCTGGACCTTTGTTTGCAGCTCCCCGGTCACAAATAAAACCAGTGCTGACTAGTAAACACAGTGCCACAAAACATGGAAAGCAACACTCAAAGCCTGGAAGATAATGATGTTCTTTTCTATTGACTTCGGTAAAAGGAGCTGCCAAATCCTTGAACTGTGTACAAATAGCTCCTTGTTGCTGAAATTTTCTTTCCAGCATCACCCTAAAGCCCCAGTTGGAACTGGGGTCCTACTCCATACCTGCTCTGCAGAACACATACATTTTCTTCTTATTATGCACTTGGTTTAGAGGCTGGTTGGGATTGTAAGAGGAGATAAGTAGGGCCAGATCCAACCTAGATACAAAACTAATTCATCAGGAAGAGTTTAGCTGCAGAGAATGTGGCATGTGAATGAACAAAAGGAACATGAGGATCACTACACTGGATCTGACCTGAAGTCCAGCTAGCTGAGTATTCAATCTCCAAACCAGTCTGAAACCAGTGGCTTCAAGAGCAGATAAGCATATTCCTTCAGTCATAAGGAAAGTATTTCCCTTCTAGAAGTGCTGATATCTTAAAAATAATTTGATTTGGTCTTTTTATATCTCTCTTGCCCTAACTAGACCTATACAAGCTCTGTATCTCTCCAATAAACAAAAGAGTCTCAAGACTGAAGAATTTGAAAAATTTGAATATTATATAAACCTCCATTTACCTCATATATATATATATATATAGTACTTCATTACCTTGAGTTAAAAGAAAGGAGACTAGAAGAAGAAGAAATTAGAGGTTTAGATTTTATATTAGGAATAATTTCTTCACTGAGAGGCCTGTCTGCTAGGCTGCACCACACAAAGAATATGTCCAAAGTCACACTCTCCAGGAGGACAGAAGAGGGAATGTCCGTCCTTACACAAGCAGACTTGTAGAGGGACAGTTCATCTGGATCCTTGCACACAGACTTTCCTGAAATATGGCATGCAGTATTTTTAATACAAAAATGTATTAATTTTTTTCTTTTTTAAAGTAATTTTCTAAGAAGGGTTAGCTTGGAGCTGCTAGAGAATCCCATGTGAGAAATAAAAACCTGGACCAAGTCTGTAGTGCCAAAGTGGCTGATCTCCCATTGAGCACAGAGAAAGGCCTAATCCTGGAGAGGAAGAATCTGTAGGATACAAAAGGCTGGAGGAAAACTCTTTGGAGGAGCTTCCAGAAGGGGATTTCTATCTAGCAGGTCTGCCAGAGGTTCAATGCTCCCTCAAAGCCATGCTGACAACAGATTGTTCCCCTGGAATTTGCTTTGGGATATGACTTTTATGATTAAAAGCAGAAGTGTTAAGTGGTCAGAAGTTTTGCTGACTTTTTTTCATGGATACTGATATTTTAACTGAGAGCGTTAGATTCTCCAGTAAGAAGTTTTTGATGGCTAGGGATCTGTGGTGGTCCAAAAGTAATTTAAAAATAAGGGATTTACATTTTCTATAAAGAAACCAGGAGGTGGAGAAAATTTCACTGAGCGCAATGAAAGAACTCTGGATTTATATGGAATAAAATAATAACCAGGCTGAACTGCCAAACCCCTTAATGACCACGTTCCCTTTCCAGAGACGGAAAAAAAGAAAGACTTGCACCTTTTTTTTTCAGCCTCACATTTCCAGGAATCTCTTTGCTTCGTTTTTCACATCAGGTTTAGAAGAGGTAGGGGTAGACTATTGAGATAAAGGTCATCCTTAAGTATATTTAGTCTGATTGGAAGTAGGAAATACCAGAAATCCCTCCAGATTCCCAACTCCACTTGGGCATTTCAAGAAATACAGATAAGTCCCCCAGCATCTGCTTGGTTTATCAACCACACCAAAGGGAAACTGCAAACCGTCTGCTTTTTGGAAAGCAATGCCCACTGCAGTTTGTTCCTGCACTGGCTGGTGCTTTATGCCCTGCACCTTCTTCATGTCAGCAACCAAGAGCAGGGAACGGACATCCCTGGAGAGGGACATCCCCAGCTCCCTGGCATCTGGTGGAGCTGCCAAGGAACCCCCAGTCTCTGTCTGGTCACCTTCAGGTGAGCTGTGCTAAAGGCTCCTGGTTTCAGGAAAGCCAGGTCAGAGCTAGTTCACCTAACATGAAAGGATCTGCACTCTGATCCCTGACGTGTTACATGGAGTTGTATTTTGGATCAAGTCACATGTGCCAGGGGTTGTTATTTTAAATCATATTCAAGGTATGTGCTATATATTTGCATCCTGTGCTGCAGGAAGGGATTTTTTTTAAGTTCTTATTCTTATCTCAATGTAAACAAAAGGGTCATAATTTGGAAGTGCATTTGTGATGCTGCTGATGCTTTGAGCAAGAAAATACTCAATTATTGTCACTGGAGGGTAAGCCACTTTGAGGGAGCTCCTTGTAATAAAACACCCACATACCTCGCATCCTTTCTCCTTCTCTACTTCCAGCACTGGCCATGGTTTTCAGCTTCTCATTTATAGATGGCATTGCAGAGGGGAACGCACATGAACCCTAGGATATGAGGGCTTTGTAACAGGGATGGAAACAGAGTCCAGAACTTCAGCAAAGTCCTTTTTTAGACCCTGATTCATTTGACATTTTTAAACCTGCAGCTCCACTTCTGCTCAAGCAGCTTTTTGGCCAAGGATAGAAACATCTTGGCCAGTTTAGGCTTTTCTTATGTTAGAGACTATCTTAGAGAAGGATAAAGTTCCAGATCACAAAATATTTCATTCTCTGGTAGTGGAAGAAGGAAGTTGTGGCTTACTGGAGAAGCCTTGTGAGAAGCAGAGCCGTGAGCAGAGGAGAGACTTGCTGAACCAGGAAAACTGTGCCTGTTTTGCAGCTGAGCAACAATGCAGTTGCTTCAGCACTGGTTAAAAATACCTGTGGCTTGATCCTGCTGGAATTGAAGGAAGTCTGCCCTGGTTTAAAAAGGGCATTTAAAAAAAAATCATTTTGCAACAGAGCAGATGTTTGCTTTAGTGTCACCAGCAGCACAGGCTGGCCTGAAAGGCAGCAGAAATGAACACACGCCCATGTCTTACTGGGCAGCTCACCATCCAGGGCTGGCATTTCGATATTCTTTATAAGTTGATGTAAGCATCTTCCCTGGTGCAGAAACAGATGAGCAGCAGTCAGAGTCCTTAATATCTTAAATTACTGCAGCTACATCCACTTGTCAGTTACCTGCAAACCCTCTGAGTTCTGCTCAGAAATGTGCTTTCTGCTTTGCTTGGATCATGGCCAGTTGGCTTGTGGTGCAGCTATAACCACACCACGGCAGCAAGAAGAGAGGAGCCACCCTGAGGGTTTTCTTTAGCAAGAAGCCAGAACATTGTTTTTCCTTCGTTTCCCTTGGTTTCCTACTTTGGCTTTGCTTTCAAGGTTTGTGGAGGAGGGATGGGTGGTTTTCAGCTGGTCTGTGGAGGTGACCTTTCTTGGGACGCCGTGTCCCTGTCACACTCACAGCCCATGCCAGTGCTTCTCTGAGTCTGTGCTGGGAGAAGTGATGGATGATGGGGCTGGTGAAGATGCAGTTGCAAAGCAGTGGTGAGAAGGCTGACAATGCTTGCTCTTTGCACTGCATGCGGCATACACTAAATCCATTAGCATGGATCCCTGTGCCACAGATGTTTAGGTCATGGTCCAGAGCTAAGGAGGGACCTGTCACCAGAGAGCATGAGGAGGAGAAGGGTGACAGCCCACTCTAGCCCAGAGAGCAAAGATCAAGCTGGCTTCCTGCAGCAAGGTTAGAAGACACTAAAGATGAGGAATTTGTGGCAGTTTCCTCTCCTCTCTCACTCCTCAGGCAGCAAAAAGTCCTCTCCTTTCCTCCTCGCTCTGCCTGGGGTACTGCGCCTTTTTCCACTCTTTGCAGCTTGTTGGGACCTACACATTCACCAGGAAGGTCCTCAGGATTATGAAAGCGCTGCCTGAGGGCAGAGTTAACCCCGTTTTTTAGTCATAGGTCATGGACAATCACAGTAGAGGGAGATATTAATCTTGTCCCTACCTAGAGGCAAGTCTAAGGAGCTGTCAAGGGGAAAACTCCCTCAGCCTCACTATGAAGGGCCCAAAAAGCAGCTTCACAGCCACCTAGCACATCTCCTACCAGATTCCATGTTCAGCCTCTGGAACTGAATTGAGTCTGGATTGGGAAAGGCTGTTCCATGCTGCAGAGTCATCAGCAGACAGATGCAGATGCCAGGGGGACATCCAAGTGGTTCCCAGAGCTTTGGTCTCTCCTCCCAGTTCCTCTTGGCATCTTGTTGGTCCTGAACTGGGTTTTGTTCAGATATTCATCCCTGGAAGTGTTCAAGACCAGGTTGGATGAGGCTTTGAGCAACCTGATCTAGAGAAAAATGTCTCTGCACATGGCAGGGGGGTTGGAACTAGGTGATTTTTAAGGTCCCTTCCCAAAGCATACTGTGATTTGTTAAAAAACCTCTCCTTTTGTTGATCTTTTTAAACAGTATTTTCTTCATGAACTTGCCTTTCTTTTGCCATAGTTCTGTTTTTAAGCCAGGAAAATATGCAGTTTTCATTTTTAAAAAAGGCACATTCCTGTGAGCAACATTAAAAAAACAATAAAAAATTATGTCTGAACTTTTCAGACTTTACATGGAAAATGTTTGTTATTCATCTGCTAAGAAATTAAACAAACCACGCTCATGTTCTTTCTTTAGTGGAATTTAGATAAATCATAGTTCAGATGGCTCAGTATTGATCTCCAGTTGACTCTTCATACACCAGTCCCAGAGCTGTGTGCTTCTCAGAGCATCTCTGCTCCCTAATTTGCCTGTTGGATCACAAATGCCAGAGCCAGGAGGTTCACTTTCATTTCTCTGCCACAAAAAATAAAAGCAACCTTGAGACTGATTCTAACTGATGAGGGGTAAAAGCTGCATCGGTACAAATGTTTCATTTCATTGCTGCTCCCTTACAACGCTGCCTTCGGGATGTGGCACAGACATTGCACATGAACCCTGTGCGTCGATGCCAGGCATTTTCAGCACTGACATGAGCAGGGAAGATGGGAGAGCTTGGTTTTAATGCCTTTTTTTTTTTTCCCCCTAGGTTTTTTCAACAGCTCTATCAGCTCAAATACCATCCCTCAGCAGCTTTGTCCTGCTGCACTGCCCTGGCCAGCAGCTGCTCAGCTGATACAGTGGTGTTTTCCCCTCTCCAGTCCCAGCACCCTAAATCTCAGCATCTGCAGCTGGTGACAACCATTTGCACAAGGGTTCTTATTATCATAAATAAACAGGGGATTCAGGTTAGACCTCACATATGTTCCAGCGCTGGATATTACCAAGCAATTAATTCACTTGCCCAGAAAATTTAAAGCACCCTAAATAAATGCCCCAGGCAGCTTTTTCCAGGGTCCTTTTCCATCTCTGATCTCTCATTTGCCATCTGGGTGGGTCCATATTAAATACCGGCCCTGCTTCAATCTATAACCACAGATTTGCTGAGAACACTTTATTTTATTGCTCTGCACATAACAAACTAGGCAGGGAGGGAAAAGTGGTGGAGATCCCGCACAGCTGAAACCTGTGCTGGATTCGTGGTTTTTTGCATTATCTAGAAACACACAAGGGTAAAATATAATCCCTCTGGATCCAACTTCCCACACAAGGCTCTTGTGACCATAAAGAGAATGAAGTTCTTTAAAGGGAGAGAGGGACAAATTCCTCTTTATTCATGCTGTAAGAACCTTCTCTGCAGTGTATGGATTGAAGCAACAATCAAATACTGCACATATCCATAGTCACTATCTTTTGCAGGGGAGAAAGTCAAAGCCAATTTCAATTACATTAGCTGCAAGTGCCTGACCCATAGAACCACTATGTTAACAAATTGAAACCAATCCCAAGACGATACACAAGCTATACTGGACATGCAACAAGTCTCAGGCCTGTTATCAAAGGATATCATTCCTTTCATTTGCCATGATCTGAATGTCAGCACATTATCATCCCAGTTCAGGCCAGTTTAGAAAAGATTGGATTTAATTTCCACCACAGAGTGGATGCAAGCTCTGCACTTCACAATACCTGGTAAGGGTTCGTTCTCCAAGACTGGCAAATCCAGCTGCTTCTGTGGTGACTCTTCTTCTTCTTCATCTTCTTCTTCCTTTTATATTGCATTTCCCAAGAGAAAACAGGGGAAAAAAAAAAAAAAAGAGGGAAAATCTAAGCCATTATATTTTTTGTCAAATAGAGACAGAAAATTTTGAATGATATTAATACCATAAACAAACATGAATGACATCAAAAATATCTTTCATCAAACAGTCTTGTAATTCATACCTAGTAGGAAAACAAGGCTCCCAGCAGGCCTGTGTGAGGTCACCTCCCCATAATGCCAGCAGTACATATGGAAAGGAAAATGTGAAGCTCAGAAGTCACGTGAAGCCTCACAGAACTACCCAGCATTTGAATGATAGAGCTGGCGGGAACCAGCTCTAAATCCAAGATTTAATCTTGACAGTAGAACCCAGTGTTGCCTGTCTCATGCTCCAGCAGAAGACGTTAAGTTTCTCTGTCCATTTCATAAGAGAAAATTTTACTAGTATTATTCGTCTTTTCCTTATTAAAATATTAACTCCATTCCTTTGAAAAATCCATTGATGCCAAATACAGAACAAAGCAAAAGGCTGAATTATTATTTTTTCAGAGACTTTGCCACTTGGTAAGTGAATGTCTTCTGCATTCAGAGGAAAAATCTGTTCAGAGCTAAAGTTTGGGCTCACTGCCTCCCAAAGACTGAGAAGCAGCCCAGTATTTTTCATCAATGGGTTTATCTAAGAAACAGTGTAACCTGCCGACCTGTGACCCTGCCTGTGCAATACACATTCAGCTGCATTGAGTACAGCAGAAATAGCTTTGTTCTTGGATTACAGAACAAGGGGAGGATCACTGTAAACCTGTGGAGGTGGCAATGCAAGTCCCTGGCTCCACTTCAGTCTTCTTATATGTCTTAGGCATGTTGTCCCAAGAGGGATCCCTTTCTCCTCAGCTTTACGTGCCTGAGATCTACTCTAAGTTTGCCCAGTAGGCTGTAGGGACAGGCATCTCCAGCTGGTGACTGATCCAAGAGAGTCATCCAAGATAAGTGAGGGGAGTCTGGAAAGAGTTTATGATGAACCAGAGACTGTTTTGGGCCAGACAAACAGATGTCAGATATCTTGAGCGAGATCAGAGGGGCCTTGCCAGCTACTGTATCAGCAACAGCGGGTCCAGCAGGACCAGAGCAGTGATCATCCCCCTGTACTCAGCACTGCTGAGGCCACAACCTCACATCTTGGGTTCAGTTTTGGGCCCCTCACTACAAGACACACATTGAGAGGCTGGAGCATGTCCAGAGAAGGGCAACACAGCTGGGAAAGGGTCTGAAGCACAAGTCCTGTAAGGAGCAGCTGAAGGAGCTGCGGTGTTTGTCCTTGAGAAAAGGAGGCTCAGGGGGGACCTTGTCACTCTCTACAACTCCCTGAAAGGAGGCTGTAGCCAGGTGGGGGTTGGTCTCTTCTCCCAGGTAACAACCACCAGAAAAGAGAAAATGGCCTAAAGTTTTACCAAAGGAGTTTTGTGTTGGATATTAGGAAAAGTTGCTTTACCAAAAGAGTTGTCAAGCCCTGGCACAGACTTCTCAAGGAAGTGATGGAGTCACTGTCCCTGGGGGGATGTAAAAGACATGTAGATGTGACACTTGGGGGCATGATTTAGTGGTGGCCTTGGCAGTGCTGGATTAACATTGGACTTGATGACCATAAGGGATTACTCCAACCTAAATGATTCTGTGATTCTGTATTGTGATATAAATCAGTGCTGAGCACTGAACAGACACTTCATGGATGGAGCTTTGCAATACAAGACTGCAGCCAGATACAGTCTGGAATTACCATTGTGAGGTGCAATTGAAGCTGAGCAGAAATCAAGGTTTTTTCTTTTAGCACTTTCAAGTCTCTTAAGGTAATGCCTGTTAGAAACAACCATGTGATTTAACAGGGAAAAAGGAGGGACATATTCAACCAATCTGAATGGAGGTTTGAGCGTGTGATGGAAGCAAGTTTCAGGGTGCCAGGCTGAAAGATGAATGTTGTTCTGGGGAACTCAGAGCAGCTTTGGTGACATAGCTCATAATACTTCCTTGGTGTGAATAGTTTTCCTGTATTTAAAATACTAAATGCCTTTTTTCACTTTAATTTGCTTCATTGCAGCCAATAGGACAGCTTGACCTCATGCAGGGAATACAGCCAAGCAGATATTCATCAAGAAACCCAAAAAGCTGTGATTTCATCCAACTTGGCAAGATAGAAAAAAATACCATCAGCGGAGCTTTCTCAGCAGCAATGGCAAGATGATAGAGCATGGATCACGCATTGTGTCAACAAGTTTTTCTCACTACAGCATAGCCCAGCATATGGATCAGGTCCCACCCCCTCCTGCTCACACTCCTCCATCTCTCCATGCCTCAGTTTTCCACTCACAAGCCAAAATCTAGCATCTCCTGCAGGTTGTACAGCATGTGCACACCTCTGCTGGGATACCCAGTGGTGAGCTGGGCACGGACAGGAGTGTGAGTGGTGCAGCCCGGAGGGCTCAGTGATGGCAATGGCAAAATGCCACGGAGCTGCTGGCAAAGCAGGAAGCAGCTGCCAGTGCATAAAAGAGGCAGGAGATCATATTCATCTTCCAGAGTAGTATTTCCAGATTAAATATAAGAGGGAAGCTCACAGAGGTCAGAGGCTGAGATTGACTTTCAGAACAGTGCCTTTGACGTCCAAAGAGGGACAACAGGCTTATTAAAAATGCAATGTGGATTGCAAATCTGTCACACACCCAGGGCACCACGTGGAGCTGGAGGATGGATGAGGTGGTTATGGAGAACCTGCTGACAACGACAGCCTCTCGAGTGACGGGTCAGTGAATAGTTTGCTGCTATTCAGCATTGTTTTGACAGAAACTACACAAAGCAACTGTGTGGGGGGCAAGGAGCAAATGTTCTCTTCCGCTTGGAGGTTTGTTTATAATCTTGTGGTGGGGAAATAAGACCATGAATGAGAATTAAGCTCTGCATTGATTTAGGAAAATCAGTTTAGTGAGGCAGAACAGGGAGAGAAGAGAAGCAAAGGGGGAATCATGGAGGTAGAGGAGAGGAGATGACAACAGCAGTGATGGAGAGGAAGAGCAGGCAATGCCACTGGGATATGCAGGATGAAGGCTCCACCAGTTTCTGCCACCTCCCTGGCTTTCCACTGCTGTGTCTGCTCTGGAGCACATGGGGTTCCACCTGCCGTACCATTTCTTGGCCACAGTGAAAGTCCCTGTAATAGACTAAAGCTGACAGTGTCCGGTGCAAGAGTAAATGCCAAGCAGGGTGCCACACTGTCTGCAGTCAAAAGTTTTACATGCCCTGCACCATTTCACTGCCCCTCATCATTCACCCCCTAGCAGCTGCCCAATAGCTACCTCACCCCCTTGTTGACAACACCATTAACTTGCTGCAGTTTGAGCCTTTCCCGCAGGAAAATCCTCAGTGGAAAATTCTTCGTGTTTGCTAAAAATTTAAAAACAACTGTATATTCATCAGACACTGAAGGCAGAGATGCTCAGAATGTTGCCAAGATGCCTCACATGCCTCAAAGTGTTCAGTTTGGGTTTGAGCTTATAAATGAATGGGGTATGCTATAAGTGCTCCATTCTCATCTTAGAAGCAATACTCCATCTCTAAAACCATCTCCTGTTTTCAGCAAGTGCAAATTCCAGGCAGATTTTGGGGAGATAGAAGCCAAATATCCTGAAAGATACAGATCTGGATGCAGCTGGGGACCTGAGACCTGAGGGAATTACATTGCCAGAGTCTTTACTGCAGCATACCAAAATTTTTGGTAAGGAAGGCATTTATTGTATTTGCAAAAGGGAACACTGAGGCATCCAAACAACTGTAACTCTCTATTACATGGGGCCACCACTTTCTGCTGGTGAAGTCTAATCAGACTTAAATATCTTGAGTGTGGTGAGACTGTGGAACAGGTTGCCCAGAGAGATTCTGGGTACCACATCTCTTGAAATGTTCAAGGCCAGATTGGACGAGTCTTCGAGCAACCTGGTCTAGTAAAAGGGGCCCCTGCACGTGGCAGGGAGATTGGAACAGACCAGCTTTAAGGTCCCTCCCAACCCAAACCATTCTGTTATTCTGTGATCTCAGACTCATGGAGTATTTCCTTTTCATGAGGGAAATGAAGAACATTTCCCTTTTATATACTTATAAGAGGACTGGAAAATGTTCAGAGAAGGGCAACAGAAAGGAAGCGAAGGATGAGTGGCTTCACATTAGGCAGCTGACCAACTATACAGTGTATAAGCCAGACAGGGGTTCCTGAATGCATAGAAACCTCCTGCAGCTCAGATTGCCCCTGAGCTGACTGCACATGTGGGGATGCACCACATGCACCTGCCTGTTCTCGTTGTGTGTAAGTAAAATTTCTATTTACATTGCACCAAAGAAAGAAAATCTGCTTAGAGACAGATGCAATGCCCAGTAACAAAGTGTTTCAAACAGAGCAGTAACCAAGGAAGTAAATAATATTTACCATCTCTGGTCTTTATCCATTAAAATTACCACTTTCTACTTGCAGTGCACTAGTACTGATGCTGTATCAGGTACAGACTCTGCAAATATTCCAGCTGTCAATTCCAGGTAAGTAAAATCCACTCTCTAGGTTGTGTCTAGGATCAATAAGAGCATGTCATCATGGTAGCTTACAGCAAAAAGCTAATTGCAAGAAATGCCTTTATCCTTCCCGCTCCTGCTGATATATAAACATATCAATACACATAAAGGTAGTTGGAGGTGCAGCTCTAACACATAATGAGTCATTCCTGGTACAGCTGCACATGTGAGTGCACATCCATGCATTTGAAACCAAAAAGCTACTTTGAAATCTGCTTAGGACTCAGCAGCCTGGTCCTGAATGACTTTCTCCCTGCACCTCCTAGGATTGTAGGGCAAAATACAGTCCCAGTATACTGTTCAGCTGGGAAAACTTTTTCTCCTTATTTTCTGTGGCAACTTCACAAGTTTTCCACTGTCAGTAGGATCATGTTGCTGGTGGGAATTAAGAGCAATGTAGGATTCATTAGTCAGGAGATGCTGGGCAGATCCAAAGGGAGACCATCACTTTTCTGCTTTTTTATTTTTCAGAATAAACTGATTTTTTTATCTATCAGAAAAGCAGCTGCCTCGAGCAGTAAAGGGAAGCTAGGAGAGAACCTACATGCAGCAACACTCCCTACCAGTAAGTGCTTTGAATATCTTCTCAATGCCAGCTCCCAAGGGCCCTTCTGAGAGAAAGGAGGATGCTCACGTCCCCAGGGCTTGCACCGGGTATGGGTTTAGCCTGGCTTGGGTCCCAGATAAACTTTTCCATAGAGCAAAGACTCTGGAGGATACAAGCACTAAGCCCTGTGTCTCACCTCGCAGAGAGGGTCACACACATAGCCCAAACCTGAGGTCACGTGCCCAACCCAAATGGATCAGAAAACAAAGGGGAACAAACAGTCCATGAGTGCTCCTCCCTGTTCGGAGCGGGCTGATAAGGAAGGGATGGCATGGTTAATGTCATGCCAAGGGAATGAAATAATGTCTTGAGTGAAAGCACAGTGATAGGCAAGAGCCATATTTATGGGTGTGCAAGGCAAATAACATTTCATATATATTTCAGCACTTCCAAGATAAAAAGAAAAGGTTTTCTTACGGGCCTTGTGGGATAGATAAGAGGATTTATAATAGCTACATTTCTGGGCCATAATCCTTGGAAATGTGTGTATTTGCTCTGCATGCCAAGTATGACATAGAGATGAGCTACATGATTAGCTCATTCCATCGCGTAATTTGGGCTGTAATAATTACAACTGACCTTTCTGTGTTTCCCCTTGGCCCAGCAGAGCATGCAGCTGTATCACTCCGCAGAGGAGCTGTCACAGGGCTAAGAGCAGACCATAGTTGTGGCAGTTGGGTTCATGACTCTCATCCCAGGTCTTGACTCTCCCCTTTTCCCTCCTGACCCACCTCCTCTGGAAAGTCACCTCTGGTTTCCCACCACTACGACTGGTTTAAATTCAGTGACACCCTTCTCATATGAGAGTTATTTGGGAATCTGTCCAGCAGGCACTCATCACCTCCATCCCTCTCCGGCAGCACAGCGCAAATCATTGAAAATTTGGGCAGAGGTTTGACACAAGGAGGGAGCATCAAGGAGCAGAGCCCTTTGCCCCCACAAGCTGGCCCCACTGAGAGACTGGAAGGGCTCTGCTTAGAGAAGAAGCATCTTTAGCTGCCTCATATAACTGTGGGTTAAATCCAAACCTGAGGTCAAGGGAGACTTTATAGCACTAGACCAAGGATCACTCCTGGAGAGAGGGATTCTTTCACTTTGGCCATCGACAGTTTATTTGAGCCTAATATGTTGGCTAGATGATCCTTCTCTGTGTATGTGTTGTATTGGTATGCAGGATGGAGCTATAAGGTTTATTTCCCTTCCCAAACTATTCCCTTGCTCTACTGGGGTTGCTCCTTGGCCTCGTGAGATTCACTAACAGCACCCACGCTTCTCCCCCATGATATGAGAGCTGTGCCTCTGCTCAGATCAGATCTGGGGGTGTTTCACCCTCACGGAAAAAGACCTGGTAAGATTCAGAATCTGGCAGCTGGGATTGGATAAATTCAGTCTTGCAGTCACATCTGTTGTGTGACCTCTGGTGGCTCCAAGACATCTCCCTAAGACACAGGGACCAATTTTGCATGCCAGGATGAGCATGTCCAGTGGGTCCCTGAGATGTCCAGCCCTGGAAGGGCCACCCAGACCACACATAGCTGAAAAGGAAGCCCAAGTAGTAGATGAGTGACTATCCAGAAAGCTTGAATAAAGGATCACTAAATCTTTCAAATTCACCTCCCCAAGTCCATGTCAAGGGGAAGGAGACAGATGATGTGAGGAAAATTGTTCTATTCAGACTTCCAGCTTCGATTATCACCTGTTTCTGCTGTTCACAGACAAGCCACAGAATTTTCCCCTTGACAGAAAATCTGTCTTTGTGCCTCTCTGACACAGACTGTGCCTTTTTGATCCCTGACAAAGAACAAAACCTACCAAATCTCCAGGGATAAATGTAAAGCTTGGAGAAAGCTGTGGGATCCTGAAAAGGCAGGATGGACAGGAAGGATGGAGGATGGGTGTTCACATATGTGCTGTCCGCCATATCTTTTCACTGCCCACCAGGCCAGCAGTGAGCACTTGATCTGACAGATGGTTTTTTTCAGCCTGGACAAGCCATGAGGGACATCACACCCACCCACACTTCCCAGCTTCCGCTCCCAGGCTCTCCTACATCCCAGCAAAGAAACTCACTGCCCTTTCGCACAAATGCCTGGAGACTAGTAGCTGCCCTCAAAAGGTCCAGATCCTCCTCTGAGAACTGTCAAATTAATCCTTCTGAGCAGAGAGGACATTCTGGCTTGTCCTGACCAAAGCCCTGACCCCTGATACAATCTCCAAGTGTCCCCTTCATGGACACTCTTCTCAAAGTGGCAGGAAGATGCCACTGTAAAGGTCAGTTTGAATCCCATCTTTATAGCATGACCATTACCACACTCGGCTCCAAAGAACCTAGAATAGTCTGTGAATTGCTCACATACACCTGAAATTGCCCACAAAGGCCACAGGACAGGAGGCAGAAACCAAACCAGTCTCTGTAATCCAGGACCCAGAGATGGTGAGGCACAACATCAGCCATTCTGGGTGCCAGATGTAATCTATACCTTCAAGGTGGGGGAGAATGGAGTATCCCTAATCCATCCAAACTGGCAGTGTTTGTGTGATTGACCTCAATATTCACATGTAAGAATGTTACTTGGTCAGGGCTACTACTGGCTTTAGTGAAATCCCCAGAAATGTTTATTTTTAGGTGTATAAAACTTGATATAAACAAACAAACATACAAAAAATTCCATCTTATTCCCTTAACAAAGGCACTAGACTAAACTCAGGGTCAGAAAACAGCTGCTGGGCCTCATGGCCATCTATCCCTCACCCAGGTCAGAGGTCCTTGGGAAGGTTCCCCTTCTCTTCAGTTTGGGGTGCGGGTTTAAGGCAGGCACATTTTCCCTTAATGCAAGTCACGCAGCACAAAAGCATGTGGGAGCCAGAGGCTGTTCTTGGCTCGGAGCTTTTAGATCTAGAAGAAGCTTCCAGATGCATTATGAATTGCATGTATGCTGCTCATTGCTGTGGGATCTGAGCTCTTTCTGCATAAAATCAATAGCAAATCACCAGGGAATTTCCTGGACTCTTGTTTGCTTTCTCTGCCTTTTTTTTTTTTTTTAATAAACAAATAGGTGTATAGAAATAAATACTATTTCTCAAAATTATATTTGAGAAAGTTTTTTGATTTTCAGAGGATTCAGTCCTCACCTTATTTATTTTGGGGCTGTTAGAGTTACAAGGTTAGTGGAAAAGCCAGAATTGCAAAGTGGCATTGCAAAATGTCCTCTTCATGGTAGAAAGGCTTTTTACAAAGAGGGGTGGCATTTTGCAGGGGCTGGTGAAACTGGTCTTGCCTGATCTCTTCCTGCAGTTCACTCCCTCTTGCTGGTTTTCCTCAAGCAAGAATGCTTTGTGACAAGCTCTCTCCAGCCTTGCCCTGGGCTTTGTGATCAAATGCTGAAGCACATATAAACAGCTTTTGTACTTTCTGCCTGGAAAACCTCTTTGTCTCCTTACAGAAATATTTCCTCACAATTTCTTTGAGCAGAAACCACTTTCCAGTTGAAATAAAAGCCTCACTTTGGCTGTCTCTAAGCCTCTTGATTGTATTAAAATGCACTGGATGCATCAACAAATTTTAATTCCACCTCAAGATAAAAAAGGCCTCTCAAACACTTAACTCTAATGTCTCAGCTTGGGATCATATTCCAGTCTCCATCCTGTTTGTCAAAAATAGAAGGTCAATCCTCTTTTTTCACCCTCTGGGTTTCATAGGTGGCCCTAAGAGCAGGCTGGGTATGCAATTTTTGTATATTTCTAAACTGAGAAAGGGTTTGCAGAAATAAACTGAATGAAGGATGATTCCTGGTCTTATAATAAATACAGGATAAAAAAAGCAAAACCTTGCTGGGGACCTGGCATTTTATAGATTTCTTGTAGAATGCAGGATGTTTATGGAACATTTTGATAGATCTTGCTTTTGGATGAGTTTTGGCAAAAATCAAATTTTGCTTCTCTCTGTTTTCCCAGGAATAATATGCCCACCAAAAAGAGACTGTGATTTTCAGACAGCTTATCTACAACTAACTCACTGCTACAACACAGCACATTCCTGGCCTCAACTTCTTGATTTTTTTACTGTCCTGATTTCTGCCTTTACTGTAATATTTGCTCTGCACTTGCAAAAAAGACACACAAGCTCTAGAGTACAGGCTGATCCCGCTCCCCAAAAACAGAATTTACTGGCAATTGCCTGAAATAGCTACATTTTTAATAATGATAGAGTGGCTAAAGCAGTGAGGAGAGTAGGAATTAGATTAAAGCTACTTGTCATTACTCCAGAAAGTTAAGGAGACAGGAGACTACGACAGAAAGGATTGCTTAGGATTCGATCAAAAGAGAAATCTCTTTATATCCCTTTTCTAAGACCTTTACAACATTGTGATGAATTTTCCCCAAATCAGAAAAGGAGGATAAAGCTCATAAAAATCGATCATGAGTCCATCCAGTGACAAACAGGAGATGGAAACCCACACATGGCAAACAGCTCAAGCAAAATAAGGCCAAGAGTTGTGGCCCCAAATTTGTCACCGAGTAGTCTGGTCAAAGCTTTCTCTGCACAAAGGAGCAGGTCAGAGGCAGAGAAGAGGAGAGTCATCCAAAAACTGACAGCAAAATGTCAATGCAGCAGTTACACAGGAGTTTCTGGGCAGTGGGAAGAGGAGCAGGACACAGGCTGAAGGACAAGCCAGGCGTCCCCACCTCTGCACAGCAGACACACCTATATTTTTCTATATAGAGGGCACAAACACAGACCATGTTTATCACAATAGCAGTATTTACACAATTTTTTCACAAAGAACAAGTCATGCAGGCTTGTTTACTTCTTTCTTTACTTTCATTGACACTTGCCTTAAGTTTTGTAAGTGACACATTTAGTTTTTGGGAACATTTTCCTTTGACTTCCATTGCATTCCACACTACTTCTGGTGATCCTGCCACTGTGTAGCTATATTTGAGAGACTGGATATTTAAGGAATACAGTCTAGAAGATAATTTCTGTGAATAAAAATATTTCCCCACCTCCTCACCCTTGCTGCATGCTAGTGGCCTCAGTTTTGCTACTGAGGGAAGATGATGTTGCAGCTGAAGGATGCAGAGCAGATGAGGGAGCTGGGGTTGTTTAGCCTGAAGGAGGCTCAGGGGGGACCTTATCGTTTTCTACAACTCCCTGAAAGAAGGTTGTAGCCTGGGGGGGTTCAGTCTCTTCTCCCAGGCAGCCAGTGACAGGACAATGGGAAATGGCCTCAAGTTGCACCAGAGGACATTTAGATTGGAAATTAGGAAAAATTTCTTCACTGAAAGAGTGGTTAAGCATTGGAACAGGCTGCCCAGGGAAGTTGAGGAGTCACCAATACTAGAAGTTTTCAGAAAAAAGAGTAGATGTGGGACTTCATGATATGAATTAGTGGGCACACTGGTTCTGGGTCCAAGGTTGAACTTGATGATCTTGGAGGTCTTTTCTAACCATAATGATTCTATATTTCCATGCCATTATGTCCCATAGCTAGAAAAGACAGGGGGACAAGTGAACCTCAAGCAAGAAAGCAAAGCTGAAAGCAAAGGGGGAAGAGAAAGAGGAAAAGAAAGGAAATCCTCATCAAAACCTCATTTATATATTTGCCCTTGATGCAGCAATACTGCCAGATGGTTGAGACATGAGGCCAAGTTGTGCAATGCTGCAAAGGGTTTGCAATAAGAATTGAGGAAGCAGAAGCTGCTGGTTTCTCTGGTTAAAACCAGGTACCAAACACCCAGGGCTGGAAAATGTCCCACATCAGGTCAGTACCTGCCTACTCTCAGGCCACTGACATCCCAGCATACACTGCAGGTGATTTCTCCAAACTCGCAGGAGACACCTACAGTGAGAAGCCTACACGGAGCCTTCATGGAGCCTCCCTCTTCCCTGGGAGTGGGATGTGCTCTGGGACACCCCCAGACCAACTCATATCACTCTCTCTTCTCCCTTCTCTGAAAGCCCCTTTGCCAGGATGCCATCCCTGGGCTTTTGCAGGGGTCAGAGTCCCTGTAATAGCTGCAAACCAGAGACACCAGCACATTAACTGCACTAGAGAAGCAGAGGAATATGAAAGTCAGGAAACAGGGGCATACAGGCTCTGTGTCCTACCACAATGCTCCTGTGCTTGATGCAGGAGGCACTGGGGATGCACAGCACAGCTTCCAAGCAGGAACAACACCACAATCCACCAAAAAAGCACTAACAGGCAGCAAACTGCCTTCACCCTGGCTGAGCAAGGGATTTACTGGTTGAGCAGAGGTTGAGTATTTGGGAAAGAGAGGTCTCTTCCAGCAGAGCTGGTGGGGCAGGGGAAG
Organism: Acropternis orthonyx; assembly: GCA_035583155.1. Lineage (NCBI taxonomy): Eukaryota > Metazoa > Chordata > Aves > Passeriformes > Rhinocryptidae > Acropternis > Acropternis orthonyx. The sequence continues at coordinate 6,441,744 of JAWWEU010000040.1, forward strand.
GGGCAGGTGTGAAATCTTCAGTGCTCTTTCATGTTTCTTTAATTGAAATTTAATTGAAATTTATTTAAGAAGCAAAGAAATGTTTGCTTATGCATTTTCTCTTCTCTGTCCAGCCATTCACATTGCTGTTACAAGAGAGGAAATGAGGAGAGAGCAGTGTTTCACTTCTCAGTTTGATGGAGAACTCGGAGGTTTCAGAGAATTACAGGTGACCATGGGGAAAACATTATCCAAAAAGGTGGAGGTTTGTTAGAAAAGTGAAACTAGTAATTTTCACATTGGCAGGAATCTTAGAGGATCCCCTGACCTACAGGTCACACCCAGACAAGTGTCTATCCCAAAGCCAGGTGTGAGTGGGTGATGGACACAGCACAGCTACTGTGTTGTATTGCCTTTGCTAGAGAAATACTGGAGATAATCAGATTATAAAAGCAAAGCTTGAAGTCATCAGCACTGCCCTTTGCCCTGACTGCCTCAGGATGGCTTTAAAAGTGCTGGAGGAGGTTCATCATTTCCCAGAAAGTCCTCTTCCAGAAGGTAGGAGCTAAACCCCCTCACAGCTGTTACTGTGCTCCTGCACATCAGGAGAACAGCTGAAAGATTTTTTCCTACTCATTTTTCCATTTGTAAAACTCAGCTGATCTCCCTCAGGCTTCAGCAGTGGAAGAAAACAATATTGCTCTGGGATGGCAGAGGATGTTCCGTGCACGTGTCCTGTGAGTGGAGCTGCAAAGGGGCAGGGAGATCTTTGGGTCCCTGAATGCCACTGGTCCAGCCTCATGTGCCCTTTGCCTGGGGAGCTTCTGTGCCTGGATGGGCCAGCCAGGGTGTGGCATGAGCATCCCACTGAACACACTGTCCTCTTGTGCCTCTGTCCCACAGGGTGGGAAGGATGCTGGCTCACCTGGCACTTCCAAGAGATCACTGCAGCTCCCAAGAAAAATCAGGGCAGCCCAAAGGCTCATTCAAATCAATGTTAATCCCATATTTGGATGTGAGTGTGGGTGCACATGACCTGGTAGTCTGTGAAGAGAGGGAGAAGCCTTTTCTGTGAGTAAAAGAGCATTGCAGGGCAGCATAAGGGCAAAAGTAGATGCCACAGACAACCAAGAGAATGTTTCCAGCCTGAATCTTCAGTGTTTTCTGGCCTTTTCTCCCAGACACATGGCACATCAGAGGACTCAAGTGACACAGCATTCCAGATGTCACTTGGGTCAAATAGCATTACAATGAGGTCCTCTATGGACAGTACAACACAGGACAAAGCTTCTTCAGATTCCAGCATTGCACTACATGTGTGTAGATACCACTAGAATTCACGAAGCAGATCTCCCTATCCAGCACCTTTCCCTATGGTATTCAGATGTACCACATATACAAGCCCATCAGCCTCCCGTACAGCCATCACCTCTGTTCCCTTTTTCCAGATTTCTCAACAGCTTCACTCATGCACCCACACAACATCTCTCCTGATTTAGCATCTGGAATAATGGCTGTAAAACTCAAAGCAAAAACGTTTTTGCCTCCTGCTCCTCACAGCACATTATTTCCCTCCTCTCCAATGCAAACCTCCCCAGATGAGGTTCTTTAGCTGGCACCTCCTTGTTGGCCCTGGGGACATGTTGAGTGTCTTTTACATGTTCCTTACTGGGTTGCTCAACTCCCATACCCTGGTTTCAGGTGTTCCCCTTCACCATGGCAGAACTTCCTTCTGCTACTACTCTTCACTCCTGAGGAGCCTCTGTTTTCCGTCTCTCCCTGTGCATCCAGTGATGTTCCCTTCTTAGAAAAAACAAAAACCAAAAACCAACCAACCAATGAACCAAAAAACCCCCACAAAACAGAGCAAGCAACATAGCTACCAGAATCAACTTTAAAAAGTCTCTGGTTCCTTTTATCTCAGAGGCCAGTGATTCAGATTATTCTGTACCTTGCAAAACTATCTGCAAGCTAAAAATATGTGACCTCTACAAGGAGAAATACATAAATCTGCTTGGCCTTCACAAGTCACCAAACTTTCAGGGTAAAGAGCGTTCTGCAGTCTCTGGTTTATTTTCAGCTTCACTTCTGCAATCATAAATGTCTATTAGTGCTGAAAACCTGGAATTGAACTGCCCTTCGGAAAAACTAGACTCAGATTAATGTGCAACTTGGTCTGCTCAGAAGCACAAATTAGTCACGCAATAAAACATTCAGATAAACTTTTTAGAAAGGCAAATGTCTTTCTTTCATGACTGGTACTTGGCTATTAATAAATTAATTAGTGTAATAACTGTGTTTCTTGGCTATTATTCATTCAGAGGTCACTGTACCCTTGTACCAAAAGTGACTTGCTTTAGGTCAGTTATAATCTGATAGACAAAGACTTCTCCAGTCTGCTTGGTCTTGTTCTGGAAGTTTGAGCAAACTTAAACCCCTTTAGTAAGTGTCCCCATTTCCCACAGAACAGTGTCTACTGCAGGCTCTGTCTGCTGACCAGGCACAGAAGATACACTCAGGTCCATGGGTACCCAAACCTGCAGAGCCTGACAAACCCCCCTCAGTCTTGCTCATGGGAGGTACAGTGCAGAAAACCCAGCTATTTCCCACAAGTTGGAAGGAACAGGCTGGTGATCTTGTATAGTCGGAAGTGGGGTGGAGAGAGACCTGCCAGACCATGTCCCCACATGTGGCAGAGGCCCATGGATATGTCAGGCTGGAAAGGTCCTCCTGAGTCATGAACTGATCACCCCCAAACTCTTCTGCAACCTCACAACAAGGGATGGGGTAGCCAGAAGCAAAACAGCAGCAGCCTCTATGCTCTTATTTCTGATGCAACTTAGTAGAGCTTTTGGGGGAGGAAAGGATGAGATCTGTGTCATCAAAGTAGCTTTAATAATTCTAATAATAAATGTATTGTCTAGCAGAACAGTCCTATGAGGTATGTGCAGAAGAGCCTTTTGAAAAGGGTAGGGGAAAAATAATAAGGAGTCCAATCTGAATGAGATTTGGGTTGGATTCAGGAAAAAAAAAAAAAAAAAGAAAGAAAAACCAAAGTGCAAGGGAGGAGCCTGAACCAACTTGCTGAGAGCTTGGACTGCCATAACTTTACCATGGAAAAGTAGAGATTTCTTGGCAGTGCTCAACATAAAAGCACTGAAATCAGCTGCTGTGGTGTGTCTTGCTGTTCAGACTATTGCTCTTTCTTTCCCCACAAGCAACCAGAGCTGCACAGCAAGTGTGGTCAGGGTGCTCAGCAGGGAGCTGTGGGCAGCCATGAGCACAGCATGCACAAGGGCAGCATCTGAGCCCTGCATGGTCCCATGATCCACAAACCTGCAATCCTCACAGTCTGGGAGAAGAGGGAGAGCTCCAGGGAGGGACAGTAAAGGGCAGGATGGATGATGCTATCTTGCCCCCTAGGTCAGCACCAGCACTGGATGCCACAAGGGACCTTCAGGGGAGCAAACTGGGTTGGGGTGAAGCTCTTTGCTCAGTCAGTGTCAGCACTGTGACCCTCTAACAGTTCCCCGTCCCTGGTCACTCTGTAAATGCACCAGTCTTAATGCTAGCACAAGGACAGCAATGTGAAGAAGGTAGGGGGATGGATTGTGCTTTTTAGTTGGTCTGCAATGATAAATTTCATCTTGAATTTATGCCGTGGGAGCCTTGAAGGATGATTTCTTGGCCTCAGCCACTCTGTCTGTTCCCTTGCCTTGTTGTAACCCTGTTGCTGAATCTCTGGCTGGCTCAGGATTAGGTCTCACATATTTGTAGCTGGAATTTGTCAAAAGGAAAATTCCCCATTGTGGTTTGGGAATCATCAGATGGCATATGTACAGTGCAAGGAGGATGGGCAGCTGCAGCAGTGATGGTTTGGACTCCCTGAACACCCAGCACCCAGATTTGAGGGGCCGCACTTCTTTCCTGGCATTAGACAGGAAAATGAGGCAAAGAGCCTTGAAAAACTTTTCCTGTAAACATCACCAGTGTTGGTAGAAACATGATCTAAAAATGTTCTGCTTTTGCAAGATACAAACAACATGCACAGCCCTGCGGCGCCTTAGCACAGGGGTTTGTCATGTTCCCCCTTAATGGGCATATTCCTTCTCAGTGGTTTATTCCCAACTTTACTCCAAACCCCCTCTGCGCAGGTGGCATGAGGAGGGGCTGGGCTGTACATCAGCCACGGAGCAGGAGGCCGAGTACAGCATGCAGCACAGTAGGCAACATGCAAAAATGCAGACCACAGAAATGATATCTGGAGAAAGACATCCTCATGCTGAGGGTGTATTAAAACCTGGGAGCCAGGAATAGCCTATAATGTGTGTGCTGGGGGAGGACACAGCTGGAGTGGGAACAGTTGTTAATATTGCACGACTCATTAAATGTATGTTACACAGGGTAGTAGCAATGTGGAGAAGGTTACTCCCTCTTTCACTGCCCCAGGAAATTAATCTTTTCAGCCACATGCAGGAATGCAGGGAGCTCATGAGAAGAAAAGGTTCAGGGACCCCCTGTGTCCCTTCCTGCAAATACATCACTACTGCCTAAGGGACACACCATCACCACCTATCGCACAGGCAATCATGTGCATTTACAACTTCATCACAGCAGGAGTGTGAAGGGTTGGGATTTCATAAACCAGCTCCTGACCACAACAAGCCTTGGCTGGGCAGAGTGGGTAATGTGCTCCCACACGTGGGCACTGGCCAGGCTGCTGGGCTTGGGTCCCATCACACCCAGCCCACATTCTCCATGCTCTGGTTGCAGTCAACACCAACCTTTCTCTTGACCTTGGCCATGAGATTTTCTGGTCTCTATTTATAAAACCCTCTGAGGGAAGCAGGACCTCACTGTCCTAGGCCAGGACCAACACTGGTGTGACCCTTCAGTCCCTACACCCATGGCTCACAATCGGTTTAAGCCAGTCTAAGACCACACTGTCACCCCAAGATGTGGTCCTGCCTACTGCCTGCTATGGTTGCATGTTTCTGCTTGCTCCCTTGTGTCAGCACAAGTTGTGGTGCAGCTACCAGCCAGTTGGATCGGTTTGGTGGGTCATTTTTCAGCCAGATTATCAGCATGACCTGCCTCACGGTTAGGTTTCACAACTGCTAGTCTGGCACAGGGTCAGTGGCAGGAATGCATGCCCAGGAATGGGGTTGGGTGGGATGGGACAAGGAAGCAGGACTGTCTCTTTTGGCAGCCAGGCAGAGCTGGATTGGCTTGAACTTCTCATGAAAATCTGCTTTTAATTTTCCCTTTGGTAATTACGAATAATTCTCTTTTAATGGGGAAGCTGTGCGGCTCCATTGTGTTTTGGAGTCAGTCTAACCACAACATCTTTCTGCAGATCATAACTGAGTTAAGTGTGTTGAGCAAATAATATTTCAGCTGCTAACAATTGAGTCAACAGCAGGGTGATCACGATATAACCTTCTATTTCACAGGGGGAGACTGCACTGCTATTTTACGAAGCCTTTTTCATCACAATAGGATTCCCTGAATCAAAGGCTCACAGGTGTGATTTTTGGCTGGGAACAAACAGTTGCATTCCTATCAAATGTATTCTGCTTTCCAAGCACAAATAGCCTTCAACTCCTCGTCATTCAAGAGAATTGCTTTCAAGAAAACGGAGGTGTTACCTTCCCATGATTTCAAAGGCCCATCAGGAATGTGGTGGTTAGGATGCTACTAACAACGAGTCTTTCATTACTGAGGAACAATTCCTAGAAGTCAACCATGCAAAAATGCCCACAGGAGGCTCAAACTAGCAGAATTTAGGGAAAGAAGTAAATCCAGCCATCAGCAGTGGGCAAAAGGCTGTGTCTCCTTTTCTTTTTTTTTTTTTCTGCAGAACGTGAATAAAAACCCCTCCTTAGCTCTAAGCTATGCTCCTTTCAAAACTGATGGAGTAAAACAGGCATCTCTTTCAAAGACAAGCTGAAAAGCTGCTGAATTTTCTTGTTGGTCTATGTATTACTATATAATAGTCGATGGCTGTGCTCTTTGGGAGGTTAGATTAGATGTGCATAAAGATTCCTTCTACCTTTTCAGGCTATTTATTTTGTCATATGGATTTCTTTCAGAGTGCCTTCTTTTTATTACATCAACGTTCTGAAGATGGGCAGTGATTTCTAATTCTCTAGAGGACTTTGCATGGCCATATCTGCAGAAATGAGAAATTTTATCCTGAAGGGATATTGGGAGTACCATAAATGAGTGACCCACAATATGCAAGATGTAAAGGAAAGTAATTCCTTTCCCGGGAATGTGAAGTGGTCAAACCTTTAACAGTCAGCTAGAATCTGATTTCAAATACCTTATGACAGGTCAGAGGACTTTGATACAAATTCATTTATTGGGCATTTTAGTATTGACAGACTTCCTTGAAGAATTTATGCAAGCAGTGGATGAAGGCCAACAGGTCATCTGAGCCTGCAGACTGCCTGCCAGGGCATATCCTGGATTAAGGCAGGAAGGTAGAAATAAAAGGATGGAGCAGTCATCCCATGTGCGTGGGATTTGTCTATACGAAATTTGGGGAAGCCATTCACCCCAACTCTTTTAGGACAGTTTCTTATCCTTATGTTAAGACAGACAAGGTTAGAGATGAGAGAACTCAGTTGAGCACAGAGCCTGTACCTCACCAGATCCTGCTGACCACAGTGAATCTCAGTGTTTGCACATGGTGGAGCAGAGCCCTGTTGCAACACCTGCCCTGTCTGTGGGGTTATTGCAGTGAGACAGCTCCCTGCCCCACCAAAACCTGCTTCAAATCTTCTCATTCCTGGCTGTGGCAAGAAACTAGAGATACAAGGATCAGAGAGGACAAATGAAGAGGGCAGGAGTGCAGATAAGGGTGAAGGTTGATCAGTGTGTAAACCTACAGGCCAAAGCTGGGAGAGGGGTCCTACCCCTGCAGCAGAGGGCTCTGGAGGGGAGGAAGGCTCTTCTGGGGAGGGTGACAGGTGAGCACCTGCCACACAAATCTGAAGCACATGCTGTTTGCATGTGCTATTCTGTGAAATCTGGGTTAAAAAAAGAGATAGTCCAAAGCTGGAAGAAAGTATCTTCTTGTAATACATGTGCAATCCAGATGTAGCATCCAGAGGGAACAGTCACCCCCATCTTCAGCAGCACCTGGCTAGCTTGGGGTACTGTTGTAGACCCTGGTCTGTAGAAGAAGTTTTTGCAAATACAAGGAGGGAGGTTTTGTCTGTAGGAGTCTCCCTGAAGTAGGGAGAAGGAAAGTTGGCTTAGGAGGGTTTCATAAGCTAAAAACAAACCACCACGCTCTGTACTACATGAGTTTTGCTTAGAGAACAGAAGGAACTGAAGAGAATCAGAGCTGTAGCAATCTGGGGGACCCCTGCAAAGTGCCTTGATATGGTGGGGTGGGGAGGGGGTCAAAAGAGGGGAAAGGGAAAAGGAAACAAGCTGATGGGAGGGGGAAGCCTCCCATGATTTGCTTGCAAGGCAGGGCTTAATGTCTTCTGCAGACAAGGAAACAAGCCCTCCAATGCTGCCCTTTCCCAGCCCATGCTCACAGCAGATAGCAGGGTAATAAATCTGTCAGTCCCTCCGCAGAGAGACACCTCCCCTCTGCATTCCTGTGCAGACACGCAAAGGATTATTAGCTGAATATCTTTCTTTGAAATCAAAGCTAAACTTCCAGAGCTCCTAATCTGGCCCTGGCAGTGTATCAGCTGCACAAATCTCCTGATAATAATAGATAGGATATGACATAATTCACAGTAAGGAAAGCTCTGCATCAGATCTCTGCATCCCAGTTACCTGGGAGATTCCTTCCCAAACATCCCCACCCTTGTTTTCAAGCCAGTCAAAGGACAAGGATAAAAAAGAGGTTAAAAACTAAAGTGGAGTAGCTCACTTCTAATTCATTGCTGGAAAAAGGTTGCCTTGCCACATTAGATTGCCCACGTTCGCTGAAAGACCCAGAACATTATTTGCACATGTTCACCACACTCCCCCTGGGTAAGAAGAAAGACGATGGGATGTCAAATTCCTGCATCAGTTCAGTAATTCTGCTAAGCTGCTCCTTATTATTTCACTTACAGACCCAATGTGCAATGTAACTAATTCAGGTTCTTGACCCCTAGCTCCACCTGCATGAAGGCTGGCAGGAGGAGTGAAGCACAGCGTTGGAAGAAACATACCCATTGTCTTATTACCCTTTGCCAGCACCAGAAATCCATAATGACTGAGGGCCAAAATACATTAAAAGCCTTTGAACTGATAATTTACAGAAAATCATCATCTTTGTTGTAGTTGGGTATTTCTAGAGGTTGGCAGGTGTCACGCTTGTGATGCATTTTATGAAACAGCCAGGAAAGAGGAGAGCAGAAGAACAGAGCCTAAATACCCACACTGATATCACACATCAATACTTTAATAAGCCCTATTATGAAACTAGAGGTTTCTGACATACAGTCATGATGAATATTAATACACTTATTAGAGCTGATCCAAGTTTTCCATCTTGGCTTTTTGTTTTGTTTTGTTTGCCAAACAACAACAATAAAAATTTCTTAACCAGAAACAGAAGTAATTTCAGGCATGATGGATACTTGGGCTTTGGGACAATGAATAAAAGACTGAAATTACAAAATACAAATTCAGGTCTCTGTGCTGCTCTTTTTCAAACCACACTGACTTTGGGAGGAACAGGACAGGAAGCAGGATCAGAACAGGTTTCAGTCACCTCCCAAAAGTTGCCTCATCTCCAGGTTTTCAGCATTAACAGAGTTTCTATTTCCCTCACAACTCTGCCTTCCTGTTGGCCATGCTCTTGAGCTGTGATTTCATGGATGATAGGCTGGGTTAAGGACTGACATTCCTCTGCATTTAACTTTCAGCCCTTCCAGAAACCCACCATCCTTGCAGCTGAACTTGAATGGACTGCATTGGGTCTAAAGCCATCAGCAAAAACAGCTCACAAAGCTCGTGAGCCCAAAAACATGCATTATTTGTTCATTTTGGAGGGACTAGGAAGGGGGCGGGGGGTGGGCGGGGGGGGAGAGGAGGGAGAGCATCCTCCAGGTCCCACATCTAGCATTTCTTGTTATCATTACACAGGTTTGTTAAGGCATTTCAAAGGCCAGGTTAAGTTTTACAACCACAAATGCACTTCAGGGAGAAACATTAAGAAGTAATATATGACAGGCAGGCTCAGAGGAGAGGAAAGCAAAGAGTGTGGAAAAGAACCGAGGTGCCAGACCCACATAGCTGTGACAGCTATCAGAGCAAAGGGGAAAATCACACTGACACTGTATTTTGGAAAAGAAACTCATCACGAAAAACTCATCAGATAAGATTAGACTTCTTTTCTTCAACATATTGCTGTATCTTGGAAAACAGAATGGTTTCTTTAAATAACCTGCATGTTTCACATGGTCCTGCAGGTTGGGGAGAGTGTTCAGGACATGCAAAAACTCATTTTGGGGTCAAACATTTCTCCTCCTGTGCTGGAGCATGGGTGCTCATGCCCCAAGGACAGGTACAGCCAGTGGCCACTCTTGCTCCTCCAGGACAGGCAGATGAGGGGGAGCCCACCAGAATCCCCCCCAGCATTTCACCCTGTAAAGGGGAGGAGTGGCAGCTCATCTGTGGTTATGTGCCCATATGGGCAGAGTGAGACACCCCCTCGGTATGTCAGTGTCAACTAATGTGACTGTCTAGCACCCAAAACAAGTCTCCTAGAAACAGCAAGCTGGGTTCCAGATACATCTTTACAACTGAATATCTTCATTCCTCTCTCTTGGGTTTAAATCTATCTGAGCCTTGCAATCAGCTTCATGAGAGCTGCTCTTTCTCACTGTTCTTGCAGCAAATGATGAGCCTCTGACATGAAACAGCTCAGTATTTGCACGCTGGAGGGCAATATAATAACCAGCTCACTGAATCCATGCTTTCTTCTTTATCTGCCTGTTCTTCAGAGCTGGACAAAGTATAAGATCACACCCTGCCAGGCCTGAGCAGCTAATCCCAGGATGTTCCAGTCGGGGTGGTGTTTATTTTATTGTTTCAGATGGCAATCACAGCTGCTAATGAGCCAACACGTGGGTGAGGAGAGAGGGAGAGCTGCTGACTGGGGGCAGGGGAACACCCCCTTCACCTCCCCTTATCCCTGCTCTCCCTTCCTCCAGACCTCTGCCTCTGCAATGCCACTGATTTACGTGTCTCCCATCTCAGTCCTCTACAGACAGTACAAGTTTCTTGTTCTTTTTTTAAATTTTATTAACAAATAATGACTCTAGCCAGGCAGATCTAAGTGAGATATTATGCCTGTTGTCTGCATGTGCAATTCTGCTGATTTTGTTGGAAAATCAAGTTCCTTCCTGTTACTGGTAACATTTGTTCTTCGGCTGAGAAATTATGGCTGAAGGGAATGGAAACAGTAGGATTCAATGAGCATTTGCTTCCAGGAGGTTTCTTGCCAGTGCAATTCCACAAGCAAAACTAACAATACTATAAAATGATGTAAGTGTTAATATTATCTCTGAAAAGAAGTTGAATTGCACAAGCCTGGGGGAGCTAAAAGAATGGTTTAATTGAAATCTGCTTGTGTCCGCCTTCTTCCCTACATGTATGAGCAAGGCCCACTGGGAAAATCCTCCTACAGGAAAGACAAATCCCTCTGAAAACTGGAGAATTCCCCAAAATATTACAGCAAAAAAAAAAAAAAAACCTAAAAGAAAGCAGATGTTTAAAGCCACTGGCTTCAGCCAGAGCCCAAATAACTGAGTCTAATCCCTGCTGTCCCTGGAGCCACACCAGGGCAGGAGCAGCAGGTGCCTATGGGCAGTAACTGGGACTTTCAGAGAGAATCTTGTTGGCACAAAACCTCTTTCCTTCTCCTGCTCTCCTCCCTCACCTAAACATCCACCTGTAACTATCATCTCATGGCCATTCTTGGACCCTAAATACTTTGCTTTTTCATCTATCTGAATTGCACATGAACAGACCCCATCCTACTAGTGAGATTCTCCTGCCAATGGATGGTGACTCAGCACAAATAATTCTCATTTACTGCTTCAATTTGTTGTTTATGTTTGCTGAGAGCTGGTTCTGCCTCTCTTTCCTTTCAGAAATTGTGCATGATTTCAGATCAGAGGATCTCAAAATCTGGGTCTTGATTTCACACCCTTTTCTGTTAAACAAAATTATAATACCAGGACATGTACTGCTGAATTCTTGTGTAATGAAGACAAACTTGTCTTGAAATTATGAGGTTGCAATATTTGAAATGATTCGTGTGATTATATTTGGCTGAAATACGAAAAATCTATCCTAGTGGGGTTTTTTAATTATTCATTTCCAAATGTCACCGTTTTTAAAAGCTGCAAAGGGTGGAGGTTGTGTATAATGGAAATTTTATGGTACCAGCATAATGAATATTAGATGCTTCTGTCAAATAATCTTATCTGACTGAATAATAGCAGAGAAATTGGAAGAAAAATTTCTAGGTATGTCCTCCAGAGAGTGGAGAAAAACACAACAGAAGGGACTGAAGCTCACTCAGGTTTTGAAGCTGAGTAGAAGGAAGCAGAACTGAAACTGATTTTTGCACAAAACATACTTGCTACAAACACCTAGAAGGCCTCCAACCTTCTCATCAGGGAGACAGCTGGTACCAAAAAGTCTTGGCATATTTAAGGAGTGGTCTGTCAAAGTCTGGCAGGTCCACAGAGGAAGATGGAAGAAGACAGAAGAGCTTTAGGACAGGTTTGTGGAATCAGAGGAAGAGTTGTGCTTAATTAGGAAAGGACCTGCCCACATGACATCCAGAGTAGTCGAATATGCATTACTGTGGTTCTCAGAGAGGGCAAATTTTTGCTCACACAAATTTAAGTCTGAAAAATTCCCATTGTGGTGGGAGATGGGCCTCATCCCATGCAGGTATCGATGCTTATCTGGATCTCTTGAGCACTCTCCCTAGTGAAGACCCCAGTCAGTCCTCAAGAAATTGTACCAGTTGTCTGAAATTGAGCTGAAACTTGGACAGCAAAGTCACAGTGTATTTAATTACCTTTTCTTTTTTTCCCTGGAAGGCTCTAGATCATACAGCTGGGCTATGGAACATTCAGATCTACCACTGAAACAATGTCCTCCACTATTACTATTTTTCATTGCCCTGTTTTGGTTAGTTGGGGTTAATGCCTATAGATGCCAAGTGAAGGGCTCATGTTCCTCAGCAACAAGAAATATCTGTCCAAATTTCAATTTTAGGTACTTAAAATTTAATTTAATCTTTTGGCATCCATCCACTGGTTTTTATAACAAGCCAAAAGGCAGACACAAATTCTGTTAGCAAACAGGTCAGTTTGACCTTTTTATGAATCCCCACTATTAAGATCTGAAATTGCAGAGCCAGGGATGCACCATTTATGGCATGTGGGTCTAAATATCATTCCACAAATTCTACCCACTGAATGATTTGTTAGCTCTGTTTATATACATGTGCTTAGCTTCTCTTCTCTGAGCCAGTACAACAGCAGGGCTGGAGGCAGCTTTGTGTGTGTATAGGTGAGGGGACTGTCCTGTCCCCAGAGAAAGTTTGATCTTCTAGCCATAGAATCTGTCTGCTTTGTGCCAGGGCAGGAGAGTTAAGGGTCCCTTCTGCTAGTGCTGTGGTATTGTCCTGCCTAATTAAAAAGTTACAAAAGAGCACTAATTTAAACAGAGCAGCTGCTGAGCTGTGACTGCTGGTGTATGGCAAAGAGGGTGACAGAATAGGGCTACATTCAAAATGTATAGCTGGTCCCAAATTAGAGCAACTTGCTATTATTCTCTTGGGGTGTTTATCCTCCTCGTAGAGTCCTTATCCAATATAAAGCTCCATGTGCATGTTCTTCAGCCTGCAAAGCTCAAACAACACTATTTCTCATGTGATGCTCTGAAATCAATGACAGTCTCCATTGGGATGGACCCACCACACCAAACACTTGGGTCAGGCTGTACCCAGTTGTTTCATTAGAGGATGGATGCCCCAGATGAGTTGGGTTTATTGCGACTGTTGGCATACTATTTGTGGTCTAAAAGTTTTCTTTGAAAATAATCAGGAAATAAGACCTTTCTTCTTATAGTTTAAATAAGACGTTTTTAAAGGTCAGAATTTAGGTGTACTAGTTGGGGAGAAGCTGAATGCTCGTCTCATTGTAGAGCCGGACGACTGTCAAGCCATTGCTTTTAAGATCAATATTTTGTGTTAACACCCAGCCCCAGTGCATTAGGTATTACAATATCTCTAGGTACAATAGTGCTCAACCCATGGCTATGGGACAGATAAAGAAGAAGCAAAGATAAACATTGTCATGCCAGAAGTATGTGATGTCACAGAGGGTGGACTCTGAAGGTCCCAAAATAGTTATACTGTCATCTATTATATCTGAATATAATGATGTACCTATAATGATACATATAGTATGTATATGTATCATTATATACATGAAAATAAGATTTATAAAGTTTTGGATTTCTTGAGCTCCAAGCCTTTGGGCAAATATAAGGTCACATTCATGTAAGACTTGGTCTTGGTTCACAGGCAGAGTCCCTAAGGTCCTATGGCTGGAAAGTGTCTTCCTGGGGGGTTGATGAGCAGTTTGGGGCTACATCAGGCTCCTTAGGTACAGAACTCTTCTTAGGCTACTAAAACTAAAATCAAGGATGTTGTGGACACCAAATCAAAGGCTTTCCAGAAGTCCAGGTAGGTGACATCAGTAGTTCTCTTGTCCACTGATGCAGTCACTCCACCAAAGAAGGCCACTTCTACGGCCACTTAGTTGGCACGACTTGCCCTTGGTGAAGCTGTATCAACCTTTCTCTTCTGCTTTTGCTGCTGGAAAGGCTGTACCAGATGGGAAGACTGCTCAGCAGCCAGCCATGGATTGGTAAGAATGCACAATATTGACAGAGTTTGCTTTATCAATGACATAAACATTGCTGAGCCACAAAACCACAGAGCCGCGATGTGTCAAGTGATAAATAACTCATCATGAGGAAAGTGTGCACTGCCTGGGCAGGGAGCCACAGCATTCATCCTTAGATACGCATTCAAATCAGCTCCATTATTACATATTCTACTGTAATTACTCCATTGATTCAAACCGCATCTTATCTCCCCCAAGAGCTGCGAGCACCCTTTAATTTACTGAGAGGAGAATGCTACCATAACATTTACACTGTGTTCGGAGTAAAACTATAGAGCACATGCAAACAGGGCATGAACGCCTATGAGGACCTGTACAACACTGATTCTGAAGGTGCTAAAGTCAGCAGAGACAAAAACTGAATGCTAATGGGATGCCAGTGTTTACTTACACAGCAGCATCCCAGGACCATCATGCTCACCCTAAGGGTACAAGGGGTATGAACTCTTCAGTGACCCTGGGCTGTTCTGTGTTGGTGATGAAACCCAAAACCTGTCAAGTTTCATGCAGTCTCCAGTTTCCTAGAGGAGGTTTCAAAGTGCTCCTGTTACAATATCTTGTTTTCAGAAGTACCTTTCATGAAACTTCACAAATTCTCCTTAATCCCCTTTAAATGAGGGTCTCATGACTTCCAAGAACTCACTGAAAGCTCCACTATTTCTGTTATTATTGTTGGCACAGAGGAGGTTCATTGCTACCAAGAGCTGTTGGAATAGGCTTCAGGGTGAGAGAGGACATGAAGCAAAATCTCCGCCTGTCCCTCATCACTGTGCTATGCAGGAGATGCTGTAGAACAGCAGCTCAAGTGCAACTGCATGACCCCTCTGCAAACAATAACCTGGTTTATTCAAGCTGAGGAAGGAAGAGGTAGGAGGTGGATTTAGAAAAAGCAAAAATAAGGGTTTCTTGTCAAATAGAGGAAACGCACCATGTTGGGGTCACATCTGGAACAGATGTGTATCAACTAAAGCAATGCCATGTGAAAGATGAAAGGGAAGGTTGGTGGATGGGAAATCCTGCAGGCAGGAGAGGGATGGTGGTGCTTGTCAGGCTGTGCAGAGACATGCCAGCCTAGTGCCAGCAGCACTGCTGTGCACAGCCCGGGACGGGACACGGCATCCCTTTGATCAGAGTGTGCTGCTTCCACCACTAGGATGGACTTCATTTTGTGTATGTGCAGGACAAGGAAGAAAATGAGTTATGCATTGGCCAGGATGAAAGGCTCTGTGCAGTGCCATTACCTCTGTGTTTGTGTGGGAGTGGAGAGCAAAGAAAAAATGCAATGAGAAAGTCTGGTTTCACTTAGGTGCTGTTTATGTTGAGAGTCAAGAGCTGCTGGCCCACACACATGCTCCGCAGACAGCTGCCAGCTACAGAGTAAAGATTAAGAGGGAGAGATGAAGGGGAACGTTACAGTAGCAGATTCTGATCATAAAGAACAAGGGAAAAAAGTTTTGTTAAAAAAAATCCTGTCCAAAGACTCTCAAGTGTCTTGAAGGGCACTGGCCAAGTCACCAGGGCCATAATATCCCAACTGAATTTGCCAAAGCACTAAAATGTAAATGTAATTTCAATAAATGACACTGTTTTATTTGAGGTGCTAAGCTCTTGCAAATGCTGGAGGGGCCAAGGGTGTTAATGCTCCTCTGGCAACCACAGTGGTGGTTGAGCGCCCAAGCTTGAGCACTTTGAAGGGATGGGGTTTACCCTCTGGATTTAATTTGATTAAACTAAAGCAAATTTTCACCAGAGTAAGATGGGGGGAAATAAATGTAGTTTTTTCGTGTTGTGCTGGAGAACAGACTATCCCTGTGCAGTTCCTACAGTCCCACTGATAAAGTGATGGCAAAACTCTTCTGCTGCGGGGGTGGAGTGAAACCTTTACCAAGGTAAGCAAAGGAAACAGCTCAGTATCAACCAGCTGCTGTTCATGAAGTAATGACGTTCATTTCCTTCTAGTTTTTAGCTGCTAACTACTCATTAAATTACTTAACAACTCCCAAAGTGTACTTGAAATGCTTCCTTCAGCAGTTGGACATTCAGGCCCACAGGGTCATCCAGCACCTGGGGGTGGGTTTGAACACAACCACTCCTGGTTGTTTTCCTAGGGGAGCAGGAGAAGTGCCAGGAATTTCCACAAGGATTGTGTACCTAGGATCTGGTACTACTAAACCATGAGTACATGTGAGTTTGACGGTGAGAAGTCCCATTATTTTCAAGGGACTGTTGACATATTCCATTTATTTATGGAATTTATCTACAGGACACAACTGCAGTGTAGGGTTTCACCTGGTATGTTTCCTCCATCTCAACTGCCCTCATCTCTTCCAGTCCTGTATCTTCATTCAGTGAGCACTTTCCCCTCCTGTAAATGTGTGACACGTTGTGATCAGGGTCTGTTTTAGAGTTGATCTGCACTGCTAATAAACAATTGTGCAGGGAGGAATCCAGCGCTCAAGGCAGTGCTGGGTTAATGGTTGGACTCAATGATCTTAGAAGGCTTTTCCAACCTTAATAATTCTGTGATTCTCTGATTCCAAGTCCTTGATGCAATGCATTGCTTGAACCCCTTAGATAAAAGCTATACCTACATACAGGCCAGAGAAAGATCCAAAGAACAAAATAGAGATGATAGTAGAAACTGCACTGGGAAATTGAAATGACAGGTTTGAATTTGTGAGTCTGTCATTATTATCTTGCCACTGAGATCAATTCTGGGCCAAAGCCTGGTAAAGTCATTGTAAGTCAATGCAGTACCAACATCCTGTCTTTTGATGTCCAGGGTCTTGAAAATGAGCATCACTGTGTCAAAACCACTGTCTGGCTTTTCTAGCCAAGCAACTAATCTAGGTATCAAAAAGATGCAGATGAAAAAGAGACAAAGCTGCACATTCAAGGTTTGAAAGTAGCTGTGAGGTCCTCTAAAGCATTCTATGTGCCCTAAAGGTATGATTGGCACTTTATCCAGGAAACTGCAGGTGAGGCTAATTTCATTGAGGTTCTCTGGGTTCAGTGGGAAGCCTCATCAGACATATCATTCCCAGGTCCTCTTGTTTAAGGTCTCAGCTCCTGATTTTCTGGTGGGTCTAACAGTTTGAAAGGGAAGAAATTACTCCATGATGCATTGGATGGTGTTTATGTTTCTTTTGTTCTTTGAAAAGAACCAAATCTGAACTCTGAAGGTCAAAGAGTTCAAGTCAGGTGAATGATATTGCTAGTAGAAGGGGCCACTAATATACTTTTGTCAACATGAAACATTTATTGGAGTCATAGCACAGTTGTTGGTTCAGAACAATAAGACTTTCTTCTAAGCTTCCATGAGTTTATCAGTTGCTAAAATTGGACTTGGAAATAAAAGATGCAAATTTTTTTCATGTAGTAGCCAAGGTTGAAAGACCAGGTAAAACAAGTTTCTGGTTTTATTTCTGGCAGCTTTGATTTATGGACTTGTAAAAGCTGATGAAGACTCTCCAGGCAGCACACAAAATAGTAAACAATTAATTTTTCACATGTCAAAATCAAGACAACAATGCAAGATGTTGAGAACTTCATTGAAATTTAATCATGTTTTATTACTGAGGCAATCTCTCAATATTAAAATGATGGTTGGTTATTCACAAGCATATTGCTGTCACGGTAATTTGTGAACAAACAAGACTAACTCAATCTCCTTGGTAATTATATTCAAATCTAATTTTTGTTGGGATCATGTTTATATCATATTTAAGGTTGGCTCCATCTGGAGCAGATGCAGTCTTCTCATAACAGGAATAATTGATCAAATTCTGGATTTGGTTACATGCATGCAGCTCCACTGTAATCCAAAATATGTGACTACATGTCCCAGTGGGGAGGGTCAGCTGGAAGATCTTGTTAATTAGTATATTATGTGTTCAAATTAGAATTGTATGCTGCTATTAGTGAAAAGTGGACTGATCCTCTGCTTGAAAAGGATTATGCTGACAGGTAGACAGCAGGTCTCTTGGTGCTGGAAATTCTCAGTATATTTGTCATTAGACTCTTGCTGATATAATTTTAAAAACAAAAGAGACAAAATACTAAGAGCATTTTTCCTGACATTTCTTCAGGTTTTGTTGAAGAATTTGATGAAAGAACATGAATTAAAGGTCTCCAGCTTAAGTCTGTGAGATTCCTGTGTTGACATAGCATGCTTGCTTTTGCCACTTAGCAGGTGTGTATTAGTTTATAGATGTCACCATGGCTTCATAGGAAAGAGGACAAATTCTGTCTGATTTGTAGCTGGAGAAACTGAGATACAAAGGAACATTCAGATATATTGGATAAGGTTGATGGAAACTTGTGTCTTCTCCACTGGCCCTCACTGGATCCTTTAGTAATATCTGGATATTACTGTTTTAAGACAGGTGTGAGCTCTGCTTTGGGGACTGAAATGCTTCCAGTCCCCATTCTCAGTCAGTGCTGTTCTTTCTTGTCTCCCTCCCTTTCCATCCTCTCACAAAGGCCACCCACATCATGCTCAAGGAGATCCTGTGCTCCTCTTTGTCTCCTCATGGCCCATGTTTTTCCTCAGTCCCTCCTCTTAGATGTATACCAGATGTCCTGTGTGCCTCCCACCACCTTTTCTCTCCATCTTTTTTCTCCCTCTCATGCCAGGAGCTGTGTGTGTGGTCCCCAGCCATGACCATAACCTCCCTCTCTCTTCCCCACTCTCTTACATGCTCCCATTGCTGGGATGCTTTCCTTCCTCTCCATATTTATCATGTTTCTTCCCCAACCGTGGCAGAAAGTCCAAACCCCCCAGTTATCTCCATGCACCACAGTTTCATCCTCAACCCATCAGTCAGTCCACATGCTGCATGCCTTTTTTCACCCACTGCACTCCTACCTCCAACCAGTGCATCACAGAACCTACACAAATAGCCCCATCTTCTTATTTTACTTCAAGTATTTATTTTCTTTTTACCTGGAAAGGCAATCATTGAGGGCACTAACACTTTAAAACTGGTTGTGCTGATGGGCAGAGCTGAGGAAAGGCACTGTTTTGCTTTAAGGCACCAAAAGCTGCCACTTAAGCAAGTCTCTGAAGTGCAGACTCTCACAGAAAAGCTGGATGTGGATACTCAGACACTAAGACCTCTCTGGATTTCCTGTTTCTCTCTGACATGCCACCAGAACTGGCTCATCCCATTGCTAGCAGAATACCCTGACACATGGGATTGATCAGATGCAATGTCTGGGCTGTGTGTGCTGTGGAGACAGATGGTCATTATGTGTGGGACTTTATGAGTGTCACCAAACAGACCTTGGCAGAAAGGTCTCAATGCTGAGGGGCATCAGAAAGCCCAATTCCTGCTCTGACAGAGTGACCTCGCAGATCTCCCCAGTGACCGCAAACACCAAGGCACTTACAAGAAGTTGTTCAGCAGGAACTTGAGGGTGGGACCACACATCATCCTGACAGATGTTTTTGTAGCTTGTTCTTAAAAAAAGCGAACCCTAAAACCAGTGATGGATGAC
Organism: Acropternis orthonyx; assembly: GCA_035583155.1. Classification (NCBI taxonomy): domain Eukaryota; kingdom Metazoa; phylum Chordata; class Aves; order Passeriformes; family Rhinocryptidae; genus Acropternis; species Acropternis orthonyx. The sequence goes on from JAWWEU010000040.1 coordinate 6,461,177, forward strand.
TTGATGTGGTGTCTTGGATGATTGAATTTTAATCACCCAGATTGTCCAGAGGGGTGGGGCCCATTCCTGATTTCTCCTCTGATTGCAGATTCATATAAATTTGTGTTCCTAAATTGGACCATGTGTACTCCCAGAGAAACCCCTGGCACAGGTTAGTCAGCAGAATCCCGGCTCCACCACTTCAAAGGTATAGAAGAATATTTGGATCAGTATGGTGTCAGCCCTTCAGCATTGCCTGTTCCAACACCATGGATGTGTGGAGGACTGAGATGTCTGTGCCAAACATAAGGATCCTCTTTCTACTACAGTGGACACTCACAGCATGAGAGGGGCGTTGATGGTAGCTTTGACAGCACAGAGAAGAGCAGCAGGTGATCAAAGGCAGGGTGAAGTGGCTGAAAGGGTCCAGGCAGGAGAATAAGGAGCAGAGAAATTGTCACAAAATCGTTGTAAAGCCAAGAGCACAACTGGCTATGTTGTTGTCTCAGTGAAAGCAAAGAGATGCCACAGTCTGACCCTGATTCTTTTTGCTTATAAGCAGCATACATGCATCAAAATCCATACATCGCACAACCACAGAAACTGACTGGAAGGAGCCTCTTGAGGTCTCTTGTCCAACATTTCTCAAAGCAGGATGGTTGCCAATGGTACATCAGGTCAGCCCTTGTTTTGTCCAGCCAAGTACTGTAATTCTCCAAGCACAGAACTCTCGTCACTTCTGTCTGACCTCTTCCTATGCTGTACTACCTTCTAGGTGAGAGAGCCTTTCCTAACATCTGGCCTGAACTTCCCAAGCACCAAAAAACCAACCAACCAACCAACCAAAACAAACAAACTCCAAGTGAAACCACAGAAATGTGCTCTAAGGGAGACCTTGATAGCATCTAGCTTGGCTCCTTGAATGTCAGCAGGACTAAATAAACCTATTCCATCTCCAGATAATGGCCAGCTAGCTCTTCTTCAAAATCTCACGTGAAAGAGATCCCAGCACCTCCATAGCCAGATCTCCTCCTACACTGAAGCCAATTATTCATTTAGGGCAGCTCCATTTTTTCCTTATATTCCACATGGGACCTGTGGTTGATGGCAACAGAAGTGAGGTGATCTATAGAGACCCCAGTTCTGGTAATCACAGCATATTGCACTTGAAAACCCAGATTCTGATGAATTTCTTAATTCCAGCATATATATCTCATATTAAACCTTTTTCTAGCACTTGTTCTACAAGATATCTTTGCCAGACACAGTATTACCTGGCTGCAAAGGGGAAACAAAGAACAGCATTATGAATATATGTGATTTGGAAGAGAAATTGTAAGAGGAATGGATGACTAAATAAAAGCTGTGGTATAAAAAAGTTGAGTCACACATGTGGCTTCTATTTCTCAGTTCATTGGGTGAAAAAAAGCCTGTGATCTCCAGTTACCTAACCAGGAGAAAATGAGAACAGTGCTATTTGTCCATTACTATTCATTATTTTAGTAGTAACAGTGGTAAAACACCCAACTGTGTGATCTTATTAAATCAGGACCAAACTGAATCCACCGAAACTGCACTCAAAACCTTACTGTTGCCTTCAAGCACACACAAGCTAAAAATAAGATGGAAAAAGGATTATGACTGCACTGGTGCCACAGCCTTGAGGCACCTGGCTGAGCTGGCAAAAATGCAGTGTTCACTGAAGTCAATGGGAGAAAAAGATTCCTCTTTATATCAAGGGATTTTGTATCAGGTCCAAAACATGGGAGGATCACCAAAAGATAGGAAGGCAGCTGACTGAAACATACTTTAGAAGTGCCCGGTATTGTTACAAACATCCCCCAAGGTTTCTGATAATAGTGTGGAAAAGCTATAGCTGTCATACTGTATTATTTTAGTAAGAACAGTCATTAGTCCCTTCCTCATTGCATGCCAATCAATACAAGATAAATGCTCCCATGGATTTTTTTTCCTTCCCTTTTCACACTTTGTTAAAGCGAGCCAATTCTCTTACCTTGTTGCACAGCCACTTCTAGAGCACTCACCTTTGGCACGTGGATGATGGATGGCCTGGGGATGTGAGTGCAGAGCGCAATAACATCCTGGCTCAGCTCATTCGCAGCAAACACGGATGACTCGGTCGTAGCAGGCGCTGCCTGAGCAGCAGTGTGATTGCTGGAGTTGCTACTCGCACGGCCGTGTTTTCCAGAGCATTTGCTGGCTTTGAACATCTCCTCGCTGTCCCTCTCTCCTCCGTGCCTGATGCTACTGGCTGCTGTTGTGGATGGCTGCAGGCACACTGCTGAGGCTGCCTCCGTCTTCTCCTCCTCCACGGACACAGGGCTGGCGTTGGGCTGCTCAAACGGAGTGTTTTCGTGTGTGTTTCCAAAGCAGGTGAGCAGGGCTGAGCAAGGGAAAGGATGCATCTTGGATGACAGGTTATCGGATCCGCTTAGCCTGCTTTCCACATCCGCATAATCAACAGGATGCATTCACATCCAGAAGAGTGCCCAAAGTGAAAGCCCTGGCATAATGGCATTCCAGCCTTGCTAAGAGAGAGCAACCGCTTTTCTGCTGTCAGGACCATTCAGAAGTGGGATACTACATCTCCGTCTCTGTCCTCCACCGAAGTCAGCCCACTATCTCCTCACCCGCCTCCCACTCCTATTGTCTGCAAGGCAAAGAGTCGCAGGCACAATGAGAACGTTTGCAACCCTTGCATGCTCCTGCCCGGGGCTGTCAGCAGGTGAACAAAGCCCTCACAATAGCCCCATAGCCCCGGCGGGCTACGGTTACAGGAGCGGACTCCGCAGCACCCGGCGGTCCCCAATCAGTAGTGCCGCGGCCTCAAGTTACCTGGCGAAAGAGGCAAAAAGATAATGTAGCCCGAGCTCTGCAGCCATAAGAACATCAACACGTGTATCAGTGTCATCATAACAATAGTATAACTGGCTCCGGTTACGCCGCTCGGGTATTTGTTAGCGATAGACCCCCAAATCGTTCATCTATCACTGACTCAGATCAAAAGTGTGCTTTCAGGTTCTGGCAGGGCTGTTCGTCATTAAGAAGGGAGGATGAGTGGCTGCTTTGGTCAGGGAGGTGAAGATGGGGTGCTGTGTGGGCGCTCCATGTCCTGTTCAGCACACGCTCCTACAGCACAGGCAGGATCTGTCCCCACAGCTCCTCCTCCAGCCACAAAGCACCCCATCCCCCAGCTCTTCTCGAAGTTACCTGCTGCTCCTCCAGGCCCTCTCCATTCCTCTGGGAAAACCAGGGAAGCATCCTACTAGAACTCTGTTGCTGGATAGTTGTAATCGGAAACATTTCCTTTTTCACTGTGCAGTGGCTTCACACTGGCTGTTAAAACAAAAATATGTGGGAAGTGAGGGAAGGAGGAAGAGTTTGTGGTTAGAGCATCTGCTTCAAGAAAATCCCAGTTCCTTCTGTTCTGTGCTGCCACAGGCTTCCTGTGTGATAGCTGAGATGTTATTTGATCTCCATCTGTAAAATGGAGGAGAGTAATCTCTTCTTTTTTTCCACCCACTGTACATATCCCATCTCTTTATAAAAGGTTATAAACTCTTGAGGGCAGCAGCTTGTTCTCAGCCTTTAAGCTGAGGTACAGAAGAACTCCAAGTATAAATGTGGCATTTACCTGCTAATAGCATCTAAAGAGAAATTTGGGGGTTCAGTCTTTCCCAACAAACCCATACTCTTCCATCTGCTTTTCTAGCCTCACTTGTTGTTATATATTGCTAATGTTTGTCAGACCCACCCTGTAACTGTGCCTTTCATCTTAGTGTGAGGCTTAACTCTGGGCAAAACTGTGATGTATTAAGAGAAACTCATGTTTCCAGTAGTAGTAGCTCATTGCAAACCAAAGTGCAGAAGTTTGAGGGTTAAATTCCTGATGTGTCAATTTTCGGTGCTGGGAACAAAACAATCCCCAGTCCCTCATTCCCAATAACCCTGAAGTTCTCTTTGTACCCCTTCCTAACCAACATCTTGCACACCTGCACACCTCAATGGCTGGTGTTGGGTTTTAGAAAGGTCCAAAGTAGTTTGCAGCTTGACAGATACATTTTGAGCTGCAGGGGCTCTCACTGTCCTGCATTGCTCCCCAGATTTTAAATACTGCCAGGGTGAGGGGAACACCATACAGCTCATGTACCTGCTGATCTGAAAAAGCTTCAAGAGCGTTAGGAAAGGACTTGCTAGTGGGGAAAGCAAACTCAGAGTGGAAAATGTGTTGCAAAATTGACAACTCTTCCAGGGTAGTGTAGTGTATTATGTGCATTGTAGTCACATAGTTGCAAAAAGGCTTTGTAGAGCACAGTGGCTTAGACTTTGGTTGTGGGTAGACACCAGGCTAGGTACAGACCCATGAGGTGGGGCCAGGAGAGCAGTACAGATGGCACCGGGCACACCCGGATGGGTTTCACGGCTGTGAGGGGTCAGACTGAGAGGCAGGACTAGCCAACCAAAGAAATAACTGCTCTTATGTGGAAACAGTATTTGGGGATTAGATGGGAAGAGTAATTTCAAAGTGATGCACAACTAAGCCACAACTTTAATTACACTGTGAGGTGTCCTTGGAATTAAAATAATTACTTCAGAAAGTCAGTCAGCCAACAACCATCATTCAATTATTTCCAGGCCTTCATCTGGCCATGCCAGTCTTTCTTCAGCTCTTTCTGAGATCCTAGTGAGTTTACAGAGATACCAGTCTACGCAAAGACTAGTTGCATGAGTGGGTTATGACCACTGAAAGTCACCATGCAGCATAGATGCATGTCTGAGTGAAGAGAGATTGTTCTAAAAATCAGGTGTCTGCTTGTATTAGCTCTGAGGAGGGAGGATGTTCAGTGCCTGCTTCCCGTGACAGCCACAGAGATACTTTTTCAGCCAACAAAAAAGGCTAAATGCTCCATTGTACCTGTAAGAGAAGTGATCAGGACAAAGGTAATTAACCCCTGAGTCTTGTTCTGAGTTCAAAGACAACACAGAAATCTCACAAGCTGAGAACGTCCAAAATGAACCGATGGTGACATGTAAGAAGTGACTGCTATGAGCCCCAACAGTTGGACCTGGGCTCAGCCTCCTCACAGCTTAGAGCTACTGGCTTTTAGCTAACACTAAAGTCATGATTCAAGGTTTATTTCATTCAGGCAGACGTCCTTGCATGAATCAACCAAGTGTATTAACCACATTTTCATGTGGGATGAGATATTACTAAGACAAGAGATTACACTTGCTTTATTCTTCCTGAATTTGCTCATAAATTAATGATGAGTTGAAATGTTCTGGCTTAATGCCTCAGGGAGCTGGACATGTCAAGTAAATGGAGAAGGTGAATTTCAGCCAGCTCTTGACCTGCCTTCAGTATTATTCCTTCAAGAGAAATTTTTCCTTCACATGGTTGATATTATACTCTCTTCTCAGCAGGAGACATGAGGTCAGATTTAGCTCAGATGCCTCAGGCTTACAGTAGGGACTAAGCCTAGCTGGGTTTTTCACTTTGCAGGAGTTGGTTTTACAGCATGTTATCCTGCTTTTCTATTCTGTCCCTCCTTGCCTCATCACTGTGCTCCTACAGTATCACCGATTCTCTAACATCTCCCAAACCCGTGTCTGTCTGGTGGGGTTCTGTCATAGCTCAAAATTCACTGGCATTGCGTCTTCCTCATCCTGACAAAAGCCCCAGCCAGCCTCTGCTGCCTCTGTGCTGTCTGCAGAAGGAATATGTTCACTGCACCAAAGTAAGGTTTAGGTTAAATCTGAGGTGATGGTAATCAGTAGAGTTCCACTGCCTTCAAATTTTGGGGAACTGAAAGGGCCATCAGAGGAAATAAATTCAGACTCCTGCTATCTCCTCTACCTTCTTTCAGACTGCCCAAACTTTAACTGTAAACAAGCTGAGCTTCTGACTTCTCCCACTTCATACGTGAAACATATTAAAACTGACAGAAGGCAGGATTAGATTAGAGATTAGGAAGAAATTCTTCACCGTGAGGGTGGCAAAACACTAGCACAGGTTGCCCAGAGAAGCTGTGGATGCCCCATCCCTGGAAGTGTTAAAGGCCAGGTTGGATGGGGCTTGGAGCAACCTGGTCTGGGGGATGGTGTCCCTGACCATGGCAGGGGGCTTGTTGCTAAATGATGTTTAAGGTCCCTTCCAACCCAAACCATTCTAGGATTCTACAATATCTTAGTTTCTATATACACACACAATATATACATTGTGTAGAAAAAGACAAGTGGCATGTGAAGAGGGCATACCTAAACCATTAAATCAGCTCAAAGCAATTTGGCACTGCTTGCATGGAGCTCAGTAGAAGAGAGTTCAGAGAAGAGCAATGACGATGGCAGAGGAACCAGCTCTCAAGGGAAGGTTTAAAGCGCTCAGCTGGGGATGCAACAAGAAACCAGTAAGATAAGCAATAAGATAAGATGGTCTGTGTTTATCTGAGATGCTTAGGGATTGAGGTTAAAAAAAAACAACGGACTATGGTAGTCAGAACACTCCCATATAACTGCAGAGGTTCTTTCTCCTGTTGTACCTTCTATTAGGCTGCATTGAGGGCAGGTGACTGGGTTAGAGGAACCATCAGTCTCATCCAGTTATGACAGAGCCTGTTTTTCTGGACAGGAAAAATTTAGACTGATTAGAAAAAGAATTTACTGGTTTTCAAAAATAAAAAGGAACCTTATTGAGATAGTTTTGGTGAGGGTTTTTTTAACTAATTTTTTGAAACTTCTAAATGCTTTGACACTTTCAACACAGAACAAACAAACAAAACATAACCAAAAAACCACATCATTCCATTATAAATCTGAATTCTGAAGGTCTTAATCAGACCTGTTCCTCCCTAGAGGCTACAAAAAACCCTTGTCTTGGAATACTGAAAACCTAACAGGACTAACTGATCAGCTGGACGCAGAGTCTCAGTACACCCATTTGTCTTCCCAGGAAGGGTTATCGTTTTTGGAGGCTGTGAAAATGCTTATTCCCTTAAGGTGTTCCCACTGAGTAGCTGGGAAAAAGCACAAGTGAAAAGGAAACCTATGTGATGAGATCACAGAAGGCTGGAAATGAAGGACTAAATTAAAGTCCTTTTCAATAAACTGTGCTGTTCTACCACAGAATTAATACCAGGATGATTCCTGAAGTTGGATGGATGCACATATGCACTCTTAACGTTAAAGAAAGTCATTGTTCAGGTTTTTCTTTTTTGGCCATGCAAATAATATTCATACTGAACCAAAGTCCTGGGCATGGGAATCAGAGGCTTATGCAAACCAAGTCTTGATCCTGCTGCTGAAATGGGTACAACAGAGATGATTACGTTTACTTTGCTATCTTTCAGCTGGGCAGGTTGCTTCCATCAGTGAAATCCTGGAAAATCAGAAGGCTGCTTAATAAATTACTTCTTTCATAACAAGTGCTACTAGTTTCTGAGGTGGATTTAGAGCCTTTCTCTTACAGCTGGCTTAATAGCAATTGAAATAAAACTTCTGTCTGAGCACAGGTCGTCCTTGAGGCAGCAGTAGAATCTCTTCCTTTTGTAGTTTAAAGGATTCAAGGTTAAACCTTATTGTTTTAAAATGTCCTTTCATGCACTAACAACGCTTCAAGCTTCTGAGCCAGAAGAACATTTTCATGTAATTGACACTTTGTAACTGATCAGTTTCATTTACTTTCTTCTTTTTTCTCAATTACACATCCAACCTTCACAACTTTATACATTTACAGCAATTTTCCAGTTTTCACTCTCACCCACTAGTATTAACATGGCATGACTGTGAGCATTAAGTAAAACAAAAGGGCAATGGCAAAATACTTCCTTGAGCTTCAATGATTTCACTTCATAGGAAGATTTGCTTTGAATTTACAAATATGCATTCTAGTCTCTGTGCAGGCCTGTTAAAATAACACAGACCTGCATGATGGCTGACTTGTAGCAATCATGCCAAAAGGCAGGTAACCATCAAGGAATTAAGAAAAAGGGGGATTATCTTGCTTGTAGATTAAAATAATAGAATGGTTTGGGTTAGAAGGGACCTTTAAACGTCATCTAGTCCAACCCCCTGCAATGAGCAGGGACATCTTCCACTAGACTGGATTGCTAAATGCCCTGTCCAGTCTGGTCTTGAACACTTCCAAAGATGGGGCATCCACCACCTCTCTGGGCAACCTGTTCCAGTGTTTCGAAGCCACATTCATCTCAAAAAAACCTCTTCCTTGTATCCAGTCTGGATCTGCCCTCTTCTAGTTTAAAATCATTGCCCCTTGTCCTATAACAACAGGCCCTGCTAAGAGAGTCTGTCCCCATTCGGAACAGGCTGCCTGGGGAAGTGGTAGAGTCACCATCCCTGGAGGTATTTAAAAGCGATGTAGATGGTTGAACTCAGTGATCTTAAAGGGTTTTTCCCACCTAAATGATTCTGTGATTCTATGATCTTTCTTATAAGCTCCCTTTAAGTACTGGAAGGCTCAATAAGGGCTCCCCACAGCTCCCTCTTCTCCAGGCTGAACAACCCCAACTATCTCCACCTCTCTTCATAGAAAGGTGCTCCAGGCCCCTGACCATCTTCATGGCCTTCCTTTGGACCTTGTCTGTCTTATACTGAGGTTCCTCCAGGCTCATGCAGTACCCCAAGAAATCAGAGGGGAAGAATCCCTGGCCCCAACCCGCTGACCACACTTCTTCAGACTAGAAACATATCTTACATGCAGCAGACACAGCTGTGGACCCTCATGGCCTGATCCAGTGCCCTGGAGCCATTCTCCATCCTTCCAGATGGTTGTGGGACAACTGCTTTGCTCATGCATGTTGACATATGAATGGAGCAGACTGCCAGATGCCCTTTTGGAAAGGGATGGACTGAAGGCCACTCTCCCAGTGGGGATTTTCTCAAACAGCTCTGATTTTTCCAGCTTCTGCGTAACTGGCGTGGGAAAGGGGAATGGTTTTCAGCCTTTCTGTTGCTCGTCTGCAGCTGTGTTACCGCTCATGGCAGGAATGGGCAGCTTCACTCTGATGTGCACAACCAAGCCTAGATTGGGGAAATCATTCTCTGGCTGCCCCTTCCCTGCTCTGCTTGCTGAGCCAAGCCCTTTTCCAGTTGCACACCACAGATGGCTAATTAGGATCATGGAGAGAGGAAATCTGCTCTGTGGCCTTCTGCGCTGGGAATGGGCTCTTCGTTATGCAGATAAGATCCGTAGCTGGGTAATTCTACCTTTGCAGCGCACAAACACAGGAGGCAGCCCACGTGTTGCAGCTGGGGCATGGCACAGCACCCAAGGCTATGGCACAGTCCTGCCCTCAGGGACCAGGAATCTGATTTTGGGCATGGATGGGCAAGCAGAGAAATGGGGCATGCAAAAGAAGGGAGCAATGTCTGGGAGCAGGAAAAGTGGATTTTCAGGTTCTTTTCATTCCCACTGACCTCTTCTTTGAACCCTTCCCATATCCACCTAAAAAATATTGCCAGAGCTATCTAACTTCCAGGCACTGTCATTATCTCTCACCCTTAAAATTGCATTTTGGTGCTTGACTATGCGAATCACGATGTGACAATTACCTCTCAGCATAAATTAACCCAGTTACGCTATGAGTCCTTAACTGGCCAATCTCTGTGACTAACAGAAGGGTCCACAGATTTGAGAGCCACGAGGAACGATGCCAGGTACCCTGTGTCACACATGGGCCACAAAATCTCTCTCTGAAACTTCTGATGCAGAGAGAAGTACTTGTATTTCCTTCTTCCCTCACAGGGGCTTGAAAATGCATCATCACAGAGGATTTCAGGCATATATTTTCATTTGTGTTCTGAATGTTTGCTGAACAAAAGCCTGTCTTCAACTCAGGGCAGCAGTGATTTGTGAGTAATAAAACCAGAATCAATTTAACAGGGCAACATAGTGAGATATTTTAAAAGTGTATAATTGTATTTTGGCTTGTATTTCCCTGTAAATCTTTGGGTGTTTTGTAGAAACATTTCAAAAATGCTAACATTATTTACATGAAGAAAAACTCTTTTTGCTTTGTTCCAATAAAGAAGTCATCTCAAGGAGATTTTTCTGGGGGAAAAAAAAAAGCACCATCCAAAGCAATTATCATCTCAGGAAATATTACTTTGCTAAATTATCTTTCTGTTTTGGGAGCCTACTTTTACAAACTTTAAATAAAACCTGCACTTGTGATGGCCTTGGCCAGAACTAGGTGATTAAGAAGGGTCCTCAATCATGTTGTGCCATTCAATTTAATTTTGGCTATGTCTGCACATCACTTAGCTTTGTTTACTTTGCAGCATTCTTGCTTGATGCTTGGGAAAATGGATGGTCATGTCTGTGGCCAAGATTCTGCATTTAATCATGAAACCAGACCAAGGAATTGCAGAAAGGCTGAAGCTGGAAGGAACCTCTGGAGGTCCTCTGGTCAAAGCACCCTGCTCAACTGGGGCCACCTAAAGCAGTTGCCCAGGACTGTGTACACATGGCTTTTGAATATGTCCAAGCACAGCGACTGCACAACCTCCTTGGGCAAGTTGTGCCAGTGCCCAGTCATCCTCACAGTTAAAAAAGTGTTTCCTGGTGTTTAGAGGGAACCTGCAGTGTTTCAGTTTGTACCCATTGCCCCTGGTCGTGCCACTGGGCACTACCTAAAAGAGCCTGGCCCTGTGCTCTTTGAAACCTCTCTTCATGTATTTACATGCATTCATAAGATTCTCCTGAGCCTTCTTTTCTCCCAGCTAAACAGTCCCAGCTCTTTCAGACTCTCCTCAGAGGACAGATGATCCAGACCCTTCATTGTCTTCATGGTCTTTTCCTAGACTCTGCAGTATGTCTCTCTTGTATTGGAAAGGCCAGAACTGAACAAACTACTTTAAGTGGTATCTCAAGAGAGCAGAGGAAAGAGGAAGGAACACTTCCCCCAGACTTCTGGTAATATTTAGTGTAATGCACAATTCCATTTGCCTTCTTTGCTGCAGGAACATTGTGCTGGCTCATGTTCAACTTGGTGTCCACCAAGGTCTTTATCTGACAAGCTGCATTCCAGATGGGTGGCCCCCAGCATATCTTCGTGTCTAGAGTTGTTCTTCCCTGGAGCACAACTTCGCACTTCTCCTTGTTGAGTTTCATGAGGGTCCTGCTGACCCATTTCTCCAGCCTGTTGAGGTCTGGATGGAGTTATGAACCCTCGGCATTATGAGGCATTCCTCCCAGTTTCATGTCAACCAGCTTATTACTGCCTAAAATCCACCTCAGGTAGAAGTGGGTGAGTTAAACATCATTTATTGAGTCCAGGAACCACAACAGTCAACTATCAGATCAACAGGCTCAAGTCTGGCAGTAAAAGCTGGGGATTGACTGCCTAACCCGAAGCCGTGTGGGCAGCAAGTGAGGGACTGCGCTTCAGCACAGAGCTGCCTCCTGTCCATGTGTGCAATACAGGCAACTCCTGACTAACAGGCTGAAATTCATGTGTATTGATGCAATGCACTTGTTTCATCTTTGCTTTGAGTGCCTGAGTGAAACACAGATGGCTGGGTTTGCTCCTGCCTCTGCACCAGGGCTCTGCAGGCATTTCACTGCCATAGCTCCTCACTGAGACCTCACAGGTGATGATCCAAAGTCATCACTGGGGTATCCTTAAAGCCAACTATCCAGAACTTCAGGGAGTGGCAATGGTAACCCAGTTAGACAAGCTTTAACAGAGGATTGCTGGTTTTTTATACATGCAGAAATTATCCCAAGCACAAACGACTCCTCACCATGATGTGCTGAGTCCTCTCTCAGCTGAGCCTGCAAAATGATCCATGATGGAACTATTAACTTTTAACCCCCATGCAGCTTCCACACTTCAGGTTTCGTTTGTTTGATCAAGTCCTTAAACTTCTTTTTTTTTTCCTTCCCAACCCCACAAGAGGTACATACACAGCTCTCAGGTGCAGCTTTCCACCGCTGGACTTGTCAGGTTGGTTTTGCTGCCTGCAGATGGCTGCTTGATTAAACAGGCAGAAATTCCCATCTCAGTGCCCACACTGCATCTAACAGCTGTCTTGTTCTCATAGACTGCTCTGATTTCAATGAAAAAGGTTTTAAATAGCTGCTTCCCCCTCACCCTCACCCTTCAACTTCACAGCAATATAACCAGGTCATGATATACTACAGCAAAGGTCTGTTTGACTCTGCTTTCGAGAACAAATAAGTGGCAAGAACAAAAGTCATGGGCACTTTCAAGGTGCTTCAGGCTTGGAAAATCTTGCCATTTTATTCACATGCCCCACATGTGAAATTAACAGCCAAATTTAAGGTGCAACTTTGAAAACCCTATTGAAGCAAAATGTCTTCTGAAGACAGGAGGCAACGGCAATACAGGGTGTGATTTAGGCATGAAGGACCTGAGCCAAGCTCTGTAGGGTTGTTTAAGGATGGATGAAGGAGTCAGTTAAAGTTCCTAGATCCCAGAGGCATGCGAAAATGCCAAAATTGCAGAGTCTACATTACAAATATGTCTCTGAGCCCTTGGGCTTGTAAAAGAGAGTCTAAAGGCTTACATTGGGAGTAATCAGCAATGCACTGACACGTGCCTACGGCCCTGTGCAGCTTCTAGCACGGGGGAGACAGTGAAGGCCCTTTAGCAGGGAGGGGACCGATCCTTCATCACCAGACAGCATTGGGACAGTGTCCCACGCTGCATCCCTCTTCTGCTCTGCACTCCCCAGAGCAGACACAGAGCATCACCCCATGGGTGTCCCACCAGATCCAGCTGCATCAGCAGGCAGAGGAGCAGCAGAGGGGGCTCCTGGAGGGACCACTACAACACATTCCCTATGCCCAAAGGCACCTCATCCTGCTGCTCTGAAGCTTTGGAGCTGACACTGCACAAAGGGAGAAAGGCAGATACAGGCAAGGACTATTAAGAAGGCAGATCTTAGCAAATAGAAAAGATGTCAAATTTGGCCTGAAAGATGCTCATCCTTCAGGATATTATTTAATTTGGGATAGCTACCAATTTCATAGCTGTGTTTTGAGATCTGTGGCAATTGTCCAAGTGGCAGAAATCTCCCAGTAGAGAGACTGAGGGGAAGCATTGTCCGTGTTTCCGACATGGACCCGGATCTCTGCCCCAGCACTAACAATGCTGTTGACTTCCAAGGAGCTCTTGGCTTCGCTCAGCACAGAGCCTGCCTCCAGTGCTCCCTACAAGAGATGGCTTCACCCATACACACTCGCTGAGAGCACAGAAAGGGAGGTCAGATCCCAGCCTGTGTCCTTCCGGCAGAGCCCTCCTTTATGGCTCACTTGCCAGCAACAGTAGTTAGTGTTTCACAGCTTCCTCCTCTGCCACTTGTTCTGTTGTGGGAGGACAAAAGGCTTTCTCTTGGCAAGAGATGCTGAGAGACAGAAGGCACCTCTTCTGCCAGAGTCTGTGGAATGGTGGTCTCAGCAGTAGGGTAAAAAACAGCTTTTCAGGCTGCTGAGTTTGCTGGCGTCAGCAAATGTCGACTTAGAGAAGGAGACAGCTCCAGAATGCCCTGGGCTGGTGGCAGCTATTTCTGAATCAGTTCATTGCATGAGGGAGTCCCACCAGGTATACAAAACATTCCCACTCCCATGTTTTGTCCAGAGTTAATGTTTTCCTTCCTAATTTTAAAACAGCTGCTTAAACATCTTCTTCACTTGAGTGTCTTTTCTGCATAATAATTTTGCATAAGAACCCACACCAAGCCAATGGGACAATGGGAATCGTTTGGGCTCTGCTGAGCTCATTTGACTCATGGCAACAACAAGTCTATTTACAGGTGCACACCTGGCTCTGTGGTCACTCCACAGGCAAATAAGTCATAACTGAGCAGGCAAGAGGTCTTGAAGAGGACTTAAATTATCTCTCTCTCTCTCTCTCCTTGGCCACCAGTTTCCTTGTGAACTTTAGCTAACACAATTAAATCCATTTATTGAAATGCTTTGACAATGAAGCACAAATTTATGTATTTTGTACATAATTTTATACCCCACTGCAAAAAGATATGGTAGTTTTGGATAGGAAATGCAGAATATTTTATCCAGATGTACCTGGAGGGAAATGGACATACACAGAAAGGTTTAGGCAAGGTGTGTTAGGCCACATCCCCAGAACTAATACTTGGTGTTCTATGAAGTGATAGAAAATCTTAACAAGGTGGAAGAGATGAGAAACATGACTTAATTTATGTGACAGACCACATCCAAAAGACAGGTAACATTAACACTAAAGCAGGTCCACGGTTTGTTACTGGTGGAGAAGGAGAAATTCCTCTCCCACGAAGACTGAATTACATGCTTTGGCTGATAATGGATTTCTACCCCATTCCCTCAAAAACATGGCTGCTAGAAGTATTGTCATGGTGTTGTGCTGCCATTTCATGGAGGAGATGAGCAGCAGAGTGTTCAAATAGTAGCCAGTTAAGCACCATCTCGGGACACAACCTCCAGAGCTGGCCTGGCCCCCAGCACATGGCCTGCTGTAAAACAGAGATCTCCCCTCTGAGATCCAGCCACCTGACCCGAAGGTGGAGAAAAACCTCTTCAGGAAAGTGGCTAGATTAATAACTGATAATTAGTGAATAAAGAGAAGAAATTTGGTGGTTCAAGGTCCTACTTTTTCTTGAGAACTACTACAAGGTATTGTGTTACATGAAAGATTACTTGCATAGTCCCTTTCTCACAGCATTTTTAAGTTCTTTGCAGTCTAATATGGTTGTGATCTTTTCTAGGCCCAGGTCAGCCTGGGAGATCTGAATAGACTAGAAGGCAGCAGAAGATCCCCAGCTGGAAGAACAATCTTCAGGAGGTTTCAGTTGCTGGACTACAAATGAATTCAATGAAACCAACAGGCAAATGAGCTGCCGCTAAAGTCAACAGAATTACATCAACAGAGACTATAGCTTCAAGGGTCTGGATTTTCTGATTACCTACAATAATGTAAGTCTTGAGATCCACAAACTGCCTCTCCCATCTGAGAGATCAGAGTGCTGTCCTTGCAAATACAACACTTCTCTCCCTCAAATGAGCTGCACAGGCAGGTAGACAGATTCCAACCCTCCAATTACCCAAGGATAAGCCAACTGGTTTGTAGTAAAAATACAGTGCATTGGTGTAAAATCTATTCAGAGTCTTTCCCTGCTCATCAGAGCATTTCAACCACATTTGATGGATTAATTTTCATGTAGTTCTCCACTTCCTTTTTTTAAAGCAGATGTACCCAAATAACTTACAAATATATCTCTATATAGATAGATATAGATATATATAGTTATCCCTTCATCTGTCTACCTCTGTTTGTGACAGGAGATACTGAAAATTCATTGCAAACCCAAACAAGACAGGCTCTATTCAGTGATCTCAACACATTTCAAACTGTCTTGGCTGAAACACCAAGTGTGGGCAGATGTGACATGGGACCTCCAGGAGATCCACATCCTTCCAGCCCAGCTGGGCATGCCAAATGGCACTAGAGATGTATGCTCAAGAGACTCAAGTCCAGACTTTCCAGACAAGATAAGGCTGCCAAGGTTCAGATGTGAACTTTTAGGGTTTTATTAATTTGTAACAGATTAGAAGTTTGCTTTTTACCAGTTTTACTATTGCATTTAACCAACTGCAATCTGAGTCCTTTTTCTACTGGTGTTTGATGTGACACTGAGCTACAGAAATAACAGCATATTTCAAAGGCTGCCAATGCATGAACTGGGTGCTCTCTTAAGTACTGCATCTTGTTTTGTTCTGCTCCTCCAGGCAGTAGAAATTAGGTCTTGCTTTTTCCAGGATGGGTCAGGTTACCAGAGGCAGATTTCTCCCTGCTGTTAAGGGATCCACTGCCAGTCTCAGGCTCTGGGACCAGCTCATTCCTGCCCATCAAGGCTGAAGCTGTTCACTCAGGACTCATGTCATAACCTGTCCTTCTGCCTCCCACACTTTTCACAATATGAGGGTGCCTGGGCAGCCCAGGATGGGAGATGACATGTTTCTTTGTGGTGGGGTTGTACAGTTCATTCCCACATGAAAACAGGGACTTTTTGAGATAGAAGTGCAATGAACAAGCACTCTGCTTTCCTTTCATGATTTGTACCATGGCCTTCTACTGATCTGCCTGCACCTTCATTTTCTGTACTCTAAGTTAAACCCACAGGCCCTACCTGTACACATGTCAAATAAACCCTTTAAACAAGCAGAATGTCCTGGAGTAGTGGGATTTTCTGGTTATGTTGCCATCCATTATATAAATCCCTGATTGCAAGGGATTTGAAGAGCACCAAAACAATAAGAGAACTGAAAGCTCAAATTCTATTGAAATCTTCAAAAAATTTAGTTTAGCAGAGTAAAATGAGGTGGCAAAGCCCTTGGATAAGTATAGATTTTGGCAAAGTACAATACACCAATGTGGGAAAAGATGAATTTAGAGTAGGTCTAAAAAGCTTGAGTTTTCTTTTATAAAAGCTTCAAGTACACTAGGCTGTGTATTTATGGGAAACTGCTACAAAGACAACGAGCAAAGAAAAACACAGGCTTGTTCAAGAATCACTCCCAAACATCAAAGATCTATGGATTAGGGAATAATCCTCACAAGGGAACATGTACTTACATTGATGCCACATTCACTCTCTCATGCATTATAAGATTAGAGGTGCAAGGTGAAACATTTGTTTCATCCTTTGTGCTCTGCAATCAGATTTTTGAGAAAAAGATCGGGTTTTTATTGCCAGGATTCTGTCTTATTCAGTAATGTGCAACGGACAGGCTTATCTGCAGGGACCCTGCCTCCTTCCTTCACTGCTATGATGAAAGGGAAGAGCCTTCCAGGAAAGCCAAGATGGATTTGTGGCCAAGGACCTGCCTGTGGAAGTTGCTGGTGGTGCCAAATACCTCAGTATGAGATTAGAAAGACGATGTGATTTCTGACTGCTGCTGCTGCTTAGCGTTAGCTGTGAGTGCTCAGACTGCGACTTCTGCTGGTCTGTGCTCTCCTTTCCCTGCCTGGACAAGGCTGTGGCTCTCCCATGCTGCTGATGGCACTGCAGCCAAAGCCCCTTCCTAATCCTGATAGCATAATGACATGCTTTAACTAAACTCACCTGAAAACACACTGAAGCAAAAGCAAACCCCATGATTTCTGCTGAACTTCAATTTTCTGACAGAACTGTACTGGGAAACAGTGACACATGTTTTATCAGGAGACCACGTGTATCAGCAACCATCAGCAGACTGGAAGTGCATCACTGGAAACCCCCTCCAATTCCCAGCCTAAATCTTAGCAGATCTCTGATGCAGTTCGTGCAACACAGCCAGAGAGATTTAAAGCTGCCTCACATCAATATATCCTGTGCTTGTAAATGACAAACTCTACCGGTGTCATACACACTTAAAATCAATGGAAAACTTAATCTCCACTGCAGTTGGGTATTTATTTACTTACATTGACTTAAATTCCAATATAGTAAATTGATAGATCTCCCTGGCATTGACACAAAAATGCGGGGTAAAGGTACTTCTATCAGTATAGCTTGTACTTAAGAGAAATAATTTTAGCAGGATTAATTCCCACCCCCCCCCTGCCCCCTGCCCAAGTTTCCTTCCAGATGTGGTTGGACAGTCACAAGCAGGCAGGTTAGTTCCTTAAGGCATATAAGAGGCAACAACAATGTTGAAAGGAGGAAACCTCCAGGGGAGATTGGAAAACCAGAAGGCAGCACACACTGCTGTGTCCTGCAAAGTTCAGCTGTCCATGTTTGCATATGCCCCTGTGCATGTGGGCGCATGAATTCTGCCAGTTTTCTGCCAGACTACAATGAAGGAACTGAGGACACTTGCACCAGCAGTCTGAGGTTAAATTAAACCATCAGGGGACCTGGAGAGATCTGGATTCCATGCCAGCTTATAGTGGAAATTTCTTACTGAGTCTGAGGCAAGGAATATTAATAAGAAAATCAGAGGAGTGGATGCATACAAATGGCAGTGATGCATAGTAAGAGGTAGATTGTTTCCTAGCAACACAGGCTTTAGGCTGGTTAGTTTTGGTTAGCATTTTCTGACTAATAGCTGCAATTTGTATCTGTACTGCTGCTTATTTGCCTACCTGTGCTGAAAGAGAGAAAAAGCAAGAGAAAACATAAGGTAGGATCTGTATGTGACAGACTATGTGTCTGCAGGTGAGACTTTTGCACATGAGGAACCTGCCAGTGGTCCAAAAATCGATGGGCTGAAAGTGCCTCTTCAGATGCCCATTTCTGCCATGCGTGAACTAGCTCATACCTGGACTTTGTGCTTCAGGCACCTGAGCCAGGGCACACCTGAAGTTTCACCTCCACTGTATTTCTGCACTTCCCTTCTTCCTTGTCTCCATTCCATAGTTGCACATGCTCCAGGAATACCCCATGGCTAATTCTGTGCTCAGTATTATCAGCGAGAGACCCTTGACTTCACTGGTAACAGGGCTGAGCCCTTTTACTTATTTATGGATTCTGTCTGTGGCTTTATTTACACCATGTCCTCAGAGAACAGTGTAGGAAACCAGCTTCTCTGTGTGCATGTGTGTGTTTATGCATGTGTTACGTATAGGTCCTGGCATACTGGGACCTCTGCTCACCTATTGCAAGGTAAATAATTAATGACTGTATGCCTGTTAGAAGCCTTTTCTGAAGGTGTTTGACAAATGCTTTGCACTGCTAGGGTGCTACAAAAACAGTTCCTAATAAAAACCCCAACCATCCCTTTAGCTAGTATCTGTGACCAATATGGGCTTGATAACAGGTATCAGCTCAGGGTGTGATCTGGGCTTTCCACATGTACACTTTGGAACAAGCTCTACTTTATCCATACAGACCTTGCTGACTTCTCCTCAGCCTGTCAGTACCTCCAGAGCTCAGCTTCCCTCATCCTCCTGAAGAGCTCCATGTATTTGTTTCCTTTCTGCAAGAGGAAAGAATGTGAAAGATGCTTTAGAGATCACGTGTATTTTCACATTGTCCTTAACTCCTCTGTGCTGCTGGAGAAGAAAAAATTGCCCAGTTTGTGCAAATGCGATGAAGCAATTGCTGTAACATGGGGCACCACAGTCAGGGAGACAAGCAGTTGCACTCCAGATGAAATGGGATTGCAGTCCCATGTCCTCCAGTAACCTGTCTGTAGCTACAAGTTTTTAAAGCCAAGGACCAGGGCTTTACCACAGTCTATGACATCTCTAGAGGGGATGCCACCAGCTCCTCTGTCTCATTTCTTCCCCCATAGTTCATGCTCTCCACAGCCCTTCCCTCCCCAAGAGCAAGGCTGTAGAATGAATCTTACTAGCTACCAAAAAAATCACACAGGAAAATGAGTCTGAGAAGTGCCCAGCCATGAGAAAAGCTCTTGACAATCCCTGCACTTTACTAGAACAAAACCAGCATATTCACAAGTCATGAAATCACTGAAAATGAGGCTTCATTCAGTCCTTGGGACTGGCTGTTTATGTCCTGCATTCAGTTTTTATCTACCATGAAAAACTGTCTGGGTAAGAAGAAAGCAAGCAGATTTTTGAAGTACATAAAAAGCAAGGCCTAATTAACTGAAGAGGGAGAAGAGATTTCATTTATTTGGGTTATTTAAAACTCAGCAGTCTTTGTTAACAGCTGCTCAACTTGAACAAGTAACCTCTCTCTGAAGGAGTCTCACTGCTCCTCCTTCATCGCAGAGCTGGGAAAGTGCCCATCTGCATTCATGAGTCATCCAGACAGGCCTCCAGCAGAGGTTGCTCTGGCTAACTGGCTAAAGTGTAAGTCCCAAATTCTCTGCTTTTCTGGCCTAAGCTGCAAGTAGATGAGAAAGAGGAGGGAGGGGCTACAGAACTATTTTTTTCCCTTTCTGCTTAGGTTTAGAAAGGCTGAAGAACAGAATTAGTCTGCATGAAGGTACCAAAATGTGACTGGAAAACAAGATCCCAAAACAAAGCAATTTGTTTTACCTTATCCGAACTCACCAACATAAATATCTGCTATCTTATACTTTTCATGGATCTTTTGATAGGGGATGCTGCAAAGCTGGGAAGGCTTGCACACTCCTACAAGCCTGTGGGAGTACAAGGCACCATAAATTCAGGGACGTTCACTGCCAGGAGTCACTTCCTAAGATCATGGGACTCTCTGTTCCACGGGGTAAAATGCATGGCAAAGTGAAGGGCATAGTAGTGCCAGATCTGTTCATAATGGATGTTGCAAATGTGTAAATAATGGATTTTCAAGGTGATATTGAATGACGCTGTTACTATTTGGCAATGTTTTGTTCCATTTTGTACCTATAATAAATCCTGAAGGTAAGCCTTGGATTGTGTCCGCCTGTCACATGAGTGAATGTAATGAATGTACAATTAAATTAATTAATGAGTAAGGTGATACAGCAAGGAAGTGCTCCTCTTCATGGTAGAATGCATCTCATGAAAGCAGCAGGGTTTTCCTACTATCTTTTATGGTGTACAGAAGGAAAACAGATGACCCATGATTCTAAATCAAGGAGGAGACTCTTCCAGCTCTACCCTAATCTGTTCCACCAGGATCCATGATGGATAAGCACTCTCCAGGACAGAGGCAGGAGGCTGTTCTGCTGCAACCTCTGCCTCTCTCCTGGCCAGACTGATTCACTGTTTCTCCACACTCCAGGGAATTCCCGTTGATTTGGCTCATATCTTCACTTTTCACTTTCATTATGACTATGAGTTTTTCAAGCAGCTCTTGTCTTTTTGCTCTGTGGTTGAACAGCACCCAGAGGAAAAACCTCTGGGCAAGAGAACAGGCCAGGAAAATCCCCAAAAGGTAACCTGGGAAAATCCAGAGTTGAAAATCCAGCGTACACCTTTCTTCAAAGGGTAAGCCCTTGGAAGATTTTGGAGTTGCAGATGTGCCTGCTGAAGTCAGCCTAAAACTGCTTCTCGGTGGAGTGGGATTGGTCTCTTTTGAGCTACCAGAACGCAGCACATCTGCATCAGCTCTTCTGTGGAGACTTCAGGGATTCCCCTCCTAATTCCAAAGAAGTGAGGAGTCCCTGCAGCATGATTGATCACTATCAGAGCATGTAGAGATTTTACAACACAAACCTCCTGATTGCACAGCACTCCTGTGGATCAGGACGTGGGATCAGTCGATGTAACGTGTCCCACCTCCCTGGGCCCCAGGCCTGCCCCAAACGAGAAGTGTTTAGGTATCCATAAAAACGTGTAGCTTTCCACACAAAGCGGCAGCTGTTCCTTTAGAGGCAGCTCTCTGGGTCCGGGTCATTAAAACCAAAGCATCACACGGTAAAAAACACTGTGTGCCCGAAATACCTCTGATGTCCTGAAGAGGGAGGAAAATGCAGTTGTCTGTTCATCAGCCCAGCACCGCCCTCCTCTGCACCCCTGGCCTTTCCCGGCTTCCTCTGCAAAGGTGGAAGGGAATTTCAGTGTATTTATTCTCTCATCAGCTGATGAGCTGCCAACAGCAATGCTAATTTTCCCCTACTATAACAGGACGTTTAGGGCCCCAGCCAATGGCCAAGGAAGCTGCTGGAAAGAATTCCACTGATTTCAATGGCTGTCCAACAACACACAGCCATATATGCCGAAAATTAATCACAGATCCTCCACACTTGTTCCTCACAGGCCACAGAGCTGTCCTCTGTTACTCATCATTATTATTGTCATTACTAGATTTGAATTAATGCCTATGAGTGCAGATGGACAGAGATTTTTATTGAACACAAATTCTGTCATTTAACTAGGACTTTCTCAGAACTTAAAACAAAGTAGAATGGTTCCAGATGCTGTTCTTTTCCTTCATATCCCCACAGCTGCTGACCAGCTATGATGTCCACAGCAAAAAATGAATTCCTATAAGTGAATTGTAAAATCTGTCCAAAAATTCTATACATGCTGCAACAAGAAAAACCTTAAGCTGAACAGCAGAGACTGCCAGAGGAATGTTAACAAGTTAGCTAAAGACAAGGGTCATTAACACTTAAAAAAATTATGACTGTTCTGTAGTTTAAAGAACTGTAATTTCATCTTTTAGCTTTATAGATAATGGTGGGATTGTGGGAAATGAAATAGTTCTGTCAGCTCTGCATGTACCCCATTAACACTTTTTTTAATAAAAGGAGTTCAAAATCTATCACCACTTTGATCGCAGTTCAGTAAAGCTAATATTAGTGTTGGTTTTAACGTGGACATTTAATTGTATTTAATCACCTTCTGCAAAAATCAATTTGGCTGACATGATACTGACAGGACTGGTCAGCAGAGATAAGGAAGAGCTGTGTTCTAGCTACTCCATCCTATTACACTCACCTCAAAGTAAACAATTAATTAATGTGGCTATCCTCAGAACACCCTTGAGAGGAAGGGAAAATGCTGCTCGTTTGTTTGTTGGTTAGGTTTTTTTCAGATGAAGAACTCAAGAAACAGTAAAATTTAATGGCATCCTCAAGGTCACATAGTAAATCTCTGACAGTGCACAGAATGAATTTCTTGCTTCTAGCTGGCAACCTCATATCTAAATCTAATCTTTGCCTAAAATTAGGACATTTTTCACTAACCAATCTGATGCTGATCACAGCATGCTTTGGCAGTCAGCTCTTCTTAAACTGGTGGTTTAAACACCACTTAGTTTTCACCGCCACCTCTAAGAACATCAAATCCAACCCTTGACCCTGAACCATGTGCTTACCATGTCCCCAGGTGCCACATCCACATGCCTTGTGAACACTTCCAGGAATGGAGTTTCCACCACTTCCCTGGGTAGTCCTTTCCAATACCTGACCAACCTTTCAGCAAAGAATTTTTTCCTAATATCTAATCTAACCTTTCCCTGACACAACTTGAGGCCATTTGCTCTTGTCCTTTTGTATTGACTTTGTCTTTCAGAGTATGAACTTCATGGCAATGCTCAGTGAACTCACGATTTTCCACTCAGAGCACAAACATGAATTTCAGGCATATTTTACCATGAAGTTTGCTTGGAAAGCTCTGGGCTTGCCTCCTGGCACGCTTTGTAATTCATGCCACAACCTACATCTGCATTATTAACCATAACATTTTATATTTACAGAGCATCCTCCAGCCAGGGATCTCAGCACACTTCCTATCTATTATTGAAACCTTTCAACATGCCTGCAGAGTGAATTTGACATCATTTAGAAGATGGAAAAACTGGAACATAAGAGAGGAAAAAGGCCAAAAATTTAAAAAAAGTTATTTGACAATTTTTCTATTATTTTGCTTGGGAAAAAGAAATGTACATATATTTAAAAGTTCCCAGGTTTGACAAGAGTAATAAAGTTGTTCAGCCAACTATGACCATCATAGATGTGGCGAGAGATGACAGTGTCTGACACAGTCAACAGCAAATCCCCAAACAGCAAGGGGAATATTACATATTTTTTGTTTTATTAACACAGAGTGTACACGCAATTACCTGTGGCACATGCTTATATTTACTCTACAGAAATTCATACAAATCTGATTTTCCTAAGAGCCAATTTTCAACAAAACCTTGTCAAAGGTGACTTGTGCTAGTTCTCTGTTCTAGCCGTGCAGTATGTTTGCAGTGTTTAATTGGCCTTCAGTGGCTCCTTGCTCCTGTCAAGGATAATCCACAATTGGCTGAATTGGCAGCAGAGAAGAAATGTACCAGAATGACTTGGAAGAGGTTCCTGTTTTCAGGACAATGGAATCATTGGCAAATTCCCTTGGTATCCTTCAGCATGGGTCAGCAGCTCATTCAGGTGTAGACTGAAGGTTTGGCTGTTTTGGGTTATAAGAAAATCAATTTTCCCTGCTTTGTGCCTCAAGTTTGTGATGTGGAGTGCATTAAAGGATGGTTTATTTTGAAGGCACTCCAAGGTTTTTCAAGAAAAGACAGAAATTCTTGACTTACAAGCAAAATCAGAAATGTTTGATATGCTTTATGTCATCTAAAATATAAACCAATCTTGGTATATTCTCTAATAAGCACTCTGGTATAAGTAAAAAAAAAAAAAAAAAATCTGGCTTCAACTTTCCTGCAAACCTGCGGGGCTGCCAAACAAACTGCATACTGCAGGTAAGTTGTAGCACTGCGATTCCATGCTGCAGTTATGCCACCTACAGGCACTGATACCAACTTCACACGGGTGCCTGCCAAACTTTCTACTTTTCTACTTTCTTATTTGGTCTGCTGAGGGAACGCTCCAGTCCCTGACCTTCGACCCATAGAAACGTTTGATTCAGCTTATTAAAAATTAACGCAAAGTTAACTAACTGACCTGGCTTCTTCCCTATCACTTATGTACTATGACTGAAGCAATGTGGGTACTGAAATCGACTTTATGAAGTTATTTTTGTAACGTGTGGGGAGCGTTACAGCAAAGCCAGAACTAGCTAGAGCCTCCACTGAACCCCAGCAGCTTTGGGGTGATATACAGACAGACCTCCCAACGCCATGTATTCCTGTGCTCAAAATAACCACTGCAATATGAACAATGACAGTGTAATTACTTCAAGGGATTTTAGATAACCAGTTTGAAGAGACTCTTTTTATGCAAACAAAAAGAGTCTCATGAATGTTTTTGTGAAGGCAAGCAATGGGGATGGAAGTTTTCCTGGAGATATGTCAGCACCTCCTAAGACTTGAAAGTGTCACCCCACTGTATTGGGGTAAGGCTGTTTTCAAAGCCAGGGCAAAGGTCCTGTCCACTGTCCAGGTTCCTTCGCAGTTGGGCTCTCCTGCAGCTCGTCTGAGAATCCACTCTGGCTCTGTTCACATTCCCAGGCTGGAGATGATCACAGGCCATGGTATTGCAGCTGCCATCTCTAGTTTCCTTGGGGCTTAATTTCCTGAGAATTAAGTCAGAACACGCACAAGGTAATTAAAAGATGTTCTCTCATCCCTCTTTCCTCACCCCAAGGGAAATTTTAGAGTATACACTATTTACCAGCTGCAAAACAGTCTGTTGTTCAATACTTGCTTCCACTTTAAAGGTCTTTCAGTATTTAAAAGGGAACTGTGAGAAAGATGGGGACAAATATTTTAGCAAGGCCTGTAGCGATAGGACAAGAGGTGATGGTTTGAAATTAAGAGAGTTGATTTATATTAGATATAAGGAAGAACTTTTTACAATGAGAGTGGTGAAACAAAGGCACAGGTTGCCCAGTGGTGGTGGATGCCCCATCCATGGAAACATTCAGGGCCAAGCTGGACAGGGCTCTGAGCAATCTGATGTAGTTCAAGTTGTCCCTGCCCATTGCAGGACTGGGTGGCATTTAAGGGTGTTGGACTGGGTGACATTTAAGGTCCCTTCCAACCCAAACTATTTTGTGATTCTACAAATAGCTCAGCTGAGGTTACTGCCTTTTTGTCTGTGATTTTCCTATGTTCAGCTGGTTACAGACAGTGCCAGGGAGAACAATTTTGCATTCAAACCTCTCGGGCTGCTGAGAGGTCTGATACTGATGGATCTTGGGCTAGCTCCATTGTTCTGTTCTAACAGTTGGTCTGACAGAGACTGCTCTGGTTTTTGGATGGCTGAGAGACATGCCATGGACTGGGAGACAAGGGGCAGCTCTGGTGCTGTGAAGGTTTGTGCCACTGCTTTGTCAGATGGGAAACAATACTAAGGGGTTTTAACAGAGTACCTGGCTAAATCTGAGGTGAGTTTAATGAAGGGGCAGTTGTTTGTTGTATGTAGGTGCCTGGAGATGTGCAGGACTCCAGTCAGACCAGGGCTGGACATTTCTCCTTCTCCTGACCCAGAAGGACAGCTCTCACAGCGGTGTGAATTAATTTCATCCTGAACCCAGACTGCTGCTTCCACTTTTATTTATCAGTGAGTTGTTTGTCCCACCTCTCAGCTCACTCAAGTTCAGTGCAGCCTCTGAGCTTCCCATTAGCTAAGAATGCTTCCCAAAAGAAGGACACAGACAAGGAGTTTTCACTGCTCCGCAAACACTATTTGCCACCCGCCACCCTCCCCAAAAAGTATTTCTTGCCTGCGTCCACTCAAGTTTACTTACACCAGGAAGGAACATTAACTGCTTTAGTTAAGATAAGCAGAACTTAGACTCTGTGTTCACATGGACATGTCCATGGCACAGAAAACAACTGTAGATGTGCTCGGCTGTGTAGGAGATATCACCAGTGTGGCCACAAGCACTTTTTAATGCACTGATTACATGTACTGGTTTAGGTTCTAAATACCAGTACATTGCCACAAGTGGTGTGACTGGTTATAGGATTTGGGGGAAAGCATGGGAAAAATATTCTTGGTTTCTGTACTATTGACTTTTGTTCTCCTTTATTCTCCTGCCCTCAGTGTCTCTTTCCAGACTCCCCTCATCTTTTCTTTTGCCAAAAGCATCACTTTTATCACTCCTTTCTTCTACAATACCTTTGTCCAGTCCCCACAGGTCTCTCATGCTCACCTCTACCCTTTTTCTCTTTTCATTCTTCCATTTACAAGAGGAGGCAGAAAAGAACTACAACTCAGACAGATTTCCAAGGTGTTGTTTCCAGCTGTATAAGCTTTGCCTTTATAAACACTGCCATGATCTCCTGAGTGCGGACTGCTGGCATCTGAGCTCCAGCCTTTGGTGAGAACTCAGCAAGCTCAGATAGCCAAAGGAAGACTGTTCTGTGACTTAAGAAGCCCAGAATCCATTTTGAGACACAAAATCCCTTTGCAACTCTGGCTAACTCCTTTCATCTCTATATGATCTTAATTCGTTGCTTTAACTTTCGACATACATAAAGGAGGATAAGGGCAATCTTTGCTTGGGAACACGCAGTGAGATGGTCCAGGAGGGCATTCAGACTCCCCAGGGCAATGAGATGCAAAGGAGCACCCAAACCTGCACAAGCGCTGTCACCCGTACAGTGTGAAGCTGCAAACATTATGTGACCTGCTCTGTTATCTTTGCAGTGCCCATTACAGGGACACATGGAATCTGAGGAGCCCTCAGCACGGCAGTTCTGGCTGGGATGAAGTGAGCTCTCTGTGAATGATGCTGATTTCTCCAGGATTGGTAATAGAAATAATTTCCTTTCTCCACCCCCCTACCCACTCCGCTTCTCCTGCGGTACTGAGGATGGATTGTTCAGCTCGACCTGCAGCACTGGATATAGAAATATTTCTGTAATACAGAAAGGCTGGACATTAGGAGCAATTTCTTCACCGAATGCGATGTCCAGGGATGTTGGTGGAGTTCCATCCCTGGAGGTGTTTAAGGACAGACGGGACATGGCACTCCGTGCCCTGGTCTGGGTGCTTGGTCATAGGCTGGACTCGATGATCTCAGAGGCCTTTTCCAGCCTAATTGATCCTGTGATTTACACTGTCTCCATGCGCTTCATTGCCTGCAATTAAACCACGCAAGGCACCACGGACACAAAGCACGCACGCTGCAGCACGAAACAGCTGCTGCTTTCTCCACTTTCGCCTCTGTTTGCTGTTGCCATGTCCCTGGTGTGTCCCCTTTCGCCTCTGTTTGCTGTTGCCATATCCCTGGTGTGTCCCCTTTCGCCGCTGTTCCCCGCCGGGTGTGCCGGGCAGACCAATCCCCTCACGCCCCCCCCGCGCCGCTTCCCGCCAAAACCCGCGCCCCGCGCGCGGAGTCTGCCCCGCGTTGCTATGCGCGATGACGCGCCTCTCTCCGCTTTCCCCATTGGCTGCGCCGGCTGCGGCGGGGGGCGGTGCGGCGCGGGATTGGCTGGGGGCGGGGGGGTCCGCGCGGTGCACGCCGGGGCCGATGGCGGCCATCGGGGTCCACCTGGGAGCCACCTGTGCGTGCGCGGCCGTGTACAAGGTGAGGGAGGGCCGGGGGGCTGAGGGGCTCTGCGGGCGTCCCTGCGGGCGTCCCTGCGGGGCCGGAGGGCCGGGCATACCGCTCCCAGCTGCCTCCTTGGCGGTGCGCGGCTCACGGCCGTGCCTCTCTCTGTATCTCCCCTCAGGATGGCCGCGCCGACGTGGTCGCCAACGACGCCGGGGACAGGGTCACCCCCGCGGTGGTGGCGTTCTCGGAGAGCGAGGAGGTGAGGCTGCCCCTCCGGGGCGGGGAGGAGGGAGGGGAGGTCTGCCTTCTGCCTGCTGCTCACTTATTTATTTGGTTTTTTTCTTTATTTTTTTATCCAGGTGGTTGGCTTAGCTGCAAAGCAAAGTAGGATAAGAAATATTTCTAACACCGTCATTAAAGTAAAGCAGATCCTTGGCCGAAGGTAAGAAAGGTGTGGGGAGAAGTTGAGTTTTCTCCATTAAAATCTGGTCAGTAAAACTTCTAAGCACAGATGCTGAAGGCGTTTTAATGTATTATGATAGTAGTTGAGTTAACAGGAGGATGTGTCATCTCTGAAAAAGACGTCCTGTTGTCATAAAATCAGAATGGTTTGGGTTGGAAGGGACCTTACAGATCATCTTGTTTCCCCCCCCCGTCATGTGGGCACATTTAAGGCACACCTTGCACTACACCAGGTTGCTGTTAGAAACGTCTTAGCCTAACTTTATTCCAGGAGCAAAGAGATATATAGTATTTTAGGTGTGAATTTGTCTTCAAAAATAAAGTTGTGAAATTTAGTAACGAGTTGCATATATGCTTTTTCATATATACTTAAATTTCTTAACTAGAATGTCTAGTTATCTGGGTTGTTTCCCAGTGTGTAAAATCTACTGTGGTTTTGTTTGCATGAAACTTTGTATTGCTTTTATTGCAACAGTGAAACACCTTGGTGTAATGTCCGATGTGGTTCCTCAGTTAGTGGAGCTGTGATGGTTTGCGCTGGCAGTTACAGAGACTAGAACAAAACTTGTGTTGTGCTAGTGGGTTGTTGGGTTAGATCTGACACCAGACATGTAACAGAACTTTTTAGTGGTGACGCAGCTGTGTGTTACAGTCCATTCATTGAAAGGAGCTGACAGGATGCTGTCCATTCTGTTGTATTCCTCAACACTTTTCAGATCATAACTTCATTGAAAATTTTTATAATGGTCATTGGGGATAGCAGGTTAAAACAATGTTTTGGGTTTTGTTTTCCCCTTTACCTAACTAGTAAGTATTTTTTCAAACATTAGTTATGCAAAAGGGATTGAAAGTCAGAACTGTTGGTTTTTCTTCTACTGTATAAATGTATCTGTAGAGTGGAAACAGGAATTTTGGTTCAAGTATAGTTTGATATGTTGCAGATGTTATAAGGAATATCAGTAAAATGAATTTGTGCAATTACCCTTGAACAAATTATTTATTTTGTTATTTTGAATTTGTCTGTACAGAGCTGGTGACCCACAGGCAGAGAAATACATTGCAGAAAGCAAATGCTCTGTGAGTATGATCTAGGATTTTTGCTGTTCCCAGAGTAACTTAAATAACTTTGTTTTTCTTCTTGTCATTGTTTGTGCCACCCATGTCCGTGTTCTTTAGGGATCTGCATTCATTATATGATGTCCATTTGCTGCTGTGTTCCTTTTTTTATCAAGTAGATAACTGTGTTCTGAGATCTGCCAGCATAACATGGTCCTACAGAACAATTTTTATCTCTCTCTTGGCCATTCTCTAAAGGGATGAATCTTAATATATTTGAGTAGTAGCATTGTGGGTTTTCTTTGTGGTAAAGGTGCTCAGGTTACAACACCTTGTGATAAAAATGGTTAACCAGTTGATTTAATCTCAGTATTTAATTTGCATAATGCTTGGCTTGTTACTAGAAAATTTTGCAAAACAAGAAAAAAGTTATCCTGGAAAATACATTCATAAAGAAGGAGCAAGTTTTTCCCTGGGTTTTGGCTTTTCATATTGTTGTGCTTTTATAAATAGCTGGGCTTTTTCTTATGGAGTATAATCAGGCAAGTGCTTTTGTTCTAAACATTGCTTTTGTGCTAAGGAAAACTTAATAGAAAAAGGAAGTCTGGAGTCTTTAAGTCCTTGAATGTCACTGTTGTGTATGTCAGATGATCCAAGTCTTTTTGTAATCTTTGATAAGCATCTTTAAACCATTTATTTCTTTATGGTAGAGTGTTAATGCAGAAGGTTCTTACACAGTCCAGTTCTTTTTACTTTGAACAGAAACCAAATTAAATACTACTTTTTGTTATTAACCATGTTATATATCTAACAAAGGCATGTTGGTTTTGCTTCCAGATAATTGAGAAGAATGGAAAGCTTCAATATGAAATAGATAATAAACTTATTAGCCCAGAAGATGTGGCAAAACTAATCTTCAGTAAAATGAAAGGTATATAATAATTGAAATCATAACATGTTTTAGCTTTTTAAGCTGTCCTTGTATTTTTAAGATGTGGTATATTGTTTTCTTTGCTTTTAATCAACATGTTCTGCCTGTGTTTATAAACAGAGACTGCTCAGTCTGCATTGGGTTCAGATGTAAATGACGTTGTTGTCACTGTACCATTTGATTTTGGAGAGAATCAGAAAAATGCCCTTGGGTAAGAGGATTAAGATTTTTCTGTTACTTAATATGCCTAAAGCAGGCAGGCTGGAAGATCAGCAGTGGGAATTCTGCTGGACTTCAGCTTGCAACTCTCAAGATATTGGGATGTTATTTGCATTGGGAAGATATTGAAGCAGGAAATTATATCCTGACTTGAGGAACTTTTCATGGAACTCACTGATGTAACCAAAAGAACATTCTGAATCATTCAGAATGAGAGGGAATTTTGGTATCAAGGACAGAACATCATTTCAGATCAGGATCTTCAGTGTCCCCTTTGAAATGCAAATTAGTTTCTCACCCTTTTCCTTAAATTCCCCTCCCTTCCCTTTATACTCACCAGACCAAGTGGTGTTACATGAGTTGCTGAGGACTGGTTTGTCAGAGTGCAGATATGGAACACACACACACCAGTATGCTACTTGGAAATTCTGTTTGGAAACACTTCTGCTGTAAAAACTCCTCTATATGAAAACATCAGTATGCTTAAAGCTGAGCATAATTGGCAGCATCTTCTTCTGCTTTCTGGTATGGAGAAGCCCTTGTCTTTAACTGTCAGGAAATATGTAAAGTACACCTAAAACTTGGTCATAAAACAGGAGTAGTTATAATGAAGCATCCTATTGCTTGGGTATAAAAGTTTAAAAATAATTTCAAAGTGGAAGCAACAAGTTGCAGGGTAGTGGCAGGGTTACTGAAATTTCAAGAAAGCACATGAAGAAAGTGTTACAAGTGAGGAGTAACTTGATTTTGAAGTAAAATGGTTTTTTTGAGCATGTTACCTATGGAAGTAATGTATCAAGAACTTTTAATACCACACCTGAAGATAAGTTACCAAGTTTAATTGAGGATGGGGGTTTTAATCTTTTAATTGAACAGGGTTTTGCAGTTCCTATGGGTTATGTAGACTGATACATGAGTTTTCTTGGACAATGAGCACACAGCAGATCCAGCTACCTGAAGAACAAAATAGCAACAGAACTTCCCAGTACCTTCCTTTTCCAGGCACTTAGCTTTGCTAATACCACACTGTAACCAAGTTCTGAGTT
The DNA here is from genome assembly GCA_035583155.1 of Acropternis orthonyx. Taxonomy (NCBI): domain Eukaryota; kingdom Metazoa; phylum Chordata; class Aves; order Passeriformes; family Rhinocryptidae; genus Acropternis; species Acropternis orthonyx. Next base: position 6,492,667 of record JAWWEU010000040.1, read on the forward strand.
GGTGGCACGTGTAGTTCAGATGAAATGTTAATAGTGTGTGCCTATAGTGAAACCACTAAAGGAAAATGAAATGCTGTTGTGCCTTATTGCAGGGAAGCAGCTGCAGCTGCTGGGTTTAATGTTATGAGATTAATCCATGAACCATCTGCAGCCCTCCTCGCTTATGGAATTGGCCAAGATTCACCAACTGGGAAAAGGTAAAATTCTGATTTTACTTGTTGAGTTTAAGCTGCTGTACTTAAGTCCTGAGAAATCTTAAATGAGGTGATGCTGTGTTGCCTTAGCAGTCAATAAAAAATTAATGATTTGAGGCTTGTTTTTCTTTTTTTCTCTCAATAAGACCAATAATCATTTAGAAGTTGTAATTCCAAAGTGTTTTGGTTCACTTTCTCTTGGTCTTTATAGTTCTAGCATTGTTTAGAGATTTGCCGCACATTCTGACTTTCTGTTCAATGAACTGATTGGCTTGGATTAAAATGCAACCTTTTTGAACGTATTTTAATGTAGCTGTTTTTTAATTGTGGCAGATGGGATCATTTGACATATGCTGGAACAACTAAAGCATAGTTCTTAGGTTCTCTGTGTGCATTTGGTGGGGGTTTGTTGGTTGGCTTTTTTCTTGGTTGGTGGTTTTTTACCCTTCTCATGTACTTGCCTGTAATATTGAATGTTAGTTCTCAGTTGTGTTGAAGGAAAAACCTTGGCTACTCTCACTGTATGAAACAGACTGTTTCTTCTTCAGGGAATATTGTCAAGCAGTCAAATACATTAAACACAAACACCTCAAATCAGATTCTCTTGACAAAACTGGTTAAAATCTGCAGTACGCTATTTGGTGTAATCTTTATAGACATGTGTCAAAATTACCATAATTTTTAATGATTTATTAATGGTACTTTTAATATTTTTTTTTTTTTAACATTGCAGCAACGTGTTGGTTTATAAACTTGGTGGAACATCACTTTCTATCACAGTCATAGAAGTAAACAGCGGAATATATCGTGTGCTTGCTACAAACACAGATGATAGCATTGGTGGAGTTTGCTTCACAGAAGCTCTGGCACAACACTTAGCTTCTGAATTTCAGCGGTAAGTTTCAAATTCCAAGCATGTTGCTGTTAGGACAGAAACTTCATTATCTGGTGCTTGATTAAAAAAAAAATCTAGCAAACTGTCTGTGAGTGAAATGGTTCAAATAAAGATATTAAAGGAACAGTTAGTTGTTGGGGGCCAAGGAGGAAGACTGGAAAGTTCTTGGGTTTGTGTGGGTATTGCCTGAAGTTGGTGTTGAACTACAGGGGCTCAGCTATCAACTCTGCTGTTTCAGGGATGTGTATGACTAGAGGCTGCCTCCATACTTTCAGTCACAAGCTTTTGGGTTGTCAGGGAACTGACCTGTGTGGTTTTGTTTGGTTTTCTTGGTGCGGAAGACTGCGAAGGGGCTTGGGTTATCAGGCTGAACTCTGTATGGCATGTCATCCTGTGATGAACAAATACAGTACCACTAGCTCAGTGGTCTTGACCTGGTCAGTTGCATACTGTCACAAAAAGACTCTTTGGCTAAAACATACTATTTTGTTGATGTGACTAATGTTCACTGTTCTGTTTATTCTTAATCTGTGGTTAAAAACTGGTAACTTGTGGACCTTGTCTTGCTGGTCCTTGCAGTCATTTATGGAATTTGTTCAGCTGAGAAATTGTGCAGAAAGATTTTAATCTGTATAATAAACACTAATGCCCGAGTTCAGGGTACCTCCTCACAGTAGTCTCTAGCTGAAATTGAAATAAATACTTTTTCTTTGCAAGTCTTCAGTAGTGGCATTGTAGTTAATCAAATGTCTAGAGAAAAACAGTTTAACAGCTTTAAACTGTTTTTCCTTTCAGAAAATTAGTGTTATCAGTCAAATTCCTGCCTTTCTAAACTGGTATCTTTGGGGTTTTTTTTTAAATACAGGTCTTGTAAACATGATATTAGAGGAAATCCCAGAGCCATGATGAAGTTAATGAACAGCGCTGATATTGCAAAACACTCTTTATCAACCCTGGGAAGTGCAAACTGTTTTGTAGATTCGTTGTATGATGGATTGGATTTTGATTGTAATGTGTCCAGGTAAGACAAGTCTTGAAGCTACTGTCTTTGTATCAAGCTATTCCTGAAATCTTTGCAGGTGATATTTAGGATATTGAACAAGCTTTGATTTCTGGTGGCATTTATTTCAGAAACAGAAGAAAGACAGAAGGCCAACTTGCTTTGTTTCATGTTGTTGGCTCTATTATGCTGCAATCTGTAGTAGTTATGGCAGTAACACTAACAGTGTTGCCCTCATGGTTTGAAAATAAAGTGAAAAAAGGCACAAGGAGACCCAATCTCTGGAGTATGGTTGTTGATGAAAGGAGGGGAATAGATCCTGTAATGAATCAAGGGGGCTGTTTCTTCCCCCATATTTTTTTTTTTTGTAGTTGTATTTTCCTTAAAAAAACAAAGAAAACTTATGGACTCTTCATATAAATGAGCTACAAAATGATAGGAATCATGGAAATCTTAATGTTGCCTCAGTGACAGCTGGAGTGGAAAGATATTTTCTGTCTGTTCATTTATACTGCTGTGTCCTACCCTTAAGTCTCTTCTCCCTTGGGGTGATTCTTAGTCAGATGTTTAGCTCACTTTGATTGCTCTTCCACACAGCAGCAGCTTTAGCAAAATGAAACAGGCTTTTCCGTTCCAGAACTGTGCATCCACTGATGCAGCAGTTGGAGCTGCAAGTAAGGCACAACATGTTTTCAAGCTTGCGAAGAAATACTGTATAACTTGATTTGGCTCCCTTTTGGATAAGGTTGCTAATTCTGCAGACTTTGACCTGCTGTGTTCATACGGAGAAACAACTTCCTCTTCAGTCTTGAAAGAGACAAAAGCAAGCACAAGTTTGTTTTTTAAGTTGCTTAACCTATTCCCTGTGTCCTAATCAGGACACAGTTTGATATGCCTCTGAAAATTCAAATTTGAGTCTTTTTATCCATTTTAAAGATGATGAAGCAGTTCCAGGATGTTTGTTTCTTTATTTTTTCACATATGAGTCAAGACAACAATACTGATTTTTCTCTAGAGTACACTGAAGAAGAATGAATGTGCATTCTGTGTAGGTGTTAATGATGGAATTAATAGCACAGATACTTCCACAACAACCAAATCACTTTGAGATTAATAGTTGGAAAAGAAGATATTTTTTAAAATCCCTAAATACCAGGTATAGCTAGAGAACCAAAGTATATTCTAAAATTGATCATTCTTCCATTTGTGGTATCTGTCTCTCTGGATGAGATGACCTTTCTTCATTGTATTTATTTTTTTCTCTTCTAGGGCGAGGTTTGAACTTATCTGTTCTTCACTTTTTAGTAAATGTGTAGAAGCCATTAAAAACCTCTTGCAGCAAGTTGGGTTTACAGCAGATGATATTAATAAGGTAATAATAGTGTGCTTAACTCCCCAAGAACAATATTTACGGCACCTGTGTTCCTTGCAGACAGATTATTTTATGATATGTTTAATAATTTTTGACTGGGATCCAACAAAGTCTTATCAACTCAAGATCTTTAGAATTCCTTTATTTTTATTTCAGTTGCTTGAATGTAAGTATAAGGTAGAGTCAGATACAGTGATGTGTTTTTACTGTTGCAAATTTAGTAAGTGGAGAGGATTTGTCTCCATTTTGTGTATTTGTGCAACTCTTGGTAGAGTTGAGGGAGTGTCTTCATGTACAGACTTTCTTCTGCCTTCACTAAGTTCTGGGTGGGGTTTTCTGACACTTCTGAAGAAAGTGCAAGTTTTGAGTTAGAGCTGATAAATAAATAGCTTAGTGTCTGCTTGGTGCCTGTGCATTTGATACCAAACTATAGTGTGAGGGCTTTAATCCCACAGGTGGTGAGCAAAGTAGCAAACATGACCAGGTTAATTCAAATACCTCTCACCTTGGTGTAAGAGAGTAACTTCATCTCAACCCCTGTATGCCTGTGTGTGCAAGTGGTGCTGCATTTATTGCAGGTGGAATTGGTGCTTCCAATTCTGCAGCTAAAGCTGGATGGTGCTTTTAATGACACTTGATGCTATTTCAGACTCTTAAATTTGTGTTTGCTGTGTCACATCTCTTCCTGGTGGATAATGAAGTATCCCAAGTTCCCTGTTCAGAGAACAGCTTTTCTAGGGACAGTATTAGGTATTAGAACCTTTTAGGTTCTCAGGCCTTAATGCTTTGGGGAAGAAACACTTTAAATGTGAAAATAAGTTAACCTTATTTACAACTCTTTCATTATGTTTTACATGAGGCAAAGTAGGAATTAGCTTTGTTTCCAAATCTGGTTGATTTCAACAAAGTCACTGTGTAGTAAGACTTGGACTTGTGGACAAAACCTGACTTGCTCCTTCCTTCAGGTGTGTGATGGAAGGGTGAGTGGCAAGCAGCACAAGATACAACATGAGGAAATTTTAGATTCCAAGAAAGGAATTTGTAGTGTGAGGAAAATCGAATGCACAGAGTCTGGAACATATGTTATGAGGATAAGGTCCTGAGCAGGTTGTAACTGTACCTGTTTTGGGCAGGAGGTTGGACTAGATCATCTCTGGAAGTCTCTTCCAACCTGATGTTATTTTTGTGGTGAATTTCTCAATTTCTAAAACGTTATCTTTATCTGGCTGATTCTTGCTATAAGAAACACTTTTTCAAGACACCATTATTTCTTTAATTTCAAATCCAGAAGTACCAGAAGTCAACCAAAGATTACATTGGGTTTTGTTTTAACAACTACAGATAATAGAATACCTTGGAGCAGTTTGTGTTTCTGTATTGCAGGTTGTGACCTGTGTTTTATTTGATCAAATAAAGACTGGAAATCTTTATGGCATCTTTTCCAGGTAGTTCTCTGTGGTGGGTCTGCTCGAATCCCAAAGCTACAGCAGCTGATCAAAGACATTTTCCCAACTGTGGAGTTACTGAATTCAATTCCTCCAGATGAAGTTACTCCCATTGGTGCAGCCATAGAGGCAGGAATTCTGCTAGGAAAAGAAAATACCCTGTTGGAAGAAGAAGCACTTATTGAGTGTTCTGCCAAAGATATTCTTCTGAAGGTGAGGCTAAAATTAGAGTATTAGAAAACTTTACTGCTGCAGTGAATATGTAGCACTAATTATCCATGATTGTTGTTAGAGAAACGATTGTTTTATTATTACCTTTTACAGATTTAGCTATAGATAGCAGTATGTGGTAACTTAGGTTTATTGACAAAAAATTGGCATGAAAACCTGCATGATTTTAAGGAGAGATGGATTATGTTTTTCTTATATTGTAATAGCTGGACTTCTTATTTATAGCAATGTCAATATTATTTTTTTACTTGCTGTGATGGTAAATGTGACAGAGGGAATGAATCTTGCATTTCTTTTCTTGTGGAGCATTGTTATAATGCTTCCAGCTCAGTGAAGCACTTAGAGAAAGGCATGAACTCTTCTTTTCTTTTTAAAGGGAGTAGACGAGTCAGGGGCTGACAAATTCACAGTGCTATTTCCATCAGGGACACCACTGCCAGCTCGAAGGCAGCACACCCTGCATGCTCCTGGAAACATTTCTTCTGTGTGCCTTGAACTGTATGAGTCGTTGGGGAAAGGTCCCATGAATGAAGAAGATAAATTTGCACAGGTGAGCATGTACACACTTGTGTGCACTTTTAATAGCAGCCACTGGAAAATCAGTTGGATCTGAAAAAAAAAAGGAAACCAATCCCACCACTACCAAAACTTGTTAGAAAATTAGTATCTCTCTGGCATCAGTCTTCAATCATTCTTCTGTACATGCTAAGTATTGAAGCACTTTGTAAAGAAACTGAAGTTTCCCTTTCGAATTTCTCTGTGGCTGTCAGGGCTTGATGTTTGGCACTACTGCAATAAGCTCACCTGGGATGAGAGATTCCAGACATTCCAGCAGCACACAGATCTCCAACATTGTAAAAATAAAACTGCTGGACATATTGAAGTAGTTAGTGTGTGTACTGTTGATTACTTCTTGATCTTCCTAGATTGGACAGGATCTTAGTATTAAATATTAAATTTGATTTTTCACAGTTGTAAGATAGTATGTTTATATCAAGTGGGAATTTAAAGTTATTACTCAGGAGTCAATCTACAGAGAGCACGCTCCTTGTTTAAAACAGTGATGATGTGCTTTCCTTGGAAAACATCAGGGAAGGGGCAGATGTGTCTGAAACTGGTGGAATATTTGAGAAGATTGTTATACCACCTTAGCCCTGCCCAAATAACTTTAAGAATATAGGGAAAGGCTGTTACCTAATAATTACAGAACAGATCCTAAGTAAAGGAAGATGCTCAGCTCTTACTGTGTCTGTGGCAGTGGTAGGTATACCAGCTATCTCGGTGATAGATCCTGAAACAAAACCACAGAAACAACAGTGAAAATAGCTAAAAATACATAAATTTGAACTACAGATGAAGGAAGTCCACTAGGACATGCTTTGATTTGGAATTGCTAGTACAAGTTGCTAAACAGAATGAATTGCACCTCTTAGCTGTTGTGTCACTTCCATTAAACTGCTGTGCAAGGATTTGGAGGACTTGATAATAATCTTATTTTTCTCTTACAGATTGTACTCCAGGATTTAGATAAAAAGGAGGACGGCCTACATGATATACTGACTGTTCTCACTATGAAAAGGTACCCAAAACAGTCATTGTTCTGCTGTTTACCTTGCTGTGTCTTGCTTATGACAAGCAGTCTTTGCCCCTGTTACAGAATGTTTAATTTTGCTTTGCGAAATTTCAGCATTTCATTGCTTACAGGGCTGTACAGTCCTGGCAGGGGTAAACTGTAGGGATGTGGGTTTTCTGTAGTACCTTCAGTGCTTTCATTGTTTCATTTCTAAAGAAATAAAGCTTAATACAATTGTATAGGTTATTTTTAGCAACTTCTGAACTGTTGATCAGTTTAACCATGTGTGAGAGCAGTTAGGATCTCAAATTTCCTGTGGAAGGAGGTTTGGTAGTTCTGCTGAATGCCCATGCTCTTGGGAAAAACAGGGATATTTTGTCTTTTTTTTAGTTATTAAAGAATTCATGAAGGATTGCAGCATTTACAGTGAAAACCTGTGGCTCTGTCCCTTTCAGAGGTAGCTTTGTTAAGTAGAGAAACAGTGCCACAGGAAATCAGGCTTGATAAATGTATTTTTTACAGAATTATCTGATGGGGTTTTTTTGAAAGTCTGAAATGTTTTATGGCAGGATGGGAAATATGGATGGCATGATATTGAAGAAATTTCTCTGACTTCCTTAGAACTTAATAGGAGTGCTTTGGGCTCATTTCAAACAGTCTAAATGGTTTATAAAGATATCAGAAGGTGGAATTCTGAGTAGTCAAAGCATATTTGTCTTCTCAGGGCTGCTCTGAAGTTCATATTGCTTTTCTAAATAATACACAAGTTGTCTAGATGCTGCTATAAAAATACATCCCTACTTGCTATTTGAATTCAAAACACTTCATTTTCTTATGATGGCTGTCAAGTATATTAATGCCTGTTAATAGACCACCTGAAATACCTTGTTTGCCATACAGAGATTTGCACCTAGCACTGCTAAGGAAAGTGTCTTGGGGATTATAGAGGCAACTTTGTCATGCAGAAGAATGGCATTATTTTAAAGGAGGTTTAAGTAATATTCAGGTGAAAAAGGGAAAGTTCAGTAGAAAACATCTATTTCTATCTGAATATTTTGTGTGACTGTATGTCTAGCTGAAGTAGGATTCAATATTGTCTCAATTCTTGGATTTTCAAAATTTAAGTTTTCCTTGTTGAAGAATATCCTTGGAATTTAAAGACTTCTTACACTTTTTAAAAGTAAAGGTCTCATGCTTTGAAAAGATATTCCTATTAGTCTGTTGCTGTTACTCAGTTCTCACAATGAATATTTTGAGTAATGTTACTGCATATTCTGTTTACAAACCTGTACTAAATAAACTCAATTACAGAATTTAAACACATTCCTGGATCTGTTCCAGCATATATAGAGAAGATAGATGCTTTAAAGGCAAGAAGTGCATATCTAAACACTCACTAAACTAAACTTAATTTCATAAACCAATTTAATCTGTGTTGAAGCATTTTCTTCCCTGGATATTTTGATGCTGATCTTTCTTCCTTTCATCTGTGTGAAGCCTACTGTTTATCCTCCCTGGAGCATGCAGTAGCATCCTGAATGTTGTGTTGAGTCCTAAACATATCCATCTTTTTTATCTAGGGATGGCTCCTTGCATGTTACCTGCACGGATCAAGATACCGGAAAGTGTGAAATCATCACTGTTGAAGTGGCATCATAGTCTGTTTTGAAAGGCAATATTTTTTCTAAGTTGGTTTTTTGTCTCTTACTGGCTTTTCTGCCAAAGCAGTGACTCTCTGGGATGTCTTTGAAGATTCTGAGAGGACTGTAATAAACTCAAGTAAAATGTTAATTTGCCACCAAGTCTGTGTGGAGTGGGAAGTGTGGTGCAAAATGTTAATCAAGACATGCAGGCAGCAGATCATTGAATTATCAGCACTTGATTTAAAAGATACAAAGCACAAATGCTTGTGCCTGTGGTTCAGCAACAAGCATATCACACAGTCTCAAGATTTTTCCTTTCAGGTACTTTTCAGGTCCTGTACCCATTCAGCCAGTATACCTGTGGCTTCAGAAAGAGCTGCACTGGCGAAAATCCACTCTCTGGTAACCGTACCAAGTTTTACTGAAATTCTATGAGGTCTTGTTGTTGCCCAAAACCATGAAGGTGGTACCCATTTGTGCTGGCCTATTCAGCAGGTTTGGTTGGGGTTTTTGGAGATACTGTAAAATGGTTTTGTGGTATTACCTGAAAAATGTGTGTAAGAGTTAAATGTGCTTATTTATGTGTTATTAAAAAACATCTTTTTTTATGCGGATCTGGCATTCTCCATTCCGCGTGGCACTGTTCTAACCTGGATGCCCTATATTTGGGTATAAGCTTGCAGGACTTTTCAGTAAGGAGATGGAGCTGGCACGTGTAGTTATGGGATTTGAGGGTCTCAGCCTAATGTGCAGTTAAGGGGCAGCAGTTCAGCACTGACAGCCAGGTGTTGTAAAACACTAAAAATGTCACAGTAGAGCCTCAAAATCAGATATAGAAACTAGAGCAAGGGCTACCTGTCTGTATTTGAAGAGACCTGTGTTCAATTACCTGTTTTTTAATACAGGCTTCCCAAATTGTCTTGTATTTCAATAGCCTTCCTACCTCACAAAAGCAATAGATACTGTGTAGCCTAACACCCTATATAAAGGGCAAAGTTAGGCCTCCCTTATCCCTGGCTCTTTGATCTTGGAAAAATAAGTAAGTAGTTCATAGAATCATAGGATATCCTGAGTTTGAAGGGATCCACAAGGATCGTCATTCCAACTCTTGGCTCTGCCCAGGATAACACCAAAACTCACTCCACATGTCTGAAAGTCTTGTCTAAACATTCTCTGAACTCAGACAGGCTTGGTGCTGTGACCACCTTCCTGGGGAGCCTGTTCAGTGCCCAGCCACCCTCTGGGGGAAGAACCTTTTGCTAATATCCAGCCTAGACTTCCCCGTGCCACAGCTCATGGTGTTCCCTTGGATCCTGTCGCTGGTCCCCAGCGGGATCGGTGCCTGCCCTTGTGCTTCCTTTGTGAGGAAGGCACAGGTGACGAGGTCTCCCCTCAGACTTTTCAGACGGAACACACCACGTGCCCTCAGCTCTTCCTACGGCTTCCTCTCCAGGCCCTTCATCTTTGTTGCCCATGTTTGGATGCTCTCTAATAGCTTAAAAAAACAGCTGAACTCCAAAGAGACCACATCAGCTGGCTTCCCCTGGTACCTAGGTGCGTTTCCTCCTTGCAAAAGCAAATTCAGATTGTATGGCAAGACTTTCCCCTCACGAAGCTGTGCTAGCTGTGACCAATGACTGTGTTGTCCTGCCAGTGTTTTGTAATACCTCCCAGCGTAAGCTCTGTAATTTTACCCTTGAAGTGAGACTTGACAGGCCTCTTCCTGACCAGCTCCTCTGTGAAAACTTCTGAAAGCGATCTTGGAAAACCCAGAGTCTGGGAATGTGGGGGCTGTGGAGTTCCACAGCCTTATAAATAGCCGGGACGAGAGACCGAGGCAGTAACTCGTGTCAGATGCATTCCCAGGGTGGTTGGTTGTGTGCAGCAGTGTTGCGTTTGGGGTGAGCTTGAAACCTCCTCTCTGCCTGCCTGGCAGGAGGGGGGACCCGGGTGGGGTCTCTGCTCCCAAACACCCAGCACGGGGAGAGGGAATGGCCTCGGCCTGCACCGGGGAAGGTTTAAGTTGCACATCAGAAAGAATTTCTTCACCGACAGACACTGGAATGGGCTGGGCAGGGCGGTGTGGAGTCACCATCCCTGTAGGTGTTCGGGGGAAAGCCGGACGTGGCACTGGGCCCTGGGTTGGGTGGCGCGGCGGTGCTCGGTCAGGAGGTTGGATTGGGAGGTCTTTTCCAACCTAACGGATTCTGTGAAAGCTACAGTAAAGAGGAAGCGCCTCGTGCGAGGAGGGCGGTGCGATGCAGGCGTAACTTTTTTGTGTGAGGGGCCCGGGGCTAGCTCTGACTCCGCCTGGCTCCCTCTGAGCCCCTCACGGACTAAGGCGGGGGGAGGGGGCCGGGGGAGCGGCTCCCGCGCGCGCCGGGCCCGCGCTCTGCGCCCCGCCCCCTTCCGGCGGGGCGCGGGCCCAGCGCGGCCGCCCCCAAGATGGAGGACTGGCGAGGAGGTGAGGGGGGAGCGCGGCGGGGACGGGCCCGCCCGCGGCTCTTCGGGGGCAACTCGGGACGGGCCGGGTCGGGCGGGACAGGCTCCTGCTCGCTCCTTGCCCTGGGAGCCGCTGCCGCTCCCTCCCCACCGCCCGGCTCCGGCGGGACCGGCCCCGCCGCCCCGTCCCTCCCTCCCTCGGCCCCGGCCGCGGCCCCGCGGCTCCCGCGCCGGGCCCCATCCCAGCCCAGCATCCCGGCGCTCCCGTCCCTTCACACCCGCCCGGCTGACAGGGCACCCGCCGATCCTTCTGGAAGGGCGCCGCGGGTCCCCGCCGCCTCGCCCGGTCTCCATGGCTGCGCCGCTGGGTCGCGCCCGGCTGCGGAGGCTGGGCGGTCTGCTGAAAGAATGGGGGGGCTCCCTCCGCGCCGCGGGTTCTGCTCGTGGGATGGCTGTAATTGCGGGAAAGCTGCTTTAGCGGGTGCTTTAGTGCGGCTTTCCACCTGTGGAAGTCCCCGCCCTCCGGAGCGTTTGTCGTTCTTTATGAGTGTATGTGCCGTGCAGAACGAAGGCGCAGGGAGGGAACCATTGGCGTGTTTCGCTTGACCCGCTAGAGGAGGGTTGAGTTTGAGACGCTGCCGCTGTATGAGAGACTCGTGGAGGGCTGTCACAAATGGCAATGTGGGGACTCTGGGATAAGGTGTAATGATTTCGATTTAGCTGAGATATTAAATAGGATTCTTTACCAATTTTCTTATTGTAGCCTGGTATGTGCCATGTCTAGCTTCACTTGAGACCCTCCAAGAATTATGTAGGAAGGAAAATCTCAGATGTAAATCCATTGGAATCACCAAGAGGAGTCTAAAGAGTTATGAGGTGGAATATTTGTGTGACTACAAGGTAGAAGAGGTAAGAGAAACACAGACCAATTTGATCACTCTTTCAGCTGAAATTTGGAAGCGAGCCAAAGGTAGTTTTGCTCATAATGTAAAGCGGAAGGCAGTGAGGACAAAGCTGTTGCTCGCGTCAAATTAAATATCTTTTAATCTTTGAACGGTAAACTGAAAGCGGTGTAAACTGCTGCTTTCAGTAGATGGAAGGAAGATCTTTTCCTGAAATTACAGAAGCTTTAGAATATGAAAATGTTTCACCTTTGCATATCTAGAAGTTAAACAAGATGCTGATGCTTTAGTTGGTGGCTTGGTATGAATCATGATGCCTCTCCTTTATTTGCAGACAATTGTATTTCTTTCAGTCTTTTTGATGAACAGTTAGGGCCATGTGCTGCAAGGCCAGTGAAATTCAGTGTCAGGATTTGGCCTTGTTACAGTGATTTGGCCTTTCTAAAATGAGTACAAAATGTATGCTGCTTCATTGTAAACTACAATATTATCAAACTAATTACTGCTATGGGAGGATGGTTGATATGACAAATACTGGAGTTTAGACTTTTCTCTGCTAAATTTTGGATTTCTTTTTTTGTTCTGTATGTGTTACAACTACATTCTGCTTGTGCATATGAGTCATACAGTAAGTTAGCATAACTTGCCACCTGCCTTGACAAACTAGCCTCCTCTTCCTCCTCCAGGTATGCCATTAGGAATGAGAATTCATCCCACTTCTTGATTTCTTTGCCACTAGAGATGATTATGTAAAGTATGCAAAATTGTTGTTGATTTGCAAACAAAAAACTTGATTTTTCTCTTTCTCCCCAATTGTAATTGTTGTGGGGACATCAAGGCCTTCTGCACTGCGTGCTGATCCCTAACCTCCAGAGCTCCTGTGTTTGTCTGGGTGCTCTGTGATGCTGGATTGCAGCAAAAGGAACTCTGGCTAAATCTCTGTTTCTCTTTCAAGGGCAAAGAATACTATCTTGTGAAATGGAAAGGATGGCCAGAGTCTTCAAATACTTGGGAACCTGCGAAGCATCTGAACTGCCCATTGCTTCTTCAAAACTTTCTCAGTGACAAGAACGAGTACTTGTCTCGGGTGAGCGAAGGCAAAACACTTAAAGTGAGAAACCATATTAAAGCTCTGAAACCTGCCATTGCAGATTACGTTGTAAAGAAGGCTAAGCAAAGAATAGCTCTGCAGAGATGGAAAGAAGAACTCAACAGGAAAAAGAATCATAAAGCAATGATTCTGGTAGAAAACACCGTGGATCTTGAAGGCCCTCCCTTAGACTTCTACTACATTAATGAGTATAAACCTGCTCCAGGAATAAATGTGCTCAATGGAATAACAACTGGCTGTGAATGTGCTGACTGCCCTGCTGAGAAGTGCTGTCCAAAGGAGGCTGGGTTTATTTTGGCTTATAATAAACGTAAGAAGTTAACAATTCAGCCTGGCTTGCCCATCTATGAGTGCAATTCGTATTGTAGGTGTGGGCCTGACTGCCCAAATAGGATAGTGCAGAAAGGTACACCGTATTCCCTTTGCATCTTCAGAACCAACAATGGCCGTGGTTGGGGAGTAAAAACCCTCCAGAAAATTAAAACTAACAGTTTTGTGATGGAGTATGTTGGAGAGGTATGTATTTATCTCCTTAGATGAATTACATACAATAAAGGAAATGTTAGATAACGTCTTTGAGCTTTCTCTCAGTTTTAATGCTTTTTGACTTCTTCACCCAGAGGGTGGTTGGGCACTGGAACAGGTCCCCCAGAGAAATGGTCACAGCACCAAGCCTGACAGAGTTCAAGGAGTGTTTTGAACAATGCCCTCAGGCACATGGTGTGACTCTTGAGGTGATCTGTGCAGGACCAAGAGTTGGACTTCAATGATCCTTGTGGGACCCTTTCAAATCAGGATACTCCGTGGTTCTACTGTATAATAGATCAGTCTGCTTTTGAGTAGATAGATAAATAGACATGCAAATCATCAATTAAATTATATTGTCCAGAACATTCTTTCATTCCAGAGCAGTTGTAAAAGGTTAAATGTAAAGAGAATGCTTATCCCATATAGCACTGAAGAATTATTTCAGATACATTACCTAATAGTATTTCTAAAGACAAGTCCTTAATTTCTTTCATGGAAGTTATAGTCTTCATTCTTCCCTGCTCATCTTATAATTTTTGCTGTTCCTGAGGCACAGTTGTTATGAAACTCCCTGCACTCTGTCAGTCCCTTTTCTGTTTTGTTGGAACTTTTAAGGTACTATTTCCAAGCATGTTTATTACTCTTGATAAACAGCAAGAATAAGTCTCACAGTATGGACATTATCTGTTTATTCAATCTCATACTATTGCAAAAAGAACTTTTATGTTATAAAATACAAGACCTTGAGCTACTCTTGAGACTTTGTATTGTGCTGTATTTATGTGGTTTAGCCTCTGCTCTGCTTCAGGGCTCTTTGCACCAGCAGCTCCTGGCAGCCTCTCTCATCCAGTCTGTTACATTTCAAATCTGCCTTGCTGCTTTGTTGACTCAAAGTACTTCCTTCTGTCCCTTTGTACAAATGTTTATGGTCTTAACTGTATTTCTTCCATGTCCCGAATCTTCTAACTTCTCCTGGCCCTACCTTTCCTGTAAATATACAAGAGGTCAGACATTCCAAGTATCTCTGGAGAGGTTAATACAGAAATGTGATTACGTAACCATGTTGCTTAAAGGAGAGAGTGTGTATTTACCCTTTCACCTGAATCTACTTCCAGCTGCTGACAGAATTCTAAAATCTCATCTGTCATAAATATTTTAGAGGGATTTATAGTTCAATTTCAGCACCTTTTGTATCCATCTTGCTGCCAGATTATGATTTCTTTGCTGAAATAATAATAATAAACAGAGTACATTTAAGGTAACAGGCTGCAGATGAAGTTGTTTAAGCTGTTTCTTTTGTCAAAAGTGACAAGCTCATCTAATTGCATAGATTGAGCCTTGTGAAGTGATGTGTCTGTGTGAGTTGTCATGACTAGGATCTTCCATTGCAGTCAAAAATAGCAGGAAGAGATTCTTCTGGGGAGGCAGGAAATGAATACCAGGGCTGTAAATGTGCCTGGGTTTTAGAGATTGGTACCAGTTGATCTTCATCTGTACAAAGGGAGAAAGCTGAAACTTGATTTTACGTGAAGTAAACAAGGCTTTCTGAGTATGTGTGTATATAGAAACTTTAGGTAGAAATTGTTGATAGTATTGTCATCAAAACTCTTAATAGAAGATGCTGGTATGGTTTTGACCTGAGACAAGGTAGTGCTGTGCATCAGCTCTGAACAGATTGCATCCAGAGAAGCCTCAGTCACTGATTAGTTCAGCTGTATTTATGTATTCCTCATTCATTTGAGATGAACTGCTATTTCAACATCAAAAACTGAATGTGTTTTTTCTTACTAAGTAAAGTTTTTTCCTAACTTGATTCTGATTTTTGTTGCAGTTAATTTTGTAATTAATTAATTTAATTTAATGTTATTTTCTTCTTTTTTTTTTTTTTTTAGGTAATTACAAGTGAGGAAGCAGAGAGGCGAGGCCAGCTCTATGACAACCAGGGAAATACATACCTGTTTGATTTGGATT
Source organism: Acropternis orthonyx (assembly GCA_035583155.1). Lineage (NCBI taxonomy): Eukaryota > Metazoa > Chordata > Aves > Passeriformes > Rhinocryptidae > Acropternis > Acropternis orthonyx. Next base: position 6,507,974 of record JAWWEU010000040.1, read on the forward strand.
ATGACTCAGATGAATTTACAGTAGATGCAGCTCGATATGGAAATGTGTCCCACTTTGTGAATCACAGCGTAAGACCTCGTTTTGTATGCTAAGAATTTAGAGAATTATCCTAATTGTGCCAGAAATACTTTCTCCTGTTGTAAACATTTTCTTAACCATAATCAGTTTTTCTAGAGTAGTTTCATGCCAGTCAGTCAGATGACGTATGAAATAGAATGGAATAGTTGGCCTTACTTGGACTGAGACTGCCTACAAAAATTCAGGAGTGAGATGCTGCCTGAAGTGGACATTTGGTAGGACTGGGTTTGCCCCTGAATCATCTTGTTCTAGACAACCAAAATAGGGTTGGTTTGGGTGTGTTTTCTCCAAGTAACTGAAATACTTAACATGTGACAGGTCCTTAATAAAATTAATGAGGAGTCAAAGACGACAGGAATTAATGTGTTATTTTGTAGCAGGGTAGGATGGGGTGCTATGCTGAATTTCATCCTTCAAACTTGGTATGGGAAAACAATGAAAATTCCTGTGCTTTCTTAGGTATCTACAGGGGAGAAATATAATTTTCCCTCCAAAATCTAAACTTGAGAGAGAACTCAAATGTAAATTTTAAAGAGCCATTTTTTTAAGTGTTTTAGTCAAGTTCAGCTGAAATACCTAAAGCAAGAAGGGTGGACTGCATTTGTAAAGATTCCTGAACTAAAAATTATTATTTCCTACTGATCCATTGTTTGTGAGGTATGCAGTCAGTACAATACAGAAAATTCATGTGTCCAGATTTGTGAGATGTTGACACTTGTATTTCATGCAGGTTTGCCAGGGAAAAAGGATGAAGAAAAGTTTAGATACAGCAGTTGCTCTTCACTTCTGGAAATGGGAGTGAAGTGTTCTCATTCTTCAGTGTAAAGTCAAATGTCTGTAACCTCACTTCTGATTCTTTAACATGGGATATATTTCACAATTAAAGAGCAAAAAAGCATGCAGAGTTTAACAGTCTCAGAGACTACTGTCTTCTGACACTTAATCCAGAGAAAGTGATGAAGTGGTTTCTAGTTCCTGCTTGGTATCCTTTGCCCTTGTCCTGCCACCCAGCCCATGGCAGGGAATTCAGAAGCCAAGCAGGTTTACAATTGACAATAGAAATTTATGCGTATTATGAAGATGTTATTTCTGAGCTGGAAGCAATACTTAAATAAATACAGAATAATGAGTGTGTGAGACTTGAAATGCTAGGTTCTTTTTAGGGTTTTTTTTTCATGTTTTATTCTCTTTATATTCTGTAGGTAGATACTAACCTCTGAATGTACTTCTAGTTGCTTGGACATAATTTTTGTTGTCCTTTTTGAAGGTGCCTCTGTTGCTTTTTCTTTTTTTGGCTGTTGCATATTAACGTGGTCTCCATTCTGTGTAAAGGTTGCCTTCCTGGAAGGACTTGAGTCTGAGCTATGAATGTTCTCCCTGAATGCTATTTCAATTTGTTGATTTCAGAAGATGACTTAATTGCAAACTTCTCTCACTGAGAGGACAACCCATTCTTCCTTTCCTGTGACCTTGGTTTACTTAAACACTTCAGCAAAATTTAGTGTTAATTTTCCTTTAACAGAAACTGCATTCATTTTTGCTTGCAGTGTGATCCAAATCTTCAGGTCTTCAATGTATTTATTGACAACCTCGACTTGCGTCTTCCTCGAATAGCACTGTTTTCTACCCGAACCATCAAGGCTGGAGAAGAGCTAACCTTTGACTACCAAATGAAAGGTCTGCACACCTTAACAGGGTTATTGTGGGAGGTTTGGGGCACTGGTGGGTTTTATTGCAGCTTGGCTGCTGGTAGCATTTCAAAAATCATGGCATTTCAGCTCAGGCACTGCTCCCCCTAACACAGCTCTGGATTTCCGAACAGTCATTGCTTCTGACATGTGCAGACAAGACTGCATCCAGAAGCTTTTGCCTCGATCTCTAGTGCATTGCCTCCCTCAGCACTCCTAGCTCAAAGCAGGGATTATGGTTGGATTGTCTAATGAGTCAAATGATTTTGAAGGTTTGTCCCAGAAATGCTCAAAGGAAAGGAATGGTCAGTCTACCATTAAATAAAGCTTTCCTTTATTCAATTGGGCATTTCAGATAAACTACTTTCTAAATATTCTGCTACTGATACTAAGGCACTTGTAACAGCTGAGCCATGTAAGGCATCATAGGCTTGTCTCTGGATTCTTGTGTCTGTAGGCCTCAGTCATGGATGTAGCTCCTGTGGAACATTCTGTGACTGTCCTGGGTTCAGCTGGGTTAGAGTTAATGAATTCTCAGTAGCTGGTACGGTGCTGTGTTTTGGATTCAGGATGAGATAACACGCTGAGGTTTTGGTTGTTGCTACCTCATGTTTTTCCAAAGTAAAGGACTTCTTTGTGTCTCATGCTCTGCCAGTAGGTACACAAAAAATAATTCAAAAAAGCTGGGAGGGAGCATAGACAGGTGACCTGAACTCACCAAAGGGATATTCCATGCCACAGGATGTCATGCCCAGTATAGAAACTGGGGAGTTATCCAGAAGGAGCTGATCAGGGTTCAGGGATGGGGTCTGGATGAGGTGGCGAGCAATTGTAATGTGCATCACTTGTGTTTGTATTTTTATTATCATTTTATTATTGCTATTATTATATTTTACTTTGTTTCTGTTATTAAACAGTTCTTATCTCAACCCACAAGTTTTCCTTTTGATTCTCCTCCCTCTTCCACTGCAGTGGGAGTGAGCAAGTGGCTGTGTGGTGTTTCACTGCCAGCTGGGCTAAACCACAGCACTGCCAAATTAATCTGGAATCCTTAAAACTCCTCTTTCTCCATATGGTGTCTGTGGCACTGGCAGTCAAGGCCAGCTTGCACTCCCAGCTGATCCATGTGGATACAGATCTGAGAGAACAAGGTTTGAGTTTGTTGAGTTTTGGATTATGATGTGTATGCTACATGTTGTACAAGTAGTTGTAACAAGCGTGTCAGTAGAATTTACAACACACACAACCCTTTGAGGTGTTAGAAGGCCTTTAGAAGATGTTTGAATACCAGGCATGGTCTGTCTTCTAAAACTTCCTTACTTGTGCTTATCTGTGTTGCAGGTTCAATAGATCTGACTTCAGACTCTGCTGATGGTCTTAGCCCATCCAAAAAGAGGATCAGAACTGTCTGTAAATGTGGAGCTGTGTGTTGCAGAGGTTATCTCAACTGAGTTCGGGTATCCAAAGTCACAAATACTTTGTTCTATTTTAAATGTGTTTTAAGAAGACTCTTCTTTCACACATATATTCAAGTATTCTTACATCTAATGTAAATAAGGATGGTGAAAACAAGGCATTGTGTTTGTAATTGAAATGGCATTGCCCAAAGAAAGCGACTGTAGTATTCCAGGCAAATACAAAACTGTTAATGGGGATTAAAAATAGATTTTTCTAGAACTGTTGTTTAGGAAGCAGTAAAATGTACACAAAGAAAACTCTAAAATGTACCTTGATTTGAATATTCATAGAATCCTAGAATATGCTGAGTTGGAAAGGACTCATCAGGATCATTGAGTCCAACTCTTGGCCCTGCGCAGGACACCCCAAGAGTCACACCATGTGCCTGAGAGTGTTGTCCAGACACTTCTTGAACTCAGACAGGCTTGGTGCTGTGACCACTTCCCTGGGGAGCCTCTTCCAGTGCCCAACGACCCTCTCAGTGGAAAACTTTTTTCTGATATCCAACCAAAACTGACTCAGCTTCAGGCCATTCCCTCAGGTCCTGTCACTGGTCACAAGAGTGAAGAGATCAGTGCCTGGTCCCTCTTTCCCTCATGAGGAAGTTGTAACTGCAGTGAGGTGTCCCCTCAGTCTCCTCCAGGCTGAGCACACCAAGTGCTCTCAGCCACTCCTCATACAGCTTCTCCTCAAGGCCCTTCACCACCCTTGTTGCCCTTCTTTGAACACTCTCTAAGAGCTTTATATCTTTCCTATATTGTGGTGTCCAAAACTGCCACAATATCCAAGGTGAGGCTGCCCCAGTCCAGAGCACAGCAGGACAATCCCTTCCTCTACTGGCTGGCAATGCTGTGCCTGATGCCCCCCAGGACAGGATTGGCCCTCCTGGCTGCCAGGGCACTGTCGACTCATGTTCAACTTGCCATCGGCATTTGAGCATGAGCTTCCAGCCATAGGCCTTCAGGAGCTGAGTGCAGTGGGATGAAGTGATGTTACACGTTTTCTGTACCTTGAGAAGTCAGGAGGCATTTGATTTGAATCCTAAATCAGTTGACAGTCCTTTTGCTTTTTTGTTATATAAAGAAAAGCTTCAAGAGCTTAGCAATAACATTTATGGCATCAGGGAGAGGAGTTAAGGACAGCCAGTGTGTAAATGAAGGTTCATAGGAATGCAAATTGTAAAATGTCCGTGGAACTCCACCCAAGTGAAGTAATTGGTATTAGCAGATCCCAGGTGTAAAACTTGAACTTTTTAGCTGATGTTCTGTTATGTAGAAGCCTTTTGAGTTATTATGTTCTGATTTTTAGTTAGGATGCTGTAGGAGGACTGCAGTTCTACAGAGGATTTGTAAATACGGGATTGTTGGTAGTAACATTCGCTGTTTGTTGTCATTGCAGAAATTTGGCAGTTATGGCTGAAACAAATTGCTTACTACAGTTTGGAAATAGATAGCAAAAGATAGGGAGAGCAGCCCATTGTCTAACAAAGCTGATGCATTGTGGAGATGTGCTCAGTTATCTGTTAGGTGCAAAAGTACCCTGGAAATTGATGTATATTCATAATTGGTTTCCATTAAGTTTTTACATACTGTGACTTTTTTATCTAGCTACAGACTTCTAAGATACTAGGCCTGTATTTTCTGGTTGCAAAAATGTTAACTTCAGTGAAGTTAGACTAGGGGTGAGTATACCCATTTCCTGTAGACATTTGTAAGATGTTCTTGAATGTAAAAGCTGAGAAACATGCTGTTCTTCAGCTGCTTGAGTCGTTTGTTTTTTTCCGGATCATTTTAAAGTTGTCTTGATCTGTTCAGAATGTATGCTAAGTTTTGCTTGGCTTCAAAACAATTAACAGTTGAAGAGGGTTTAAGAGTGGGGTTTACAGCCAAGGTCCATGCTCCAGGGATGATCCAAGTGCTTTATTTTCATGGATTAAAAGCTCTTAAAACTTGCATATTGCATACAAGTCATGTAAAAGTTGACAGGGTCAGGCAGAATAATGTTGCTCCATAAATGGATGCTCCATAACTGGATGCTAGCTATGTATCATAGGTCAGCTAGTTACCTTTATAAGGTGCCCAGCTATTGGCTCAGGCGAATGAAGTCAAGTAGCCAGCATGTAATTGTTTACTTAATGTTAGCAAATGCCTTAAATTCCTTGCTAATTACTGACACTTCAAAGGATAATACAGGTTGTTCATTAAGAAGCACAGTTGCATTTGCACTGAAGATCTGGCTCTTTGGTAGAATATGACAATTTATGTTCTACTAGCCCAAATCAGTATCACAGTTGAGATGAAGAGCGTGGGCCACTGGAAATACTGTGTGAGTTTTGTAATCTCCAATACAGATACACGTTGAAGTAGAGACTTTATATTGTTTAATGAATAGGAAAAAGTTTGTTTAGATTTGAAAGTATTTGATGTGTCCAGGCTCACTTATATTCATGCACTTGGATAAATACTGAATCTAGTCAGTTTTTATCATGCTACATTCTCTAATGATTTTTTGGGTTTTTTTAATTTAAAATGGAATGTGGAGCTTTCATGTTAGCAAACTCTAGATGATCTTGCATCGTTTGGAGTCATTAGTGCTTTCTCTTGCATGTAGCCCGAGTCAGCGATGCATTCCATGGGGGTGGAATCTGCAGTCTCCAGCTCCTTAATCCGCTGCAGTCCGCAGCCCGCCCTGTCACTGCAGGATGGAGAGAGCGGCTGCGGCAAGAAAAGATTGCTGGCTGTGGCCTCGCCCGGGGCACAGGGCGGGCTCCAGTTTCTGTCTCTCGACGTTCATGCCCAATTTGATTTAAATATTGCAAGTTAGGTACATTTTAAAATATAGCACTTGTGGCAGGTGTGCTGGAGCTCAGCATCTGCCTTGTCCCAAGGCAGGGAATGTTATCACCAGCACTGGAATAACACTGCTGTTTGCTAAGGATATGTGTGTTATCTTCTGCCATAAATAAAGATCTGTTAATTTATATTCTGGGAGATAACAGTATTTTGTATTTATTTGAAGTAAACCCCTGTATCCAGCTTCCAGTTTAGAGCCTTGAACAGTATTTTATATTTGCATATTCACAGCACATTTGGATTGCAGTCAGTGAATTAGCTTAATGGGACACTGTGTCGCTTTTAAAACCCCTTCTGCTGTTTTTATGAGTTTGGCAGAAAATTGCCAAATTGGAAAAGGAGGAAAAGCTATTTTCAATTTCTTAGGGAACCTAAACCAGCCCAGCTTCTGCCTTTGTTTTGCTTTGTTGGCATTGTCATGGTCACCAGTTCGGTTGAGTGTATGCACTTCTTTGGGGCTGGTGGCCTGTGGCCTGCCCTCCAGCTGTTCTTTTTTGTTGGGTTTATTTTCACTTTTTGGTAGCAAAACTAAAGTTGCAAGATCACCTGTAAGAAAAGCTATTGTCTATTTATTTAATCTCCAAGTTAAGTCAATCTTTTGGTTATTTCTAAGGTATGTTTTAGGAACTGTGTACATTAGAATATGCAGTTTGTAAGCTCAGGAACATTTTCTTTTCATACTGTGTGATCTGTATTGCTATCTTCCTATAGTTTTTGATAAAATAAATGAAATTTAGTTTTTCTCTTGTTGTTGTCATTCTTTAAAAAAAAAACCAAAACAACCTGTCAAAATTAGCTGTAGCAGTAGAATTTGCTTTAAGTCTGCAGCCTCTTAATTCCTGTCCTGTTCCCAAAATTTTCTAGGACTGCGAGGACTTCAGCAGAGCAACCATGAGGAAATGATATGTTTTCAGTTTAGGGCTAGTGAGAACTGGTATAAATTTACACTGTCAACTTGCCTGAAGCAGACTGGATTCCTGTGTATTTGAGCACCCTGTAAAGGCAGTCCTGAACTTTACAGGCACAGTACAGATACAAAATGAGCCAACAGAAGTAGTTCTGCTCTGTCTGACTTTATTCACAGAGGTAGTTACAATAGCAGTTCCACAAAAGTTGATAAATCACATTTGGAAATTGTGTTAAATACCACAAACAGTGGGCCAGGTGACAGTGGAGAAATGCATGGATTTTGAATATCCTTAAAATCATACATAGATCACAGCAATGCTTTGTCCCCTCCTGCCCCTGTTCCCAGTGTCAGAATGCTGGCTGGTTTAACATTCACATACCACTAAACATGGCACAAAGACTTGAGGCACTCTCAGAGGGGAGAGATGTGCTAGAAGTCTGTTTAATTCTTGAGGACTTAAGACCACTTGGATAGGAAACCTCAGGGATTTTTAGATGACTTCTGTAGTTTATTTTATAGGCACTTCAGTTTAATTAAAACCTGAATTACATTTCCATGGTAGAAGCTAAGAATTTTGGCAGACAGGGTTATGATGGCACATATGCATAGAGAATATATTGTCTTGATCTAAAAAAGGAATTCAGTGAAGTCCACAGAAAGTTGCAGAGGAAGTGAAATTTTGTAGAAGAGCCTTAAGTAATGCAACCACCTGTTTGGGACAACAGGCTACCTTCTGTTTCTGAGTTACCTGCCAGAACAGGCCAGGGTTGGTGGCTTGGGAACTACAGGATTTTAAGTTTTTCTGAAAACCAATTCAGAGCAAACCAAAACATGGAGGAACTGATGACAAGTTGTTTGCAAAGAATTAGACTTAAAACATAAACATGATTTGTAGTAGCTTACTCAGGAGTAAGGTCAGGTGACACCACTTGCTCAGTGTCAAGAGAGACTTCTTGAAAAGAACAATTTGATTTAACAATGAATTAAAACCCCCTCACATTCTCAATAATTCTCTAATCTGTTGTGCAGGGTTTTTTAAGAAGAACTGCAGTGAATGCTGATTAAATAGTGATGATAATAGTGATTAAAGCCAAAGTACAACTACTTCCTTGTTTACATGGTCATTCCTCTGCATTCCTCCCCACAGTTAACTGTGGTATTTTATTAAAACCTGAGATCACGTTACAAAGGCAAACTCTTAGAGCGCATGATAAACACTAAATTTCATTTAGTGTTCTGTGCTTAGTTTTGTGTGGTCCACTTTTTGTCTACTTACAGTCCTGGAGAAATGAACCTTGGGGAGGTAGAAGGCTTTTACAGTCGCTCCTAGGAATACTTCCTGTTCAGTATTTCATGGAAGGAACAATAAAGTTACAGAGGGTGCAGATTCCTAGTTCTGACAGTAAGGTATTTCTGGGGGAAAAAATGCATGACTCAGCAGGGCTGCAGATAGTAATTGGCGCTAAAGAGAAAAAGAATTCAGGTGTTAATAAACATTTTGGGTGTAACCACGATATACTCAGTTATACCTGTCCTCAGGAGACTTTTTTATCACTGAATATGTTTTCACCTGCTGCGAGCTTCTTGTATAGATGGTGCAGTTTATCTGGCTGAGGCACTTCAGCATCAGGAGTCAAGGGAATTTCGAAGTCAGAGGAGCTCTGGGAGTCCCTCCTCAGCTCCAGGTCAGGAGTCCTGGAGCTGTCACTTAGTTCCACCAGCGCATCCTGCACACGAGCGGTGCCAGCCTCTGCAGCCTTCTCACAGTCTGTGCTTTTCAAGTCACAGGCCCCATCATTGGCACAAGGTCTGTTCTGCCCCAGCGGCCTCCCCCTGCCGCCGTCTGGCTGACTGTCCCTGGCAGTCTCCTGCAGCACAGGAACGACTGCTCTGCTCCCACCTTTGCTGAAGTCCAGGGCATTTCTCTCCTGGGAGGTGATGAGCACTGTGTCCATTTGGCTGTCCCAGCCCTGGCTCCCCTGCTCTGATATGTGTGTTGACTGAGAAGAATTTTGGGAGGAGATGTGTGTTGAGTCGCTTACTCCATCTGAATCACTGAAGAGTGACTGGGACCCACCAGCATCTGCTGAAGATGGGATGTTGTCCTCATTTTCAGAGCTTTCTTCCAGTTTATTACACATAAAGAATTCGTCCCAGCTAGGGACATGAGCATTAGACTCCTGTTGGTCACTAGTTACTCCACTGAAATCTGCTGTGCAAGTGGCATCTGGCTTATGGGAAAGAACTTGAACTGTACTCTTTTCAGATTCTTCTTCATCATTTTCATCTTCTTCATCATCATCATTGGATTCCTCACAGTCCACGAAATCTACCTGGAGGGAGGTGTAAGTTGTGATTGCTTTGTAACTTTCTGTGCTCTCATTAATATTTCCTTCAGCATTTTCAGACTGTCCTGTGCTGGAAGGCCTGCTCTCTCCTTTCTGCTGTTTTGGAATCTTAGGCCTTGCAGAAGTTAATTCTGAATCGAAGAGATCATCTTCATCTGTCAAAAAATGGACAGAAAAAGAAAGTCACTGAGAAAAGTTCACATCTCTGCTAGAATCTTACTGAGGGCAAGCTTTTAATAAAAATTCATTTAGCATAAATTGAGGAAAAAGTTCTTTAACCCGGCTGGAGACCTTGCAGGATGTTATTGACAGTGTTTGCCATGCCTTGTCCCGCTCAGTGCCTCACAGAGGGACAGTTAGAACAAGCTTTCCTAGGGCTAGTCTAGGACTGAGGGAAGGAACCTGATCAAAAAACTGAAAGGGCCATTGAGCTTTAAGTACATTTTAAGACTGCAAACAAGTGTGGTTTTACATGATTAGTGCTCTCATTCTGAAACCTAAGTTCATTTATTTTTCTTTCTCCTTTCTAACTGTTGCTTTGACAGACTGTGATGAATACTGAGGCTTTTGGCACCTCTGCTTAGTCTCAGACTTGCATTTAAGGTGCAGTAGCACCATCAGAACCTTTACCTGTATCAGATAATTCCCTCTTGTGGACTCTCTTCAGTGTTCCTAAGGGCTTGTACCTGGGTCCTGTGTTTCTCCTGTATGACCTGCACAGTGGTTTTAATCTGAGGGGAACAAGAAAAGCAATTAATGTTTAGAACTGAGCAGGCACTTTCAGGAGCAGAAGTAAATCTTTTAACTTGATCTAAGTACGCAGCTCCGTGCTTTTCACAGGCCCTGCAGCAAAAATGTTAAAGCAAAAGTAGCAATACCTAGGGCAAAGTTCTTGATTCACTGGTGAGCACAGGCAGCTTAAAGATCTGTCATTTTAATATATTTGCCTTAAAACATGTATGTCATTTGGAAACTACCTTGTGGTTCCTTGCTTAGTAAGACAAGATGAGAGGGTTCAAAATCTGACTGCAGTTGTATTCAATAATTGTTAAGTGTAAAGTCTCCTTTCTTAATTCAGGAAGAAAAGAAACAGGACCAGAAAAAAGGAGTCCTGGTTCTGTTCAGACTGAGCAACACCACTGCTCTCCTGCTCTGTGAGAGGGCTTTCTAAGCTGCCAACACCTGCAGCAGCACAGGAGAACTGCCCTCTCTGATGCTGTGCAGAGGGGAGGAGTTCAAGACCCCAGAGAAACCCTCTTTAAAAGAAAACTTCTGAGAAGTTGCAGTGAAATAGAAATGGGTCACAGAACACAGTGAGATGAATGTGTATTCAGCTTCCACCCAGAGTTTACCAGCAGAAAAGCCTCTACACATAGACAGAAGTAGCATGTGGAATACAAACTCTCACACTTAGCACACAGTGCTTCAGAAAGCTCAAGTTTGTGGGACCGAATATAGAAAAAAACCCAAAAAAGAATTATCAGACCAGTAAAGTAAAAGGCAGTGCCTCCCCTGAGAGGCCAGGATTCAAGAGGGGAGTTGTCCTTACAAGAACAGGGTTTGGACCACCTCCATCCAGCAGCCATTTGTCACTTACATTTCCATTACTTTGTCCTCTGTCCCACCCACGGGCAGTACGTTGGGATACACATTCACAGGACAGATATAGCTCAGGAAATCCTTAATCTAAATTCCAGAGAAGAAGAAGCAATTTGATAAGTTGCATCAGCAGTTAAGAATTTCACTTAAAGGCAGCACTAATGCAAGCACACTCAAAAGTATTACCAGTGGTCTCATGTAAAGACCAATGTAACCCATGAGCTAAACTCTATCCAAGTGGATAGCTCTGGAACAAGAAAGCAGGTCTGAAAGGATACTGAGAACTCACCTAACAACTCACTATGATTAACTCCTACACAGGCCATCACTATCTCTGAAAGAAAAGGCTGGACAGACTTGGAATGTGATCCAGCATTTCCCTGTCCTTACTGCTGTCGATTTTTTCAAATCTGCACTTTTATTACTGGAATTCAAGTCCCCAGTTGTGCAGATCAGGTATTCCCTTCCTCAAAGACTTTTCCCAGTATCCCTTCAGTCCCCTGTAAAAGCCCATTTTGGCAAAACACATCAGTTTTTCCAAGCCTTACCCTGTTGTCTTCTAGATGATCTCCAGACAGTAAATGTCCAGAATTGTGTCCGGTTTGCAGCACTCAGCTCCAGCTGTGAGGCTTTGTCGGTGCTGAGCACTGGAAACACTTGCAGGTTGCTAATTATACTCCTATCTGTACAGACAGCAGGACCCATCTGTTTTTGCACTTGGAGGCAGGAGTGTTACAGTTACACCATCCCAAATATTCCACCAGCAAAGCTGCCACTTTGTATGTGCTGTCCTACTGACCCCATTTAAAATTCCTCATGGCAGAGCAAATACTTAACCAGGATCTTAAAAAGAGGACTGACTTCCTGGGGCTCTAAATAACCTGCATTTTGTATGATACAAAGCTTTGTGACAGGTTTCTTATTAGCACTGATCCAGCTTCAGTTTCTTAGGAAAGAGAAGTGTTTTTAGAAGTGGATCAAGTCACACTAAATGAAAGTATGTGATTCTGGGGAGGATGCTGCCATGACCAATTTCCTTTTAGTCCTTAACACAGAAAGAGGAGTAACAACAGCAGATAGGATGTGAGAAAATTCTGTTTAAATGTGTGGGCAGGGAAAAGAAGGCAAACCTACCCAAAACTGAGTCACAGTAGATAAATAATATATCGAAACCCAAAACTCCACGCTTTAAGCATTGCATAATTACACAATAACCTAAAATACAAAGGCAGGCAAAACAGTTGTGACCTATACATTGAGAACAGAGAACAAGAAATAGGCTTGTAATCCTCCCCTACTTTAACATGCTACTCTGCAGCTACAGTAAAACAAGTTTCTCTGTCTTCAGCATCCAGAACTTCCTATCCCCTTATGTCTTCTTATTGACAAGATTTCTTTTTATTGAGTCAAGTCATGTCATCGATTCCAGAATAATCAAAACTCCTATACATTTTCTTAATCACTGTATGTTCAGTATTACAAGTATACAAACCTCACTGTATGAAGAGTGGAAAGAGAAACAAGCTCTGTACGTTCTTTCCCCAGTCCTAATAAACAGAGGAGGAACAAAAATTAGATAACTGCACTTCATCTTTAGTCAACAGGCAAGCATAACCTACTCTTGAAGTCCATTTTGAGATTCAGTTATACAAGTGTCAGGCAAGATATGCTCCTGAAACAACAGGTTTCTATGTGGCCCAAATGCTCACCTCACTATTACATTGGTTTTCTTTTTCCTTTCCCCAAACCACATAGTGGAGGGTTTGATGCTGATTATGTGCAGGGGATTTCCATTTTGGCAAGTCAGCCCACAGGGCAGTCTGTTCCCTCGGAAGCAGTCATCATCCTGTCCAATGCAATAAAAAAACGAAGTGCAATAAGGACTTTTTCCCCCCAGAAATTAAGCAATAGTATCTAGGCAGATCAAGTTCTCCTCTGGCTTCTAACTCCCTTGAAACACTCCTTGTCACACCTTGCTTCCTTAGTGCAGCTGGCAAAGCAAATCAGTCAGAGAGACCAATGCCCCAAGGTGCAGTCTCTGCTTCTACCTGTGCTCCTTTCAGCTGGAGCTCCAGCTTAACAGACATCCTGGAAAGGGAAGGCCACGTGCTACAACCACACAGTGCATGGCTGCAGCAGGCATCATCTGAGCTGCTTTTGATACATTTAAACGGGTAATACCTGACTGATCTAATCTGCTGCTTGTCTTCATTTAAAAATACAATTTCCAGGTTTCAAATACAATTAAACTATTTCCAGCATGAGCTAATATATTTTACCTTTTTTTTTTTTTTAAACTTCAAACCACTAATCAAAGTTCTCACTCTTCTTTATGTGAAGCCACCCATTTCACCAGCCTTCATTAGCACAACAGGCCCAAAACAGAGCACCTATAACCAGACTTTCACAGCAAAGTTAGCAGAGGCTCTGCAGAACCATACCCGAGGATGTCGACAGGCATGAATCTGAGTGTATCGGTCTGTAGTAACATGGCACAGGATTTCTGGCATGTTCCTGAACATATCAAGTTTGTTTGTGTGCACCTAGAGAAAGCAGAGTTTACTCTTCATTAGCTCAGTGTGTTGCAAGGCTGCAGCTGGAGCAGCTATACAGATGTGGTTCTGCTCTCCCCAAATGTTGACGGGCATTTAAACAATTACGCCCACTAATAATGTCCAAGTAGAGACATGTGAGTCCAAACCTGGGACATCTAGAACAAGTAGAACATACCTCCTGTGCTGAAGAGGGATGAATATTCACCAGAAAGTCAGAATATACCTGCTAACTATTAAGGTTGTATGTAAATCACTTTTATCATTCACAAGACAAAAGGGAGAGAGCTTGAAAACTGGGAATTAACTTCTCTTTGCAAAGTCCAAATATTCCAGGCTGAAATCAACTAGTTAACTTATTTTGAGCACAACTACAGCTTTTTAAGGGCAGTTAATGTAAAAAGGCACATCTGTGACACCCAGCAGCCCTCTGAACAGCCACTGCCAGCTCGGTGACTGGCCACAACCATTACTGAGGATCAGTTCCAAAGCAACAATCATAGTAACATTACCTTGATTCCAAGCTCCTCACTGAGGTTTATGAATAAATATTCATATCCATAAGCAGCTTTGCAGTTCAGCCACACAACATGATAGCGAGACAGTGAGGTCCAGCTTCGCACTAACTCCAAGATCCCATTTAAACATTCCTCCTGAAAAGAGTAGAAAATGTTGTGAATCATCTTTGAAGATACTTCCTACGTGCTGCAATTTGGTGATGCAAAATCGCATTACCTTGCAAGACTTACCTAACAGAGAGGTGGTTAACTAATGAGCAGTTTTAAGGACCCTTTGTCTCACAGCTTATTCAGACTTACCCGACTTGGTATGTGATAAAATTTGGGATGGCAAAAAGTAGTGTCCAAATACACACTCTGGATGTCTTTTACTCTGAGGAGAGAAATGTGATGTCAGAGTGAACATTGCACCACAGTACTAAGACACACCGCTTCTTCTCTTTTCAAAAGGAAGCTATTCTACCTCTTTATTAAAAAGAACAAATCAAAGGGGGCTTGTAACTGCAGTATTGCAATTATATTTAATCCAGAATAAAAATTGGGAAAAAAATAGTACATTATTCCTGAATTGCCCATGGCACATGATCTTTTATTCTTTCCAAATCCCATGAACAGCTCACCTGGTCCCCGAATGCAAAAGCTCCATTCCGGCTGCTTCTCCTTTTGCAAGCCTGAAATCCCCTGTGTACAGCACAGTGCCATTCTCCCCTTCAAACAGAAACCTGTAAACAGCAACACTTGGGTCAAACTCAGCAATATAAACCATTAAATGCCAGGTGGTGATGTGTTGCTTAGTGCAGTCAACATGACTAATGTAGGATGTAGTAGAAATACTGGGCTTAACTTGGTCCTACGGTAATTTCAGATAAACCAAACAATTCAGACTCAGTATGTCTGGAAAGTAACCTGTGCCTGGCCCCATCACAGCTGAAGACAAGAGCTTCATGAAATTAGTGAAGGTGGCCCAGCTGCCTGCTGGAGCCAAAGGCATCTATTAGGCAGCTGTATCTGGACCTGGGCACCTTCTTTTTAATGTCATACTTAAGAAATGGAGGATTTATTTTCAATCACAGTTTTGTATGTAATTTTTAAGTACAGTTGAAATCATGAAAGTTGTTACTTAGGCACAGGGGAAAGCAATCAGCCCCACCAAGACAACTTCCATCTGGACAGATCCCAAATAGCACAGGGGTTTTCCAACTTTCACCAAAGGTTGTGGGCTCTGCCACAATAGTATTTTCTCCAAGTAAGAATGTTAAATTCACTAGCTTCTCCAAGTGAGAAAAAAAAAAACCAAAAGAGTACTTAGTGAGAACTCTACAGAACAAATTCTTCAGCAGAAACATTTAAGAGTATTGAAGGGACATACATGACTGAACCTGGACAGTGACCAGCTGGCAGAAGTGTCACCACTACATCTTCTTTCTGGAAGAGATGGGTTAACACTATTTACACACTGTAGTAAGTACTACTACCAGTACTTTCATCAGCACAGTGAAAGCAGCACATTATTCTCCACTGGCCCTGCAGCATTTAGCATTTAAATCAAGAGTCTCTTCACATTGCAACAAGCACTAAAGAGCAATGACCATCCTGTCACCTCAGAAGAGACCAAGTATTGTAAGATGATTATAAAGCAAGTTGGACAGAAGACAGTTCTACTTCCTTGGTTCCTCGTGAGCAAGTATAAAATCACAGAACAGTCTGGGTTGGAAGGGACCTTTAAGGTTCATCCAATCCAACACCCCCACCAAGGGCAGAGACATCTTCAATCAGATCAGATTGCTCAGTCTCATCCATCCTGACCTCGAACGTTTCCAGAGATGGGACATCAACCACCTCTCTGGGCAAACTGCTCCAGTGTTTCACCATACTTATTGTAAACAACTTCTTCCTTTTATCTAGTCTGAATCAATCCTCTTTTAATTTACATCTATTATCTCTTGTTCTGTCCCTACAAGCCCTAATAAAAAGTATGTCCCCATCTTTCTTATAAGCCCCCTTTAAGCACTGAAAGGCTGCTACAAGGTCTCACCAGAGATTTCCCTTCTGCAGGCTGAACAACCCCAACTACCAGCCTTTTCTCAGGCAAGGAGAGCTGTGTTCTAGCCCTGGGATCATTTTTGTAGCCCTCCTCTGGACCTGCTCCAACAGGTCTTTCCTGTACTGGGGACTCCAGAGCTGGACAGAGCACCCCACATGGGGTTTCCCCAGAAAGCAGAGCAGAGAAGCAGAACCCCTTCCCCCGACCTGCTGCCCACAGTTCCTGTGATGCAGTCCAGGACACAGCTGGATTTCTGAGCTGCGAGCACACATTGCTGGGTCATGTCCAGCTTCCCATCTACCAAGGGGGTAAAGCTTGCTAAAATAAGCCAGAAAATACAAAGTGAAAAAAATCACATGACCAATCGGTAAGTTGGAGATCGCAAATACCCTGGAAAGACACTACCAAAAAGAATGTCATGATAGTAAGAACAAAGCAAGTAAATAGAATTCATTGGCTGCACATCTAGGAGAGGAGGGGAACACACATTTTAAAAACAGTTTGTCCTTTTGGGATGTTATAGGTAAGATGTGTTTCCCATACTTATATAAACAGCATTACTGCCCATTATTAATCTATGAATCTTTTTTTTCCTATAACTTACCTCACCAGATGTTTCATCTATTAAAGAAATCTGAGTTGGAGTTTCAACTTCCAATGCAACCTGTAACAAAATAATTAATTGCATTACAGGATTTACAGAACATTGTGCTTCATGTTTATGGTTAGGTATTCATTATGTAGACATCTCTAGACCTCACTGTGGCTATTGCTAAGCTTGTAAAGTTAAACTCATTTTCCCATAAGTCATGAATTTCTACTTCTAATGGAAAAAGTTTCCTAAAAGTTGTCTAAAAATGAAATGGAGATACCTCAGCCAAGGTGTACATGCCTAAAAAAGTTAGAGCATGTTGGACTTCTTACAGCAACAACTCTTCCTTCTGTGGCTGAATCATATGCCTTACTTTTGGATGACTGCAAAGCCCAAGACATCCCCATCCTAGGGCACACCAGTGGATCTTGCTAGGACAGATCTGTGCTATGACACTTCCCATTGCCCACTGTTACCAGAAGCACAGCCCATGAACAACAGGAGGCATGTATTCCTGTGTGCAGAGGTGATTTCTTTTATTTATGTTAAAAAAGATGTTCGACTTCATATTGCTTGCATTTATTTGCAAAGGGAAGGCAATAACTACAAGTCACACCTGTACATGACACTGATCACTTGAAGTTTGGCTTCAAACACTGTGTTAACTGATTCAGACCTTCAGTGATTTTACATCACTAAAACTTCTTCATATTAGAGATAGTCCATTTTCCAAAAAGTAGAAGAAAAATAATGCAACTACAGATTATATATACTTCAAGCAATAAGAAACTTTAAATTAAGCAAAAGAGAAATTAAGTAAGGACAGGAGCAAAGAGACGAGCAAGGTAAGGAAATGAACACAGAGATACAAATGATCAATGTAAAGATGAAGGCCACATAAAGCTAAAGTTGAGAGAAAAGGAAAAAAATTTGTGGAGGGAAAAATAATTAAAAGTAAACAGCAATAAACCAATCCCACACAGCAAGCAGCAGAAAAGGCACATTGTTGGAAACACTTAAGCCCTGAAAAATTGTATCAACACCAACATTTAGACATTTCTGAGGAGCGGAAGCTTCCTCTCTCCAAGAATCACTGCTTGGAAAGTGTTAATTTAAAAATAAACACAAACTCACAATATGATTCTCCCAAAACTTGTATTTCCAGTTAGTCAACAGCAACTCCTTAGTTACTGGTGAGCAGTATAGTTTAACCTTCAAGCTGTGAGGAGACAAAAAATACAGAGAAGTGTTTTTTAGAGTAGAGATGAGGAACAATCTAACGACACATCAACACCTGGCACCCAGCACATCAAAACCCATGCTCAGAACCCTCTCTCATCTGAAGAGACCTGCAGAGCAGGAAGCCTGCAGGCTTTTCTTCAGCACAGCAAACCCAAACATACCTCTGTGTGCCCAGGGCTGCATGGTTTTGTGTAGACATAAATGAAGTGTGAGGTGTATGGTCACATGCACACATGGTTTCTGCTTGTTTCTATACCCACCAAGGTCTGTTTCAGGAGTGCCCACACCCCTGGAACAGGCATTTGGGAGAATCAGCATCCAGCAAAACACAGAATACTCCCTACTCATGCACAGTGCAGAGACCTGACAAACAAAGAGAGATTCTCTGATTGCATCTGAGGAGATGCAACACCTACTCTAATAAATGAAACAGTGCCTGGGAGCTGGCCCACAAACCTCCCTGGGGCCATTGCCATGTTTGATCATCCTCATGGTGAAAAAGGTATCCCTTTCCCTTTCGTTATGCAGTTCCAAGAAGACTCTGGCTCCATCTTCTCTATCCCTACCTGCAAACAGTGACACACAGCTGTCTCCTACTGCTAAGGCTGAAGACATCCAGCTTTCAGCCTCTCCTCACACATCACATGCTCCTGTCCCAGACCAGCATGGTGGTCCTGCCACAGAACACCTGTTGTTTTATATTTTGTCCAGGGGAACCCAGGACTGGACTCAACACTCCAGAAAAAGTCTCACAAGTGCTGGCCAGAGGGGAATAAGTGTCTCCCTTAAATTGCTGATCTCCTTCACAGCACAGACAGCACTGTCAGTGTGTGCTTCCAGGGAAAAAGAGCAGAGATCCTCATGAAGTTCAACAGGCCAAGCACACTTAAGTTGGGGCAATCCCCAGTATTAATACAGGCTGGGGTATGAATGGATTAAGAGCAGCACTGTGAAGGTCTTGGGGGTAGTGGTGGACAAAAAATTAGACATGAGCTGGCAATGTGCACTCACAACCCAGAAAGTCAACTGTGTCCTGGGCTGCATCACCAGCAGCATGGGCAGAAGGTCAAGGGAGGTGATTCTCCCTCTCTGCTCTGCCCTTGTGAGACACCGCATGGAGTGCTGCATCCAGCTCTGGGGTCCTCAGTACAGGAAGGACATGGAGCTGTTGGAGCAGCTCCAGAGAAGACCACAAAGATGATCCAAGGGCTAAATCACCTCTCCTGTAGAGACAGGCTGAGAGAGTGGGGGTTGTTCAGCCTGTAATAGAGAAGGCTCTGGGGAGACCTTATACTGCCACCACTCAATACTTGAAGGGGGCTTATCAGAATGATCGAGAGGGACTTTTGACAAGGACATGGAGCGACAGGACAAAGGGGAATGACTTTAAACTGAAAGTCTAGATAGAGAAAAGGAAAAAGCTTTTTACAATGCGGTTGGTTATACACCAGCACGGGTTGCCCCATCCCTGGAAGTGTTCGAGGCCAGGCTGGACTGGGCTTGGAGCACCCTGGTCTAGTGAGAGGTCTCCCTGCCCCGTTCCGATCCTGTGCCTTAGGAACAACAGCAGTTCATCTGCTGTTTTGCCCAGGCCCCGCCGCCTCCCCCTCAGGGCTACAGGCCCCGTTCCCCCCTCAGGCCCCGCCGCCAGCCCCTTACCTGCCCTCCAGCCTCCGCTTCAGGGCGGTCGCCCGCAGCCCCTTCATGTGATCTGGGGAGAGAGGCGCGGCGGTCACTGGGGCTGGGGAACACACACAGGGAGGGATGTGGCACACACACACCGCGGGGGGCGGGTGTGACACACACGGGGGTCCCTCCAGCCCCTCGGGGCCGCTCACCCTTGTGGCAGTGCGACAGGAAGAAGGCGCGGGCGGGCAGGTTGTCGCGGTCGAAGCGGTCGATGGACAGGGCCGGGTACTCCCTCATGCGGCCCCCGAACCGGCTCATGGCCGCTCCCGGCCGCGAGCGCTTCCGCTTCGCCGGCCGCCGCCCGCCCTCAGCCAATCACGGGGCGATCCCGCCAATCACGGGGCGACCCTGCCCAGCTCCGGCCTATCAGAGGCGGGCACGGCCGGGCGGTTGCCTGGCGACCGTTGGCGTCGTGAGGGGACCCCGTGAGGGGACCCGGGCAGGGGGATCGGCCCGGCCCGGCCCGGCCCGGCCCGGCCCGGCCCAGCCCAGCCCATCCCAGCCCAGCCCAGCCCAGCCCAGCCCAGCCCAGCCCAGCCCAGCCGTGAGAGGCGCTGCCATCGCGCCTCGGCCCGCCCTCTCTCTCTCCCTCTCTCCGCCCCGTCCCGCCCCGCCTGGGAGGAGACCCCCGTTTTGCCGCTCTCGAAGAAAGGTGGGCCGCCTTAAGTGCTGGGTGGGCGGGTTGAGGCCGTGTCGGTGAGAGCAGCGCGGCGTTGTGGTCACAGGGTGATATCGGGACGGGCTGTCTGCCTGCGCAGCTCGGGTGTCGTGTGGAGCCTGTGGAAGTCGGGGAAATTTAGGTTAGATATTAGGAAGGGGTTTTTTATACAGTGAGGGCGGTGAGGCACTGCAACAGATTGCCCAGAGAAGCTGTAGTGGCATCATCCCTGCAAGTGTTCAAGGCCAGGTTGGATGGGGCTTGGAGCAACCTGCTCTACTGGATGGTGTCCCTGCCCATGGCAGAGGGGTTGGAGAAAGTTGATCTCTAATGTCCCTTCCAACCCAAACTGTTTAGGATTCTATAAATTCTCTTACTGTTCTGGAACCCCAAACAGTCCCTGTGTGTGCTGACATGTTAAGTGATGTGGGAAGCACAGCCACCTCCTCCTGCTGCTCTGGCCCAGGGCCTCTCCTGCCTGGGCTGAGGATGCAGCAGGGTACCCTGGCCTGGACCCATGGTGCTCCTACTCTTCAGCTTAAAATTTGCTGGTAAATATGGGTGTGCACTTTAGGATTACCAAAACTGGTGAAGATACAGACACCCCTCCTCCCCAGCAGCCAAGCACACAGGCTGTGACCCACAGCCCTGCTCCAGCTGCTGATGTGGAACCCCTCACTCATGACAGCCCTCCTCTAGTAGCTCATTTTTGAGGACACATCCTGTTCCTGCTCCAGTGGCTGCAAGTTAGAGACCCCCACCTGCTCCAGCAGCTGACATCACAGGTGCCTGTACCCCCAGTCTGACTCCAGGAACTGGCACCAGTGTTCACTCACATAGGTCTCACCAGCAGCTTTGTCCTTGCAGCACACACACATGTGGGATACAGAGTGAGATTGTGCATAGAGATAGTTACGATTTAAGAAGATGCAATAGGTTAGGACAGTCTGTGATGATCATGTGTGGGGCTCAGCCAGGCGTGTATACTGACTGATGCTATTTTACACACGACTGGCTTCTTTTATACTCCTTTCTCTCTATTCCCATTGTTTTTCATCCCTGCTCCATTTCCCCTGCACATTTCTCACAAGTCTGTACAGCTTCATGGATTCCCACACCCCTCCAAGCCTGGGTCCCCCTGGCTCATAATCTTATCAGTGCAAAGTCCAGGCTGATCTTCCTAGTGCCTTGTTATGGGTTTAAAATCTTGGAATTTTTCTTTCATCTACCAACCCCGCACCTCAGAGGGATTACCTTCTCTCTCCTCTTCAACCCTGGAACCTGGAAAGAGACTGCATGCCCCATAGAAAAGAGTTCCACCTGGCCCCCTCATGAACTGCTAACAATGGATC